>CM038219.1:182470726-183670726 GCA_021442155.1 Cymbidium sinense
GTGTGCACATGTCATCATGGCGTTAGGGACATAGGCACCTCAACCACCATCCTTATGTATCATACTACTATGTTGAGCCACCTTATAAAACTTACAAAGTAGAATTTCATATTATACTAGATATCACTGAATATTCACCTTTTGATCCTCATTCTAGTGTCTTCAAACTTTATCCACCAAATGTTAGAAGGTGTAAAAGATTGTGTACTAAGTGATACACCAACACTATGGATGAGCGAAGTGCATGTAACAATAGAGTATATATCTTTGCAAAACTATCATACATAATAGAGTTACATGTTTGTGAAACCCATAAAACAACAAGTGCTCCTAAATTTAGGATAATATCTTTATCTTTAGTTGAACTTTAATTTGAATTATATTCACTTATTTATTAACTCACATAGATAAGGTGGTGAATAGCCTCATATAGTGCCTTGGATAAGGCATAGTGGAAACAACAATCTGAATCTTCTAGTGAATCAATCTCATAACTTGATAGCTCATTTTATTTATTGTGGTTATGAAGCATTATGTGACTTGATAATATATATATATATTGTAATGCTTGTTTGTGTAAAAATTACTGGCAGAGATCATTATATTGACAGACCTTAAGTTTGAGAGTCGTAACTACATGACATTGTGCTTTTATCTTATTGTCTTAGTGTTTATTATAAATTTTTATTGAACTAGATTATCTCTTAATATGTGTTTATGTATACAAATATATAAGGGATTTGTTAAACTTTACAATTCAATGTATTTGGTGGTGGATGAATGGTTATATATGGAAAGACTTTTGGTTTGTTATGCTTAATCATATATCTAAAATGCAAAATTAATGTGGTATTTTATTATGAAGTTGATGTGTAATGGATCCTACACATTATTCTCTCTAATTGATCTATTTAATGACTTTAAGCTAATAGTTTCTTGAATTTATGTTTAAATATTTTTTCTTGCATTACAATAAAATATTTGGTTTGGACATTAAGCATGTGTGCTACTATAATAAAAAGGGTGAAATTTTTTTACTAAAGCATTTAACACCAAACTAACACGTGGATTTTAAAAAAATTTAAAGTATAATACATTAACTCTTTTTGTTTTGCTATATGTATAGAGGTCAAAATATATACCTATGATTGTATGCATGTATGTTTGTAAAGACTATCTCATTTTTTTGGATAAGACAAGAGCGTCATATATATTATGATTAGCTAATAATTTCTTAGATGAGCTAAGACATTATAGTTAACCTTAGGTTGGCTATCTATCGACACATCATATGGAGGAGTATCTTGCAGGAAGACTATTGGTTCATTAAAGCTCTTTATCATGTATCATCACGGGAGATAAGTCCTTACCATAGTGAAGGTTGACTTTCATGATCTCTAAGAAGGGGTTGTAGTCACTTTTTACTTGCTCTTTGATAATCAAGATTTTTCTATTAGATTGTCTAAATTGGATGATTCCAACTCTATTGTAGTAGGGACACCTAAAATTTAATATTAGAGCATCAATATGAGAGTCAAAATTTAAGTTCATCAAAATTATTACTTGAGATATTATGATAAATACTAAGAGTTATTTTATTTTCATTTTCAAGATTTTTTTAAGTCATTTGAGTCATTCTGATCATGCACAAGTAAGACATATGAAGAATGCTTAATTATTTGTTGCTTATTTTTTGAAGGAATTAAATAAAAATCATACAAATTGAAGGACATGTGGCTTAACAACCACATCTATGATTAAACACTCCTTACTTCACAACTATGCTCTCACTAACTTGGGTTTCTACTACTAGGGATTTCTTTGTGTTATCCTTTCTCTCTAATTTACTCCTCAAAACTTGCAAACCTTAATGAATCAAAGAATTCACTAGAGATTACTTTATAGATCATTATGCGAGCTTTACTTGGTATTCTTTAGGAATCACTATTATTCCAGACTTATAAATCATTTTAAGTTGGTTTTTAAAGAGAAATCAATCTTCTATCTTATGCCTAAGCATTCAATGGTAAGGGTAATAATTAATCTTATCTATTACCCACTTCCTTCAATTTTAGACTCTAGTAGTTAAAAATTGCTTTCTTCATTACATTTTGAATTTTTCTTAACCACTTATTTTGAAAAGATACATTTAATTTATATTTTCATTAATGAAGATTGGGGAATAATCTACCTAATGCTCAAAATGGTTGTTGTGATTGTTGTTGAGGATGTTAGGATTACTACATTCTTCATCTTCGGTTAAAGCCTCAAAAGTTGCTTGCCTTTGATTACTACAAACACTAATTTCAAGTTTCTTCTCAAACATTCAATGGGGTTTCTACTTCTTTAGTTTTGCTTACTGTTCTAAGAAGATTAACTGCATTGCTTCTTCTTTCAAGTTACCAACTTTGTTTAGCAACTTCTTAATTATTTTAATAGCGAAACCTTTAAACATAAATGCCACCAACCCATGGATGTTCCTAAGTAGTAGTTGGGGCTTACATTTCATGCCTAAGTTTCTCCACCTCATAATACAATCAACCAATTACTCATTTAGCTTTTGCTTGTTTACAACTAGCTCACCCACTATAATATGCTATTGGGATCCTACAAATCTTTTGATGAATAGTTCCCCCAATTTATACAAATTTCTTCACTGATCCATTCGAGAGTTTAGCATAATAATTAAATGCAACTTCTAACTAGCTACTAACAAAATATCTAAATAGTAATGTGTCATTCCCTCTTGTTTTGCAATAAATTGGCTCGAAAGTGTGTTGAATATTGTCTTGGGTTCTCTATGCCATCAAAGAACTTGAATAATGGTGGCATGAAACCCTTTGGATGCTAAACACCATAAAATTTCTCTAGGTATGGTCAACTTTCTGAAATCATGAGGTTCCTTGGGTTTGAGCCAATGCTTCTTTCATTTATTGCTCTATCAACTGCCTTAAGTCATTTTCTTGTATTATTGTACTATTAGACCTTTCTATGTAAGCTAGTTATGTCTTCATCAACTATTGTATTATTATTATTTTTAATTAGACCTTTCTATGTAAGCTAGCTTAATTTTCATTGAAATTTATTTAGAACTCATGTATCTCATACTATCTTTATTGTTTGGAGATCTAAGATTATCTAGCTTAAGATTTTTGTTGAAATCTTCATTTGAGATTTTGGATGATGTATTTTACAATTTTTTTTAGGTGTTGAAATTTTTTTATGAACTTTATAATTTCTAAATGAATATGTATATATATGTATATTATTATTTATATCGGTTAGTATCATATGAAAATTATAATTCTGTGATTATGGGCTAATATAATACAATTTTTATAAGAAGTCAAAACATATCAAAATCATAATTTTGAAAATCTCACAAAATAACATATCTCCTTTATTTCTTGCTAAAACCATTGATTTTTTTGAGAATTATATTCTAAACATAGTCCTCTATATCTCCATTATTAATGAGCTTGATTGGCTTTCACTATAAACTAAAATAAAAAAATTAATCATATCAACCTAATCCAAGCAAAGTTATGGGGCAAATTATACTTATAAACTAGCCTTCTTTTTCTCAAAGTGCACTCCATTGATACTCTACCCAAGCTCTCCTTTCTCATTATCCCTTGATCTCTCACCATTTCACAATGGGCTAATCGCACTCCTTGAGCTTCTTATTAAAAATGTTTTTAACATCAGTTACATTTTATTTTCAAATGAGATGAGCTAACCTAACACATTGTAAGGATCTTAATTAGTTTATGAGCTAGAGGACAATTAAGGAATTCTCATAGAAGGATTCATGCATGTGAAGAACTTGTAAGCTTAATACATTATATCAAATATTCATAAGTAAAAAAATTGAACACTTAGGCACTTATGTCAATATTAGGCCTTGATTATTTAATCATAATTAAATTTATAATTTACATAACACATGAATTTCTTTCTCACATTTTATAATTTACAACATATGAATATCCATAATGAGAAAAATCAAGGACATACATAGGTTACATCTATAGAAAGATTAACTAATGCCTTTTTTAATGGTGTTGAGCACTTTGTGCATATGACATTTCAACTTCAATGAAAAAGATGCACTAAGATAGATGAAGGGGAAAAGAGCCAATGGTGGAGTAGGAGAGAGAAGACAAGGAGAAGACTAACGAGGACTAGTTTGTATTTGTATCAGTTTATTTATTTATTTATTGTGTGCTACTAAGATTATTGAACAATTATATTCAATATTAATTTTTTTAGAACAATTACAAGTTATGTCTATTTAAAAGTTTATTTTTGTTTGCAAACATAATTTAATTTTCATTAGTATGTTTATCGTGGTTTAGAGTTAAAGAATTTATCATTTTATGAAAAGTATCAATTTTATATATGTGATCACAGGTGTAAAATTTTGGAATGTTTAAGAAGCATCTTTTATTCAATACATGGGTTTTGTTGATTATGTCAATTGACAAGGAACAATCAAAATATTTGCTAAAATTTTTTGGTAGAATTACTAGTAGATTTTGATAGACTTTATGATAAAATTCGATAGAAATATTAGTAAATCCATCGAAAGAATTTTTTGGTGAAATTCTTAATTTTTTAGTAGCTTTTATAATTGTTTTTTCATCATTGAATGGGTAAGTATTTTTAATAAAAAATTCATCAAAAATTAGTTTGAAAAAAGTTTTCAGTGATTTTTTTTTTTGGCTAATGTATTTCCAACCAAAGATTTACCCACATACTTTTTTTTATCTTAATATTGCTCTAATAAAATTTCATTATTTTGGATGAAATTTTTTTTCTAGAAAATGGGTATTTTCTTATAGGGTACCTCACTAGAACCAACATCTAATGGATTTCATGCATGAATTAGCTTTGTTTAGAAGAATGAAGTCCTGAGAAGCTCCCCACTTGCCTCCTTCTCAAATGCTCTTCCAAAGACAAAAGCGCCACCTTGGCTCGATAAAATTCAATCAATCTTGGGTTTCCTAAGCTTGGAAATGGAGGGAGATGATTTATTTATGAAGCTTAAGAGGAAGGTTTCAAAGAGAATAAATTCTTCCTTGGTGGGTTGAAGGCTTGGGATGTCCATGAGGTCCTTAGCAATGAGGTTTGGTAATTTTTGGTCTGAGTGGAAATTGGAGCTTAGAATCAATTGACAATGATTTCTATAGGATTTATGGTTATTTTGAGTGGGTAAACCCCTTTAATGATGCTTAGATTAGTCTCCTTTTGCCAACCAAGCATTGGAATTAGTTCAGGCATGGGGAGGTGCAAGTTTAATCCACTTTGCAGAAAATGGAGGGAATAAACTAATTTTTTTTTTATTGGCTAGCTTAGTTTTTGGCAAAAGGGTGAGGGGGACAAGCTAAGGTGAGTGAAGAAAGGCTTGTCCTATTTGTCTTTAGCTCCATGTGAGGCACAAGCCCCTTGGATAGTTAAAGGAAGCTAGGTTTAGTTCAAATGAGCTTTTGGTTACTACCCAATACATGGCAGGGGCTGTCTTGGCTATTTTTTGATTTTAGCCATATTAGAGTCCTTAGATTAGTGAGTTTTAGTCTGAAACACGTTTATAATGGGTAAAGCTCACTTTTCTAGACCACTTGGAACCTAAGGAGCTAACTGACCAACTTTGGTTGGATCTAAACTTGATTTAATTAGACTAGGCTCAAATCGACTTATTTGGGTCAATTTAAGTTCAATTGAGTCAATTAGTCAAATTGGTCGGATTAGACCAAATGATGTTGAGACAAATTTAATTAGTGATTTTAAGTGATTGGGAATAATCAATTTAATTTAATTTGGATCTAATTTGATTTTGGATCAATATGATTCAATTGAATCAATTTAGGTCAAGTGACCAATTCAACCCCAATTGGACATGAATTGTGTTCAATTGAATCATTTATTCTAAGCCTGAAGTTCAATTTTATTTAATTTAGATTTAATTTAAATTTGATTCAATATGGTTTACATAGGTCAATTTGGTTAAGTGACCCAATTGCCTCATTTTGGATCCAATTAAGCTCTACTTTTTGTTCAATTAGGTTAAGTTTAGTTTTATAGATTATTTGGTTTGATTAGTTTTGATTGGAGGAGCTTAGCTTTAACTTGGTCTATTTGGACAACATTGACCCAAGTGGGCCTACTAATTCAAAGTAGGCTAACCCTAGGCTTTGGATGTTTTGTGTTCAATTGGTTGGTTTAAGTTCAAATTACACCTATATTTTAATTAGACTTTAGATTTGGTCCACCTAGTCACTAGGAGAGTTTGCTAAAGGTCGTAAGGGAGCTCATATTAAGACTATATCCTATACTAAGGAAGGGAGTGTGCCAATCTTATTAAAAATGAGATCAAGTGGGTGATATTTTGGAGAGCAAAGAATGATAAAGATGAAGATTAATTTCAATCAAATTTTGACACAAAATTGTATATGGTTCTTTTCTTTTCATCTCTCTTTATTACATTATTTTATATCATATACAAGTGTATGTCTTACAATTCAAATACATCATGAACTAACTTCATTCTGGATATATGGTATATAATTGACAATTTCTTTAATAATTAAGTTTATATTTTGTGCTTTTAATATGAGATTTCTTAATTGTACTTCATTGAGTTATTTTAGAAACCTTAAATCAACATCAAATTTCATGGCATCTAATGATTCAGGCAGAGACATTTAAGGCTTAATAAAAAGCAATTTAACAAGCAACTAGGTAATATAAGAATATACTTATTTAGTACTTGTAATATTTTGAGAATGGGGCTTAAATAATTGTATAATTGTTCCATATAAAAATATAGTTAACTATTTAAACTGATTAGAATTTTTAATCATCAAATGAAATTAAAAAAAATGAATGTGATCATATAGTCAATTGATAATATATTTTCCTAATTTCAAATCACCTTAAAATTTTGAAGAAGCATAGTTTAATAAAATTATGAATCTAGATTTTCTCTCTAAGATTTAAGTTTAAAAGTGATTTGTGGGATAAAAGATTTATATTTTTTTTATAAAATCATTGAATAAAATAAACTATAGTATAATTAGTATTTAAATTTTTAAAATTATTTTTTAATATTTAAGAGAATGATACTTTTATTCACTATATATTATTTTATTTGGTATATGCATCTATGTATTATGCTCAATAGTTAATAAGTTTTTACTGCTATTTGCTAAGAATCTAAATCATTTTAAAATAGCTAATATTAATTTAATTATCTAAGCTTTCATTCAATTTACTACTATTTATGTCTTTATTTTCATTTTTTTATCCCTTCATATTGAGTTAATTTGACAATGTATGCATTATGCATGGAAATCTTCTTTGATTTTTTTATTCTTGAAATTTAAAAGCCCATAAGATAAATCATAAATAAAATAAAATATTTTACAAAGTAATAAAATAGCAAATAAAAAAATAACAACAACAACAACTTCAACAACAATAATAATAATAATAATAACAAGCAAGCTTATGCTAGCCCTGAAGTGGATTGTGTTCATCAAAGCATTAATGATTCAACCAACCATTCGTGCAAATAATTTTGAACTTAAACTATCAATCAATCTAATGATTTAAAATCTTTCTTGGAGATATACTCAACCTTTAATGATAATGCAATAAGACTTAGAATATTTCCATTAAGAGACTAGGCAAAAATGTGATTGAATTTCTTGCCCCAAGATTTATAACAACTTTTGAATGAATTTGCACAAAAATTTTTAGCCAAATTCTTACTTTCATCTAAAACAACAAAGTTAAGAAATGACAACTTATTTTACTCAAATAGAGAATGAATTAATTTATGAGGCTCAAAAGGTATAAAAGATTTATTATAATAATATTCCATCATGTTTTTACGATTGATTTATTGTTCAAACTTTTATAGTTAATAGAAAATATTCTCTTTTCTTTTTTTTAGAATCCTCTTTTATTTTCTATATCCTCATCATTTTTTTTACACATTTGAAAGACAATGCTACTATTTTACCCTGTTGATAGTCATTATAAGTATTATCTTTCTTCAATTACTACTACAATTTCCTTCATTATCTCTAATTTTAATTTCATGAGATTTAGTGAAACCATAGTAGACTTCCTCACTATAACGACCTTAATATAATTTTCTTTATCTTATAGTCATTTTAATGTCATGCCTTTTCAATAGATTTTTATTTGTTGCTTAAACTTTAAATATCTTTTAAATAATATAAATTTTAAGTTAATAAGTTTTTACTGCTATTTGCTAAGAATCTAAATCATTTTAAAATAGCTAATATTAATTTAATTATCTAAGATTTCATTCAATTTACTACTATTTATATCTTTATTTTCATTTTGTTATCCCTTCATATTGAGTTAATTTGACAATGTATGCATTGTGCATGGGAATCATCTTTGATTTTTTTTATTCTTGAAATTTAAAAGCCCATAAGAGAAATCATAAATAAAATAAAATATTTTACAAAGTAATAAAATAGCAAATAAAAAACAACAACAACAACAACAACAACAACAACAACAACAACAACAACAACAACAACAACAACAACAACAACAACAACAACAACAACAACAATCATAATAATAATAATAATAATAATAATAATAATAATAATAATAACAACAAGCAAGCTTATGCTAGCCCTGAAGTGGATTGTATTCATCAAAGCATTAACAGACTAACCATTCAGGCAAATAATTTTGAACTTAAACTATCAATCAATCAAATGATTTAAAATCTTTCTTGGAGATATACTCAACCTTTAATGATAATGCAATAAGACTTAGAATATTTCCATTGAGATCAAAAAAATGTGATTGAATTTCTTGCCCCAAGATTTTTAACAACTTTGAATGAATTTGCACAAAACTTTTTAGCCAAATTCTTACTTTCATCTAAAACAACAAAGTTAAGAAATGACAACTTATTTTACTCAAATAGAGAATGAATTAATTTATGAGGCTCGAGAAAGGTATAAAAGATTTATTATAATAATATTCCATCATGTTTTACCTGATTGATTTATTGTTCAAACTTTTTATAGTTAATAGAAAATATTCTCTTTTTTTTTGTAGTTAATCTTTATTTTCTATATCTTCATCATTTTTTTACACCCAATTGAAAGACAATGCTACTATTTTACCCATGTCTGATAGTCATTACAAGTATTATCTTTCTTCAATTACTACTACAATTTACTTCATTATCTCTAATTTAATTTCATCGAGATTTAGTGAAACCATAGTAGACTTTTTGTTATGAATCCAAATCCTCCAAGAAAATACTGAAAAGAAAATATCAATAAAAAAATTATTGTGAAGGATTACTAAATATCATAAACTCAATATACAGAGCAATGATAAGATATTACAAATCAGTATAAAAATAAATACGCATTAGAACTTAAGTAAAATAACAACAAATTTAAATACAAAAGCATCACCACAAAAACCACATACAACTATAGATGTCTATTAATAAAAGTTGTCACTTAAGGAAATCGAAATGTAACTCAAGAATCAAGAAGCTCGACATTTCAACCAAATATTCCATAAAGACAAACAAAAACAATAACGATAAAAAAATCAAATAATGTAAAGTAGTTAGGTGCATAGATATAGATCCAAGCATAAGAAAGGAAAAAGAAAGTATAAATAGGATCCAAAGCCAAAGAGGGTAATCAAGAATTTGAAAGGAACTTAGCTCTTCTTCTCTTTTCTTCTTGAGTTTCCTGGTTTCAGAACATGATTCCACAGAAATTTTTGATATCTCTTTTCTTTCACAATGGTAATCTGAAACGAACAAACAAAGCAATAATTATTAATTCAAAGGTCGCATCCAACAAATATAATCATCAAGCAAAGATTCAATCCAGATCAATTAAATGACTAATCCAAACTTTTAAAGACCGAGAACCACCATCAAGAAACACATCCAAAGGTTGAAACAAAAATCCATAAGAATAAAGAGGACTCATCCCTTAATCAACGGTGAATAAAGACGCTAGATCCAACGGATCAACTAGCACCAACTTTCCCTCTCACCCTTGAGTCACTATTCAACTCAAGAAGAATAACAAAGCGCAATCTAATCCAAGGCCATAATCCAAGTAATTAGCTCAAATTTAAATATTCACTCAAACCTCACTGTATCAAGATTCAATTACTAAAAATAATACGTATCATCCTCACTATAAGGACCATAATATAATTTTCTTCATCTTATAGTCATTTTAATGTCATGCCTTTTCAATAGATTTTTATTTGTTGCTTAAGCTTTAAATATCTTTTAAATAATATAAATTTTAAGTTAATTAGAAATTAAGTATATAATGATTTAGGTGTAAAATAAGTTAATTTTTTATATTATTTATAATTATATATTATAATTTTTTAAATTAATGTATATTCCAATTATAATAGTTAATGTAGAATGAGTATTATTTTAGGTGTCATATTTTAGGTGTCATATTTTCCTTGCATATCTCATATTACTTTCTGACTTCCAATCCATTCAACATGAAGTAAATAATTTTTATTAATTAGAGAATTAACATACTTTTTTAATGTTATATTCTTGATGCTTATAATGAATTCTTGACTTTATAATAGATTCTAAGTTATAATTTATATATTTGATCATGCTTTTCATGCTAAGGTTTTCCTTACACATTTGTAAAGGTTTTGTGATCATATTGTAATGTAATATTATGTGTAGATAGTTTTGCTATGATAATTGATGCAAATTTTTATAATTTAAAATGGTTCATTGTTGACCTTTACACTAATGCAGTTGATTCATTTCATTTATATTAGATGGTCGATATTTTAGTTTTTCTTGATAAAATCATGCTATAGATTCCATTGATACAAGAAAATTTTATTTCCTATGTTAATGGCTATTCATTTTCACTTTTTATATATTTATATGTGAATCTCTTTCTCTTGAATACATAATTGCCATACTTTGTCTGACCTCTTGAGATTTGTGTTGTGAGTTTAGATTAAATCTTTCCATCTTCTTTTGTTTTGCTGAGGCATATAATCTATCGGACCTTCGTTCTGATAGCGTAGTTGAAATGGACTGAAAGCTTTTTTATTATTTTTTTCTTTTAAGTTATGATTAAGAGCTTAAATTTTATGTTCAAATTCTTACACATATTATGTATGTAAATGTGAGATTAAATTCTGAAATATATATAAAAAAAGCTTTTAACTCCCAGCAATGAATCACCAGTATTCAGCTTTTGATTTGAGGGAATGTGCGGCAATGCAACTTCCAGGCAAGTTAGTAAGAAAGGGATAGAAAGATTTATTTATCTTATATTTACTTATTGATTTAATATTTAGTCGGTCAATTACTCGTCCTAGAAACCTTTGATACAAAATAGCCGTAAATATATAATTTCATATATTTTAAGAGTAAAAAATATTTTATAAATATTTAATTGACTTAGTTTATAAATTTAAAATCATGGCATTTTAGTATTCGGAGGAGTTGGAAATAATCTCGTTATTCCAATCATTTATAACTATTTATAGTCCACTGTTGACTTGACTTGAGGAATTGTAGCGGTTTATGGTATACCATTGAATAAAATTCTCATCTTCATAAATCCATTCGATGAATGATCTTCCTGAACACAGCAGGAAGCATACTCACACGTACTTTCATGCAACTTGCAGCAATAAGGCTGTAAAGAAAGGTGTTCGTCATTTTAAACTATTATTCACATACAATATTCTTAGTCTTCGATTATGGTTTAAGGGCATTCTTATTATACTGGGAAGCACAAGCTAAAGGTCAAGGTCTAATAATAGACCTTTGAAAGGGATAGGAGGGTGATTGATATAAGAAATTTGGGCTTTTATATAAATGATGAGACTATCTTCTTATATTTTTCGCAGAGAAAACAATATTAAAATGCATTCTCAAGGTATGTGTGTTTTGAAACTCGATGTTCTAATGTCCCTAAGACCAATGACAAGCTTTCTAGCTTGCTATCACTCTTGATTAGTTCAATTTATCCTAGCTATCAAATTCTCAAATGTATTAATGCACTACAAATAGCATGTTTCCTTGTCTAAGGGTTATCAACTACTTAACTAGTTTTTTGTTTTAAATTTTAGACAATATTTGGCCCTTAGCATTTGCATTCCTCATGTGAGTATGTACCTTCCTAACCTCTCTTCCTTCATCAAGATGTTGTTCTAATAAATTTACGTAGCTCACTTATTTTATTTTGACAAAGATGTTCCTTTAATAGTTATCAATCTTATACTAATCAAAGAAGACATCCATATGTTTAAGTAATCAAAAAACTTATTATGATCATGGACTCCATTATATGTAAGTGTATCTACTTTAACCTTCTTAATGGGTTCATTCAAGACCTCAAGAATTCTATGATGATTTTATAAGGAGATTTCTGGATGTCTTATAGGGTGTATGTGCTCTCTATGATTTTCTATAAGTTCTTCTTTTAAATGATCAACTTATAGAGGTTCTAGACCACAAGGTTGATGCTCTAACATCCATGTTTTAAACTTAAGTGACTAAGTTCATCACTGAGTCTTAGACCATATTGAATTTATCCTCAATTTGTAAGGCAAGTTCATCTACTAATGTATAACTTGAATAAGATAGTAGTGAGATCAAATGGATAACATGAATAAGAGAGTATAAGAACTGACCATATAAATTTAATAAAAATTCAATATGATCCAAGACTTAGTGAGGAACATAGTCACCCAACTTAAAATATGGATGTAAGGGCACAAACCCTACCTATGGTCTATAACCTAATTCCACAACCTTATGTAAATCCCTCAACATAAGGTAACACACAATTCTAATTCTAGAACCCCAAATTCTAACAATTAAAAATTTTAATCTAGAAATTCAAATCACTTGAAATACAAAATTAAAATTATATAATGGAAGTCTAGCTATGATTTGGAAATTTTTATAAAGTTTGAAGGGATCTTGGTGTTTTTTTTAGGATTTTCTTTGAGAATTGTTCATATAGAAAATAACCAAATAAACTCTTTGATTTTTTCATTTAAAGTAGATACAACTTCAAAAATTAAAATTGTATAGTGTGAAATCTAGCTATGATATAAAAAGTTTAATGAAGTTTGAAAGGATCTAGGTATTTTTTTTTAAAAGATTTCTCCAAGGATTGTTCACATAACTCTTTGATTTTTGCACTTAAAGTAGATAGAACTTTAAAAAACATTAAAAGCAAAACCAAAATAACATATAAGTTTAAAAAGAAGTGTGTTAAATATAATTTTAGAATTTTTCATGAATTTTGGTGGAGTTTAAGGGAACCAAACATGGACTACAACAACCACTAGTCACTTTAACCCTAAAGTTGGCCAACCACTTCAAACTTGCACCAAATAGACATTTTTATAAGAAAAAATTTGTGAAAATAATTTTATTGCTTAGTTAAAGATTTCAAAAGAAAAACTCACAAAAAATTATCTAAAAAAATACAATGATAAATTTAGGTCAACTTAGCAAAGTAGGCTATGCTAAGAGAACATCAAATCTTTCTTGTATTTGGCTAGCCACCAAACCTTCACAAATGGATGATCTCATCTAAATTTCATTCAAAATGAAAAAAAAAACTTCAATCTATTAAAAAAAATTATTTTACATGCGACACTAGGAAGGGAGAGGTGGTTGGGTCGGCCATTCAAATTGGAGTAACTTCTCTCTTCTTACTAATCTCATTAACTACTCATATGGTGGGGGGCGACCAATCCACTAAATATAATTAATTATAATTGATTAACTGATAAATTAAATAATTATAGTTACATTTACCACTGAAGCACTTCCCTTTTTTTGAAATTAGAAACACTAGATCCACTTTTTTCATGAAAAATTACACATATAATTTAATTAATTGCAACAACACTATAAAATACTATATCTTAACATGAAATACATAAAATTAAGTCTTCCAAATGGTTTTCATGTATCAAGCTTTAATTTCCTCCCAAAACACTCTTCCTCCTTGTGATGGAGAGACCATGATTAGCCTTAAATGTTCATGACTTAGCTCTTATTAAGGGACCTTGTTCATGTGCCACATCACAAGAAGGGTATAATTATCCTCAAATTAATGAAAATTCCCTACCTCATGATGAATGGAATGAAATTCAAAAAAGTCAAATGAGATCTACATGGAACATCAAATAATAAAATATGGAAACCCAAAATCATATACATTCTACATTAATTATTATAATTACAATATATAGTTAACTTATACATCCCAACCTTTTCTTTTTTAAGTGTGAAGGTGGTAATATGTGTAAATCAATACAATTGGAAAAAGTTGGTTCACTGTGCAACTAATATCATGTAAGAAAATCAAGAGAGCATAAGATTATTTACCTTAAATCTAATTTATTAAGTAATAAATTCAAATTATTTAAAAGATATTAAATCTCTAGTAGTTAATAGAGGATTCTACTGAAAATGGGTTTACATTAAAATCACTATAATAAATGTAAAGGAAAGAAATATAATTATAATGAAATCAAACCCATGATGATTTCAATAAATATTAGCAATTGAAATGAAAAACTAGAGAACATAAAGCAAAATATAGTAATAATTAGAGGAGAGGAGAACACTTATAATAACTACAAGGAAAGAAAAAAAAATAGCATCATCTTTTAAAGGCTATAAGTAAAAAAGATGAAGAAGATATATATAAAACAAGAAAGGGAGGACAATTATCATGTCTAATAACTTAAAATATTATATTTGAACTAGTTGAAGAAGATAGAGGGTATAATGCTCACATAATGGTTTATTTGTGTCTAGGATTGAGAGAAGAAAATTTATAATATAATCCCTGACATTATTTCAGTCTATTACTTATTAAAGGTCATAGAAAGTGCAATTCTTATCTATTAAGGGTGATTAAGGCTATGCCAACTATTTAGATTATTCACAAGATTAGTGGTTGGATGGCAAGCTTCGATTCAATTTTTATTTATATATTTTTGTCACTATGTGATATCATATTAAGTTTCCTCTTATAACATACTTCTTTATCTAATTATGATATTGCTGACCTTGATACCTCTAAACTAGAATTATTGCTTAAATTTCTAATATGATAAATGAGAAATATAGAAGAATAAACTTAACCAAAAGCATTTTTTTGGCATTAAACTTGATATGTAATTATGCACGTGAGCTTGCATCTATAAAAATTAACACCTCATATTCCTTAAACTTGCGTCATCATCTCTTACTAATAAGAAAAATCTTTTGTAGATTTCTTCTTATTTATCTTATATAGATTATCATATTGGAGAGAGGGTTTATGATTTTTTTTCCTTTTTTTGGGATGGAATCACCCAACATATTCTCCTCAAACTCATATAAGGCTATTTTAAATCCTACATACCTCATTATTAAATTTGTAAGCATGACATTAAATTTATATTTTTTTAAAGCTTGATTAGAAAAGTAATAAGGAGAAAAAATGATAAGTTTTAATATTAATATTTTAGTTATAATATAATAAATTATAAAGAATAAAAAACACTAATGGCATTCAAATTTTAGTTGATCATTACATATATTTAGTGATGTTCACATAATTGTAAACTAATATTTGAACTTCTTACAAATAGAGGTATATAAATGCCACTTTTCAAAGTTAATTATTTTTGAGTGAAATCTACCAATTTAATTTTAATAACAGTATTACTTCACTGCAATTAGTAGTGGTTTCCCTTTCTTTACATGATAACATTTAAGAACTATATATTATTGTAAAGAGAATTAGGTAATGTCCCTAATTAAGAATAAAGATAGACAACTATAATTTGGGATCCTATTAACCCTCATGTTTGATTTACTATATATATTTTATAACTAAGTTAACCTATGACTCTAAATCTATGGGTTGACAAGAGACCACTTAGACTACTATGGAATAAAGAAAAAATTATAAAATGGATAGTTAATAAGAGAGGGATAAAGATCAATGGATGAATGTACTATGGATCAATTTGCAATGAAAGATTGAGGGCTTATCAGTGGTAGTGAAACAAACAAGACTAAAGTTGGAAGTGTGACTATAAGATTGCAATAGAGCGGATGTTACACCAACTTATCAGCCAAGTAGTCATGCTTGTTTGCAATGGTTAATCCACACCAGAAATGCATGTCAATTATATAAGAGAAGAGGTTAGGGTTAGTTTGAGTCCACATATCTAAATCGAGAGGGATTAGCCTCACACTATGATTGCCCAAAGTTGCATGAGGAGACCATGCCATAAGAGAATGGTTAGTAAGGTCAAGGATCTAAAATTGCAAATGGAAAATAAGGAATTATGAAAATAGGCTGTGTTGGGGAATTTATCTAGCAAAGTAGATTTCTAGATACCAATGAAAATTCATCTAAAATCTATGAGAATTACAAAAAATTACAATCTAATAAATGCTTATGAGAATTCAATTAGCTAATATATATATATATATATATATATATATATATATATATATATATATATATATATATATATATATATATATATATATATATATATATATATATATATATATATATATATATATATATATATATATATATATATATATATATATATATAGTAAGGGATGTTATTATATTTTGACTAATGATAGCAATCTTATATATTTCAAGAAAAGATATGTAACTATTTATCTATTTATGAATACATTTAATTCTAGCAAAAAAAAAAAATTTAAAGTCAAATTTCAATTAACATCTATGATATATTGGAAGAATTTGTCTTATCATTGAATAAATAAAAGGTTCTAAGAACTTAACTAACATACTTAATAAAGACAATCATCACAATCAAATTAAATCTTTGATGATTGAGAGGAGTTGACACACAAAGTTAATTTCTACAGGTCAGTACATACAAAATTCAACTTTCAAGTGGGAGATTATTAACTTATGCAACCTAATTTAAGTACAAATTCAAAACAGCTAAAAAAGAAATTGAGCTTTAGAAGTTTTTAATTATAATTTAGATTTAACCAAATTTGTGTATAAACATAAGATTTTTGATAAAAGACTTTAATGAGGCCAATATAATACATTCTTGTCTTCCTTTCTTGAGAAGAAAGAAGATGGTTGGATGCTTTGAAGAAAATAGAAAAAAGATATGGAAAAGAGTGAAAATTGAGGAGAATTGCTCATTTGATTTTTCCTATAGTGAACCATTTCAATGCGATGCAAGTGTGGTAATGTGGCACATGAGAAATAATGCATGTAGTAAGTGTGATAGCCCTAGAGATATAATCATTAATGCCAAAAAATATTCTATTGATATAATTGATGAATACTACTTAAGGTTATTTCATATCTTTACCTATTAACACTTTTACTATTTATTTGATTATTATTCTTTATAGAAAATTGTGTCATAAAGCTTTACACACTCATCTAAATAATATTGAAAATAAATCTATTTGTTGAGAAACAAGCAAATAATTATGTTGACTATGTAATTTTTTTTCATTTTAATTTAAAATTCCTTTTCATCCTTACTATTGACCTCCCACATTTTTGTGATCATGTTAAGTGCATGAGTTTCATGTGAAACTTTTATATTTACAAAATAACATACAAAAAATTCTATTTATAACAACACTGCCATCAAATGGTAAAATCTTGAAGAGTACATTTGGTATGCTTGCCTTTATATTTATATAATCCACTAATGTTGAAGTTATGAAAACTCTACCTTCTTGTGTTCAATATGTAATTGAAAAATGATTTTATTGTTTCTCATAATCAAATTCATAGTGTTATTTTATCAACATGGATACGGTATGCAAATCTACCAAATACATGAAATGCTAAATTTAGACTAATTAATTCTTTGCAAGAATGGAAGTGATTAATAGTTTTTAAATTTTCTAGAAAAAAATTCTAACTTTAAGCCTTCATATTCTAAAATAGGTAATATTACTATATGAGTTAAATTAACATTAAGTAATGCCATGATGCACAATAAAGACAAAAACCATATTCTCCAAAGATAGTATACATGAAAATGAAAGCAAGAAAAAAGACCCTCAATTTCTTTAAATGAAATCTCTCTATGTTTACTAGTAAAAAAATCAACTATGACACTAATATATTCATTAAACTTTAACATAGAATTTTTGGCTGTCAACTTTGCACAACTTCCTCTTCTGTCAGTAGATGAACTGTTATCAAATCTAAATCATTTCATCATCTTTAGGAGAAAATAAAGTACTCAAGAATCACTTTGATCTCTTGAAGTTAAGATATCTGCAAAAGATGGAGGATCTTGATTCTGCCTGCTAATTTCCCTAGTTGATGCTTCTTCTCCATCTGATGAAGCTTCTAGTTCTTCCTCAGATTCAAATGTTTCAATTACATAATTGGAGATGCTTGAAAGGGTTTGTGGTCCACTAATAGCAGCAATGGTCATTGCATCCACAAGGATGGTGGCATCACCCACCACTTAGTTCTTACCTTGCTTCAACGATCTTGTTCCCAAATGATGACTCCATTTGATCATAGAGTTTGGCCAAAGAGATGAGTTTTTGCCAAATTGAGTTCTCAAGATCTAAGGTTTGTAGAAATTCTCTATGTTTATAGAAGAAATATGATATATACAGAATCAGACATGCCATGGATGCAACTCAATGATGAGAAATAGGCCCTAAAAATTATGAAATGAAAGGCTGCAGGAATTCATCTCATTCTCTTCTTGAGTTAGGCAGTTCCAATTTTCATATAAATTCTTCTCAATATCTACCATCTCATTGCTCTCTAGTAATTTAAGAATCTCACTTGAATTTTGGGAAACTATTGGCTGTTCTTGGGAAAGACCTGCACATAGTGGTAAAAAAAAAGTAAAAATAAACGGTTGAGCATAAAAAGAGGAGCTTTTGATTCTTATTTTTTGGAGTATGGATTATACTGAAAAATTCAATAAAAATAAGATTTTTAGAAACTAAGATTACTTAAAAGTGCAATGAGCAGTTCTGTCCAAGTTGTTGGGATTTTAACCACAAATTCTTTGACAGATAAAGGTTATAAATTTACAAAGTTCAGCAATGGATGATGCAGAAAAACATAATCTAGAAAAAAAATATATGAATGTAGAAACCAAGGATCTGAAATAAGAGTAGAAAAAAATGAAGCAAGAGTTAATAAATAGATACTAATAAAACCAAACTCATCATTCTTGTAAGTAGTTCCAACCATGATGTACTTTCCACAATACTTATTGAGGAAGATCTTGAGGTAAGGTATCTCATTCACTATGGCTTCAACAATTCCATTAGACAAAGCATCATGATACTCTTTTGAAGAGCTGAAAGCAATGAGATTCAACTCCTTGAAATTCAATTGATTTAAGAGAGATGACATGAAAGAATATTTGGCTGAAGTTACTGAATAGCATTGAACTTAAGCTTTTCGTGTAGCTGGACTATCGCAGAAGAGCAACAAAGAGCAACACTATCATCACAAACCTATATGAGTTATTTACCACCTGCTCCCTGTGCGCAAAGATGAGAGTGGAGAAGGAGAAGTATAAGACAGTGCCAAGCTGTTCTGCTCATTCTCCTCAAAATTTGTTGTTGACCTTGTGTTCTATAAACCAAATAACAAATCCTATGATGATGAAAAAGGCTCCACTTGCCAACTAAAGATTAGTGGTCAATGGGTCAAAAAGGTTCATGTCCCTTTTTGTGGTTGTCATTGACTGGAACAAGCATTAACCCGCCTGACTCAGTATAAGGCAATGCAAAATCAACATATATGGATTGATTGACTATTATCATCACATTTCCCACCACAACATTGAAATTATGGTTTCAATTCATCAAAGAAAGAGAGTTAGAAATTTTAGTTTAGATGTAGTGGAGTGCAAGCTCTAAAATCTGGAGTTGCATTCCAAAATAAGGTGGAATTTTTAATCAGATATTTGTAAGAATCAATTATATAGTGCTATAAAATTATCAAATAAATTGTAACTAGAATCATAAAACTTAGATGAAATATTGAAAATGATTAATTTTAAGACAATGTTATATTAAGAAGAAAAAAGATATTGACTTTTATAAAAAGAAAGTGGTAGGTTCATGTCAATAAAACCAACATGAAGATAAACCAGATAAACAAAACCATCATAAGTCCCATTCATGTTTCCATTTTTGTCTACATAAAGTAGAATTTCATATAGAGCATAAGAGAGATTCTTTATCTCAGCTTCAAAGACATCTAAATAGTACCCTTTGGGAATTCTTTTGTTATTATTATTATTATTATTATTATTATTATTATTATTATTATTATTATTATTATTATTATTATTATTATTATTATTATTATTATTATTATTATTATTATGGGATCAACTTCAACATGAATAATTTGTAGAAAACTAGCTTCATGGGAACACCAATTTGGAGCTTCTTCCCCATCATTGGCCACTCCCTTTCGACACCCTTCTTCTCCGCAAATTACCACATCAAGTTTGTCTATTGAATTTCTCCATTATAAAATGTTATGAGAAAGAGTCGAGAACCCAACTTTTCCCATCCCATTCTTCACCACATTAACTATCTCAAAATTCAATGACTCCAACTGTCCATCAATTAATTCAAACTTCTACCATGCCAACAAATTCATGTATAAGTAGCGGTCTGGAGCCTCCGCTTGAGCTCAAGGGACTTATGACCGATACACACTTGCTCAAACACACGCCAGTGAGCGCAAATGCCAAAAAATTTGGATTATTTTATTTTATTTTGATTTTTTCTTATTTTCTTCCTTTTTTCACTTTTGTAAATGGGAGGATATATTTGAGTGTAGAAATTTTGAAATCTATTTAAATATTTCCAAATTTCTTTCAAAAATTTATTCCCTTTTTGCCCATGTTGTGGATCTATAAACGCTCCCCCCTCACCTTGGGATCAAGTAAGAAGACACAATTTTCTCTCATATGTTATAATGTTCTCCTGCATTGGATGAGAAATTATCCAAGAGAAGTTCAGTGGTAGAGGGTAATAAATTTTTTTTTCTTTTGTCAACAAGGCTCTAACTTTCTTTTGAAAAGAAGGTTATTTGCTTTATTGATTAAGACTCGTAGCTCATATAATGAGGCTTTGGTTTTTTTTCGAAACAAGCGTCAACTCTTCTGTTGGACTTACTGGGTTTGGAGGCAATCAAGGCCCGTAGTTCATATGGCAAGGCTCCAATTTTCCCTTGAAAGAGGCATCAACTGTCCTCGTCAGACCGACCTGATTTGGAGGTGATCAAGACACGTAGTTCATACGGTTAGGTTTTGATTTTCCCTCAGAAGAGACTTTGACTATCCTTGTCGAACTGACCAGGTTTGGAGGTGATCAAGGCCAGTAGTTTATACGGTGAGGCTATGATTTTCCCTCAAAAAAGAGGAATTAACTATCCTTATCAAATTGACCAGGTTTGGAGGTGATCAAGGCCCATAGTTCATACAGCGAGGCTGTGGTTTTGCCTCGAAAGAGGCATCAACTTTCCTCATCGAACTGACTCACGATGCTCCAACTTTTTATCGATAATTTTAACCCATCCAAGGTTATTTGTCATGATATTTACTCGATATGAATCATGCTGAAAGAAATCCATCTTGAATTTTTGACTTATCTGAGGTTGTTTTTCATGATGACATTAACCTATACAAAACATGTCAAAAGAAATCCATCGAGAATTTTTGACCTATCCAAGGTTGTTTATCAAATAGTTACTTGATGACATTAATGTATATTGAGGGGGGCGAATTAAATCTACGAAGAATTTTTGACCCATCCGAGGTTGTTTGTCAAAGTGTTACTTAATGACTTTAACCTATGTGGATGGGGTCGAATCGACTCCGCTGAAGATTTTTTACCCATCCAAGGTTGTTTTTTAAAGTGTTACTTGATGACATTAACATGTATAGAATAGGTCAAAAGAAA
This sequence comes from Cymbidium sinense, assembly GCA_021442155.1. NCBI lineage: Eukaryota > Viridiplantae > Streptophyta > Magnoliopsida > Asparagales > Orchidaceae > Cymbidium > Cymbidium sinense. The sequence continues at coordinate 182,492,778 of CM038219.1, forward strand.
TCTGCCTAAGATTTTTCACCCATCCAAGGTTGTTTTTCAAAGAGTTACTTAATGACATAAACTTGTATAGAAGGGGTTGAATTGAATCTGCCAAAGTTTTTTGACCCATTCGAGGTTGTTTGTCAAAGTGTCACTTGATGACATTAACCTGTATGGAAGGGGTGGAATCGAATCTGTTGAGAATTTTTGACTCATCTGAGGTTGATTGTCAAAATGTTACTTGATGACGTTAACCTATACGGAAGGGGTCGAATTGAATTCACGAAGAATTTTTGACCCATTCGAGGTTATTTGTGAAAGTGTTACTTGATTAAATTACTGTATGAAAGAGGTTGAATCGAATCCGCCAAGAATTTTTGACCCATCTGAAGTTATTTATCAAGGTGTTACTTGATGACATTAACCTGTATGGAAGGGGTCGAATCGAATCCGCAAAGGATTTTTGACCAATCTGAGGTTGTTTGTCATCATGTTACTTGATGATGTTAACCTGTATAGAATAGGCTGAAAGAAATCCACCAAGAATTTTTGACCCATCCGAGGTTGTTCGTCAAAGCATTACTTGACATTAACCTGTATGGAAGGGGTCAAATTGAATCCCCTTGGGATTAATTATACTCTGATTAGAATGAGGTGATTTGCCAAGTGTATCTGAATCAAAGATGAAAATTTGGTTTGTATTTAGATCATTACTACACTTTCGGGATCAGAATTATAGTCTCTTCCAATGAGTAGAAGTCTAGTTGAAGACTGTATGAAGAATTTTAATCATGTCCAAGAGTTTCTTATGATATTTTTCATATTTGTAGAAAGCCTCTTCATATTGCCTTACTCATCGTAAATATAATATATAAAATTAGATGATAAAAGAAATGATCATTGTAATCATAATTTTGCTAGAATATCATCATTTGAATTTTACAATCAGAATTGCTCCACATTCTTGACTTATTTATCTTAGATGTAATCAAGTTACCCCTCAAGTCCATGATTGTTCATATATTACTCAAACTACCTTCGATGTGCATTGATAACCTCGTCAATAAAAATTGATGAGTAGAAAGGCCTAGGGCGGAGTCCTCCAAGATAAACTCCTCTTAGTAGTTCAGGGTCCACCCCTGATATCTAGAAAGCTTCTAAGGAGAATCTCTGGATGTACTCCTTAAGTGATTCTCCTTCATTTTGATGAATGCCTGAGAGATGAGATGAATCTTTAATGATCCTCTAGTTCATAATAAACTATTCTACAAAAATTTTGACGAGTTCATCAAAGGTATGGATCGATTCCCTTGGAAGGGAGTAGAACCAAGTGCGAGCCTAACCTTTGAGGGTGACTGGAAAGACCTGACAAAGTAGTGTGTCAAATGCTCGTTGGATGTGCATGATAGTTCTGTAATGGTCGATGTGTTCATATGGGTCGGTTGCCCCATCATTGGAGTCGATGCTTGAAAACTTGAAACCTATAGGAATAGGATGTTGAAGAATTACTTTAGCTAAAGGTGAAGACTCCTGATAGCCACAGTGAGAAGAAAGATGATTTCTTTAAGGTGGAATTCTTCTCATATTAAGCATTGTAATTTCGCATGTATAACATGATAGGTGGAGTCAACGGGCAAGAACATGCCAAGCCACTGGCAATAATTAGTGGGTTACCAATCAGTTGAGTCACAAGTGATGGACGAGTAGAACTAGCAGTGTCAAGGAGCTCAACATCATGGTCTAGAAGCGGAGGAACTTCAGTGTGATGGCGAGAAGGCCCTATGTCAGCATTTTGACCTGCCCTAGCTAATGATCGATCTTGGGGGAGATACGTTTGTCGTAGTAGTGGCTGTCGTGTTTCTTGTAAAAGTTGAATTATCTCATTTTGAGACTATTCTATTTGGTGAACACGACTTCTAGAGAGATTCCTATTGCACCTTCACGAATAGGGTCACGCCTATCAAAGGGAAATGAGGCATGAACTTGGCGTCCTTAGTTTAATGATTTATTTTGGGAATGATGGTAGTTGGAGCTGAAGGTTCTGTTGTTGCGAGTATTGTGCTTATTGGTCATAATGCAGGTGTTCACAAAGATTGCAAATATGAGATTCCTTTCTCATAGATAACGCCAAACTTTTGTGTGCATGAAGATTCAGGTTGATAGAGTAAGAGAATTTGATGTTTTAGCATTGCACAAAAGTTTCACATGGTGAGTTTGAGACCTCATGATTTTTATGTGGAAAACCCAAGAAGGAAAAAACCATTGCCCACTTGTAAATAATTTCACTATATCAACTTTTGTTACAATTATTATTCTTTCTCCAAAGTTGGAGAAGGATAGTTTACAAGTGTAAGTTTCATGACAATCTTCATTGGATTAGCAACGAAGGCCTTGCTTGAGGTGGTAGTCTGATGATCCGACGATCATGATCGAGCGATGGTCGCATGGTTGGTAGTACCGGCAATGGTGAATGACGATAGTGGTGGTCGGCAGAGATCTTGATCGGGTGGTGTCAATCGGGCGCAGAAGGTGGCAGTGAACGGCAGTGACCAACAGTGGTGGTCGATGGTAGTGGCCGGCTTTGACTGGTGGTGATCCAACTATTTTAAGTGCTTGATTTGGGCTAGTCTCTACTCAGAATCAGATTGCTTTTGATATCAAGATTCGTGCTTCAACTAGTAGAGTTTTCAGTGACATATCAAGTTTCAATCAATATAAACATAATTCTAGTAATATTTGTTTATCAATAATAATATCAAAGCATCTATATCCAATAACACTCACTAAATTTATCGGCAAATATAAATAAAATTAGTTGAACTATTAAACTCATTAAATAATTATAACTTTAACCACCTCCAATGACATGCATAGAGTTTGAGCTAAAAAGTACTCTAAAATATTCACATTAAGCAACTTGAAATCATAAAATAAAAGGTATCCCACTGAGCAAAGTACAAACAATAAGATATAGGGAAAAAATATAAACAAGAGAGGGATAAAAATAATATTGAGATGTTAAATTATAAAAATTATAAGCAATAGGTAAATATCTTTTTTAATTATGGAAAATTTATTCATTGATGCTCACTTATATTGCATAATTCATAAAAAGTTAAATGTGCAACTAATAATCATTCATTTAAGTAAGCACATTCACTTATAAATTTATTATTTTTATGTTTTATAAAAAGCTTACTAGTCACACATCATTCTCTTTTATATATGTATGTATGTATGTATGTATGTATCCCTAGTTTACTTTGCTGCCTTATTAGGAAAAGTTGGTACCACTCCTAAGGAAACTCAATGATTTCTTATAAAATTGTTACTCTGTGGACCCATCTATCCTAGTGCTAATCTAAAATTATATACACTTATCATGTAGAAAAACATACATTATATAAATTTTATATTATAATACATGTTCATAAGAATTTATATTAGGAATAGGCTCGTTTATATAAAATTATAAATCTTGGTTTGAACTGACAATATTATTCCTAACAATCAGAATAATATGCAATAATTTCCCAAGAATTTATGAAACAAATAGCCTAGTAGAGCTACCACAATATGTTAATTTGATAACAATAATAGTAATAAATAAGCATATCCATAATAAATTGTCAATAAATAAAGCATATCAATAAATAACAAGGAGCAAGCCCCTTAATGAAAAAGGGTACATTTATGTCATACTTAAAATTAAAATCACCTACATACAAAGATCACAAGCAATCTAGCATTAAAATCAATCATTAGTTTTATCTCGCTCGAACACAGATATTCTTCTACCTAAAATTTGAAAAGTATAAATTAAAATATGGTTACTACAATACACATCAAAGCAATGAGGACCAAAGTAATTAATAAAATGTATTCTTGTAAGTAATGGTTAAATGATTTTTCCTTTATTTAGAGCATGCATATAGTTCAACATAACCATTACTTACACATAATCCTAAAAGTAACAAGTTTATGAATTTCATTAATCCCCTCTAATAGAAATTCACTGCCCTATATCACTTCTTATAGATTAATTAAATCTAGTTAAACCTTTAATTTTTCATAAACTATATTATCACACAATATTATAATTCAAATTAAATGTATTTATATATGTATATATATAATTATATAAGTACAAGTATGGACATTTCACATGCATAAATATTACAAAACTCATATATATCACCAAATTAGCAGTTATGCACTTTAACATTTGGATATAAAACCTTAAAGGGGGAATTAATCATATAGTGACAGCTAGGCTAGAAATTTTTTTTTTTCTAGTTTAGATGTCATCTCAATTTAATGCTCAACGAGCAACCTAATACTATAAAAATCCATCTATGGACTTTGAAAATTCACGTTTGGCCTCTCGATGAAACAGATTAGATTTATGTCGGGTGAAATTGTAAAGGTAGATGGTTCTTGTTTGTAGATAAATAAGAAACTACATAGAGATTTTTCCCAAATTTGGTGAGGACTTTAGACCAAGTTCCAAGTTTCTTATATGGGCAAGCAATTATAGTTAATTACCCAAGAGAACTTTTGATTAAGCATAATCATTAGGTCACTAATTACTTAGCATATTATTGGAGAAACTTGAATTTAAAATTTATGATTAAAATTCATCATTAATAACTTAAAGCATATGTTGGGGTAAATGATGATGCACTCGATCAAGATCCAATGGTTCCATCTTCTCAAGCTATCGTGATCCCTTGTCCATTGAGCTAGAGGAGGTAATCAACCCACCTAATTAAATAATCCTTGTCAACGTTATGAGTTACTTCATCCAAGGAGACCTTACAAACCTAGGTTGATTTTTGTATAAAGAGATAATCTTAAGTCCACCCTAGTCGACAAAGATCTTTATGCCTTAGTAGGTATTCCATATAATTCACAACTCAAAGGGTAAAAAATCTTTATGAAACATATGTCCTACAACTATAACCATAATATGGTGGAACCTACTGGCCAAATACTATATTAGAGGGCTCTAGTTGTAACCACTTCATATATGGAGCCTACTGGCTAGAACATGGGGATAGAGGATCCATGTCTTGTCCTTATTGGTGTAGACTATTATGAGTGTGAATGTAGTAATATACTTAATATGACATTGACTTTTGTGAGCTTAGGTTAATATTAAAATTTTCACCCTTGACAAGTAGTTGTGGAAGGTGGAGTGATTAAATTTTGCTTTAAGATTTAAATGAAGAATTTAATTTAATTAATTTTTTTGATTTTGATATTTTTTGAATATTTTATAATTGACTAAAGTTTTGCATTTAGATGACATGATATTAGAATTTTGATAACAATAAACCCCTTTGGTTAATAACTTTATTCAACATAACCATTATTGAAAGTTAATGATTTGAATATTCACTCTGTAACTTGATAATTTTATGTTTATGATTGAAGCCCTTTAGTTGAAATTTTTTATCAATGAGATGATCTTTGAGGTGTGAATGAGTTGAGCATTCATAGTGTAGTTTGATAATTTAATTTTTGATATTGAATCTCTTTGGTTGATATCTTCAATCAACATAACCATCATTGAGGTATTAATTGATTAATTCATATTAACTAAGTTTGTCTATTTCAAAACTTATCAACTATACTTCAAACGTAGAGGATCGGGTTTGTAAATTATATGTGATTAATTAATTGAAATATTATTGTATTATAGTCTTGGCAACTCTACTTCTATAGAAGGAGGATCAGATCTATAAGTTAAAATTTGTAGCTATACTTTATGACTTTGAAATTAAGAGTTTATACTCTAAATATAAGATATCTTTATTAAGAATATTATCAACCACATTAAATTAAAAAGATAAGATTGATTTAATGATATAAATTTAATTCAATTTTCATCCATAATTTTATTAAATTTAACCCTGTGAACACTATCATCGATTATCAGGTATGTCAGCTCCAATCCTTATAAGGAGGAGGATTGGGCTAATCAGGTGAGACTTATGATAACCCCATGTAAATAAGGTGACTCGTTGAAAGACATTTATAAGTATGAGTATAGAATTTTGAATTTTAATAAATGTTTAAAGTTTAAAGATGATTATTTATCTTTCAAGATAACTGCATAATTTTTAATACAAGAAATTTAAGTCGACTCAATTTTTTCCTGTACATCATCCTAAAACACTTGAATTTGAGAGTTTAGTATCGTGTCATGCCACATGTGGACACTTAATAATTTATTTATTCTATTTTCAATTCAAAGATTTCTTTTACTTTTAATTATAATCCTAATATCCAGCCTATGTAGCCTTTTTGGACATTAGAATCATACTCAAAATCCCCTTGCTTGAGCATATGAAAATATCTTATAATTCAGACAATTTTAAATCTAAGTTTAAAGATTACTTTTACATTTTAATTAATCCAAATTTAGCCTACACAACATTTTTAGACATTATGATTGTACCATGAATCCTCTAGTCTGAGTACATGTAGATATTTTTAGCTTAAGTGATTTCACTTATTTGATAAATTTTTTGATTTGGAACATTAAAATTGAGAGTAAAATTACTAAATTTTGGATTGAAGGGAGCTCTAAAATGTAAGATTTGATCAATTTAAGACATTTACACACATTTCAATGTAACCAAATTGAAGAATAGTTACTTCATTATGCATGTAAAGGTTCATTTTAGGCCATTTGCATGCATTTCTATACACATAATTTAGTGAATTAATCACTCTATAATGCATGTAAAATTAAATTAGTGTCACATCTAACCTACTTGTACAAAAATGTTGCAAACATAGCGACAATTAGAGCATCTTGTATTTGATCATGCAATCAAAATAATAAAAAATTATTTTCATTTGAACTTCAAATCTTTTGAATTCTAAAGTATTCAATGAAAAAAAAACATCATTTGTGTCCATAGTTCAACTTTAAAGCATGCTGCAAGTCTTTTGTTAAACCTGTTATTTCATTCCATTCAATATGTTATATAGCGATTAGATTATTCATTTAAGGATCATCTTTCATGCTCATTGGAGTGTAATTTAATCTTCTAAGAGTTATGCTCTATATTTTATCTTCATTCGAAGACAAGCTTCGTGTGATTTGATTATGTGTGCTCGGTCAAAAAAATATCCTTTTGAAAATCCTCTATCATCTTTATTGAGATATGTACAAGTATGTTTTTCATGAGGCAGATTGATGTATATTCAACCAAATTTCCTTTAACATTATATTAAGGTTTATTTTGATTTGGGTTCTACTTCCCATGAATGCAAGCATTCATTGTTAATTACCCCTCTTAATGCAATATGAGAGAACTCTCAATCAAGGTTGAAAATAAACATATCTCAGATATGAATCAGTGTCTAGTGGTGACTGACTGACCCAACCCAAGGTACAACTACGAGCTTTTTAACTCTAACAACTTAAATAAATGATATTGGAGCTGAATTATCGCAGCTGCTTGCACCAGACTTGCCCTCCAATGGATCCTTATTAAGGTGTTTAGATTGTACTCATTCCAATTACGAGACTCAAAGAGCTCGGTATTGTTATTTATTGTCACTACCTCCCCATGTCAGGATTAGATAATTTGCATGCTTGCTGCCTTCCTTGGATGTGGTAGCCATCTCTCAAGCTCTCTCCCCAGAATCGAACCCTAATTCTCCGTCACCCATCACCACAATGGTAGGCCTCTATCATACCATCGAAAGTTGATAGGGCAGATATTCGAATGATGCATCACCAGCACAAGGGCCGTGTGATCCGATGAGTTATCATTTTAGATGATATAAATTCAATTCAATTTTCATCCACAATTTTACTAAAATTTAACACTATGAACACTATCATCGAATATCAGCTATGTTAACTCCAATCCTTATAAGGAAGAGGATCAGGCTGATCAGGTGAGACTTATGATAACACCATGTAAATAAGGTGACTCGTTGAAAGACATGTATAAGTATAAGTCTAGAATTTTGAATTTCAATAGAAGTTTAAACTTTAAAGATGATTATTTATCTTTCAAGATAACTACATAATTTTCAATACAAGAAATTTAAGTCGACTCAATTTTTGCCTGTACAATATCCTTAGACACTTGAATTTGAGAGCTTAATATCGTGTCATGCCACATGCAGATATTCATTAATTTAGATATTCTATTTTGAATTAGAAGATTTCTTTTACTTTTAATTAGAATCCTAATATCCAGCCTATGCAGCCTTTTTGGATATTAGAATCTTACTCTGAATCCCCTTGCTTGAGCATATGCAAATATCTTAAAATTTAGACAATTTTAAATCTAAGTTTAAAGATTACTTTTACATTTTAATTAATCCAACTTAGCCTACACAACATTTTTAGACATTATGATTGTACCATGAATCTTCTAGTATGAGTACATGTAGATATTTTTAGCTTAAGTGATTTCACTTATTTGACAAATTTTTTAATTTGGAACATTAAAATTGAGAGTGAAATTACTAAATTTTGGATTAAAGGGAGCTCTGAAATGTAAGATTTGATCAATTTAAGACATTTACACACATTTCAATGTAACCAAATTGAAGAATAGTTACTTCATTATGCATGTAAAGGTTCATTTTAGTTTATTTGCATGCATTTCAATACACATAATTTAGTGGATTAATCACTCCATAATGCATATAGTGTCACCTCTAACCTACTTGTACAAAAATGTTATACATCTAGCAGCAATTATAGCATCTTGTATTTGATCATGCATTCAAAATAATAAAAAAAATATTTTCATTTGAACTTCAAATCTTTTGAATTCTAAAGTATTCAATGAAAAAAATACATCATTTGTGTCCATAGTTCAACTTTCAAGTATGTTGCAAGTCTTTTGTTAAAGCTGTTATTTCATTCCATTCAATATGTTATATAGCGATCAAATTATTCATTTAAGGATCATCTTTCATTCTCATTGAAGTGTTATTTAATCTTCTATAAGTTATGCTCTATATTTTATCTTCATTTGAAGACAAGTTTTCAAGCTAGATATAAGTCTCTTGTGATTCGATTATGTGTGCTCGCTCAAAAAAATATCCTTTTGAAAATCCTCTACCATCTTCATTCATATATGTAGGATTATGTTCTTCATGAGGCAGATTGATGTATATTCAACCATATTTCCCTTAACATTATATTAAGGTTTATTTAGATTTTTGTTCTACTTCCCATGAATGCAAGCATTCATAGTTAATTACCCATCTTAATGCAATATGAGAGAGCTCTCAATTAAGGTTGGAAAAGAACATATCTTAGATATGAATCAGTGTCTAGTCGTGCATGTGGCATGTCATAGATAACTATCTAGAGGAAAAAATAGAAATAATCTCGAACAAGATCCCATGATTTCGTCATCCTAGGATTACATTATTCCAATCTGCCAACATTATAGGGTTATCAGCCGTAATGCCCAAGGAGTTTGATTAGAAGCCATCAGTTGCCACATTTTAGATATCTCGAGTAGACTAGAGTTTTAGTATAAGGTTTATGGTGTAGGGATGTTTGCATAGTGAACAAGTAAATAGTCTGGGCTTATATTTATAGGAAAGCTAGAATATAAGGGTATTTGTTTGACGAATAAGTAGATTGGGCTTACATTCCTTGGGAAATGCCAAGTAGGAATGTTCGCATGGTGAATGGATAGATTGGACTTACATCTTTATAGAACGTCATATGGATATAGATTGTTCGCATGGAGAATGTATAGATTGAACTTACATCCTTTTGGAATGCCAAATAGATATAAAATTTTTGTATGGAGAATGTATAGATTGAACTTATATATCTTTGGAATATCATATGAATATAGATTGTTCACATGGCGAACATATACATATTGGACTTACATCCCTTTGGAATGCCATATGGATATAAATTATTCTCATGATGAGCAAATAGATTGGACTTGCACCCTTTTGGTTACACCCCTTTGGAATGTCATATGGATAAAGATTGTTTGCATGATGAATGTATATATTGGACTTACATCGCTTTTGAAAGCCAGATTTATAGTAGGGTGTGTTCATATGGCGAACAGATAGATTTATAGGCTGTTTGCGTGGTAAACATTAATTTATGGTTATAGGGGTCAGCGTCTCAACATTGTCATTGTAGTGCCGCGACGCTATTAGGGTAGTGTGTTGATATTGGGTACTTAGTACTGTAGAATTAGAAAGCCTGTATTCATTTCTTAAAACCTAAGGGTTCAGCACCTCGACTCTATAAGGCAACGCTTAGCGCATAAGATGGCTTGTGAGTAGAATAATTTGATTAGGATGATTAGTTGATTGGCGCCTAAGCACTAGCTCTTTGGCATCACAATGCTAGTCAAAAGTCAATTTTGACATGCTGATAAATGAACAAGCAAGTTAAATTAAAAAGGATTAGCATTGTGGGGTCGTGTCGAAGCACCGCAGAGTTACATTAATGTTTGACCTCGCTTTCTGCACAACATTAGTTGGGAAATTAATTATCATAAATATGATAAAAATATCTTTTTGACCAACATGGTGACCATTCTAGTATGCTGACCAGTGCTTCTATTATGCATGCTTAGTGCCATAGCTTTAGTCCAGTGTTTTAGAAATCGAGAGGCTGGCGTCGTAGTGTTAGGACTAATCTATAAATAAGACCCCTAGGCTGCTCATTTTTTTATTCTGAATCTTATGTTTGGTAGTAGAGTTCCTATCTCATTTCCTCTCTTAGCTTTTATTCCACTTTAAGAAATCCAACATGCTGGTAAAGTACATTAGCAAGGGAAAGAAGAGGGCTACTGTTAGCGACAGTAGCAGATTCGTTAGTAAAGAGGTAGAGGAACAATACCACCATGCTCTATTTCATAAACATCTCATCCCTGAGAGGAGTTTCTTTAATATAGGCAGAGATAATTATTAATAAACGTGGTTAGAAGATGCTAGCCTATGATAACAACCCTGGTGTCATTCCCGTGGTGTGAGAATTCTTCTCCAATGTGAAGGAACATTAGGATAATAGAGTTTATATTCGGGGAAAATGAGTAAGTTTTGATAGCACTACTTTTAATGCATATTATAATTTACAAGATGTAGCATATGATCAGTATCTTTTTTATTATAATGATCATCCCGATTTTGAAAAAATTCTTAATTATTCACTGTTAGAAATTCTAATATTCAGCAAAAAATGGGGGAGGATAAAATTATTAATTTTCTTGGCATCGACCTCACTGCTGAGGCTAAAGCTTGGCATTACTTTATTTTTGTCAAGATAATGCCCACTTGTAATATCAGTGAGGTGACAAAGAATAGAGTCATTTTGAATTTTAGAGTTCAAATGTGGTTTACTATGGATGTAAGGAGGATTATTTATAATTCTATTTGTAATATGCTAAGAGGTAGTATTACTGTAGAGTATGCTGATTCTTCTTTAATTTATTCATTGTGTGTTTTTGACAGGTGTGCAAGGAGAGTCAGATGAAGAAGTCTTTATACAAAAGACTCTCCTAACTAAGAGAGTAAGGATTTGGCTCGAGGACTGAGGTGGGAGAAAGCTCATGCGCTCTTTAGTCTAGACCCAAATTCTCAAAGTCCTTAAACAAGAAACTCCAAGAAATTGGAGAATAAGTTTTAGATCTATGAAAAAGGGTTTGTAAAACTAGTCGGTAGTAGTTAAAACTAGGGAGAAAATTTGACCACCATATGGGTCAATATCAGTAGCAGTTTTCATACATGGTTGAGTTTAACATAACACTTATTCATATGTTTGAGAACTGTGGGTTTCATGCCAGCTCAGGTCAGGTTTCTTTCTTTGTAGTGCATCATTATCAATCCTAAGTGAGCAACCCACTGAAGCTGGAAGAAGAAGAAAAGTAGGAGGATGACGACGATTATGATTATTAGTCTTATGTGATTCCCTTTTCTTTCTTCTTTCAATTTATTTATTGAAAACATTTTGTAATAAATGTTATTATTAATAAAGACATCTTTATTTTAATGCTTTGTGTTTGTCTCTATTATGTGGAATGCTCTAGGATTTAAAAGTTTAATAATTAATGTTTTTAAAAAATAAATAATGTTAAGGGCTCAATGCCTCGTCCATGCCGAATAAGGGCCTTCGCACTATTAAGCTGAAAGATATAGGTTTAAAACTTGAGAACACAATGCCTTAGTGCTTCATTGGTAGCATTATAGCACTGTAGAAATGACTTGGCTTAATGTTAGAGAGATCAGCACCTCGGTGTTATAATATGAGCACCTTGGCGCTATCAGTTGGGTTTAATTTCTCAAAAGCGTAGTTCCTCGGCACTGAGATATTAACACTATAACATTATGAGACAAATGCCTAACATTTAATTTTTTTGAGAGTGTCACACCTCAGTGCTATGATGATAGCACCTTAGCATTATGGAATGCATGTTTAAGGCTCATGATTTCTGATGACCTAGTGCATCGATGATGGAACTTTAGCATTGTTTCGTCAATGCCTAAGATTTAGTACTTTTGAGAAAATTTAAAAGTTCAGCAGCATAACACCTTATCAATAATAGGCTTTATGATTTTTAGTGCATAACACCCTTCTCCCTTATTTCGGATCCAAGATCAATGAATAGAGGATTTTGTTATACACTAGAACTAAGTTCAATGGTAGAATGGACTTCAAGATGTAGTGCCTCAATTTTGGGATAATAGAGTTACAATGTTGTTCTAGAGAGGTGTAACCCAAGAGGGTAGTACTACGACACTACAAGTATGACATTAACCTGAGAGCTTAGCACCATGATGTCAGATATTTGGTGCCTCGATGCTGGGAGATGGAGTGGTAATGATTTCATTCTCGAGAGCTTAGTGACTCAGCATTGGGACTTGGTAGCTCGGCACGGCAGAGCGGTAACTCTATTTTTGAACTAGATTATTGAAGAATTTAACAATTTTTATAAACATTCGACAACATAACATTTTAGTAATGGTAGATTTTATAATATTTTAGTGCAAGTAGCACTCCTCTCCCTTGTTCTGTATCGAATATTGATAGAGGGAGGATTTTCATCTCGTGTCAAAACTAAGTTCAACAGCGGAGGTCTTCAAGACTTAAAATTCTTGAGATTCTTGCACTTAAAATGATTTTTAACATAACTGAATTATTCTCCATAACTTTAGATCCAAGATCGATGGAGGGAGGATTTTCATTTCTCACTAGATCCAAGATTGATGGTGGAAAACTTTCAAAAATTTTTAAATTTTCTTTTGGGAGATGAAATTACATAGAAGAATTTTTTTTCAAGAACTTTAACCTGGAGTTAGTGACAGCCGAACTTTGCTTTTTGCCTTGTGTGAGAAGAACATGCCTTTATACAGTGATAAGAAGGTGCTGTAGAGAAAAGAGAGTGTTTGAGAGTACTTAGAAGAGAAAGAAGAGGGAAAGGAAAATTATAAACAATTATAAGAACACTAAAATCCTTGTAGTTGGAAGAGGAAAAAAAGAAGAGGGCTAGAGTGGGCAATTTTCCCTCTTTTATACAGATTTTTGGGTAATAGTTCACACCTCTTGGACAGTTTTCTTCTCCATAACCATTCCCTGGCTACCTAGGCAATTATTGCAATTAGGGAAGTAGATGGCGGGAATGATTAGGTTTGTTGCTTTTTAAATCTGAAGAACGTCATGGCAACGCCTAGCACTGGGCCTATAGCACTACCGTGCTATGTTGCTTAAGCAGACAACTATCGGGGGTGATTTGCATTTCTAGATTTTTGTATGGTGGTGACATCATCTAGGCACTGTGATTGTAGACCGTGACACTCCAAGTTGGGATGTCCCATTTATTGCATTTTCTTAGATGCAAATAAAATTGCCCCACAATGAATGAATCATGTAGATTGGACATGATGTATTTGTTGCTTTCTTATATATTTATTGATGGTTTTATGTAGTAATGTAATAGAAAGAGAGAAAATATAGTTTTTAAAAATCTTTAATCACTTTCATATATACAAGACAATGACATAAAAAAGAGGTTTCAACTACAAATAATTAGCCTAAATTTCTCTAATACAAATAAAAGTTGTATGAGCTCTATAGGCCATAATAGATTGCCTCTCTCAAGCTTCATCGAGATGCTAAAGGGAAACTTCTTAGTCATAGACTAATGAAGAAATAATTTACTCAAATTCAGACACCTGAGCATCCACCTGTGAGCGATCCTCTTCTATAGCTGTGATAGCCTGTCAAACCATAAATCTCTTCTCTAATAGATACTGTCTCCTCAGTTGTAATTATTTTAATTAAGCAGATATATCGAGGAGCTCAATTTGTTCTTTAGAAAGCTCTCTGGTAGGATCTCAATGCCCTAAGACTGTGCTAAAGATCTTGAGGAACTAAAGAGACTTGATGTGAAGTAGTGTTGAATGAGATCTCTATAGTAATGATTGTATCAGATAGGATCATCCGATAAGTAATGCATAATGAGAATAATCCAAACTCAACATCTTTACATAGGGATTTCCAAAGTTGTAGCTTTCCCACTTCAAGTCCGAAGATGGAAACACAATCTAATAAATAATTCACTTCCACACAAAAGTTAGAAAGTTTAGGTAAGACTTCCATATCAATGCTTAAGAGTATGTGACGTAATGTCATCACTATATGACATAGGCTTTTTGAAGAACCACAATATAGTGGATCTAAAGGCCTAGGGCGTATCTTAGAGATGAAGCATGAGATCTCCAGACTAGATAATTACCTCTGAGCTATATAACTCGAACTAAGAATAGGATGAGTCTCCATACAGGAGTTAATATTTGAGGAATCACCCTCGGTGGTACTCACTATCACCAAGTTGAATTTGACAAGAACGGCTCATGGCTAGTCATCGGAGTGCTAGATTTCTATATATGTGAGTCTTCTTTAATATGCTTATAATCGATGTTGACAAGCTGAGTAGACACTAGGGAAGTTGCGCTAGTATCTGGCAATAATACCAAAGTGACATCACTCTTTATCTATCCTACTAGTGGAACGAAAATATAAGTAGATTCATCTATCCCTGCTACTCCCATATCATAACCAACTGATAAAGGATTGTGAATATCTCTATCATCTCTCTCCTGAATTGGTGAATCTTCTCGCTGTCACTTCTTATTGCTTTGATGATCTCTTAGGAGCATGAGTCACATGTCGAGTGGAATGCAAATATCATACTTCTCTAGCTCTCCTCAATCTATGATTTTATATGCGAAAGCTGAGCTCCAAGATAGAAGAGAAGGTATGGTGTATCCATAGTAACTATAGGTGATTAACTTTTGTGTAAGCCTCTAGTTGGGCTACATAGAAACCAGAATAAGTCCCTAGGCAAAGTAAGAAAACCCATGTTGTAGAAGTTGCTGCTATACGAACATACAATGGGAGCATCCCCAAGGAATGAGTATCTATTATATCAAATATTTATGATACTCTATATACGAGTGTAGCCTGAGTGAATCCATATTTCCTAGCTACTCTGTTAGGATTGTATCCCTCCAAGATCACAGACTCATGATGTCAATAACAAAGCAAGCAAATCTCAGCCCAATAAGGTATTATGTTGTGTCTGTATCCTAGCTTTGATAATAGTAAGGCTGTTACTTTATTAGTAAGAGAATCTATGAATCTCTATCCCAAACTCTGAATAAGAAAGCCTGAAAGGATAATCTTTGAATGATCTAAAAGCGTTCTATCATGCATGATGGAGCAAATATGAAAGTTCAAATAATCCCTATCTAAGGTGATTATAGCCAGGGTCAACTACATAATTAGATGGAATCACTACTCTAAGAAGTAGGGTGGCATCTCAGGATGACTGAAAGCTTCTAAAATATATGCATGAATCCATCTATGTAAGTAGTGCTAATGAGCATCTACATCATAGCATCTTGAATCAATCATGATGCTCACTCTACCTAGTTCATAGTATAGGTAGGCTAATGATGTGGGTGTTATTGCTATCCTCTTGCCATGAGCAATCAAACTAACCATCAAAAGACAAAAATAATGAAAAAGTCTACTGTGACCCAAAAAATATAAAATAACACAGTCAAGTGGCAATGAAGGCCACTAAAGATTGCTTCTTGTCAATGTCCCATGCTAGGATTTGCCAAAAAAAAAACTTTTCCTTCAGGCTCAAATCTGACACTAAAGGACTTCTTAAATGAATAAAATCTCACATTAAATAGATCATTCAGTTGTGCGAATTGAGGAAAATATACTATTGAATTGAGAAAACTCACTGTGGTATTTTAATTTGGAGTCGTAGGGAAACCACACCTATTTTAGAGGGTACTTATTGAAGTGATCAGGTGCGACATTAAGATATGATGTACTATCTATTAAGATAGAAACATTATCTTACCATGAAATCTATCACCTAATAAGAGCTCCTAAGGCAGATGGGTCTACATATACCAGAGATCTTTCCCCCACTCCCCCACTTTACATGGATAAGTGAAGTATGGTTTATTTTAAGATGAGTTTTTTAGTTCCCTATGGAGGGAAGCCCCCATAGTTAATTACATTCTAGGAAATATAAGTTTTCTAAGAACTCTCTTTATTAAAGTAATCAATAAATGTTTCCAAGGATTTTATGGCTAGATGATCAATGAATTGGTTATTTTTGGAAATCATATGTGAAAAGTTCAAATAGGAAGACTTATTCATAGATTTTAAAGGAGAGTACCATAATACTAGAAGGCCTACTGAGTGCTTCAATCTACACTATAGTGAAGCTTTACATATTTGAAAGAGAGAAACTAATTTGTTTGAGCTAAAATTTCATTAGAATGTTAGGACTTAGATTTTAATAACATAAGATTGTGAAAATGCCTAAAAGGTGAGGACTTATGCCCATAGCAAAAGAGAAACAAGCTACCTTAGAACTTCAATTTAGGGTGCTCTAGCACAAGCTAAGAGCTCAACTTGATTTTACTAAAAAAATGGGATATGAGGGTCCACCTCTATAAGAGAGAGAGAGTGAACACATCCTTACTCTTTTGGAGTTACAACTGCTTGGAGTGGCTTCCAGCTAATAGCTCATACGCTTTAAAATTATGTAGGTCGACCTTACATAGATGAAAGATGGCTAGGCTATTTTTCAATTAGGAAGGAAGCTAGAGTCCTAAACTCATTCCCTAAGAGACTAGATAATGTTTGGTATGCAAATAATAGACTTAGACTAATGTTGAAAATTTACAAGTTTTTAAAAATCATTTGACATATTTATTTTTGGACCAAGGCTTGGGACAATTATGTCTATATGCATGATAAAATTAAATTATGGGTTAAATCAACTAGAAGAGGTGTTCTCCACTATGAGGGATCACTCTGAAAGGTCAATCATATCCCTTATCGTGCAAGAGTAGAGATCCTCTCTATTCAACAGTGACATAATATGATATGCATGTTGTTGGAGCATATAATCATTCAACTAAGGGGTTGCTAAATCTTTTATTATCTTGATTAAAAGCCTAGGCTTTAAAATGAGATTGTGAGTTGCATTAATATTTAGCTATGAGTTACTTAGTGAGGGTAGAAAATGTTAATTTTATCTTAAAGAGCCTACGACATCTAAGCCACACATCAAATCATCAAACTTTAAGAAACCTATGAAAATCATACCATTTTTATTGCATAATCTAAACATAATAATCAAACATTTGAATTTTATAAAAGAATAAAAGGCTAATGCGGCTCGGTACTATCGTAAAACTCAAAAAAGAGAAGAAAAATTGAGTAGCTGAGCTACCCTTATACAATCCAGACTATAATTGAATGTTAAAATTAAAATATATGCTATGAGGGTCTTCAATCTTTTGTCCTTCTTTCTTTTCTTTGGATCTATTTGCTTTCGGCTTCACAAGGTCTTTTAGGTCTTTGCCTTCTAGCCACTGCTCATCCTAAGCCCCATAGCGCTAATCCTAATCTTATTACAAAAATTAGATATTTATGAAAAATAAAATCTAACTACATCCAGAAAATAAATATTAGCTAAACAAACATACAAGCTAATTAATTATATTTCACATATTTGGACTTAGCACCCTGCACCTAGATAACCAAGCCCACCTGTCCTAATTGGATTATGCTTAAGGGCATAAGCACCACTTGCAAGCAAGAACATTTATATTCATTTATTATTACAGTGGCCTCTTTAGCACCATCCACAAAATAAAAAATTATTAGACTAATGATGGCTTAACATCAAGTATATGCACAATCAATCCTAACATTCAGTCTAAAATAATATATCATGAAATAAAATACATCATCATAACATACATCGGCTTAACTTAGTATTAGAATCATTGACTTAGCATTCTAATGTGTGTGTTAAGGATTAGTGTGGTACATCTTGGTTAAGCTTTGAAAGTATGATAGTCTGAAGTTTCAAAATTATTTAAATTAATCATTAAGGATGGTTTCACTTTAAGTCTTTTAGTAGCTTGATTGGAATTTTAACTTACATGTTTTCATTTTGTTCAATACCAATTTAGCATCCAACTATTATAAAGAGGTAAAATAGGCTTAGCCCCTTCATCCCTAACCTAAGTTATTTTCTTAAGATGGATTATTATAGCTTTAGTTTTCTTAATGAACCACTTATGAATATTTATTGAGCCTAAGTTTAGATCAGTTTTAAGGAATCTTATTCAAACATGAAAGGCATCTTAGGATTAATGAAATTAAGTGACCATCATATGAGTAATATTCCACTACTTCCTTTCATTATCAATAATATTCACATTCTTTCATTTTTTTTAATTTTCTTGATATTTGATTTAATACATACATATACATGTAATATATCCATATTTTTGCTCACTTAAATGAATGTTAATGCATGAATTTGATCGAAAAGAGAGATTTCATCTCATGGCTAAGCATATGCAAATATGTATTAGAAATTTAAGCAAGTATGTGTCATTGTTAAATTAGGAAGTGAGATTATCTAAGACCTCCTTGGGGCTACTTAAAGCCTCATATTCTTGGGATGTCAAGACTACATACTTGTTGATTTAAATACATAAACATAAACACAAAATATAAAGATAAAACCATCCATTACCATCTTTAAGTTGCAACTAAATGAAAATTTCATTAAGTATTTACAATAGAAATTGATTTAAATTTTACACTATTTGATTCATTATTAATTTATAATTTTAAAAAATAATTTAAAATTTATTAGTGATAATGGCCACACAATATAATAACATTTATCCAACTCATGCGATTTGAATACAATCATATTCTTTTAATTTTCTTTTTTAAAACATGGACACATGAAATAAATGGCATGCACATTTGTAATAATTGAGATGAAGTAATTAAATGTTACCATATAACATACTCAATTTCATTGAATTCTAAGGACAATCAAGTTAAATAAATATTCCTTAACTCTAACTAAAGCTTCTATAAGATTTAATTTTAATGTACAAGTTATTAAATCCTAAAGAGGAAAAATGATATTTGGCATTCACCCCATCCCATGTTGATTATTTGGCATGTTTAAGGAAAGAAATTAAATATATTTTATGAGTTGATTAGGTTCAAGCCATTAATCACTTCAATTTGATTACCCTTCCCCAAGCTTTTTTAATTTAATTAGCCACTTGATCATGAGCCTTCAATGAAATGCTTTGGGAAAATAAAATTAGCAATGTACCAAAAGAAGTCTAATGCAATTAGGCTCGTGCTTAAGATTTAATCAGATTAAAGGAGAAAAATATTTAGGTTAAATACTCTTATGATTTCCCCACACTAATGGGATAATCATAATTTCTTTAATGACTTTATGCTATTAAACACATAAAAGGATTAATGGGTTGAACTTGAGTTATTTAAACTAATTTCAATTTTTTTATTTTTATTTTGTCATTAATTTTTTTAATTTTTTTAATTATTAAACACATTAATTAAACCCTCATAAGGGAATACACTTGGGAAAACAATTAGGAAAGGGGCCCTAATTGATTTCCTTGTCATCCCCACCATTTACATTGATTAAATAACACCAATTACTTAATTTTTACTATTCATTAATTTTGATAATTATTTAGTTAATTAAATAGGTTGAAAATCTAAAATCTTTAAACCATATGATAAATAATTTTAAGAAAATTATGGGCGGCATAGAACATCCCATAGAATCATCCATTAAATGTGGAATTAATTAGCCAAGTAATTTGGCCTTAATTAAAGTAATTACTTGAACTTCAAACATTAATTAAGAATTGTTCATTAGGTATTAATTAAGGATTTTAATTTTGTTAAATTCTCCTCTTTCTAAGCTTTCCAAAAGTAGTTTACTTGCATTATTTGGATTTTCTATATTTAGTTATGATTTTTTTTTTGAAATTCTAGCTATTTAATTACATTTTAAGCCTAAATTAATTATTTTAAACCATTAGTACCATGCGACGTGTCGACAACACTTTCCATGTGTGATTGGCTACTTAAATTACGATGCGCAAGACTTGGTGGAGGTGAACTTTATATTGGCCATCCGATCTGGGATGGATCAAAGATAATGTGATTTTGAAGGGATTAAATCGAATTTCTTATGCAATTAATCATGACCGTCCTCTCTAATCACATGGAATGAATGACTGATATTCCTTCATCTCACAAATGTTTGAAGATGGATGCCATCCACCTTTCGTCGCTTGATTTGAGCTCTCCAGAGCTCATTCAATGGCAGAATCGACTCCAAAATGATTAGGGAAGAAATCTAAGGAGATCCTATGGTGGAGATCACACCAAAACATGATTCACTTCAAAAAAAGACCAACTCCTAATGGTCAAGACTATGATTGCTAGATTTTTACCTCATCGAAGCTATAGACCAGCAATCCAAAGATTGAGGTAGCTTCATCTTGAAGAGATGAAGCCTTATTGAGAGATCTTGAGCTACCTCCCCGCTGATAGGTTTGTGGACCAAATTCCACTGCAAAGCTTGCTGGAGTTGGTCTAAGGATGCCTTTCGGTGGTCGAATCACTTGAGAAATGAATTATTTTGATTCGTTAGAGTGAGATGAAGGTGTAGAAAGAGTTAATTTGAGTTTGGTGTGGTTGAGGAGTTGGACAAATTTTTAATGGAGCTAGTCTCACTAGAGGTAGGGTGCACGAGAAGCTTGGGAGAGAGTGTGGGACTATGCAGAATGCTCTTAGGAAGCTCTCTGGTGAGTTTGAATGAATGGGGAGGAATATACTCTCCTCCCCAATTAAACCAACAGTTGTGATTGGCTCAGCCTTTGGCAGCCGTCCGGCTTGGGTAGGTGGTTGGAGGTGGCATGGGACTGCTGAGGTGGATGAGTATGAGAGGGTGAGGGAGTGTAGTGGGCTGTCATGAGGTGTACACTCCTCTTTAGGTGGACCAATGGTTTCCCATGGGTGAGCTCACCTTCTCTTGGCCAAAGGCTAAGTCCAATAATCTTAGGTTAGGTTAGATCAATGGTATTTTGTCCAAGAAAGGCCAAAGATGGCTGCCAAGGGATAGGGAGTTGGAGAATCCACCCAAATGTAGATTTTATCCCATTTAGAAAGCTTGGTTCAATGGGTTCGACCCAAATTGGGTTCACCATGGGTTGGATTCACTTGGACAGGTCCATGGTGACCCAAGGATGAGTCATGCCAAGTTTGATTTGGTTTGGACTTAGTTTGTCAATTTGACATTTGATTCCGTGGTCAAATGGGTCATGTTGGGCTAAGTTGACCATTTTGACCAAATTAGGTGAAAGTGAGAATTTGGGTTTGATTTAATTAACTTGATCATAAGTGTTGGAGTAGTGTGAAATGATTTATTAAATAATTAGAGTGATTGAGAAAATAAAATCAAATTTAGTTTGCTTAAATGGGTTTGAATGGAGTTACTGAATTATGGTTGGTTCACTTGGGTTAAGGTCCAAGTTATTTTGGCTTGGAGCTTGGATTAGATAACCAAATTCAATTAAGATTAATTGAATAGGATTGAATTGGTTTAGCTCCAATCACATGAGCTTAAGTTTGGATGAGTTTATGGACACAAGTTTTGGTTTAGGTCTTAGAGTAGCTGAAACCTACTTGTCCTAAGGTAAACTCTAAGCTTAGGGTTATGCCCTATAGGTCTTTAGGCCTAGGTTTAGTGTTCACTTAACCACTAGAAGTGTCCTAGCACTAAGAAAGTTTAAGTGTCTAAAAGTCTTCTAGATTTAAGATGGGAGGGATCAATCCTCACTCCAAAAGTGAGGTCAACACTCATTCATCTATAAGTGTGCTGGTGGTGCCTCTACTCTAAATAGTCTTTGATAGTGAGCTATAGAATGATGGAAACCTGGAGAATATACATAACTTCCTCTCCTATGTTGGCCAACTGGCTGATGCTGAAAAAGCTCATGATTTGGAGAAATGCATTATGCATAGGAAATGCCTATAATAAGAATTCCCGGTATATCATGCATGTCTGCCAAGGTGACTCTCATCTCATGTGGCTCAATCCAGTAGATATTGGTGATGTTGTCCCAATGTTCTGCTATGTTCCAATCCAAGTAAATGGAAGGTAGGTGTAGTCAAAAAGTGATGTATAGACCTATGATATATACTAACTCTCCTAAAAATGTCACCATGCATTTGTAGATGATGGCATGACCAATATACGTAGCCACAAATAGATGACAAGGGTGTGCTAAACACTGAATTTGGGTCCCAATCTTTTACCTCATGATGTAATATTGCTAAACCAAAAGCCTTACTATGCCTAGAAAAGGAACAGTATCTGCAAGTTGCTGAAGTACATCCTAATCCCTAAAGCTAAAGCAATCTGTGATTCACTCTAAAGAAACATTGTGTCTGTCTCAGCTTTAAATTGATCACCCAATTAGTTGGATCATGATCTAATGGAAGCTTTGAATCTAATGGTAGAATGCATGATGATCGAGCAAATGAATCCTCAAAAATATCCCTTCCTATCAACATATCCTGGTGTCATGATGCAGATCCTATAATCTGACTGAATAGTATGGATCATGTGCTTCAATAGTGGTCCATATCTACTCCTTAGTGGGCTCAATAAGAGGCATATCATCTAGTATTTTCCAGGTAAATATTATAGTCAATCTATAGTACATCTAGCCAAGAGAAGAATATAAATTTTATAGGCATTATAGAAAGTAGTAATATCTAAATTTGTAAATGAGCTAAGCTTGTAGGCTTTAATTGAGTATTTTCTAGTTTCACAGAGTTTAGATTTATATTCAGATTTAATCCTCTTTTAAACATGTTGAATCTAAATTTATATTTGGACCCGCCATTTTGGGTATGTTGGTTATATTTAAACTTAAATCCTATCCATATCCATATGGAAATGTTGGATTTAAGTTTAAGTTTAGATCGAGTTGTTGATCTCATTTTTAGAATGAGCTCTCAACCCCTCCATCTTAGACATAGGACTTCCCTTAGACTTTAAGAGTTAGTATTAAGACTCATCTAGTGATTAGGTGGATACTCAACCTAGCCCTAGAGACTTAGAAGAGTTAGCCATAGGAATAGGTCATGCCTTAGGGGTGTTAGGAAAATTTGCCTACCCTTAGCTTGAACCACTCCTCACCTTCCTTCAAGTCAAACTCAAAATCAATCTTATTTAATTTTCTCCAAACTCAAATCAATGTCACATGATTGAAATCCATGATTAAATTCCAAGTTGAAATTCTAAATTCCAAATCTTGCATAAGTCCTTTAATTTTCCTTTATGGACGTAGCCAAAATCAAATCTAAATCAATTCAAACTCATGAGATTTTCAAATAACTCATTTATATTCTCATTTATATTCACATATATAAATGAAATATAAATTCAAACTAAATTCAAAAATTCAATTCCAAACTCCAAAATTTTCTAAGTATTTAATTTCTCTCTTAAGAACTTAGCCTAAATCAATACAAACTCATGAGATTTCTTATAAATCATTTATATTATCATTTATATTCACATATATAAATAAAATATAAATTCAAGCAAATCAAATTATTCTCAAAAAATTAAATCCAAACTCTAAATATTTCCCAAGTCCTTTAATTTCCTCTCAAGGACTTAGCCTAGATCATCATCAAATCACTTCAAATCCTTGAAATTTTCTCATAACCATTTATATTCTCATTTATATTAAATATAAATGAAATATAAATTCAAACAATCAAAACCACTTCCAAAAAATCAAACTCAAATTCACCTAACCTAAGCCTTTCAAGTCAAAATCTTGAACTTAGCCAAATCAACTTCAAATCAAGCCAAACTTGATTTTCCTTCATGATTCAATCAATCATTCAATCATGAAATATATAAATACAAACTTCAATCACTAACCAAAACCCAATTCAAAAGTCAAAATCCATTTCATGTTCACCTTTGAACTTGAAATTGTCAAATGAATCAAAACCCATTTTACATCAAACCACTTACAAATGGATTTATATTTCAATCATAAGCCCATATACAAGTTCAATCAAACTCAAATCAAGCTTTGACCAAGCCATTTGACCCACTTAGGCTCACTTGACCCAAAGTGACCTAAAGTACCCTTTTGAGACAAATTCTAATCCTAACCAAATTGGATTGAATCAAACTCACCTAAGCTTGTCATTGCTCCTTTTGTTCAAAAAAAAACTAGCACCTTTCTATCGTGATCAACAATCATCATGAGATGATCAATCACTCAAATTGGGTCAAACCAAGTCAAACTTTTGACCAAGTCAACACTTAGCCAAAATGAAACCCAACATAGCCAAAATCTATCATAGGCTAAATTGGTTGAAACCATTGATATAAGTTCATTCATGACCAATTTTTGAACTTGACCAAGTCAATATTTGAGCCTAACCTAGCCCAATTGGCCACTTGACCCAAGTTGACCCAACTTGACCTAAAAAGTCAAAATGTGTCAAAACTTGATCTAAGCCAAATTGATTGAAACCAATGAGTCAAGTTCATTCCAAATCACTTGTTGAACTTGACCAAAGCCTCAATTGGCTAACTAGACCTAACCTAGCCCAATTGACCTTGAACCCAACTTGGCCTAAAGGGTCATATTGAGCCAAAATCAACTTAACCAAAATTGATTGGAAACGAAGAAACAAATCCACTTTTTATGACTAACTAAACCTAAACCTGCTCCATGACCTAGCTCAAATAGGTCAAATGGGTCAAATTGGTCAACTTGACCCATTTGACCTAAATGAAGTCATATGAACCAAATTCAAACCTAAACCAAATTGAATCAAACCAAAGCCACCAAAACATTTCAAATGCTCATATGAACTTAAGCCAAACCTTGGTTTGACCCAATTTGATCAATTGGTCAACTTGATCCAAGTTGACCCATTTTTGACCTAAATGGGTCAACATGAGCCAAACCATACCAAATGAAGTCCAAATCAAATGAAACTTGGCCAAACCTATTTTTTAAACATACCCAACATATCCAAACTCAAAAATCAACCAAATAATCATTTCACCCTTAGGCCATAGAACAAATTTTGGCCAATTCCACTTGGAATTTGGTGAAACCCTCTTCATACCTACTTGATACTCTCCTAATAGGTCAAGTGAACACTAGGGAGGGTGGTGCAATGGCCAAACCAACCACTCCCCTTGAAATGGACAAATGGGAATCATGCCTCCACTTGTTTTGAGCACATGAGAAGTTTATATTCCCACTCCTCTGGCCAAATCAAACTCAAGGACAGCTCTAATAGCTCAAACAACCCTTTCAATCTTAGTAATTGGATCAAAATGGCATGGAAAGCTTTGGCCATCCGATTGCCAAAGGGGGATATATACTCCCCCTAATTCATTTGAAAATCAATAGAGGCATAATCGATTGAAGCATAGAGAGTCATAGGAGCCATTTGCAAGTGATCCTACGCTTCCTAGAAGGAGATTAATATATCCATTTATCGATTTTCATCCTTTAAAAATATGGGAGCTCGATTAAACTTTCAACTTCCTCCACACTCAAAATCTACACACACCCATCGAGATAATCAAGCTTACCCAAGCTTTCTTCCAAGTTGAAGCAAGGGGAGATCCAATTAAATGAAAATTGAGCTCAAGATTAGGAGGAGGTGACCCATAGGAAGATCCACTCAACCTCCGCCCCTCAAACTTTAACCAAAGCTTCGTCTCAACCAGAAGAAGCTTCTCCAAGGGAATCGAGCATCGATGATTACCTCTTGCGAGGTATGCCATTTTTCAATCACTAAACTCAATGTGGTTTGGAGCTTTATGAAAGAAATGTTAATGGCATAAGATCTTGATCATTGGATGTAATCTCCTATGCATGTTGATGGTGTGGGTAAATTTTGGGATCAATCCAAGCTCAAGCGAGCTCAAATCATCCCATAGAACATGGACAGCCTCCATGGTTCATAGGGAAGATCATGGAAGGATCTCTGGCCGTCCATCCATGCATTTTGGATGGACAGTCGAGATTAAAACACACTTTATATTTAATTTTATCTCATTAGCTTTAATCTCAGTTGATCCTTGATGATGAGAAAGCGAGCCACCACACGCCACGATGGGATGTTAAGTAACCAGCAAAACATGTAAAGGGATGTCATGTCAGCTGCACATGTGGCACGATGTAGGGATTAAAGATTTAATTAGGATTTAAATAATTCTAATTAATTACCTAAACTACTAAAATTCATATCTCAACCTAGAAAAATCAGCAAAATATGAAATAAATTGCATTGGATAGATAATTTGATCAAAAATTTTATAAAATTAATTTCAATTAATTTTGATTAGTGTCTTTCTCTGATTTTAGGTTTTATTGGGAATTTTAATTTGCTAATTAGCCTTTAATTAATAGACTAATTATCCCTAAACTTCTTGAGTGTATTTTGGGGGATGACTTCTACCTCTCCTAATTTTCTTGAGATTTATTGGTGGCTTAATTAAGGAAATTTCTAATTCATAGCCTAATTATTCCCTTAATATAATTAAGGATAATTAAGAGTTTGATTAGTGGTTTAATCCTTTGTTGAAGTTGATTAAGGTCTATTTCAGTAAATGCAAGGTTTAGGGAACAATTTTGAGGTATTTCCCCAAAGTTATTCCTTAAACCCCCTTTTTCTTTCTTAATCCTCTCTTAATTAAAGGTTAATTCACTAATTACCCTCTTAATTAATTTCTTAAAATTCTAAAACTTTCTAGAACTCAATTAATCTACTTGGGGTAGATGCTTAGGTGTTCAAGAGCCTAAGTTCAATTAAGGAAATCAAAATTCAACTCATATGTGTGAGGGGTGTTTTGAAATTACTTAAGTTAAACCCCTTAGCTTAATTAATCATTAATCATGAGCCAAATTGCATTAGGCCCCTTTTCTTCCTAGTTACATTACAAATTTAAATTCTTTATGAGATTTTATGTCATCTCATTAGCTCATAATTATTTGATTAACTATGCTAAGGTGGTGTAGGTATGGGCTAATTAACATGCTTAATTCATATCTTAACCTAATCAAAATATAAAGATGAACCTAATCACCTAAAATTGAACAAAAATATCAAACACATGTGGGAATGGGTTAGGAACATCAAACTCACTTCTCATTTTTAAAATTAAATCAAATTCAAAATCAAACAAAAATCACATTAAATAAACTTTGATTTTCTTTAAGCTTTCTTATTTCATAAGATTGTCTTTATGAATTAATTAAGGTGAATATTTTTACATGCTTTCATTGCTTTAGTTCCTTCCCAACACGCTAAATATGTGTGCCATGTGATTTCATGCATCCATGCTTTTCAGAAATCAAATTTAAAAATGAAAATGTTTCTTTTATGTTAAATTGCATGTGTTGGCTAAAATAAGAATATGAGTGGATATTATCACTATTAAATTCAAATTATTTTCAAAATATATAAATCAATTATCAAAACTAAAAGTGTATTACTTATATCTTACTTATAAGCTTGTACATGAGTAAAATATAAGGATGTGCTTAGTGTAGGTTTTCCTTCTCCTCTCTTTTAGCATAATTTTGAATAGGATTTGGCAAAGTGTATAGTTCATTTGAAAAGAATCTAACACTTGCCTAATTTCATATCCTATTTATTCCTATACTATTATTTAAGAAGGATACCTATACTTGTGCATATAAATTTCATAAACAAAAATAAATCAACCAACATAAACTTTTGCATTCTTTTTTTTCCATTCATTTCTTTTGTACACATGCTTGTATTTAAGGAAAGTAGTATATTTGTCTGGACAACCCTGGGTTGAGGCTTTTAAGTAGCCCTAAGTAGGTCTTGTACCTTACACTGGTTAATAATGGCATCCTCACTTATGCCTTTCATATTCATATGCATCTGAAAATTAGATAAGAAACCCTTAAATGAAAATCATGCATCAAAAAAATTCAAATTTTCTTAAATGAACTACTCAGAATGCATCATAAAGTGTGCTAAACATTCCCATTTGTATTTCTAGATATGTTTAAGACTCATTCATATGCATGGTGGAAACACACCTCTTCCCTTCTCGGTAATTTTGGCAAATAATCTCATTTCTCATGTATTAGGCATATGAATCCTATTAGCCCGAGTCAAAAATAATTGTCCAAAAATAAAAATTAAAATGTAATATGATTTGCATTAGATTTAGGTCATTTGAAGCATACCCTTACATGATCTAGTCTCTTTAAAGAGTGCATTTAAGGACTTAGTCTCTTTCTAAATAAATGACAGCCTAACTATCTTGCATAAAGCATATGACTTGCCTACATGAATTTAAAACCGTATAAGGAGTTAGCTGGCAGCCACCTCTTGGGAATTATAAGCAGTTGGGTGGTTTGTCCATTTTTATGGAGGTAAACCAAATACCCATTTTCACCTTAGATTTAAGTTGTGCTTTTAGCCCTCGCCAAAGCTCCCTAGATTTAGGTTCTGAGCTTGCTTCTCGCCTTTGTGGGCCATAAGCATAAATCCTCACCTCTTAGGCATTTCCTTTATCTTATGTTATGGAATCATAATCCCTAAATTTCTAATGAAAATAATTCAACTCAAACAAATTAAATCAATTTCAAAATGTAAAAGCCCAACCATAGGATAGAGATGCTAGTTTCTAGCATGGGCATCTCTACTTATCTTCCTTTGGTTTCAAAATAACTCCCTCTCTTGATCAATCATTTGATCTTCTAAAATAAACTAATCGATTGATATTCCTACCTATTGAAATCTTTGGAGATAACGATCATTTACCTTAATCAGAGTTTTCATAAGGAACCTCGTTCTTTAGGATGTAATTAAATATGAGGGCTTGCCCTTGTAGGGAACTTAATGAACCCAGTTTAAAGTAAAGTAGGGGAAGAATCTTTGGTACACATGCAGATCCATTGTCCTTAGGAGTCCTTGTTGAGGTGATTAGGTCCATTGTAGGGTGGTGACTTCTATCTTTCGAGATAGTACACTTCTCTTCAATATCGTACTCGATCACCCTCGATACGAACATCTGTGGATCTACGTGGTATCAAAAATGTACAAAAAGAAGAAGATGTATATTTCCATTCTCATTTTATGCCGCATAGAGTGAAGATGGAAGTATATATCTTATTCTCTAAAGAAATAAAAATTTTTACCACAAATTTTTCTGGCGACTCCACTGGGATGGTTCCTCTATCCATCTTTAGTAAATGATCGTTGTCTTCAAGTATCGATAGTGGATTTGTACTTTGGTATGAATCCAAGACTATCTTTCATTTCATTGGCACTTAGCTTATTTCATTCTTAAGTTAAGCTAGCCAACATCTTAGGTTTTAGGACCTCACCACGTGTTGGTCTTAAAACCCATGTTAGGTTCTCCAATGGGTAAAAAAAGATCTAAATAAAAAGAAAATATTTAAAGACTTCCTCATCATTTTTGATAAGGAAAGGTTCATTCTAAAATAATAAAGACAAAATAAATTTTCATAAAAAATCTTGCTTTTCAAAAGCACTTTTTCAAAAAATGCACATAATAAAATATTTTCAACAAAATTTTCTTAAAACATCCTCATCTAACAATTCTCATAATTGTTACATGTAGGAATCTTTAAAAATAAAATTAACAATGTTTTCCAAAAGCACAAATGAATATCTTCCCTCAATTCAGTTTGATGAAGGTTTCATTTTCAAAAATAAAATGAACAATCATTTTTCCAAAAATCAAAATCAAAATTAAAAATAAAACTTTTCAAAAAACACATATGAACCTTTCCATTCAATATACCCATACTTATTGAATGGAAATCTCATTTTCAAACAAAACTAAATTTTTCAAAAAAAAAAAAAAACACATATGAACATCTTCATTCAATATACTCAAATTTATTGAATGAAGATTTCATTCCCAAAGAAAAATAATATCATTTGGAAATGCCACTTAAACATATTCCATATATGATTAAGTTGGAATTCTCTCTTTTGAAAAAGAAATAATCACACACAAAACAAAATTTTCACACTTAAAAAATAAGATTAACTTCCATTCACCCAAATTTCAAAATGGTCTTCTTCAAAAATCAAAACTTAACAATTATATTTTTAGAATTTTCAAACACATTTGGAACTTCATTTAGAATACTCAAATTTGCTACGTGAAGTCTCCAAATTCAAAACCAAAAAGTTTTCAAACACATTTGGAACTTCATTCTAGCATACCCCATTTGCTAGAATGAAGTATCCCTTTTTCCAAATTCAAAACCAAAAATTTTGAAAAACCTTCAGAATTCCATTTAGCATACTAAAATTTGCTAAATGAAATTTCCACTTCACAAAATTTCCGAAAAGCACTTTTTGGAACTTCACTCTTTAGCATACAAAATTTGCTAAAATGAAGCTTCCATTTTCAAGATAAAACCAAAACACAAAAAATTTTGAACACCTTTTGAATTTCATTTAACATACTCAAATTTGCTATGAATTTTCCATTTCACAAAATTAAGTTGAACTTCATCTTTAGCATACCATATTTGCTAAAGTAAAGTCTCCACTTTCAATCAAAACAAATTAAAAAACCAAAGAAAACATTAGGATTTCCTTAGCATACCCAAATTTGCTAAGATCCTATTTTTCAAAAAATCAAAATATCAAAACAATGAAACACTTTAGGATTTTCTTAGCATACTCAAATTTGCTAAGAATCTTATTTTCAAAAATCTTTCAAAACCAAAACACACTTGGGTTCTTCACTTAGCATACCTAAATTTGCTAAGTGGGAATTCCAATTTTCAAAATCAACAACAATTCACAAAAAGAAATAATTATTTTCAAACACTTCACTTAGCATACCCAAATTTGCTAAGTGAAAATACCAAATCAAAAACAAAACCAATTGACCCTTACTTTAACATACCCAAATTTGTTAAAGGAAAGGGTCCTCAAATCAAAATCTAATTTCAAACATGAACCTATGGAAGCATCTTTCTAAAATATTTGAATCCATTTTCAACATACCCAAATTTGTTGAAGTTGGATTCATATTCAAAATTCCTCTTTCCAATCAAATTTCTAAATCTTCTAAATCCATTTGAACCCCACTTAACACTTCCAAGATGTTGGATGTGGGTTCAAATTTTAAATTCAAATTAAATCAATAAAAATAGAAATCGATCCAAGCTCATTTCTATATTGATTCTCAAGATTCACATAGCATATCATTCAATTTTGTAGTTAAATAGAAATGGCAAGCTCACAGAAGTTTGTGTTCACTTTCCCATACGACATGGACTTGGCCTTGGATCAGACCAATCTCCCCTTAGCTGATCATACTCACCTTATCCATTTCGGATGAGGATTTGAGGAAGTGAGGATGACCTGTGAGGGAACTCCCCTCACAACTCAAGAGGGGTGGGCAGGTGATCATTTATTGATTTACCTTCAGATTCTAATATCCCCTCATTAAAGAGGAAAATAGTGGTCCACCAGGTGATGGTGACAACACTGCACCCCTGTGGCCATGTGCCCAGAAGGGCTAGCACCCACTCTTTGGCACCTTGCAAGGATAAGGCTCCTCTAATATTAGAGATTGCCTCCCCAGCCTTTGAAATTGGGTCTAGTTCTTACACTACTCACCTTACCCAGAAATAGAGGAGAAATACAAATTGCATGATCAAGTGGTATCATACCAGGATTGCTAGGGAGGTGGAGGCCGCTATGTTAATGGAGGAGGTACCTACTCGATCACCCCGGTTACAATGAACAGCCATCCTCTCTGTTAGATGAGAGGATGCTAGGAGAGATTCACTTCCTCCCAGTGGTTCAGACCCTCTCACTTAAGAGGTTGTATGCACCGATTTTTACAGTTGGGCGAGCTTATACGTCAAGTCTAGAGCTCAATTTGGTTTGTGATCTATCATCCCCCACAGCATGGGGGAAACACCTTTGATAGGAGAGGGCCAGAGAGGCCCTACATCTATTTATATCAGAGGGAGAGGAAGGTTGGGCCGCTACACTGATTTATACTCATTTCATGATGCTACCGCCACCATACAGATAGCATCCGCTATGGGACCTCATCACAGGAGGACAACTCCTGTTCATAGAGAGTCGGTGGTGTCTCCACCACACCGCTCTACCCCCATCCACCATCACTTGTTCACATCATAGCATCTTCAGTTCCACCGAAGGCCATGAAGGCCATATCCGGGGAGAAGCATACCCTGTTAGTGATCCGATTGTGGCCGAGCGATCCTATTCCATCTACACTACCTACTGTGATGAGGCTGAGCTCTCCTGCTCGACCTTCTACCCTAGTGGTGGTGCGGAGGGAATGGAGACCCTAAATCATAGTCATCCTTCTCCACCACCCAGAGACATGGAGATGGTAGCAGCTATAGAGGAGGATGATAGCCAGTTATGATGATAGTAAACCTCTAGGAGTGTCACCCTTTAGAGTTAGTGAAGGAGTGTGTCTCTTCTAGTGAGTACTCATAAGATTGCCTCTCCAGATGAAGGTCTAGTGCCTCTCGACATGACATCACATCGATCAACTGAAATCATTTGTTCCCATTCAGATTGATCATTCTCTTGAGGAGATAGTAGTACATCATCTTATAAAGAAGGAGGAAATTATGGGGTATGATTGGTCAGATGAGGAGAAGATTAGCTTTGATCCCAATGAAGATGATTTATTGGGAGACTCAGCCGGGGCCTGTATGGTAGATACCAGGGGATCCCTCCTCAAGGAGCAGCAGGCCATGGAAGGTGTGAGGTTGATCAGAAAGACACCGCCTAATTAGCCCAACACCTTCGATATCAGTTAAAATAGAAAGAAGAGTAGATAGATAGGATGACAAGGAAGCTTGAGGACTTATTAGCCAGTAGTACTTCAAATAAGCCCAACATATCATACTACTATATTAGTCAGCAAGAGTTAGTGCATGTCTTGGTCCCAACCAAGACCTTACCTCCCATTAAGCAAGGTAGCACTAGCATGTATAGGAAGGTAGTGTAAAGTACCTCCATACAAGAGAAAGACATCAGATCTATGGTTGAGCAACAAGTAAAGGAAGCGTTGGCTCAAGCTCGAGGAGGATCATCGCCCAAAGGGTAGACCCTACCTAGAGAATTCATGCAATCCAATATCCCAAGGGTTTGTGCCACCTTCCTTCAAAAGCTTTGATGGCGTGGAAACCGAGGCAAGATATTGCACACTTGAGGTTGTTGCTTGATGCATGCTTTGCTATTCCATCTCTTCATTAGTCGCCTATCAGGGATTACTTTCTATTGGTATTCTAAACTTTCCTATAGTTTATTAAAGACATTTTCTTAGTTGGAGCAACTCTTTATCAAGAGGTTTGCTGGAGCTCAGTAAAAGGTTACTGAGTGATCTCGTACACAACACCTGTGAGTCCCTTGTTGATTATATTCTCGATGGTGTAACCTAGTATGAAATGCAAACCGTACAAGCATGCCATTGAGATTCTTCTAAAGAATATCCATGGCTTGTCTTCATGCTTAAGGCTTCACTATCAAATATTTGAGAAGCTAATCAACAAGGTGGCTAGTCTAAGGAGAGGCCAGTTTCCTTTTCAAAATACTAAAGCAAAGCCAAGGTCTATGAGAAGAAGCGGAACAATGATGGTAGATAAGGGGAAGAAACCAGCTAGAGATCAGTCCAGAGACCATGACCTAGTCTTCCTTCCACCTCCTTTACCACCAGAGAGCCCTACCGCCTCCACCTAGCCTCCACATCCAGCACCACCACCTCCTCAGCCATACCATCAGCAACAACACACATACCCACCGCTAGGTAGCTATGGTCCACCTACTCTTTTAGATAAGCTTAACAAACCTTATTCATTTAAGATGGAGGTAATCTGGAAGATCTTTAAGAATCTCTTAAAGAAACCTGATTTTCAGCTACTTGAGCCTAGGAGACCGAAGAAGTAGGAAAAAGTCATGATCCTGACTTTTGCCCCTACCACCGTATACTAGGCCATATTTTAGAGGATTGCCTCATATTTAAGGACTAACTTGAACATAGCTTCAAGATCGGTGTTGTAGTTATCCCAAAGGAATACCTTGTGGAACAATCATCTAGTTCCATTAGGGTAATCCTTGGGGATACATGTGATCCTTCCAAAGCCAAAGAAGGTTGGGATATTTCTTTATCCAAAGCCTCTAAAAAAGATCATCCAGAAGATCAAGAAACTTTTCTTGCAGGTGCCTGAATCAGCTCAAACGTCCAACATCAAGAAAGGTTTGCAAGTTGCCAGTGCCAACTCAGGAAAGGGGAGCTCGGCAAAGAGCAGCCGATGTGTCACCGATAGCCTTGTAGCCAACCACGATCAAGTCTAGCCTCCACCTACGATTGCGCTACCACACTTCCTCTACTTTAGCTAGTTCTCTTTTTCTTCTACTAGTAGAACTCTTGTATCGGTGGATAAGGGCATCAAATCCTTACCCCACTTACTTACTTGATTTCTACTTTGTACCCTATCAAATCCAAGAAATTGAAGAATAAAGCTAGCTTGAATTACATTTGTGTCACTTGATGGGTTGTCTACTTCTATTCTTAATGATAACTCTTCAAGTCAAAATAACTATAATAATGATCTTCCTCTTTCTATTCAAAGTTGGACTTTCCTACTCAATACTACGGGGTTCACCTTGAGATAGACTTGGAATCATCCAATTCTGAGGGTCCCATAGGAGAAGTTGTAGGTGACCCTGATGTGCAGGTCGAACCTTCCATTACCCTGCCACAAGAGATCACCGAAGTCAACATCCATAGTGGCAAGGTTTTACCTCCTAGGGTAGCACCTCAAGATAGAGGGAAATAAGTCATTGGTATAGAGGATCGAAAAGCCCCTCCACAAGATGCTCCACCCTTGGATATGCTTGTGGAGGATAACCAAGGTGGACTATAATGTCCTCTCTCATCTAAGAAAACATCTAAGCTAAGCATATATGATGCCCTTGTCTTATCCAAAGAGATGAGGAATCATTAATCAAGGCTCTCCTTGATCTAAATATGCTTAGCTCTATAGTGAGGAGGCACATTATACAAAAGAAGCGGGGATCACCTAGATGAAGACCTTCTTACGGGGACTTGGAGCACAACATCCTCTACATCACAATTGACATGGGCGATTGATTTTCGAGTTCTCATTGATCAAGGTGCATCGATGAACATTATGAGT
This sequence comes from Cymbidium sinense, assembly GCA_021442155.1. Taxonomy (NCBI): domain Eukaryota; kingdom Viridiplantae; phylum Streptophyta; class Magnoliopsida; order Asparagales; family Orchidaceae; genus Cymbidium; species Cymbidium sinense. The sequence goes on from CM038219.1 coordinate 182,528,475, forward strand.
CTAAAGACCCTTGCCTATTTGAGGATCAACATCTCCACACTCTGAGGAGATCGGATGATGTTGAGAGGATTCAATGAACAAGGTGAGGCTTTAGGTTCCATAGTGTTACCTTTGGAGATAGGTGATTGGAAGAATGAAGCCAAGTTTTATATCATTGATTAGAATACTTCATTCACTGCTTTTGCTCTGTAAGCCTTGGATACATCAAAATATGATAATTCCATCCTCCCTCCATCAGTGCATCAAGTTCAAAAGATGGGATTGAATACCGTGTCAATGGAGATGAAAAGCCATTTTAGAGAGGTTGAGATTTATGAGGATGCGACCTACTATCTTCCTCAAAACACCCTTTCTCATGAACTTGGACAAACTCAATTCAAAACAAAAAAAAAAGAAAGAAAAAAAAAAGAAAAAAAAGAAAAGAAAAAAGAAAAGAAAAAAATCCAAGTGAACAAGAAAGGAATTGAAGAAGAAATAGATCCAGATATCACATTCCACCCATTTCATTCCATCATATGGACATGTGGGTAGGATGACTCAACCTCCTGTAGAGGCAGAAAGAAATAGAGGCCTCAGAGGTGGAAGACCCCTTAGTTGGCCATCAGCCAATAGAGTCATGTTCCAGTTCATAGGAGTACCCCTACTATTCATATAGACTTGGAATCCTCGGAGGATGAGTCTAATGTGATTAGTATACACCAACCCTCTCCGGTTCCATTGGAGGTGACTTTGATCTGATAGATGAAGACGCCTGATAAAGCAAAGTATTGAAAGTTTATGTGAGACTATTAGGCAGCAACTGGGAACCTTAGCTCTAACCTCACTTTCATCTTAAAAAGTTAAAGTTTTAGTAGTTAAGGAAGTCCCTAAGTCTTCCAGTGATATGAAGCCGAAAAGATTCTTTTTGTGATCATCATCCTCAAGTCAAGTTGATGTAGAACTTGAGGAGGATACATTTAAAGAATTAATGGAATTACCATTTGACTTTTACTCACCTTGTGTTCATAATCTTATACAAAGGTTTAGTTCCTCATACATGGTCCGCACATAGGTCGAGTACTTTGAAAAGCTATGGAACAATACATGTGGAAGCACAATCAAAGCAAGATTGGGATAGTGGGTCCAGTCAATGATGATGATTACTGCTTACCAATCATTTGGAATCTGATAGGTTCTTTTCACACAACACCAACTCTTATGAGAATGTGTGTTTAGAAACTCAGATGATCAGATGATCTCCAAATCAAAGATGCACCTCCAGAATTTGAAGAGATTCATTCAACAATTGACAAGCTGAAAGAAATCAACCTCGGGATAGAAGAAAATCCATGCCCGACAACATTGTTCAGAATGAAGAAGAAACCAATGACTTAGTTATATTGATTGAGTTTAAAGACTTCATGGAGTTATGAAGAGATGCGATTATCTAACATGTGTCACAAGCTAGCAATAGATCCTAATGCTACCTATTAAGCAAGCTCCTAGATGCATGATTAGAACAACAATAGGTCATTTCAAGTCAAGAATGATCGATGTTGGTTTCATCGGGAAGAAAAATATCCTACTTAGTTAGTGTCATGTTAAGAAGAAGAATAATACATATGTCATTTGGGACTTAAACAAGGCATGTCCTAAGGATGAGTTTCCTCTTCCTATACTAATTAATGGTGGACATTGCCTCATCTCATAGTTTCTCTTTCATGGATGGGTCATCTCGCTATAACCAAATCAAGATGTCTCCTGAAGATGAAAGAAACACTACTTTTCGAACCTCGATAGGAATATTTTGTTATAGGGTCATGCCTTTCAACCTAAAATGATGGTGCTACATACCAACGATCCATGACTCAGATCTTCAACGAACTCATCCAACATTAGGTTGAGTGCTATGTTTGATCAAGTAGTCAAGAGTAGAGAAAAGGAAGACCATCTCTTTGACTTGAGATAGTTAAGATAAGATATAACCTCAAAATGAATCCAAGTGTGCATTCGTAGCTTAGAAAATTCCTTGGGTTTATTATTGACATGAATAGAAATAGATCTAAAAAGATCAAAGCTATCTTAGAAATGCCACCTCCTAAGAGTTTAACTCAACTCGAGATCCTTCCAAGGATGAGGTGTATCTAAGATGCTTTATCTCCAACCTATCGGAGATGCTCAGCACTTGTCAAAAGGATGTTTCAAGTGGGATGACAAGTGCGATGCCTTTGAAGACATCAAGAAGTATTTGGTGAAGCCGTTCTAGTAGCCTATCCAAGGTGCCACTCATCCTCTACACTGCATTGGATGACTCTCTGGTGCGCTACCCAAGCCAATGATGAAGGGAAGGAGAATCTCTCTACTACCTCGCCGTCATCTCATTTTTGAAGCAAACTATCCACCTATTGAGAAACATAGCTTTGATCTTTGCCTCCCAAAAGCTATGCACTATATGCTTTCTCATAAGGTGAACTTGATCTAATCCAATCAAGAATCTCATGACACTATGATGTTTGGCATGATGGTCCATGATTCTCTCATATTGATATCACATTGTACCCTCCATGCGTAAAAGGATGGCACTAGATTTCTTAGTAGACACACTTCTGATTCTCCGCTTAGTGATGATCTCCCGATGAACAAATCATGAACTTAGGGAGGCAAAACCCGATGGGAGATGTATTTTGATGGTGTAGCTTCTTTCACAAAGGGAAGCACCATGATCACTCTTCCGGAAAGGGGTAGGAATAGTTCTCTAACTCTAGATGTGATGAGATTCTCATACTATCTTTCCAACCCTACACCAACAATGAAGCCAAGTATGAGGCTTTGATTGTTAGTGAGTTAGCCATCACTAGTCAAGAGCATCAACATCTTTGGGATTCTCAATTGGTCATCAATCGATTATCGGTCCTAAGGTTCTCAAACCCAAGCTTCATCATTACCAAGTATACCATGAAGCTATTCAAATTAAGTCACCATCTACAAGGTTCCCCGAGCAGAGAATGTAATAGCAGATGCTTTGGCCAAACTTGCCAAAAAATTGGCATGTCTGAAGATGAGTCCATTTCAATAAGGGTCCAAAATAGACAAGTCCTATCCCTTATTGATGCTGAACTCGTCTAGAGACTTTCTCTTGAAGGGGAGGTTGCCATTGCTGAAAAGGACAAGGAGCTGGATTGGAGGCAACCATTCATAGATATTTGAACACGAAACTACCTCAAGAAAAGTCACAAGCCCATCGTGAAACAGAGCTCTCTATGCTCTCATTGATGGCACCACCGCCATCCTTTGACCAAATATGGTTACTGTTTAGACAAACATGAAGCTGTGGCATTATAAGAGGTACATTGTTCATGCGAGCACATCAATCTTTGAAAGATGAAGAAGATCAAGAGACTAGATACTACCATGATTACAGACTACATGGATGTAGCTAGGAGATGCCATCAGTGTCAGGTACATGGTGTGGTCCTCCACCAACCACCCAACATTCTACACCCTACATTGGCCTCACCATTCAAGTGTTGGGGTACCGACATTATGGGTTTGATCGATCCTCCTTCTTCCAAGGGTCATCGGTTCATCTTAGCCACCACTACTTTTCCAAGTGGGAGGCAATCCCACTCAGAGGTCACAGAATGCTTAAGAACCATATTATATAGTTTGGGGTGCCTCGATGAATTATATCTGATAATGGTATTACATTCAAAAGTACCAAGATCAACAGCTTCACCAGAAGACATGGTATAGATTGGAGATACTCCACCATCTACTACCCTAGAGCAAATGGCTTAGCAGAAGCATTCAACAAAACTCTCATCCAGATACTAAAGAAAACTCTTGATGACAATAAACTACAGTGGAACGAGCACTTGGTTGAAGCCTTGTGGGCTTACCGCACCATATACCAAACTCCAATTCAATCTACCCCATTTTCCTTAGTGTATGGGTCCGAAGCTGTTCTACGTTTAAAAGTTTAACTCCCGTCACTAAGGATAGCATTGGGTAGCAAGATCACTAGAGAGTAAAATGCAAAGTTATGGTTAGAAGAGCTCAAAAGTTTGGAGGAGATTCACCTATGAGCATGCCAGAACCTCGAGTTATACAAGGCCAAAATGATTCAAGCTCACAACAAGCTGGTCCATCCTATGTCTTTCCGAGTAGGAGAACTTGTGTTATTCCTAAGAAGACCAATTATTGTCCATCGAAAGATGGGAGAAAAGTTTAAACCCACTTGGGAAGGCTCCTATGTCATAGAGAAGGCCTACCAAGAAGGATCTTAGCTATTGATTGTAAAGGGGAACACCGATGCTTCCAATTAATGGGCTCTATCTAAAGAAATATTACCCATGAAATAAATCATGTTTGAAAATAATTCTATCAATCAACAAAATGATTCCATTCATCAAATCTTCTCTTCTTTCGAAGCGTTGTTTGCTTGTCTTGAGAATACGCCATGACGTGTTTAGGGTAGGTGTAAGAGTCCCCCAGTGGCATCCTATCCCTCTTTCACAACATAAACACAATCTCCCGGTGCTATTAGAATAGGTGTAAGAGAACCCGAGAGGCATCCTATTTCGATTAGTACAACTAAGTTAGGTGTAAGAGAACCCAAGTGACATCCTTCTTAGGGAATTCTTTGCCATCCGTGGCACCATTCATCAAAATCCCTAGTGTTTTAAGGTAGGTAAGAGTCCCCCCAAAGGCATCCTATTCCTTTTAACACATGCACAAAAATAAATATAAATCTTTTGTCTTGAGCTATTTTGATGTGATAGCAAGCCCCCTGTTGCACTCATTAATTAGTTGCTCTATGTTGGGTCCACATGCTACCTCGCTAGTATGTCACCCCGATGGTCACTTATTTGGAAGATGTGAGTCCCTGAGTTTTCTTCCTAACTTGATCGTTGCACACCAACGAGCGCCTTGTTAGTTTAGTAGACTTCACGCCCATAAGCTACCTCATGTTGATTTTGTTAAGAAGATGTGAGTCCTGCTTTCTTCTTGAACTAATCATCTAACTAGGTTGATATTTGAGGTTTAGATAAGTCCCAGAGGCTCCTTTCCTCTTGACTACATTTGAGTGATATAAGTCCCCGTGGCATTCACTCATAGTCGCCCTAGGAATAGCACTGTCGAGTCAAAGACGACTATCCCAAAATCGTACCATAGGAGGATGTGAGTCCCCGAGCTTTCTTCTTCGATTGTACAAATCGGCACCTTAGGTTGGTTGATGTTCGCTATCGATGACTCACCCTGGATACACCACTCTTGGCGCGATGTGAGTCCCTGCTGCTTTCTCCTTGAGTTGGACACTAATACCTATTTGATATATGACTAGCCATGTCATCTTCTGGGTTTTGATTAAGCCCTTAGGCCCCATCCCCTCGGCACTCTATTTGGATCACATCCTTTGGACCCCATTTAGACACTACCGGTTACTCTTGGATTGATCCCCTTTCCTAGTAGCCACCCCTATGGTTGGAGAATTTGTTCTGGATGCATTCTCCTTGGTTCAATAAATTTGAGATAGGTCTAAGATATAAGCTCCTTCTCTTTGATCCCTCAAACTAATAGGTCCACATAAATAAACAAAAAATAAATAAATTAATTCACTTGTGGATTAGAATTCAAGCCCCAAAGGGCCCCTTTTCAAGCATCCTATCTTTAGGCGAGTGAACTCTATAGAATTGCGACTACCGAAGAGATAAGTCCTGGGTGGCACTCACTCAGAAGTCCTTAGTCGGTTCAATCTATTTTGATTAAGTAGGTTACCTCATTCTCCACTTGGAAGATATGACTATGACATTCTTTCTAGCATGATTGTAATCAAACCTTAGGTCTGGTTTGATTTGTTGCCCAAAGCAAGATCACCCCAATGGTCTTTGTAGGAAGATGTGAGTCCCCGAGCTTTCTTCCCTTCAATTGATCATTACAAACCAAAAGGCACTCCTCTGGTCGGATAGTTCTCCCATCGGTCGAGAAGCTACTCCCTTTGGTTCAGTAAATCTGAGATAGGTCTAGGCTGATATAAGCTCCTTTCCAGTATGATCCATCGCAAACCAATGGAATCCATCAAAATAAATCTAAAAATGAAATTAATCTTGACTATCTTTGAGTTGATCTAAGTCCCCACATATTCACTCAATAGTCGCCTAGGTTGGGTTCAATTGCTTGCCAATAGATTACCCCAGAATGTCCCTACTTTGGAGGATGTAAGTCTACTATGCTTTCTTCCTAGTACAAGTGCATCAAAGGCATCCCTTTGCTAGTCCTACTATGTGTTTAGTAGACTACCCTTTGGATTGATAAATCAATTAGGTCAAGCCTCCGGTTCTACTCACTATCCATCAAACCAATAGAGTCCATCTCAAAAAAAATCCAAATCTAAAAATTGAAACAAATTCAACCCTCTTCCCCAGTGGAAATTTCTCCTCAGCGAGACTCAAATCAAATCAAACCCCTCATCCCTTTATGGATGACTTGAACCTGCTTCCCTAGTGGAAGGTTCACATACTCTATCCCTAGTGGATTCCTTCTCCCTCTTATGTCTTGACATAAGTAGAGCCACATTGCACTAAGTTCATTTCTACACCTTGGGTTAGAGTAGATCGTCTTAGTGCTTATGATTGTGTTGTTGATCATTTTGGTCAACACGCGTGGTGTTCCTCAATCACACCACACCTATTGGGCCCTTTGTTGACCTCATTTTTAGAATGAGCTCTCAACCCCTCCATCTTAGACATAGGACTTCTCTTAGACTTTAAGAATTCCTTAGTCCTAAGACACATCTAGTGATTATGTGGACACTCAACCTAGCCCTGAGACGAAGAGTTAGCCATAAATAGGTCATGCCTTGGGTGTTAGAAAATTTGACCCTTAGCTTGAACCACTCCTCACCTTCCTTCCTTCAAGTCAAACTCCAAATCAATCTTTTGATTTTCTCAAACTCAAATCAATGCACATGATTGAAATCCATGATTGAAATCAAGTTGAAATTCCAAATTAAATCTTCTAAGTCCTTGATTTCCTTTAAGGACTTATAAAATCAAATCAAATCAATTCAAACTCATGATTTTCTCATAACTCATTTATATTCTCATTTATATTCACATATATAAATGAAATATAAAAAAATCAATCAAACTAAATTAAAATATTAAACCTAAAATTTCTTAAGTCCTTTAATTTCTTAAGGACTTAGCCTAAATCATCTAAATCAATTCAAACTCATGAGATTTTCTCATAACTCATTTATATTCTCATTTATATTCACATATATAAATGAAATATAAATTCAAATCAATCAAACTAAATCAAAATTCAAATCCAAATTCCAAATATTTCCTAAGTCCTTTAATTTCTCTTAAGGACTTAAATCATGATCAAATCACTTCAAATCCTTGAAATTTTCTCATAACCCTTTTATATTCTAATTTATATTCACATATATAAATGAAATATAAATTCAAACAATCAAAACCACTTCCAAAATCAAACTCAAATTAAATCAAAATCAACCTAAGCCTTTCAAGTCAAAATCTTGAACTTAGCCAAATCAACTTCAAATCAAGCCAAACTCTTGATTTCTTCATGATTCAATCAATCTCAATCATGAATCCAAATATAAATACAAACTTCAATCACTTAAATCAAAACTCAATTCAAAAATCAAACCACAAATCCATTTCATGTTCACCCTTTGAAATTGAAATTGTCAAATGAATCAAAACCTATTTGACTTCAAACCACTTGCAAATGAATTTATATTTCAATCATAAGCCCATATACAAGTTCAATCAAACTCAAATCAGGTTTTGACCAAGCCATTTGATCCAGTCAGGCTCAGTTGACCCAAAGTGACCTAAAGTACAATTTATGAGCCAAATTCTAATCCTAACCAAATTGGATTGAATCAAACTCACCTAAGCTTGTCATCATGATCAACAATCATCATGGGATGATAAATCACTCAAATTGGGTCAAACCAAGTCAAACCTAAGGGTTGACCAAGTCAACACTTAGCCAAAATGAAACCCAACATAGCCAAAATCCACCATAGGCCAAATTGATTGAAACCATTGATCTAAGTTCATTCATGACCAATGTTTGAACTTGACCAAGTCAACATTTGAGCCTAACCTAGCCCAATTGGCCACTTGACCCAAGTTGACCCAACTTGACCTAAAAGTCAAAATGTGTCAAAACTTGATCTAAGCCAAATTGATTGAAACCAATGGGTCAAGTTCATTCCAAATCACTTGTTGAACTTGACCAAAGCCTCAATTGGCCAACTAGACCTAACCTAGCCCAATTGACCTTGAACCCAACTTGACCTAAAGGGTCATATTGAGCCAAATTCAAACTTAACCAAAATTGATTGGAAACAAAGATACCAATCCACTTCATATGACTAACCAAACCTAAACCTACCCATGACCTAGCTCAAATAGGTCAAAAATTGGTCAACTTGACCCATTTAACCTAAATGAAGTCATATGAACCAAATTCAAACCTAAACCAAATTGAATCAAACCAAAGCCACCAAAATATTTCAAATGGTCATATGAACTTGACCCAACCCTTGGTTTGACCCAATTTGACTCAAGTTGACCCATTTTGACCTAAATGGGTCAACATGAGCCAAACCATACCAAATGAACTCCAAATCCAATGAAACTTGGCCAAACCTATTTTCTCAACATACCCAACATCCAAATTCAAAAAATTAGCCAAATGACCATTTTACCCTAGGCCATAGAACAATTTTGGCCAATTCCACTTGGAATTTGGTCAAACCCTCTTCATACCTACTTGATACTCTCCTAATAGGTCAAGTGAACACTGGAGGGTGGTGCACCCAACCCAATGGGTTCAGCCCAACTTGACCCAATGGCCAAACCAACCACCCGAAATGGCACATGGGAATCATGCCTCCACTTATTTTGAGCACATAATTCCCACACCCTCCGCCAATCAAACTCAAGGATACTCTAATAGCTCAAAAACCCAATTGCCAATTGGATCAAAATGGCAACCATCTGATTGCCAAAGGGGAGATATACTCCCCTAATTCATTTGAAATCACAGCATTCCATTGAAGTAGAGAGTCATAGAGCCATTTGTGATCCAAAGCTTCCTAGAGGAGATTGAAATTACCATTTCTTTTCATCCTTTAAAAAATAGGGAGCTCATTAAAAATTTCTCACACTCAAATCAATCAATTCCCTTTGCACACTCCATCGACCAATCGAGCTTGCCAAAGCTCTTCCAAGTTCTAAGCAAGGGGAGATCCAATTCAATCAAAGAGCTCAAGCTAAGGAGGAGGTGCCCATAGAAGATCCACTCAACCTAGCTCAAACTTTCACCAAAGCTCTCAACCGCATGAAGCTTCTCCAAGGAATCGAAGTGATCACCTGAGAGGTATGCCATTTTTTGATCATTAAACTCAATGGTGTGGAGCTTTATGAAAGAAATGTAATGGAATTTTGACCATTGGATGTAATCCATTTAGATGGTGTGTAAAATTTTCATCAATGAAGCTCATGAATCATCCCCTAGAACATGGACGGCCTCCATTTCATGGGAAGAATAGGAAGGATCTTCCATCCATCCGCATTTTGGATGGACGGTAGATTAAAACACATTTATATTTTTTTATCCCTTATGATCTCAGCTTTAATTTCCGATCCTCGATCGAATGGGAGGAAAAGCAAGGCCACGCCACGGTGCTAATGATGGATGTTTAAGTAGCCACCGAGCACGCCGCATGTAAAGTGGATGTCGTGGTTATAATTAATTACCTAAAAATTCTAAAATTCATATCTCAATAGAAAATCAAAAAATATGAAATAATTCATAAATAAAATTAATTTTTGATCTTTCTGAATTTTATAAAATTAATTTCTAATAATTAATAGTGTCTTCTAAGGATGATTGGTTTTATGAGAATCTTAATTTAATTAAACCCTTTAATTAATTACTAATTATTAAAGCTTAGAGTGTATTTTGGGGATGACTTATCCCAAATTTTCTCCTATTTCTTAATTAAATTCTAATTCATATCCCAATTAATTCTTTAATTCTAAAACTAAATTTATTAATTTTACTTTTGAAGTGTTAAGTGTCAAGAAATTTAAAAAACAATTTGTGTGGGGTATTTTGAAATTACTTAAACTCTTTTTATTAATCCTCTTCCAATTAATTCATCCTCTTAATTATTTCTTAAAATTTTAAAATTTTCATACCAATTAACTATGGTAATGTTAATGTCTAATCTAATTCATAAAAAATCAAAATATCAAACACATAATGGGTTAGAAATCAAACTCACTCACATTTTCAAATTAAATCAAATTCAAAATCAAACAAAATCACATTAAATAAACTTTGATTTACTTTAAGCTTTCTTATTTCATAAGATTGTCTTTAGGAATTAATTAAGTGAATGTGTTTACATGCTTTCATTACTTTAGTTCTTTCCCAACATGCTAAATATGTGTCATATGATTTCATGCATCTTTTCAAAAATCAAATTTAAAATAAAAATGTTTTATGTCAAATTGCATGTGTTGGCTAAAGCAAGAATATGACAAGCTATTATCACTATTAAATCCAAATTATTTTCAAAATATATGAATAAATTATCAAAACTGAAAGTGTGTTACTTATATCTTACTTATAAGTTTGCATGTGAGTAAAATATGAGGATGTGCTTAGTGGTTTTCCTTCTCTTCTTTTAGTATAGTTTTGAATAGGATTTGGCAAAGTGTATAGTTCATTTGAAAAGAACCTAACACTTGCCTAATTCCATATCCTATTCATTCCTATGCTATTACTTAAGAAGGATACCTATACTTGTACATATAAATTGCATAAACAAAAATAAATCAACCAACATAAACTTTTGCATTCTTTCTTTTCCATTCATTTCTTTTGTACACATGTTTGTATTTAAGAAAGTGGTATATTAGTCACAACCTGGTTTGAGGTTTTAAGTAGCCCTAAGTAGGTCTTGTACCTTACACCCTGGTTAACAATGTCGACTCACTTATGCCTTTCATACATTCATATGTGCATGTGAAAATTGGATAAGAAACCCTTTGCTACTTAATGAAAATCATGCATCATAAACATTCAAATTTTCTTAAATGAACTACTTAGCATGCATCATAAAGTGTGCTAAACATTCCCATTTGTATGTATAGATATGTTTAGGACTCATTCATATGCATGTTATACATGTTGGGAAAGAAATGAAGTGATGTATGTTTTGTGAATTTAGTTCATTTTACTTAATCTCAAAATGCCTTTTTTTTGAATGGGTTTGTTTAGAGTTAATCTAAACTTAGGATTGATTAAAACATATAATAAAATATGTACTAAACAAATCCATTTTAGAAATTACTTAGGTTAGGGAAGGAAAGAGAAGTTCTCTTCTCTTTCCCTCTCTTTATAACTTAGTAATTAATTGTAGAATTCACTTGAACCCAATCAAAACATAAAATAAAATCAACCCAAAATAATTAAATCACTTAAATGAAACCCTCCTCTAAGTTGAATATTCTTCACACTTAGAAAATTCTAACTAAGCTAAGCATACACAAACCTCTAAAGCACACATTAGGCTAAGTCACCACTTCTAGCTTTAGGTTAGTGTGCATGGTTTGATGTTTTTTATTTTGTGATATATTTTAGATGTTAGATGTAGAATGAATGGTAGGATGATCTTAGTCTAACCATTATTTTCTGGGGATTGTGCTTAAGGGGTGTAATAAATAAAATATAAATGCTTTTTTGTGCAGGTGCTTATACCCCAAGCATAATCCAATAGGCCGTGGACTTAGTCACCCATGTGTGGGTGATAAGTCCAATATACATGCTTGGGATTTGTGTGGTTTGTTTAGCTAATCTCTATTTTGGTGTGTTAGCTAGATTTACTTTTCCTTTTCATGTAATTTTGCAATTAGGATTTTGGAATGATTGTATGGGGATTAGATGAGCATTGGTCATAAGATCTCATCTTATGCACCGTGTGAAGCCTTTGGAGCATCCACCTTCCAACCATCCAAAAGAAGGAACCAAAGAAGAAAGAAGAAAGAAGAAGAGAAGAAGAATGAAGAAATGAAGCTTGAAGACCCCATAACAATGAGTTCCTTGCTTAATTGTATTTAATTCATTTGTAACTGGTTGTATAAGGGTAGGCTACCCAATTTATTTTGGTTTGGTGTGGTACCCACCACAATGGCCTCTTATTCTTTTGTGCTTAGCTTCATAAATTGATCGATGATTTATTTAGCTTGTGCATTAAGTGGCATCCTTTTCCTAGTTTCTTCTTTGCTTTATGAATGGCCTGATTGTGGATTAGGCTCTTAGGAAAAATAAATCTTCTACCAAATTTAACAATTTAAAATTAAAATAAAGAACTCATAACCTCACCTAAAGCTTAAGCTAAAATCAAGATAAAAGAATTAGCAACCCTTACTGGATGAGTATTCTTTTATAACATCATGCACAAATGCATATTATTTTCACTCTTGATTGAGGGCTTCCACCTTGCCAGAGAGAAACTTTTGACCTTTGAGAGCCATGGTGGAAACACACCTCCTCCCTTCTCACCGATTTTGGCCAATAATCTCATTTCTCATGCATTATATATGAATCCTATTATGAGTCAAAATAATTGTCCAAAATGAAAATAAAATGTAATATGATTTAATTAGATTTAGGTCATTTGAAGCATACCCTTACATGATCTAGTCTCTTTAGGGAGTGAGTTTAAGGACTTAGTCTCTTTCTAAATAAATAATAACCTAGCTATCTTGCATAAAGCATATGACTTGCCTACATGAATTTAAAATCATAGGAGGAGTTAGTAGCCACCCCTGTGTGGTTGTAAGTCCAAGGTGGTGGTTTGTCCTCTATGGAGGCAAACCAAATACCCATTTTTGCCTTATTTATTGTGCTTTCCCTCGCCAAAGCTCTAGATTTAGGTTCCAGGTTGCTTCTCTCTTTGTGGCCATAAGCATAAATCCTCTTAGGCATTTCCATAATCTTGTGTTATGGGAATCATAAGCCCTAAATTTCTAATGAAAAATTCAACTCAAATAAATTAAATCAATTAAAAAAATAAAGCCCAACCATAGATAGTTTGAGATGCTCGCTAGGTTTCTAGCATCAGCATCTCCTACTTATCTTCCTTTTGGCTTGATAATAACTCTCTCTTTGATCAATTTGATCTTCCAAAATAAACTAATCGATTGATAGTCCTACCTATTGAAATCTTTGGAGACAATGATCATTTACCTTAATCGAGAATATTCCTAAGGAATTGTATTCCTTAGGATGTAATTAACTATGGTGGCTTACCCCTGTAGCAAACTTAACGAACCTGGTTTAAAATAAACCCTACTTTAATTTTTCATGTAAAGTAAGGGAAGAATCTCTACATGACATGGACCCTTGTATTAGAGTCCTTATTAGGTGATTAGTCCATTATAGGGTGGTGACTTCTATCTTTCGAGCTAGTACACTTCTCCTCAATGTCGTACCCGATCACCCTCAATAAGAATATCTGCAGATCTACGTGATGTAAAAAAATGCACAAAAAGAAGAGGATGTATATTTTCATCCTCATTTTATCCCGCATAGATTGAACTTGGAAGTATATATCTTATTCTCTAAAGAAATGAAAATTTTCACCACACCAGTCCATTTAGACCTGATAGATCTAAGATTTGGATTTAGATCCAGCCCTTTTAGGCACGATGGAATCTAAATTTGAGTTTAGATTTATCCTTTTTGGGCATGTTGAATCTGATCTGGCCCCTTTTGGGCATGATGGATCTAATTTGTCTCCTCTAGGCATGGTGGATCTTGATTTAAATTTAGATTTTGCTCCCTTCGGACAAGTTGGATTTGATCCAACACCTTTGGGCATGATGGATTGGATCCTGCTCCTTTGGAAATGATGGATCTTAGTTTAAATTTAAATCAAGTCCTTTTGAGCATAATGGATCTAATCTGGCCCCTTTAGGTATGATGGATCTTAGTTTAAATTTAGATCCGACCCTTTTAAGAATGATGGATTTGATCTCATCCCTTAGGACATGATGAATCTTAATTTAAATTTAGATCCAACACTTTTAGGTATGATGAATCTGATTCGGCCTCTTTGGACATGATGGATATTGACTTAAATTTAGATCCATCCATTTTTGGGCATGATGGATCTCAGTTTAAGATAACTTCAATTAAAGAGAGTTTCTCTTTGATGGAGAATTTTTTCTTGCATTGTAAAGCTTATAAAATTGCCCCCAAATAATAAGATAATTTTCCTTTGAGATGAGAATATTCTTCTTGTACTTAAGCAAAGAGTATCCCTTCAATTGATTAATTTAGAGTTGATTTTGACTCTTACATTTGTAAAGCATAACACCTTTAATTTTTATGCATAATATCTCTTAAGATATTGTCCATTTATATGGAGCATAAGTCTTATCCATTTTGCATCAATGAGCTGATAAGCTCTCCCATCATATACTTTTTCAATGATATATGATCCTTCTTAATTTGGTTCAAACTTTCCACCAGCTTGTTGATGTGGAATGATAGGCCTTTTGCATATCAGTACTAGGTTATCTACTTTGAAGCTTCTTGGGCGAACCATATGGTCGTGAGCTCGAGTCTCCTTGCTCAATATATTTCTAGATTTTGTTGGGCTTGTAATCAAGTTTCAATTAGGGCTTAATCTCTTTGAGTCATATTTCGACACTTTCCTCCGATATAAGTTTATTTTGAACTACTATACAGAGTGAAGGTAGTTCTACTTCAAGAGAAAGTATTTCTTCTGATCCAAAGACTAATGAGTGCGGTGTTGCTTGTGTAGTAGTTTTGTATGTAGTATGGTATGAACATAAGGCTTCTATTAATTTATCATGGAATTCCCTTTTATTTTAGAGAGAATTTTCTTAAGAAGTTTAATCATCATTTTGTTAAATACTTCTACAAAACTATTGGCTCTTGGATTGTATATTAAAGAAAATTGTCAATCTATCTTATATATCTCAATGAAGCGATAGATTTTGGCATTCCTGAAGGTGGTGCAATTATTGGATATAATTCATTGAGTTACTCCAAATTAATAAATGTTATAGTTTGAAAAAAATTTATTATATTATGTTGACCTCACTTTTGGAGTGAGCTCTCAACTTCCTCTTCTTAAACTTAGGATTCTTCTAGACACTAAGAGCTCCTTAGTCATAAGACACTTCTAGTGATTAGGTGAACACTTAACCTAAGCCTAGAGATTTAGAAGGATTAATCATAGGATTAGGCCATGCCTTAGGACTTAAGGAAATCAATACCCTATAGCCTAAACCTAATCCATATGCACCTTCTCAAATCGAACCTAGATTCAAATCTCAAACCAAATCTCAAACTCAAATTCAAATTCCAAATCTAGTTCCAAATTTGATTCCAAATGATTGAAACCCAAAATCAAATTCAAATCCTAAGACCCTTCCTAAGCCATATGAATCACCTTCATAAGCTTAGCCAAAACCCCCTTTAAATCAAATCAAATTCAATTGATTTCTTTATAAATCAATTATTCCCTCATTTATATTCAAAAATATAAATGAAATCCATATCCAAATGATCAAAACTAAATCAAACTAATTTAAACTGAACCAAACCCCATTTTAAGCCAGATGGACCCACCTCTATGTGCTTAATCAAATTAACCTTTAAACTAATACAAACTCAATCAATTTTCTTATAAATCAATTTTTCCTTCATTTATATTCATAAAAATAAAGGAAATCTAAATTTAAATGACCAAAACTATATCCAAAATCAAATCCAAACCCAATCTAAGCCCTTTAAGCCAATTCTTTGGACTTAGCCAAATTCTATCCAAATCAAGTCAAAACCAATGGATTTTCTCTTGAATCAATCATTCCTTCAACCATCTATCCAAATATAAATGAAACCTATAATAATCAAACTAAATTCAAGTCAACCCAAGTCAAACCTAACTTAGCCTTTTTGACTTGAAACTTTCAATTGAGACAAAACTTATTGGACTCCAAATTGATTGTAATTGGATTTATATTTCAATCCTAGGCTCACATATAAGTACCACTAAACCTAAATCAAGCCCAAAACCAATTGACCAACTGTTGACCCTAAAGGACCCATTGGAGCTAACTTTTAATCCAATCCAAATTGGATTGAACCAAGCTCGCCAAAACCTTCCACCATGATTGTTGATCACCCTAGGATGATCAATTGCAATCAATTGGGTTAAACCAAGTCAATTTGGTCCTTTGACCAAGTCAACCTTTAGCCCAAATGAAACTTAAACTAGCCAAAACCCATCATATACCAAATTGATTGAAACCATTGATCCAACCTCATAATCAATGATTGAACATGACAAACTCAATTGAGCCAAACCAAATCCAATTGACCATTTAAAAGTTGACCCAAATTGGCCTAAAAAGCCAAAATGGGTCAAATCCCATAACCTAAATTGATTGCAATGGCTCAAGTTCATTCCAAATTGATTATCGAACTTGACCAAAGCCATAATTCAATTTGACCAAAACTTAAAATTGACCTAAAGTGTTAAATTAGCCAAAATTCAAATTAAATCCAAATTAATTCCAACCAAAGGCTACATTCATCTTCAATTAGCCAATTGAACATGAATCAACCCATAACTCAAGCCAATTTGGCCAATTTTGGTCAAATTAGTCAACTATACCCATTTGATCCATTTAATTCCAAATGAGCCAAAATCAATCCTAAGCCAAATTAAATCAAATTGATCACACCAAAACACTTCAAATTATCATATTAATCTAACCTAAGCCTTGGTTTGACCCAATTTGACCAATTGGTCAACCTGACCCTATATGACCCAGTGTGGCCCATATGGTCAAAATTGAGCCAAATCCTTTGAAACCAAGCCATGACCCATTGGGGGATGATCAAACCTGACTCTAACCCATTTGGGATCAGCCCAAAATCAACCCAACTTGATTAAATCTCTCATGGATCCTCCATCACATAAGATTCCACCCAACCTCATTTAATTCTCACCATCACATGCATTCAACTCCTCCCTCACACTTGCATTCAATGGAGCTGATCCTATGGTTGTAAATGAAGACTTTAGGAGCTAAATCCAAAGTCCCCAATCAGCCATCACCACCCAACAAACCTTCCCATCACCTTTTAATAGGAAATTTCAGCCACCATTAAAAGAGGGAGAGTACAGATAGTAAATGAGATCTTATTTTGGCATTAGAGAGTCTTTTAGAGCTCCCAAAGAAACCAACAACCACTTCTCCACTACTGTTGAGCTAAAAACACCAAAACCGAGTGGATTCCAACAAGAAAGTGGTAGTAATTGAAGAATACATCATTCTGAAGTGAAGATGAAAGTCTAGGCTCATTCCAAGGCTTCTTCCTCCACTCAAGAGTGTGCTCGGATTATCACTGCCGCCAGAAATCATCCCCAGCGAGGTAATTTCATCAAACTTTAGACATCCTTAAGGATCTTTATTTGTGATAATGTATACGCGATTTTAGGAATCTCCCATAGATTGACCTTGCAATTTTCATTTTATATCATCCCAATGCGTTTTGGAATATTTTTCAGCAAAGATTGCCAGAAAATCATGCTCAAAATAGCCCAAATGGGTGGTTTTCGAGCCCAAATAAGCTCTATTTCATTGGGAAACAAGCGAAGCGTGACCATCTAATCTCCTTTTAGAGATCGGTTCTATTTCATTAAAATTTATAGAAAATCCCATCAGATTTGTTCATTCCATCAAGTCATCTGCCAGCCGTCCGATCTCCCATTACGAGGATCACGCGGATCATACGATCTGGATCCCCCCTCTCGCACAGAATTCACACATTATGGACCGTCCGATTCGATCCAATATGCGCGTGGCCATCTAGTTTTCCCGCTCGTGGAACTGTGCCGACCATTTGGTGCGCGATGTGTGGCGCCATGTCGCCGGCGTACCGCGCACCATGCGCATCGTCAATCAGAGGTGTCGCGTGGCGCGTTCTTGAGTCGGTGAATGGCTGGGTTAAGTGAGAAAATTGTCTATTTTTAATTTTAAAAACTATTTAAGTTGCTTGAAACTTTGAAAGTTCATAAAAAATAAAATATATAGCAAAAAATTATAAATATGGCCTCGTTAGATCCGTCTTTCCGAGAGAAATCCAACGAATAAAAAATCTCCAAATTCTACTAAATGGTTTGAGCTTAATTTAGGTTTTAATAAAAATAAAATTTCATTAATTAGTCTAAAAATACAAGTCAGATTGAGTTAAAATTTTCAGGAATTGAAATTAAAGTTAAAACACACCCATCATAAAAATCAAAAGAAAAAAGGACTTACGAATTGGGTGAAATTAAAATTTGAAGTTCAGATTATCCATTTTAATAAAATTAACCAAATAAAAATCCACAAAATTACAAAAAAAAAAATCTTCAAAGTTGATATCGAGGAACTCTTAAGAAAATAATGTGATTATTTGAATCCTAATTAACCCCAAATAAACACTTAAGATTAAAGTTTAATCAATTAAGGAATTGATTAAAACATAATCTGAAAATAATTTAAATATCAAATCAAAATAAAAAATGATGTAATACCCAAATGATTGGTAATCAAACCTTAAATCAAGAAAATATCATGTATCCCTCAAATGAAATTAAATTTAAACATAATTGAATCTAATTGAGTTAATGAAATTCAATTAAATGATTAGATTTTTAAATTAAACTCATAATTAAATAAATCAATGAAACTTTATTATGAAAATCAAACTAATCTTGTTAAACCAACACCAAGTATTGAACCTTAATTATATGAAACTACTTAACAAATTAAAACAAATTGAATATTAATTAATCATTAAATAAACTAAAATCCAAATTGATTAATAAACTAATTCAACATAATCATTTAATATTAATCAAACTAAACCAAATAAATGTAAAATAAACTTAATTAACATATGAATAAAGCACATCTATTTGGAGATAATTAATTAGCCATTAATACATAAACCTAACAATTAAATCAAATATAAATTCATAATTAAAGCTAAATGAAATTTAATGAACATAATGAATGAAATCAAACTTAACTAATTATGAATAATTAAGTTTAACTGAAATAAAAAAAACAATTAACTCACTTATTCTAATCAAACACTTAATTAAATAAAATTTAAGTAAAACACTTAATTAAACTTATTAAATCAAACCATTCACATATGGGCAATTAAGTCATTAATTTATAATTAAAAGAAATCTTTAATTAATCTAATAATTCAAAATTTTAATTATTTTTAATAAAACCAAATTAATCAAACATCTAATTAATGCAAACTTAATGAATTAATCCATCATCTTAATAAATCAAATTAATTTAAATAAATTACATTAAAACCAACTCTTAAATTAAGCTTAAATAAAATCCCTAATTAAATTTAATAATTAAATACACCACTCAAGTAAGCTAATTAAGTTAATCAAAATAATCATATTAAACTTATGATTAATCAAACATAAATTTGAACATAATTAAAATGAAATTAAATGGCAATCAAATCCTAAATTAAATCTAAGTCATTAGGTCATTAATTACATCATTAACCTAAATAAATATGAAACCAAATTAAAAAACAAATCTTTTTTAATTTAATAATTAACTAAACACACTTCTAAATTAAACTAATTATATAATCATATTGAACCTAAGCAAACCTATAGATTAAAAAACCTAATAAAATCAAATTAAATCAAATAAAGAAAGACTCTCATCAATTAAATACATGATAAAATTAAATGTAATTCAACCTACCTAAATAAGATAAATTAATTAATTATTAAAATGTGTAAAATCAAAACATAAACTAAAATCTAATAAACATGATAAATGAACGAAATTAAAATGAGATTCTAATCATAAATAATCAAACTCAATTAAAATCAAAGCAAACTTTCAATTCATTTTATCCAATCGAATTATAAATAAATAAACCATAATCAAATCAAATAAACATAAAATTAAATATAAACTCTAAAGTTATTAAATGATATCCAATTACTCTTAATTTCAAATAATATCAAAATATGTCAAACAAAAATAAACTCAAATAAAACAAACCTATTGAATTAAGATAAGAGATTAATCATCCAAGAGATAATCTATACATAAACTAAGCTAAATTCAATAAGTTAAACCCTTAATTTAAATTCAAATAAAAGAATACATTAGACTTCAAATAAATCATAAGTAAATTAAAATAAATTCACCAATCTAAATCAAACTTAAATGGAATAATGAAATCAATGAATTTAAACAACATCAAATGATATTTATGAAATTAAGGAATTAAATTAAAACTTAAGGAAAGAAACTTGAATTAAAGGATATAGAATTATCAAAATATTAATTAAATCAAAACATCTAATTAATCAATCAAAACACATGGATTTAAACAAACTTAAACTTCATTAGATATTAAGGATATTGAATTATCAAAATTTAATTAAATCAACACATTTAATCCAAAATTAATCAATCAAATATGTGAAGATTAAACAAACTCAAATTCTTAAATCTAAATTAAATCAAATCAAATAAATTACATAAATTCAAATGGGCTAATTAAGATACTGAAGGACCTTAGTTATACTCTTTAAGAGTTAGGATGTTGAATAGGCTAAGTTCCGTCTACAAATGGAATTAATTATACTCTTCATTCTTGAAAACTTAAACATCACTTTAACTAAATAAAAGTGAAATAAAAATGAAAAAAATAAAATAAATCATTAAAACATTTAAATTGAAATCACCCAAAGGTTAAATTTAAACAAATTCAAACTCCAAATTGAAACTTAAGCTAAAGAAGCATAGTAAAGTCTTGCTACAGAAGCTTTCTTTTCACACACTAGAATACTAGGTCACCGACCCTAGAATTAGGCTAGGTCGATGTATTGATTATATGTATGATGTTGTGTTTTATTTTGTGATGTAATATTTTAGACTAGATGTTAGGATGTATGTTTCGTTGACTGGATGTTAGACCGTTATTAGCCTAATCATATTTTCTGCAGGGGGTTGTGCTTAAGGGGTTGCTGTAATAAAAATATAAATACTTTTACTATGCAGGTTGTTTAGCTCCTAAGCGTAACCCACATTAGGATAGGTGGGCTTGGTTACCTATGTGTGGGGTGCTAAGTCCAAATTATTCATATAACTGCTTGGGTTGTATGGTGCGTTTAGCTAACATTTATTTTACAGATGTAGCTGGATTTACTTTCCACTTTTAATGTAATTTTGCATTGGAAATTAGGATTAGTGATATGGGGGATTATGATGTGCGAAGGCTAGAAGGATTTGTCTGGAGAGGCTTCGTGATGCCTTGAAGCAAACATCGAAAGCTCAAATGAAGAAATGGAGGAGATATGAAGAACAAAACCCCATAGCATTTGTTTATTCATTTATGTAATTGTAATTATTCTTTTTTGTAATCCGGGTTATATAAGGGTGAGCTTGGCTACCCATTTTTTTCTTTGGGTTGTATGGTACGACCACCAACTTTTATTCTTTTATGGTAGCTATAAAATTATTTGATGATTTGTTTACCTTGCACATTAGAAATTGCATGTCTTTTCTAGTTTCTTATATGATTGATGATTTAATGTGTGGCCTGCATGTGATTAGACTCCTAGGATATAAGTTAATTTTTCTACCCAAACTAACAACTCATAACTAAATCTAAAATAACTCATAACATCATATAAAACCTTAGGCATTAAATTAAGATAATTAAATATTTAGCAACCCCTAAGCTGGATGTTGTATGTTTAATATCATGCATAATCATCTTATTTCACTCTTGCTAAGGGAGGGCTTTCATTTTTTCCAGATAGTAAGGGCTTAACCTTTGAGAGCCTATGATGAAAGAACACATCTTTCCCTTTTTACTTGGCCCATAATCAACTTCTCATACATTTAGGCATATAAAACCTATAGCTTGTGTCAAAATAAAGAGTCCCAAATTAAATAAAATTTGATAAGAATTCATATTAGATTAAGTCAATACTCATACCCCTCATACTCTAGTCTCTTAGGGAGTGGGTTTAAGGACTTAGTTTCTTTTCTAAATAATAACAACCAAGCTATCTTGCAAAAGCATATGACTTGCCTACATGGATTTAAAGCATAAAAGGAGTTAATTGGTTACCACTCCAGGAAGTAATAAGTTCACCAGTCGGGTGGTTTACTCTCTTTGTGGAGGTAAAATCCACTTTTGCCTTAGATTTAGGTCGTGCTTTGACCCTCTCCAAAGCTCCATAGATTTAGGATCTGAGATTGTTGTTTCCCTTTGGGCTACAAGCATAAATTCTCACATCATATGCATTTTCACAATCTTGTATTGATGGATTATAAGCCTGTGGTGTTTATTTTTAGAGATGTGGGGGGAATTATTGTGTGTGTTTTGTGTGAGGGGACACCACTCAGATCCACATATGTACTTATTAGGGTGATTGGGTATGACATTAAGAAATAGTATACTATCTCGAGAGATAGAAGTCACAACCCTATAATGGACCTAATCACATAATAAGGACTCCTAAAGCATGATGGGTCTTCGAATGTACTAGAGATCTTCACCTAATTTACATGGAAAAGTAACGTAAAGTTTATTTTAAATCAGGTTTGTTAAGTTCCCTATGGAGGCATGCCCCCATAATTAATTACATCCTAATAAACGAGATTCCTTAGGAATACTCTCGATTAAGGTAAATGATCGATGTCTCCAAAGATTTCAAAGATAGGATTATCAATCAATTGGTTATTTTTAGAAAATCAAGTGGGATTGATCAAAAGGAGAGAGTTATTATCAAAACCAAAGGGAGATGAGTAGGGATGCCCATGATACTAGGAAACCTAGTGAGCATCCCAAACTATCCTATGGTTGGGCTTTATATTTTTGAAATTGAAGAGAATTATATGTTTGAGTTGAATTTTTATTAGAAATCTAGGGCTTACAATTTCACGATACAAGATTATAGAAATACCTAAGAGGTGAGAATTTAAGCTTGTAGCCCCAAAGGGAAACAACAACATCAAATTCTAAATCTAGGGAGCTTTGGTGAGGGCTAAAGCACGACCTAAATCTATGATGAAAATGGGTATATGGTTTACCTCCACAAGAGAGAGTAAATCACCCGACTATTGGACTTACAATCGCCTGAGGTGGCTGCCAACTAACTCCTCCTATGATTTTAAATACATGTAGGTAAGGCTTATGATTTGCAAGATGGTTAGGCTATTTGTTTATTTAGAAAGGAGACTAAGTCCTTAAACTCACTCCCTAAGAGATTAGATTATGAAGGGTATGAATAATGACCTAAGTCTAATGTAAATTTTGTTAAGTTTTATTTTAATTTTTGGACAATTTTATTTAACACAAGCTATGGGGTTTTATATGCCTAATGCATGAGAAAATAGGTTTTGGGCAAAATCAGAAAGAAAGAGGTGTGTTTTCACCATGGCTCTTAGAGGTCAATCCATTTTCTCTAACGAAGGTGGAAGCCCTCCATTGGCAAGAGTGAGATAATATGATTTATGCATGATATGAGACATATAACATCCAGCTAAGGGGTTGCTAAATCTTTTATTATATTGATTTATGTCTTAGGCTTTAGGTGAGGTTATGAATTATTTAGTTTAATTTTGAATTAATTAATTGGATAGAAAATTTATTTTTCCCTGGGAGCCTAATAGCATCCAGGCCATTCAACAATCATCAAATAATTAGGAAACTAGGAAAATCATGTTTTCCTAATTGCACAATCATAAACATAACATCAACTAATTTTTAAAATTAGCACAAAAGAATAAAGAGGATGGTTGGGTTCAGCACAAAAAGAAAAAAATGGTGGTAGCTCACCTTATACAACTGGATAATAAAAGAATAATTATAATTGAAAGAATTCATGTTATGGGGTCTTCATTCTTCATTCTTCATCTTTCTTCATTCTTCATTTTGGTTTTCATTTCTTTTTTCTTCTTTTTTAATTTGACTTGGGATGTAGTTTGCTCCAAGGCTTCATATGGTATATAAGACATGGTCTTATAACCAATGTTCATCCTAATCTCATAACATTCATTCCAAATCTTAATTAAAATTTACATCAAAAAGGAAAAAGTAAATCTAACTAAACAAAATAAATATTAGCTAAACATACCACACAATAACAAGCGGTTATAAGAATAATTTGGACTTAGCACCCACACATGGGTAACCACCTATCTAATTTGGATTATGCTTAGGTAAACCAAGTATTTATATTTTTATTACTCTTAAGCACAACCCCTAGAAAATGATTATTAAGCTAAGATCCTATCATCCATCTACACTAACATCGTCTAAAATTACATCACAAAAGAAAATCAAGCATCAAACCATGCACCACTTTAACATAGAGCTATAAATTATTCCTTAGCTTAATGTGTGTGCCATTTAAGGCTTGTGTGGTATGTGTATTTTAAGTTAAAATTTTAAGTGTGAAGATTCAATTTAGATGGTGGTTTTATTTTTAAGTGATTTAGTTGATTTATCAATTTTAGTTGGTGATTTGATTTGGTTTGAACCAACACTTAGTACTAAATGTTATAAAGAGAAGAAAAGAGAAGAGCTCTCTTTCATCCCTACCTTAATTTTTAAGGTAGATTTGATTAATGATTTCTTTAGTGAATGGTTTATTATGTGTTTTAATTAACCCTAAGTTTAGATTTCTCTAAATAGCCTATTCAATAAGAAAGACATCTTAGGATTAGTTAGGGTGAATTACTATCACATAACAGACACCCATTTATTTCTTTCCATCATATATATGCATATGAATAATCCTGCATACTATACATGCAATGCAAATCTTAGCACACTTTGATGATGAATGCAAGAGATGTGATTTGAAAATTTGGATATTCCATTGATGCATGTCTTTGTTATGTAGAAAGAGATTTTTATCCATTAACTAAATGCACATCCATGTATATAAAAGTTATAAGTGAGTATGCCATTATTTTCTACAGAGTAAGGTACAAGACCTACTTAGGGCTACTTAAAGCCTCAGCCAGGATGTCCGACTAATATACCACTTTTCTTAAATACATGTAGATGTACAAAAGAACCAAATGGATAAAGAATCATGCAAGATTATGTTTGATTTGATTGTATGATTTACATGTGAAATATGAAGATCCTTCTTAAGTCATAACATAGATGCATAGAATAGATTTAAGCAAGTGTTGTGTTCTTTTCAAATGAACTATACACTTTGCAAATCTATGTGAATCCATGTTAAGAGAAGGAAGAGAACTTTATAATACACATCTTATGCTATATCACATACAAGCTTATAAATATTTATAAGTAGCATCACTTCATTCTATAATCTTTGATTTATAAGTTTTAAAAATAATTTTTGGTTTAATAGTGATAATAGCCACTCATATTCTTAATTTTAGCCAACACATGCAATTTGACATAAAAGGAAACATTTTATTTAATTAATTTTTCAAAGAAATGAATGCTTGATTTCATATGACAAACAATATATAGTATGCTTGGAAAGAAATGAAGGAATGTAAGCACATGACTTCATTCACTCTAATTAATTCCTAAGGATAATCATATAAAATAAGATCATTTAAAATGAATTAAAATTCTTTAAGGAGATTTTTATTTTGAATTTGATTTGACTTAGGAAAATATGAAAAGGGTTTCTAGTCCTAACCCATTTCCCCATGTGTATTGAATTTTAGTTTAATTTAGAATAATTAGGTTGATTTTATGTTTTGATTAGGTTAAGGTATGAATTAAATCCATTAATTACCCTTACTATACCACTTTAATAATTATCCAGTAATTATGAGCCAACATATGATATGCAACCACATGAAATTAAATCCAATGCACTAAGAAATGAGGGCCTAATGCAATTGGCTCACAATTATTGATTAATTAAGCTAAAGGGTTTAATTAAGTACTTTTTATAACCTCCTACACATGTAGTTTGATTATAATTTCTTTGAAATTCTCTTAGGTTATTGAACACCTAAGAATCTACCCATTGAATGATTGAATTGGAATTTATTTTGAGTTTGATTAATTTATTTAATGAAGTGATTAACATTAATTACAAATTGATTAAGTGTTTATCAAATGAAATAAACTTAGGGAAAATATTGGAAAGAGGTCCTAATCTCATTCCTATGTCCATTCATTTTTTTAAGCAATTTAATTAATGATTATCATTGTTTAACATGCTAATTAATCATTTAATTAATTAAGAGAGTGATTAAGAATGAAATGAGCAATTCCCCTAATTAATCAAGCAATAAATTCCAAGAAAATGATGAGAGGTAGAGGTCATCCCACTAATCAATCTCTGAAAGTTTGGAATTAATTAGTAATTAGTAATTAAGTAATTACATTTTAATAAAACCAAATTGAGTCAAAATCACTATTCAAAATTAATTGATTTTAATTTTATATTATTCTCCTCTAAATTATCTTTAAAATGAGTGTTTATTTGTTTTTTTTAGAATTTTCTATAATTAGTTATAAATTTTAAAAGTTTCACCATTAAAATAAGATTAATTAAACCTAATTAAACCCCTAATCCCATCTGGCCATGTGGTAGGCGGTGACATGCTTTCCATGGCATGGGTTATTTATTTGTTATCCATCCTGGTCGGTGGCGGTGGGACTTTCCATGGGGTCGATCTAAGATTAGGCGGAGATTAATCCCATTTAAGGAATGAGATCTAGCATGATGATCCATCATTCCAATCATGAGGAATGGACGACATATGATTCTTCTCCTTCATAAATGATGAGAGATGAACACCATTTGTCTTTCCTCATTCAATTCATGCTCACCTGAGCTTGGATTGGGATCAAAATGATCCCACGCCCTCAGAAGGAGGGGGGATGCACATCCAAGATTTATGGGATGACTTCAAAAGGACCAAGCAATTTTCCTAGCTATGATTTTGAGCAATTACCTCACTAGAGGCTATCATTGCTTCGGAGGTAGCTTTTCTAGTAGATGAAGCCACTTGAAAATCAGTGTTGATTTGAAGTGGTTTGCTGAGACCAAGCTCCTTCAATGATGCTTGATCAAAATGCTTCTGTCTTGGAGGCTTGAAATGATTCATTAAGCGATGAGGTCCAAGGATGGTGTGTGGTTAATTTGATTTTGGTTGAGGTGAATGAGTTGGATTTGATTCACCTCCCATTTTGGCTTTGAGTAAAACTAGAAATGGGAAATGGGGAGCTTGGAATGGCTTGGAAAATCTTGGGGAGGCTTTGATTCAACCTCTAGCTCAGAATGATTGCTTGTGGTTTAGTGGGAATGAGGGAGTATATCTCCCCCCTCCTTGGATCAGAGATGAGTGGCTGCCATTTTTGTGATTGGAGGCATGGTTTGAGCTTAAACATCCATGGGTCATTTTGGAGAGAGTGAGGGAGGTGCATGTGAGTGGTGAGTGCATTTGGTGATCCAAGTGTTCAAATTGATTGGGAGGTTGGTTTGGCCTTGTTGGGTCATGGCAACCCAAGCTCATTGGGTCATGTTCACCACACCTCCTTGGTGTCCCATGTGGACCATAAGGATGTCAAGTGGCCTTGAGAAAGAAATGGCCAAATTCCAAGTGAATTTGGTCATAGGATACTTTGACCTAAGGGGAAAAGTGGTCATTTGGCTTGATTTTGATTTGGGAAGATTTGAAATGATTCAAAATGGGTTGGGCCAAATTTCAAGTGATTTGGAGTTCATTTGATTTGAATTTGGTTCAATTTGACCCATTTAGGTCAAGTTGGGTCAAATTGACCAATTGAATTGGTCAAATTGGGTCAAACCATGGGTTAGGTCAAGTTCAAATGATCATTTAGCTATGGGTATCATTGGTTTGGTTCAATTTGGTTTAGATTTGGTTTTGGTTCATTTAGGTTCATTTAGGTCAAATGGGTCAAGTTGACCAATTTGACCCATTTAATTAGTGGGTTAGGTCATGGGTTGGTTTAGGCTTGATCATTTGAAATGCATTACAAGTTTTGGTTTCAATTAATTTTGATTTGGTTTAATTTCAAGTGGATTTGACCTTTTAGGTCAAGTTGGGTTCATTTTCAATTGGGCTAAGTTGGATCTAATTGGTCAATTGAAGCTTTGGTCAAGTTCAACAATCAATTTGGAATGAATTTGACCCATTGGTTGCAATCAATTTGGCTTAGATCAAGATTTGACCCATTTTGACTTTTAGGTCAATTTGGGTCAACTTAGGTCAAGTGGCTAATTAGCTTGGTTTGGCTCAATTGATGGCTTGGTCATGTTCAATCATTGATTATGGATTGGTTTTGATCAATGGTTTCAATCAATTTGGCTATGATAGATTTTGGCTAGTTTGGGTTTCATTTGGGCTAAGTGTTGACTTGGTCAAAGGCTAGGTTTGACTTGGTTTGACCAATTTGAGTGATTGATCATCTAGGATGATTGCTCACAATGTGAGGCTTAGATGGGCTTAGTTCAATCCAATTTGGATTGGATTAGAATTTAGCTCAAAAAGGTCCTTTATGTCACTTTAGGTCAAGTGAGCCTAAATGGGTCAATTGGCTTGATTGAAGCTTGATTCAAGTTTGGTTGAACTCACATATGGACTTATGATGGAAATATAAATCCAATTGCAACTGATTTGGAGCCAAGTGGGTTTCGGTTCATTTGATAATTTCAAGTCAAAAGTATGAACAAGGGTTTTACTTGGGTTAGTTTGATTTTGGTTTGGTGATTGTAGTTTATGTTTATATTTGGGCATGTGATTGAAGGTGTGATTGTTTGAAGAGAAAATCCGGGTTTGGATTGATTTGAGAATGATTTAGCTAAATCAAGAATTGACTTAAAGGATAAGTTAAAATTTGGTGATTTTGGTTTAGTTTTGAATTTGAATTTATATTTCATTTATATTTGTGAATATAATGAAAGATATAAATGATTATGAGAAAATCATTTGAGTTTAGTGATTTGATTTGAATTTGGCTAAGTAGGTAGTTTGAAAAAAGAGTTTTGATTTGGTTTGATTTATATCATTTAATTTGGGATTTGAATGCCAATTTCATTTATAGTTGATACAAATGATGGAATAAGTGATTTATAAAGAAATCACTTGGATTTGGGTTGATTTGAAGATTTGGGATTATGGATGTGATTCATAAGGCTTAGGAAGATTTTTTTGGAATTGATGATTTAATTGATTTGGAATTATTCATGATTTGGATATTGAATTTAAATTTGAATTTGGATTTGGGATTTTGGTTTGAAAGAAGCAGGATTGGATTGAGTTATAGGGTAGGCAAGTCTTCTAAATCCCTTTGGCATCATCTTCCGCTAACTCTTCTAAGTCTCTAAGGTTAGGTTAAGTGTTCACCTAATCACTAGAAGTGTCTTAAGACTAAGGAACTCTTAGTGTCAGGAGTCATGTCTAAGATGAGAAGTTGAAAGCTCACTCCAAAAGTGAGGTCAACAAAGGCGCCCAATAGGTGTGGTGTGAGAGGCATACCACTGTATGTTGACCGAGATGATCAACAACATTTGATGATCACAAGCACTAAAATGATCTACTCTAAACCGAGGTGTAAAAGGAATCAAGATCTTAGTGCAATTCACTCTACTTATGTCAGACATAAGAGTGAAGGAATCCACTAGGGATTGAGTATGTGGGCCTTCCACTAAGGGAAAATGTTCAAGTTATCCACTAAGGATAAGAGGTTGTGAAATTCGCTGGGGATTATAATTTGGAATCCACTGGGAAAAAATGTGAACCTTCCACTAGGGGAGCAAGTTCAGGTTGGATTAAATTTACTCCACTAGAAAAATTGGAAAGATTTGCATCTCATTGGGAGAAGCGATTGATTTGATTGTTTAATTTGACTCCAGGGGAGGTTGTTTTGTTTCATTTTAAATTTTGAATTTTGAGATGGACCCTTCGGTTTGTGATGGACCGCGAGTAGGGCCATGTTGGCCTTGCTTTACCATTTACCAATCCAAAGGGGTAGTCTACCAACCATAAGACTATCCAACCAAAGGGTTGCCTTTTGCATGGTTGTCTAGGGAGAAAGTGTAGCAGACTTACATCTTCAAAGTAGGGATCGGTGGACTTTGGCGACATAAATTGAACCAACCTTAGGCTACTATTGAGTGAATGCTCTTTGGGACTTAAATCAAGATAGTCAAAATTAATTTTATTTTAATTATATTTGATGGATCCCATTGGTTTGATGGTACTTGAGTAGGGCCATGTTGTCTTGGCCTTTGATTTACCAATCCAAAGGGAGTAGTTTCCCATGAGGGAGAACTATCCAACCAAAGGGGTGCCTTTCAATTTGCGGTAAATTAGGGAAGAAAAATGGGACTTACATCTTCCTAAATAAAAGGTCACTAGGGTGATACATTAGCAAGGTAACATGTCAACCCAACCTAGGGCTACCCATCAGTTTGTGATAGTTTTGCTAGAAAGAATGCATAATAGACTTACATCTTCCAGAGTAAAATGATCGTCGGGGTAACCTGTTTATTACAAAATAGATTGAACCCGACCTAAGAGTGACTACAGAGAGAGTCTGACACAGGGGACTTATCTGTCAAGTGTAGTGCAATTCCTATGAGTTTTGCTAACTTTGGGAGATTCTGCTTGGGAAAGGGGCCATTGGGAGCTTGAATTCCTAATCCACAAGGGAATTAATTTGTTTATTTGTTTATTTATTGTGGACCCTGTTAATTTACGAGGGATCATACTGAGAAGGAGCTTATATTTAGACTATCTCAGTTCTTGGTCAGGGAGAATCATTATCCATGAATAAATTCTCCAACCATAGGGGTGGCTACTAGGAAAGGGGACTCCAATCCAAGAATAGCCGGTAGTGTCTAAATGGGGTCTAAGGATGTAATCCAAGTAGAGTGCATGAGGAGGGGCCCTAAGGGCTTTATCCAAAATCACAGAAGAAAAATGTAGGTATTTGGTGTCCAACTCAAGGAGAAAGTGTGGGGACTCACATCTGCCAAGAGTGGTGTATCCACTAGGTGAGTCATTATCAGTATAGCGAACATAAACCAAGTGTGATTTATAACAATCTAGGAAGAAAGCATGGGGACTCACATCCTCCTCAAGCGATTTGTGGGATAGTCTGTCTTTGGCTCGATAGGTGCTATCTGACCTAGGGCGACTACTGAGTGAATGCCACTGGGGGACTTATATCAACTCAAAAGTAGTTGAAAGGAGCCGGGGACTTATCCTAAACTCAAATATACTCACCTAGTGCATGATGGGTAGTTCAAGAAGAAAGCATGTACATCCTCTTAAATAAAGTCAACATGAGGTAGCTTAGCGATTGCGAGCCTACCAAACTAACAAGGCTCACATGGTTTGTAATGGTCAAGTCGGAAGAAAGTATGGACTCACATCCACCACAAATGACCCAGGGTGACACACTAGCAAGGTAGCATGTCGGCGACCTAAAAAGAGTGAGTGTAGGGGCTTGCTCCCACATCAAAAGATAAAAGATATGTATTTTTTTTTTTATTTAAAGAGGATAGGATGCACAGGTTCTCTACACATATCTAAAAGCATAAGTTTATGAAATGGTGCCATGAATGGCGGTTGTGATCCCCAGAAAGGATGTCACTTGGGTTCTCTTACACCTAACTTAGCCGTGCTAGTCAAATAGGATGCCTCTTGGGTTCTCTTACACCTACTCTAGTAGCAGGGAATCATGTTTAATTTGTGTTGTGTTGTGAAAGAAGGATAGGATGCCTCTTGGGTTCTCTTACACTACCCTAAATATGTGGTGTGGATTCAAATAAGCAAACAATGCTTGAATGAAGAAAATATTTTGATGAATTGGAATGAAATTTTTGAAGATAGAATTATTTTCAAACATGATTTTATGGTAGTATTTCTTCAAATAGATCCCATTAATTGGAAGCATCGGGTGTTCCCCTTTACAATTGATAAGTTGATAAGATCCTCCTTGGTAGGCCTTCTCTATGACAAAAGGGCCTTCCCAAGTGGGTTCATACTTGCCTCCCATCTTTCGACAGAACTAAAATAAGCTCTCCTACTTGAAAAGCTCTCGGGTAGACCAACTTATTGTGAGCTTGAATCATCTTGGCTTTGTATAACTTGAGGTTCTAGCATGCCAGGTGTCTCTCCTCAAACCTTTGAGCTCTTCTAACAACTTGGCATTTGCTCTGATTTTTTACTACCCATTGTATCCTTAGTGATGGGGTGAACTTCTAATGGTAGAATGACCCATACACTAAGCGAGAATGGGTGGGTTGGAGTTACTATGTGATGCGGTATGCCCACAAGGCTTCAACTAGCTCATGCCATTGTGCTTATTGTGAGTGTCTTCTTAGTATCTGGATGAGAGTTTTGTTGAATACTTTTGCTAGGCCATTTATCCTGTGATAGTAGATAGTGGAGTATCTCTAATCTATACTGTGTTTCTTGGTGAAGTTGTTGATCTTGGTGCTCTTAAATGTAGTACCATTATCGAACATACTTGATCGAGGCAACCCTAATTTATATATGATATGATTTCTGAAGAATTGGAGCACATGCTGAGTTGTGACCTCTCTAAGTGGGATTGTCTCTACTCACTTGGAAAAGTAGTCGATTGGCTAGGATGAATCGATGACCCTGAAGAAGGAGGATCAATCACTATGTCGTACCCAACACTCAATGGTATGAGGAGGCCAATGTAATAGAATGTTGGGTTGGTGCAAGACCATGTACACATGGTGGCATCTCTAGCTACATCCATGTCATAATCATCGAAGGCCTAGTATCCTAGTCTCTTGATCTTTGCTTTCATCTTGGACTTGATGTGCTCGCATAAACACATGTACCTGATCATGATCTTATGGGCTTCATGTTGTCTAAATAGACCACATTTTGATCAGACCATGATCGGTGCCATCCATAAGAGCATAGGAGAGAGCTCTCTACTCATCTGATAGGCTTGTGATTTCTCGTGAGATAGTTTGCCTGTGATCAAGTAATTTATGAATGGTTGCCTAATCAGCTCTCATCTTTTTTTAATGAAACCTCCCCTTCAGAGAGTCTCTCGAGTTCAACATCAATAAGGGATAGACTTCTATTTTGGACCCTTTATAATGGACTCATCTTGACATGCCAACTCTTGGCAAGTTTGGCCAAAGCATCTACTACATTCTCTCAGGAACCTTGTAGATGGTGACCTCGGATTTGGGCCAAGCTTCATGGTGTACTCATGGTAGATGAAGCTTAGGTTTTAGAACCTTATAGGACGACAATCGGTTGATGACAGGTGAGAATCCCATAGATGTTGATGCTTTTGACACACATGTAATATTAACTCTAGATCGACAATCAGAGCCTTATATTTAGCTTTGTTATTGGTGCATGGATTGGAGAGATAGTATGAGAATCTCATCACATTGGAGTTAAAAGGATGATTCCTACCCCTACCTTTCTTGGAAGAGTAGATCGTGGTTCTTCTCCTTTTTGAAAGGAAGCCACACCATCAAAATACATCTCCCAATGGTGAATGCTAGTGTCCCCTAAGTTCATGATTTTGTTGGAGAGGTCATCACTAGCGGGAATCCGAGAAGTGGGTCTTGCTAAGAAATTTGCTAGTGCCTGTCCTTTCATAGAGGAGAATGCAATGTAATATCAAACTAAGAATCATGGATCGCCAACATCGATAATGAACATCTGTCATGAGATCTTACAATGGATTGATTCTTGAAATCAAGTTCACCTTATGAGAAAGCATGTAGTGGCATAGCTTTTGGGATGCAAAAATGAGAGCTAGGCAATGTTTGTCAATAGGTGGGTAGTTTGCTTGTGAGGATCAGATGGTGAGGTAGTAGAGATTCTCCTTCCCTTCATCATTGGTTTGGGCCAACAAAGTGGAGTCATCCAATGATGTAAAAGATAAGTGCTTGCGGCTAGAGGGTGAGGCTTCACCAAATACTATTTGATGTCTTCAAAAGCATCGACACTTGTCATCCCACTTGAACTTAGCATCCTTTTGACAAGTGCTTAAAATGGCTTGCATCTCCGATAGATTGGAGATAAAAGCTTAGATATTCCAACCTTGGAATGATCGAGTTGAGTTAGTAGGGGTGGCATTTCTAAGATAGCTTTGATCTTTTTGTCTATCTCTATTCCGATGTCGACAACAAACCAAGGAACTTCCGAAGCTACTCCAATGCACACTTCAGGGGTTCATTTTGAGATTGAATTATCTTAACCATTCAAAACTACTCTCAAGTCAAAGAGATGGTCTTCCTTTTCTTTACTTTTGACTACTAGATCATCAACATAGCATTCTGATGATGAATGAGTTCATTGAAAAGAGTCATGGCCCACTTATGTAGCACTAGCATTTTAAGGCAAAGGCATGACCTTATAATAGATTAATCGAGTTCAAAAGTAATATTCTCTCATCCTCGGGGCCATCGATTTGGTTGTAGCTAGATGACCCATCCATGAAGGAGAATATTGCATGAGATGAGGCAATGTCCACCATTAACTCTAGTATAGGAAGTGAAAATTCATCCTTAGGACATGCCTTATTTAAGTCCCTAAAATCGATGCATATGTGAATTTGGCCATTCTTTTCTTAAGCATGACAGCTAACCAAGTAGGTATTTTCTTCCACGATAAACCATAATCAATTTCTTGACTTCAAAAGTGACCTGTTGTTTGATTTCTAATTACATGTGTCTAAGAGCTTGCTTGATAGGGCTAGCATTAGGGTCTATTACTAGTTTGTGGACTACTATGTCGGGAGATAATTCAGGCATATCTTCATAGCTCCATGCAAAGTAGTCCTTAAACTCAGTCAATAGCCTAACTAAGTCATTGGTTTCTTCTTCATTCAATAAAGAATTGATGTATGTGGGGTGTGGATCTTCTTCTGTCCCGAGGTTGATTTCTTTGAGCTTATCGATGGTTGAATTGATTTCTTCTTCAAATTCTGGAGGTGCATATTTGATTTGAAGATCATCATGATCATCTGAAGTTTCTAAACACACCTCATAAGAGTTAGTGTGGTTTGAGAAGATTCTATTAGACTCCAGATGATTGGTGACAACTACGCAATAATCATCATTATCGATTGGACCCATTATACTGAATCCTAGTCCTGGTCTTGATTGTGCATTCCTGTCTTTGTTGTCCCACAGCTTCTCGAAATACTCCAACCTATTCTTAGACCATGTGTAAGGAATCAAACCTTTCTTTGCAAGATTATGAACACTAGGCAAGTACCAATCAAAAGGTAATTCTATTAAATCTTTATATGAATCATCCTCAAGTTTTACATCTACTTTTGACTTGAGGATGATGATCCCAATAGGAATCTCTTTTGACATCCATGGAAGATCTAGGGGCTTCCTTTACTAAACCTTCAACTTTTGAGAGAAAGTGGGTTAGAGCTAAGGTTCCCAACTGCCTAATGGTTTTACATATTGAATACATTTATGCTTTGCTTGGAGGCACGGTCTTCATCCTTTATGCTCGAGTGTCACCTCCAATGAAACCATTGAGGGTTTGGTGTGCTAATCACATGAGACTCATCCTCCATGGATTCAAGTCTATGTGAATAGCGGAGTACTCCTGAACTGAACATAGCCTTGGTGCCACCAAGGGGTCTTCCACCTCAAGCCTCATGTCTACCTCACCTTACGGTGGAGGTCGAGTCATCTACCCATATGTCCATATGGTGGAATGGGTGGGTGGAATGTAACATGTGCTCTACCTCTTCCTGGTGTCCCTTTCTCACTTGTACTTTCTTTTTTCTTTTCTTTTTTCTTCTTTTTCTTTTTTTTCTTTTGTATTTGAATTTTGGCCAAGTTCAGAATAGATTTTGATTTTGAGGAAGGTAGTAGGTTACATTCTTATATATCTCGACCTCTCTGACTAGAATGGCTTTTCATCTCCTTTGACATAATACTCGATTCCATCTTTTTGAAACTTGATGCACTGATGAAGCGAGGATGGAACCATCTTGTTTTGGTGTATCCAAGGCCGAGCAAGTGAATGATGTATTTGAATCAATTATATAGAACTTGGCTTGTCTTCCAGTCACTATTTCCAAAGGTAACACTATGGAGCCTAAAGCCTCTCGCCTTATTCATTGAATCCTCTCAACATCATCGATCTCCTGAGTTGAGATGTCAATCTTCAAATAGGCAAGGGTTTTAGACTCATAATGTTCACGATGCACACGGATCAAACCCACAAAGTGAATGCATATCACTTGTGATGTAGAGGGGACGATTGTGCTCCATTTCCCCCAGATGAAGATCTTCATTAGTGAATGTGACACATGGGCTTCTCTTGAATAATGTGCCTCCTCTCCAATAGCAATCAACTGAGCTAAGCATATTTCTGGATCAAGAAGAGCCTTGATTAATGATTCCCTCATCTCTTTGGATAAGACAAAAGGCATCATATATGCTTAGTTTAGTTGCAACTTTCTTAGGTGGAGGACATTATAATCAACTGGTTGGTCCTCCACAAGCATATCCATGGGTGGAGCATCCTATGGAGGGGCTTCTTGATCACTAGAACCAATGACTTATTTTCCCTTATCCTGAGGTGCTACCTTAGGAGGTAGAACCTTTACCACTATGAGGTTAACTTTGGTGATCTCTTGAGATGATTTAGTGGAAATTCTACGCTCATAGAGTTCACCTACGCTTCTCCTATGGACCCTCAGAATCATGATTCCAATTCTATCTCAAGAGGTGAACCAGTATTATTCAGAAAAGAAAAGTCCATCTTTGAATTATAAAGAGGATGATCGAGTTGTTATAATTATTAAGACTTGAAGAGTTTTCTAAAGGGTAGAATTAGATAACCCATCAAGTGACATAGATGTAATTCAAACTAGCTTTATTCTTGATTTCTTAGATTTAAAGGAGGTACATGGTAGAAATCTAGTAAAGTAAGTGGGGTGAGGGATTTGATGCCTCATCCATCTGATACAAGATGTCTACTAGAAGAAGAACTAGCGTAGGAATGTCGGTAGTAAGCAATGGTGGAATGGAGGCTAGAATCTCGATTGGTTCTACTTGGCTATCTGGCAAGTATGGGTTCTTCTTCTTGAGCTCCACTTTCCCAAGTATCTTTGGCAACTTGTGAACCTTCTTGATGTTGGAGGTTCCTCAGCACTATAAGAAAGTTTCTTGATTTTAGAAATAATCTTTTTTAGAGGTTGGGATAAAGAGATATCCCAACCTTCTTTTATTTTGAGAGGATCACATGTATCCCCAAGGATTACCCTAATAAAATGGTTGTTACTAGATATTCCTTAGGGATAACTATAGCCACTTGTAGCTATGCTCGCCAGTCCTTAAATGTAAAGCAATCCTCCAAAATATGGCCTAGCATGTGGTGGTAGGGGAAAAGTTAGGATCATTACTCACCCACTTCCGACTTTATAGGCTGGTAGCTAAAATCAGGTTTCTTTAAGAGGTTCTTAAAGATTTTTTACCTCCTCTTAAATGAATAAGGTTTGTTTAATTTATCCAAAAGAGTAGGGTGATAGCTAGTGGGTATGTGTATACTCTTGAGAGTATGGCTAGGAGAGGAGGAGAAGGCCATGGAGGCTAGTGGTGGTAAGATGGTAGAGGCGGTGGTAAAGAGGTGGAAGGTTGTTGAGCTCGAGGTCTCTCATACTGATCTCTAGCCGGTTGCTTCCCTTATCCAATGTTACTACTACCCCTGGCTTCTTTTCATAGGCTTTATGTGGCTTTGGCTTTAATGACTAATCTTGAAAAGGAAACTATTTGGCCTCTCCTTGTAGACTAGCTGCACCTTGTTGATTAACTTCTCAAATGTCTTAATGGTGAAACCTTTAAGCATGAAGGAGACTGGGCCATGAATATTCTTTAATAGAATTTTAATAGCATGCTTTTTAGAAAGCTATGGTTCGCATTTCATGCTTAAATTGTGCCATCTAAGAATATAATCAACAAGGGACTCACGGGGTTGAGCTATGAGATCACCCAGTTACCCTTTGTTGAGCTCCAGCAAACCTCTTAAAAAAGAATTGCTCCAACTCAGCAAAAGTCCTCACTAAATTGGGAGTTCATACAATCAAAAGCTATGCTATCGACAAAGAGGAAATAATAATGCATCGTACCACCGCATTACATAGCCACAAAGTGCTATATGTTGGCGAGGGTTCGCCATCAAAACTCTTGAAAGAAGGAGGCACAAAACCCTTAGGATATTGGATAACAAAATTCTCTAGGTAGGTCTACCCTTTGGGGATGAACCACCTGCTGCTTCCTTCACTTGTTGTTCAACCATGAGTTTGATATCTTTTCTTGTATGGAGGTATTGTCCACTACCTTCCTATAATCTTGCCCTTTCTTAGGTGAACTCTTGGGTTGATCAGACATGTAATAACTTCAGTGACAGTCTCCAATGGTAGGATTCTTGCTGAGCTTGATTGAAGTGCTAGAACTACCACTAACAAATCTTCAAGTCTCTTTTCCCATCTATCAATTTTCATCTTTTATTTGAGTTGTTGAAGGAGGTGTTGGGTCAATAGGTGCATCATCTGTTCGCAACACCTTCAAACTCTGATCGAAGGAGAGAACCTCAGTATCAACCATATGCACCTCTTGAGTCTTCCAACAAATCATCTTCATTGGGATCAGCTAACCTCTCTTGAGGTCAGACCAATCATACCTAGGATTTCTTTCTTTTAGTAAAATCTGCCAAGATATCATCAAGGAATCCACGTGAGCACAAATGCTCGTGGTTGATTGATGGTGGGATCATGCTCATGAGCACACGACCTCCTACTCGTGCTAACCTTAGGGCTATGCTCTTTGGAAGATATACTCATGCTGTCACTCTATGGGTGGAGTGCTACTCCGGGGATCTATCATGGGGACAATAGAACTATCTCCTTCCCTCTACCTTCTATATCCATGCTTGAGGTGATGGTGGGTGATGACATGATGGTCGCCACTCCCTCTTCATGGCGAAGTAGGAGGTTGGCAGGAGAGCTCACACCTCATGGTGGTGTAGATGAAATGGGATCCCTTGGCATAGTGGATCACCGGTGGGGCTTTCTTCTCTGATGCTACTTTCATGGCTTTGGGTGGAGCGTGAAGATGGAACTGCTGGTGATGACATGGAGTATAGTGTGATGGAGACAACAACTCTCTGGCTCTCCCATGATGGGTGGTACCATCATACAATACCATCGGGGTAGCGTATCGAAAATCTATGAGGGTGAGGCTGTACGCACGCATATCTTCATCTCTCTAGTAATATGACTACGGGCCTCTCGGCCTCTCTCGATATGCTCACTTACACTGTGAGGAATAATTGGGTACTAGACTCTAACCGTCCATAAGCCCTACCAACTTGGCTATGTCACAGGCACATATGACCTCCTCCTATCTCGGCAGTGTCTGAACTAGAGGTGGAGGTGACACTGCAATCCTCCTGACATCTTTCTCTCCTTTAGAACCAGAAAGAGGATAAAATTTGTTTTGAGTAAGAAAAAAAAAAACTACCCTGGGTGACCCCTATTCTACAATGTGAGATAGTGTCTCTATCACCTTGGCAATGTGCACATGGTGTTGCTTGATCTTGTGGCTCCTATTGGATGTCGGGTTCAGCTAGGTGGAGTAGTATGAGAGCTAGACCCTACCTTAAAGGTAGAGGAGACTATCCCTGAAGCTAGGGTAACCTTTCCCTTAGAGGAGGCCAAGTGAGTGTAGCCCCACAGGGGTAGTGATGGGAACAAGCATGTGACACTTTGGGAACTTCTACTGCAGAACCTACCTTCTTCCTCTTGATGAGGGAAACTTAGAATCGAGGGCATCTCTGCATGGATGACTAGCCTTCCCCAACACATTCATGTTGGCGGAGGGTTGCCCCTCACAAGTAATCAGCCCCCAATCCTTGGCCAAAATGTATATGAGCAAAATCAGTTTGGGGAGGCTGGCCAATCCAAGGCCAAATCCAGGGAAGGTGAACACATACTTTTGTGAATCCATCATTGTACTTGAGAAAAGTTGACTAGGCGAGTTGAACTGAACTAATTTACAATGTGAAAACAAACTCAAATCAGATTTTCTTGATTACTTTTTAAATTTGATTTAGAGTTTGAACCCACACTCAACAATTTGAATATGTTAAGTGGGGCTCATTGAATTTAGGAGAGATTTTGAATAAATTGGAGAAGAGTTCATTTGAGTTTAGAATCATTCAACAAATTTGTGTATGTTGAAAATGGGTTCAAATATTTTGAGAGATTTTGATGCTTCCATTGGTTCATATTTGAATTTGATTTTATGTTTGGGGACCTTTATTTAACAAATTTGAGTATGTTAAATAGAGGGTCAATTGATTTTATTTTGATTTTTGGGATTACTCATTTTGCAAATTTGGGTATGTTAAATGAGATGTTTGAAAATAATTTTCTTTTTTGCTTGTTTGCCCATGATGTATATCATGTGTGAATTTAGAAATGGAATCTTTACTTAGCAAATTTGTGTATGCTAAATAAAACCCAAATTTAATTTTGATTTTGATTTTGAAAATGGGATCTTTACTTAACAAATTTGTGTATGCTAAATAAAACCCAAATGTGTTTGATTTTTGTTGTTTTGATTTTGAAAATGGGATCTTTACTTAGCGAATTTATGTATGCTAAGTAAGGCCCAAATCTGTTTGATCTTTTGTTTTGAATTTAAAAATGGGATCTTTATTTAGCAAATTTGGGTATGCTAAATAAAGTTCAAATG
Source organism: Cymbidium sinense (assembly GCA_021442155.1). Taxonomy (NCBI): domain Eukaryota; kingdom Viridiplantae; phylum Streptophyta; class Magnoliopsida; order Asparagales; family Orchidaceae; genus Cymbidium; species Cymbidium sinense. Next base: position 182,569,396 of record CM038219.1, read on the forward strand.
TGTTTGATTTTTTTTTTTTTTGATTTTGTGTTATTTTTGAAATGGGAGATTTTGTTTAACAAATTTGTGTTAAATAAATCAAATTTATTTTCAATTTTCTTTTGAAAAAAATCTCATTTGATAAATTTGGGTACTAAATAAATTCCAAATGTATTTTTATTTTGATTTTTAAAAGGATTTACTTAGCAAATTTGGGTATGTAAAATAAAGTTAATCATATTTTTTATTTTCAAGATGAAATTTTTTGTGTGATTATTGCTTTTTTTTAAAGAAAGAAATTCAAATTAACACATGTGGAATGTGTTGAGTGGAGTTTCAAATGGTGTGATTTTATTTGAAAATGAACCTCCATTCACATTTGGATATATTGAATGAAGATGCTTTTTTAAATTTGTGCTTTTGAAAAGAAAACTCCAACTTACATATGGAATATATTGGGTTATTTCAATTTATGATATGATTTTTTTATTTGAAATGATCTTCATTCAATAAATTTGGGTATATTGAATGAGATTCTCATTTTCAAATATTGCTTTGAAAAGGAAGAAACTCCAACTTCACATATGTGAGATATATTGAGTGGAATTTCAATTTATGAAATGATTTTATTTGGAAATGAAACCTTCATTCAATAAATTTGGGTATGTTGAATGAAGATGTTCATTCTCAAATATGTGCTTTTGAAAGGAAGAAACTCCAACTTCAACATATGTGAGATATATTGAGTGGAGTTTCAATTTTATATGATTTTATTTGGAAATGAAATCTTCATTCAATAAATTTGGGTATATTGAATGAGATGTTCATTTTCAAATATGTGCTTTTGAAAAGGAAGAAACTCCAACTTCAACATATATGAGATATATTGATGGAGTTTCAATTTTATGAAATGATTTTATTTGGAAATGAAATCTTCATTCAATAAATTTGGGTATATTGAATGAAGATGTTCATTTTTTTTAAATATGAGCTTTTAAAAGGAAATCTTCATTCAATAAATTTGAGATATGTTGAATGGGTTCAATTTTTTTGAAATGATTTTGTTTGAAATGAAACCATCATTCAATAAATTTGGGTATATTGAATGAGGATGTTCATTTTAAATATGTGCTTTTGAAAAAGAAATCATTCAACATATGTGAGATATATTGATGGGGTTTCAATTTTATGAAATGATTTTGTTTGAAAATCTTCATTCAATAAATTTGGGTATATTGAATGAAGATGTTCATTTTTTAAATATTTGCTTTTTTGAAGAAAATCCAATTCAACATATTGAGACATATTTGGAGTTTCAATTTTTGAAATGATTTTTATTTGGAAATGAAATCTTCATTCAATAAATTTGGGTATATTGAATGAGATGTTCATTTTCAAATATGTGCTTTTGAAAGATGATTTTTGATTTTTTTGAAAGATCTACATGTAACAATCTTGAAGATTATTAGATGAGGTTGAATTATGTATATTTTGAAAATTTTTTGCAAGTATTTTATTATGTGAACTTTTGGAAAAGTGCTTTTGAAAAGTGATTATAAAGGATTTATTTTCTTTATTTTGGAATGAACCTTACCTTACCATAGAGATGGTAAGGAGGTTCAAAAAGTACTTTAGTCATCTCTTTTATTAAATTTTATTTTCACCTATTGGGGACAAAGGGTTTTAAGACCTACATGGAGTGAGGTCCTAAAACTAAGGATGTTGGCTAGCTTAGCTTAAGAATGAAATGAGCTAAGTGCCAATGGAAAAGAAGGATAGTCTCACTCATATGAAAACACAAATCCACTATTGATACTTGGAGACAATGATCATTTTCCAAAGATGGAGAGAGGAACCATCCCAGGTGAGTTAGAAAAATCTATGGTGTTTATTTTTTTTATGTGAGAATGTTGTGTGTGTGTGGGACACCACAGATCCATAGATGTACTTATTAGGTGATCGGGTATGACATTGAGGAATGTATATCTATCTCGAGAGATAGAAGTCACCATCTATATGGACCTAATCACTAAAGGACTCTACATGATGGGTCTTCAAATGTACGAGATCTTTCCCCTACTTTACATGGAAAAGTAAAGAAATAGGTTTATTTTAAAAGGGTTCATTAAGTTCCCTATGGAGGCAAGCCCCATAGTTAATTACATCTTAAGGAATGAGATTCCTTAAGAATACTCTTGATTAAGGTAAATGATCATTGTCTCCAAAGATTTCAAAGATAGGACTATCAATCAATTGGTTATTTTTTAGAAAATCAAGTGGGATTGATCAAAAGGAGAGAGTATTATCAAAACCAAAGGGAGATGAGTAGGAAATGCCCATGATACTAGGAAACCTAGTGACCATCCCAAATAATCCTATGGTTGGGAATTATGTTTTTGAAATTGAAGAGAATTATATGTTTGAGTTGAATTTTTGTTAGAAATCTAGGGCTTACACTCCCATGACACAAGATTGTAGAAATGCCTAAGAGGTGAGGATTTATGCTTGTAGCCCCAAAGGGAAACATCAACCCCCAATCCTAAATCTAGGGAGCATTGGTGAGGGATAAAGCATGACCTAAATCTATGGCAAAAATGGGTAAATGGTTTACCTCCACAAGAGAGAGTAAACCACTATTGTTGGACTTGTCACTGGGTGGCCAACTAACTCCTCCTATAATTTTAAATACATGTAGGCAAGTCTTATGCTTTACAAGATGGTTAGGCTGTTTGTTTATTTAGAAAGGAGGCTAAGTCCTTAAGCTCACTCTCTAAGAGAGTAGATTATGAAGGGTATGAATAATGACTTAAGTCTAATGTAAATTTTGTCAAATTTTATTTTGATTTTTGGACATTTTTATTTGACATAGACTATGGGATTATATATGCCTAATGCATGAGAAAATTGGTTTTGGGCCAAAATCAAAAAGAAAGAGGTGTGTTTTCACCATGGCTCTCAAAGGTCAAGCTATTTTCTCTGGCAAATGTGGAAGCCTTCCATTGGCAAGAGTGAGATAATATGATTTATGCATGAAAAGAGACATACAACATCCAGCTAAGGGGTTGTTAAATCTTTTATTATCTTGATTTATGTCCTAGTCTTTAGGTGAGGTTATAAATTATTTAGTTTAATTTTTGATTAATTAGACAAAAATTTATTTTCCGCTAATCATTATCAGCCATTCAACAATCATCAAACAATTAAGAAACTAGAAAATCATGTTATCCTAATTGCAATCATAAACATAACATCAATCAATTTATAAAATTATAAAAGAATAAGAGGCTAATGTGGGTTCCACCATACACAAAAAGAAAAAAATGGGTAGTTGAGCTCTACCTTATACATCCCAGATAATGAATAATAAATTACAATTAAATGACAAGTGTTATGGGGTCTTCATTCTTCATCCTCCATTCTTCACTTCTTGTCCTTTTCCTTCATCTTGGTTTGCTTCATTTCTTTCTTTCTTTTGGTTTGACTTGGGATAGTTTGCTCCAAGGCCTCACATGGTATATATAAGACATGATCTTATCCAATATTCACCTTAGTCCCATAACATTTATCCTAATCTAATGTAAAATTACATTAAAATGAAGGAAAAAAATCTACACTTGCAAAACAAATGTTAGCTAAACATACCATATAACCCAAGCAGTTATAGGAATAATTTGGACTTATTACCCCACACATGGGTGACCAAGCCCACCTGTCTTAATTTGAATTATGCTTAGGGGTATAAGCAACTTGCATAGAAAAAAGCATTTATATTTTTATTATAGTGCCCCTTATGCACAACCCCCTGTAGAAAATATGATTAAGCTAAGATCACTCATCCATCTAGGCATACACCTCATTAGTCTAAAAGATTACAACACAAAATAAAATCAAGCATCTCATACATGAACATAGAGCTATAAATGGTGACTTAGCCTAATGTGTGTGACATTTAAGGCTTGTGTGGTATGTCTTAGCTAGACTTTAAAGTTGAAATTTTCCAAGTGTGAAAGATTCAATTTAGATGGTGATTTTATCTTAAGTAATTTAGTTGATTTGTCAATTTTAGTTGGTGATTTGATTTGGTTTGAATGAACCTACACTTAGCAAATAAGTGTTATCAAGAGAAAAAAAAAAGAGAAGAGAGCTCCCCATCATCCCTACCTTAAGTGATTTCTAAGGTAAATTTGATTAATGAATTTCCTTTAGTGAATGGTTTATTATGTGTTTTAATTAACCTTAAGTTTAGATTCATTTTAAATGGCCCTATTCAATAAGAAAGACATCTTAGGATTAGTTAGGGTGGATTACTATCACAAAACACACACCCATTCATTTCTTTACACCATGTATACCATGCATATGAATAATACAAAGTATATTTATACATGCAATGCAAATCTTAGCACACTTAGATGATGAATGCAAAGAGATGTGATTTGAAAATTTGGATATTCCATTAATGCATGTTTTTGTTATGTAGAAAAGAGGGATTTTTCATCCATTAGCTAAATGCATATTCACATGTATAAAAGTTATAACTGAGTACGACACCATTATTTTCTACACCATGGGTGTAAAGTACAAGACCTACTTAGGGCTACTTAAAGCCTCACCGGATGTCACTTATACCACTTTTCTTAGATACATGTAGATGTACAAAAGAACCAAATGGAAAAAAGAATCATGCAAGAGTCTTTGTCTGATTTCATTATATGATTTACATGTGAAATATGAAGGTCCTTCTTAAGTCTTAACATAGAGATGCATAGGAATAGATTTAGGCAAGTGTTGTGTTCTTTTTAAATGAACTATACACTTGTAAATCCTATGTGAATCCATGTTAAGAGAAGGAAAGAGAACATTATAATACACATCTTATGCTACCATCACATGTAAGCTTATAAATATATATAACTAGCATCACTTCATTTATAATATTTGCTTTATAAGTTTTAAAAAATAATTTTTGGTTTAATAGTGATAATAGCCACTCATATTCTTAATTTTAGCCAACACATGCAATTTGACATAAAAGGAAACATTTTATTTAATTAATTTTTCAAAGAAATGAATACATGATTTCATATGGCAAACAATATTTAGTATGCTTGGAAAGAAATGAAGGAATGTAAGCAGATGAATTCATTCGCTCCAATTAATTTCTAAGGATAATCATATAAAATAAGATCATTTAAAAGGAATTAAAATCCTTTAAGGAGATTTTTATCTTTGAATTTGATTTGACTTAGGAAATATGAAAAGGGTTTGCTAGTCCTAACCCATTCCCCCTCATGTGTGAATTGGTTTAGTTTAATTTAGAACAATTAGGTTGATTTTATGTTTTGATTAGGTTAAGGTATGAATTAAATCCATTAATTATCCATTTCCTATACCACTTTAACATAATTATCCATATAATTATGAGCCAACATATGATATGCAACCACATGGAAATTAAATCAATAATGCACCTAAGAATTGAAGGGGCCTAATGCAATTGGCTCACAATTATTGGTTAATTAAGCTAAAGGGTTTGATTAAGTACTTTTATAACCCACCTACATATGTAGTTTGATTATAATTTCCTTTGGAATTTTCTTAAGTTATTGAACACCTAAGAATCTATCCAAGAATTGAATGATTGAATTCTGGAATGATTTAGTTTTAAGTTTGATTAATTTAATTATTTAGTGAAGTGATTAAACCATTAATTAATTGAAAATTTATTAAATGTTTATTCAAATGAAATAAACTTAGGGGAAAAGATTGGAAAAAAGAGGTCCTCATCTCATTCCCTATGTCCATTCATTGTTTTATAATGATTAGCAAGTTTAATTAACGAATTCATCATTATTTAATATGCTAATTAATCATTTAATTAATTAAGAGAGTGATTAAGTATGAAATAAGTAATTCCCCTAATTAATCAAGCAATAAATTCTATAAATATCATGGGAGGCAAAGGTCATCCCACAAATTAATGTCTGAAAGTTTGGAATTAATTACTGAAAATATTAGTGAGTAATTAACTTAATAACATTTTCAATAAAACCCAAATTGAGTCAAAATCACTATTCAAAATTAATTGATTTTAATTTTTTATTATTCTCCTCTAAATTATCTTTAAAATGAGTGTTTATTTATATTTTTTAGAATTTTCTATAATTAGTTATGAATTTTGAAAGTTTCACCATTAAAATCAGATTAATTAAGAATAATTAAACTCTTAATCCCATCAGCGCACGTGACGGCTGATGCGGCGGTCTTTCACGTGGTGTAATAGGATTGATTATTTAAGTTGTGACATCCATTGCCTAGTCAAGCGGTGCGTCTTCTCTGGCTTGATCTAAGATCAGACGGCTGAGATTAATCTTACGATTTAGGAAGAAATCAGAGGGATATAAAGTGTGTTTTAATAACAACCATCTGTTCCAATCACGTGGAATGGATGGCGTATGATCCTTCTCCTTCATGAACGATGAGAGATGAACACCGTTCATCTTTCCTCATTCAATTCGAGCTCACTCGAGCTCAGATTGGGATCAAAATGATCCCACACCTTCGAGAGGAGAGGGGATGCACATCCAATGGTCAAGATTGCATGGGATGATAATTCCATTTGAAAGGGACCAACTGAATTTTCATATAGCTACGGTTTCAAATAATTACCTCGCTGGAGGCTATCACCAGCATTTTCAATGGAGGAGGTAGCTTCGTCTAGTAGAGACGAAGCCCTGTTGAAAAAATTAGGTCTTGATTTGAAGTGGTTTGCTCGGTCAACCAAGCTCCTCTTCAATGGTAATCAGCCTTGATCGAAGTGGCACTACCAGTTGCTTGGAGACTTGGGAATTGATTTGGCTGAGCTCGATGAGGTCCAAGGATGGTGTGTGTAAGGTTAATTTGATTTTGGTAGAGAATTGAATGAGTTGGATTTTGAGTTCACCTCCCCTGTTTCGGCTTTGAGTAAAATTGAGAAATGGGAAATGAGGGAGCTTGGGAATGGCTTGGAAAACCTTGGGGAGGCTTTGATTCAACCTCTCCAGCTCTGAGGAATGGATTGCTTATGGTTTGAGTGAGAATGAGAGGGGGTATATCTCCCACTCCTTGGATCGGATGGAGAGTGGTGGATTTGTCATTTTATCTCAATGGCTTGGATTGGAGGCATGATTTGAGCTGCAAAACATCCGACATGGGTCATTTTGGGTAGAGCAGTGAGGGAGAGTGGCTACCGATGTGAGTGGTGAATGGATTTGGTGATCCAAGTGTTTAAATGTGATTGGGGAGGTTGGTTTGGCCTTGCATGGATCATGGCTGACCCAAGCTCATTGGGCCATGTTCACCACCTTCTTTGGTGCCCATGTGAACCAATAGAAGGATGCCAAGTGGCCTTGAGAAAGAAATGGAGAAATTCCAAGTGAATTTGGTCATGGGATACCCTTTGACATAAGGGCAAAGTGGTCATTTGGCTATGAGTTTAATTTGGGAAGATTTGAAATGATTCAAAAATGGGTTGGGCCAAATTTCAAGTGATTTGGAGTTCATTTGATTTGATTTAGCTCAATTTGACCCATTTCGATCAAGTTAGATCAAATTGGGTTAGGTTGACCAATTGGTCAAATTAGGTTAAACCATGGATTAGGTCAAGTCCAAATAATCATTTGGAGCCTATGAGTATCATTGATATGGTTCAATTTGGTTTAGATTTGGTTTTGGTTCATTTAGGTTCATTTGGGTCAAATGGGTCAAGTTGACCAATTTGATCCATTTTATTAGGTCATGGGTTGGTTTAGGCTTGGTTGATCATTTGAAATGTATTGCAAGCTTTGGTTTCAATCAATTTTGATTTGGTTTGATTTCAAGTTGATTTGACCTTTTAGGTCAAGTTGGGTTCATGGTCAATTGGGCTAGGTTGGGTCTAATTTGTCAATAGAAGCTTTGGTCAAGTTCAACAATCAATTTAGAATGAATTTGACCCATTGATTGCAATCAATTTGGCTTAGATCAAGATTTGACCCATTTTATCTTTTCAGGTCAATTTGGGTCAACTTAGGTTAAGTGGCCAATTAGGCTTGGTTTGGTTTAATTGATGGCATGGTCATATTCAATCATTGATCATGAATGAGTTTTGGTCAATGGTTTCAATCAATTTAGCATATGATGGATTTTGGCTAGTTTGGGTTTCATTTGGGTTAAGTATTGACTTTGTCAAAGGCTAGGTTTGACTTGATTTGACCTAATTTGAGTGATTGATCATTCTAAGATGATTGTTGATCATAATGTGAGGCTTAGATGGGCTTAGTTCAATCCAATTTGGGTTGGATTAGAATTTGGCTTAAAATAGCCCTTTAGGTCACTTTGGGTCAAGTGAGCCTAAATGAGTCAATTGGTTTGATCAAGGCTTGATTCAAGTCTGGTTGAACTCACATATGGACTTATGATGGAAATATAAATCCAGTTGCAAGTGGTTTGGAGTCAAATGGGTTTTGGTTCATTTGACAATTTCAAGTAAAAAAGGATGAACATGGGTTTGACTTGTGTTAGTTTGATTTTGGCTTGGTGATTGTAGTTTATGTTTATATTTAGGCATGTGATTGAAGGAGTGATTGTTTGAAGAGAAAATCTAGGGTTTGGATTGATTTGAGAATGATTTGGCTAACTCTAAAAAATTGTCTTAAAAGATATAAGTTGGATTTTGGTATAGTTTTGGGTTTAGTTTTGGTTATTTGAATTTATACTTCATATAAATGAAGATATAAATGGGTTATGAGAAAATCATTTGAGTTTGGAGTGATTTGATTGTGAATTTGGCTAAGGTAGGTCAAAAAGTTTAAAAAAAGGGGTTTTGATTTGGTTTGATTTATATCCATTTCATTTGGATGATTTGGATGCTAATTTCATTTATAATTGTGACTACAAATGATGGAATAAGTGATTTATAAAAACTTGGCTTTGGGTTGATTTGAAGGGTTTGGCTGAGCTTATGGATGTGATTCATAATGCTTAGGAAGGTTTTAGATTTGGAATTGATCATGGGTTTCAATCATTTGATTTGGAATTGATTCATGATTTGGATTTTGGAATTTGAATTTGAATTTGAATTTGAATTTGGGGTTTAGTTTGAAAGAAGGAATCAAGGATTGGGTTCAAGCTATTGGGAAGGAAAGTCTTCCTAAATCCGTAAGGCACAACCTATTCCTATGGCTAACTCTTCTAAGTCTCTAGGGTTAGGTTAAATGTTCACCTAAACACTAGAAGTGTCTTAAGACTAAGGAACTTTTAGTTTCTAGAGGAGTCCTATATCTAAGATGGAGAAGTTGAAAGCACTCCAAAAGTGAGGTCAACAAAGCCCTAGCTATCTAATAAAATTTCAACTCAAACAAATAAATCTCTTCAATTTTAAATATATAAAGCCCAATTATAGGGTAGATTGGAATGCTCACTAAGCTTCCTAGTATCATGAGCATTTCATACTTTATCCCTTTGGATTCCAAAAATAAGTCTTTTCCTTAATCTATCCCATTTGATTTTTTAAAATAGTCAATACTTTAATAGTCTTAGCCATAAAATCTTTGGAGACTTTTATTCCTCCTTTAATTGAGAGTATTCCTAAGGGATTTCTTTCTTTAGGATGAAATTAACTATGGGGGCTTGCCTCCATAGGGAACTTAAAGAACCCGACTTAAAATAAACCCTACTTTACTTTTCCATGTAAAGTATGGGAAAGATCTATGGTACATTCGAAGACCCATCATGCCTTAGGAGTCCTTATTAGGTAATTAAGTCCATTATAGGGTGGTGATTTCTATCTTTCAAGATAGTACATCATTCCTTAATGTTGTACATGATCACTTCAATAAGTACCCCATAAGATCTGTGTGGTGTCCCACATCTCAAAAATAAACACCACACATTGTTTGCTTTAACTTATTTTAATGTAATTTCTTATGCCTAATTGGAGAAGTAATTAGCAGCAACTAAAATGAAATGATGTCCCCTAAATGATGGAGGATCTATTGGACTAATTATATTGGTTCCCCAATTTTCTAATGGCCAAGATGCCACTATTGGACATAAGTTATTAGGTGGTCAATGCATGGTGTTTGCATATATTTGACACTGATGATATATTTTGGCATGTTCAATGTATTCTTGAATCATACTGGGCTAATAGTATCTCACTCATTTGATTTTGGATTTCATTTTAGGATCAAATAGATGTGCACTACACAACCCTTCATGGACTTCAAGCCTCACTATTTTTGCTTCATCTAGTCCTAGGCATTGCAACCACAGTTGTTCGAATGAATGTTGATATAACATATCATTCATAAGAGTATATCGTAGAGCTCTTTGTAAATTTTGATGAGCCTTTGATTTATCCATTGGAAATCCATTGCCTTTAAGATAAGTGATGAATGATTCTCATAGTCATCTTCTTATATTATTATTGAAATCTCTCAATTGGTGCTAATGATTGCTTGCTTTGGTCTATTATTATAAATGGTTCTCCCTTAGGTTCTATCATTTATTTATCCAATTTAGCTAATGTGTTAGGTTTACCATTATTCTGATGTGACACCCTTGTAACTATTACTTCAGAGATTTGTTTCAGAAGCTCTGAGACATGCTTATGATAAAGTGTCAATTTAGGCATGTTTATCTTAAAAGTCTCAATTATTTGTCAAATTTTAAGTTGAAAATCTTTGTAAACATGAACCTTAATTTCATGTTAATTTCTAGCTCTAGACTCATAATAAATGCTTTCTATTCAGCTTCATTGTTGGTTTGAGGTTTAGTCAAACTATATGAATATTAGAGAATATCACATTACAGTGTCACAAATATTAAGCCAATTTTGACATGTCCTGTAGGTAAACCAGAAAATTTAGTTGGCTTTATTGATGAATCCCCATTAAATTAGAGCTTCAATTTCAATGATTGTTGAGCTTCTTACACTTCGAAGATTTCTTCATTAAGCAATTCATCATTGAGTGGAAAATTTGCTTACAAGGGATGAGTAGCTAAAAAGTGGGTCAGAATTGTCCTTTTATAATGTTTTGTGGGACATATGTTATATCAAATTGAAGTAATAGAACTATCCATTTTGTTAACCAACCAATTAGGGTGGGTCTAGTCATTAAGAATTTAAGAGGGTCGACTTTAGATATTAAAGTTATTTTATGTGATCACATATAGTGTCGAATATCATTGCAAAATATTGCTTCTCAAGAGAAGAATATTTTATTTTGGCTCCTATTAGACCTCAACTTATATAGCATATGCCATTTTTCTTCTCTTCTTTATTATTCTGAGATAGCAAAGAACCTAATGATTTTTCTAAGGCTGCTATATACAATATCAATGGCTTTCCCATTATTGGTGCTGCCAAAATTAGGGGCTGTAAAAATATTATTTTATGCTATCAAATGCTTCTTGACAAGCATCATCTTATGTAAAATGTGTTTTTCATCAATCAAGCATAAAGTTTACATCTCCCTGAAAGATTAGAAATAAACTTTATAATATAAGCTAATTTGCTTTCTAGTGAATGTAGTGGCTTCAAGGTCATAAGCGATAGCATTTCTATTATTATTATTTTTATTTTAGAGGGATCAATTTCAATCCCTCTATGGTGCATAATAAAGCCCAGGAATTTTTCAGAAGTCACATTATAAGCATATTTTAATATATTCAACTTTAAGTTGAAACTTTGAATTCTATCAAATACAACTCTTAAATCACTTATGTGCTCACTTGGATTCTTACTCTTGACAACCAATTATCAATCTAACTTTCCACATATCTATGTATGAGGTCATCAAAGATGTAGGTCATTGCCCCTTGGTATGCAGCGTCAACATTTTTCAAGATAAATTGCATCACTTTGTAATAATATATGCTGATAAGCATGCAAAAAAATATATGTTTTTCATTTCTTGGAGTCATTTTAATTTGGTTATAGCCCGATGAGCCATCCATGAATAGGAACATATCATAATTTGATGTATTATCTACCATGAGTTCTGCATTAGGTAGTGAGAAGTCATCTTTTGAACATGCTTTGTTTAAATTCTTGAAGTCAATACAGACAGGGATTTATCCATTATTTTTTCATACTAAGACAATATTGACAATCCAGTTAGCATATTTCTCTTCCAGGATGAATACTGCTTCAATGAAGTTTTTTATCTCATCGATTACTTGCTCATCAATTTCTAGTTGCATTAACCTTGATGCTTACTTTACAGGCTGTACATTAGGTATAATGACAAGCTTATGTACAACAACATTTGGAGATAGGTCTGATATTTCACTATAATTCCATATGAAATATTCTTTGTATTCACAAAGTAGTACTTTTAACTGCTCCAATCTTTTTGATATGAGGTTAGCACTAACGAAGGTTGGCCTAGGTTCTTATTCAGTACCTAGGTTAATTTCTTAGAGTTCATCAAAGGTAACTTTATTTCCTTCTTTGAATTTCTTTGGGCCTTCTTTAAGATCAATTATTAATTCATCTTTGAGTACATTATTATTTTCATGTGAAACATCCCTTTATTCATTTGTTGTTTCAAGTGAAACTTCTTTCTTTTTGGATACAACATAACATGAGCTTGTTGAAAGACATGTTGAAGCAATATATCCTAATTCCCATGTGGTGAACTTCCCATATCCTATGGAACTTTTGATATTATCCCCTTGCCAAAGCCTCTTAAACAACTGAGCTTGAATGCTTGATTGTATAGGCTTAATATTATTTTTAATCATCTTTTTTTAGAACTGATGTGAAGTATTAAAGGATCATTATTGAAATATTTTCATTCTCAAAAGCATCCTCTTCAAACAACATTTGTGTGGGATTTACTATTCTCTCTTTTGTCTTGTAGAAAAAGATCCCAAGTTCGTTGTAGCCTCTTCTAGGAGGGACATAGAAAGTTTTCAACTGATCTATTACTTCTTTTCTTGAAGCTATTAAAGCTTTTATATGTGCCTTTGGCACTATACTTATTTTTATACCCTTTTTGTTAATTTGGGATTATGGTACTCTTATTAGAGAAATATGAGTTTTCTCTAATTATTTTGCACATTATTAGTACTAACATTTTCTTTCTTTTAGCTAGCTGAGGCTTTCATAGGTTGATTAAGTACTAACACCTATTCATCATCCTCAATATCACTACCAAGGTGTGGAATCACCTTCGATTGGTTTGATTTATTGGTACTTTTACCCTTTGAATTATCTTCTTTCAACATTAGTTTGATAGGTGGAGCCACTTGATTTGGAAAATTGACTTCCTCTACATTCTTAAGCATGAAGTATTTGACTTCATCATAGATCTTGATCTCATGTGTCAAAAATGTATTCATGCTACCATCAATTTGATGCTCTTCACCATTTTGAATATACTTCTTACATTGATGGAGTGTTGAAGGTACTATGTCATATTCATAACTCCGCAGCCTACCAAAGAATGCTTCGTAAGCAACACTAGCTTCAATCACATTAAATTTAACCTCTGTATACAATTTTCCAAACCATATAGGTAGAGCAAGAGACTCTAAGTTTGTTGACCTTGTTCATTGAATCCTCAAAGGAATACTATACTTTTGTCCATATAGTGAGCATTTGAAGCTAATTCTTTGAGTGTCTTTGTTGTTAAGAGATTGACCAAAGTGCCTGGGTTGATCAATATCCTTTTTATGCAGGTGGAATTACTTTCATCTGTGACATAAAGTGGTACTTGATGGTCCATAGCAAAAGATCATCATCATCGAATGTGATGGTTGCTAATTTTTGAGAGGTTAAGTCCTTTTTCATATTGTTCTTGACATTGCAAGACATTGATTAATATCTCACATATATCTTTGGACAACATGAGAGCATCATAGATAATTGGTAAAGTAGGGAGCTTGAGTAAATGTGCCAAAACATTATAGTATACTCCTGTTTTGTTAGACTTTTGAAGTTTAGTCGGTGATGGGGGTGAGGCATTTTCATTTATTTGAATTTCTTTGCCTTTATCACTAACCTTCTATTATCGATGTGGAGAAATTCATTTTTCACTTTTTTACTGGACTTGAGTTACTTCTTCTGTCTGATCTGCTTTATTAGAAGAGTCTATGAATTCTATTTTTTTTTAATTTAGGAGTTTTTAGTACTCTCAGAACTACTGCCTAGTCTAGGACATGATTTCTTTGAGCTTGACTTGACTTTCTATTTAGTAAGCTTTTCTTTAGGAAAACATAGTTCTTTCTTAGAGTCAGTTCAAGTTGAAATCACATAACATGCTTCTCTTTGGGTTTAAAAATTAAAATTTTCACACATGTTAATGACTTGACATGTTTCTTTTGAAACCTCTTCTTCAGGATTTTTTGTGTCAAGCTTTAAGTGATGCATATATTCCTCCAACATAATTGGCATCCAAGGAGGTTGTTCGTACTCCTCTAAAGAGTCAATCATTTTTTGTGTTTTAGACTTTGGTTTTTTAGATTTCTCTTTTTCTTTGATTTGCAGGGCTTTTACGATGAAGATTGATTAATTTTTTATTTGCTTCTCATATTATATAAAAAGTACTCCTTGTTTTGGTAGAGCCTTCTTACATCTATTTCATGCTCTAAGGAATTCTTCCATCGGATGCCTTATTTGACTAAAAAAATGTTAATCATTTTTTTAATTTTCTATGAGATGAATGTCTCCCAACCACCTTCTTCTTTTTATGTTTGTAGAGCTTTGCCCTTATCATCAATTATATTATGAGTTCTAGCTAGCTCAGTCTTTTTTTTTTTTTTTGCATTCTAGATTGGGAGTGTTATAATAATCTTCTCCTTTTCTTTTTTAAGATGTACTAGTACAATATCTGATAAGGTGAGTTCCCCATTTTGATAAATCTTTTCTACTCAATCTTTGAAGACAAAACAATATTCAATTAGGTGACTTACAAGTCTATGGAATGGACAATGGTTAGGATCGTCAACTTTGTCTACTTGGTCTAACAAATGTGGTTAGGGAAATTGTAAGCCTAACTTTAGGGCATGCTTAAAGATCTTAGAAGTACATTCTTTTTTGAATAAGTACTACTTAGTCATCTTCTCTTGTAAGGTTAGCCCTTTTTTTTCTTATGTCAGCTTTATTGTTGGTTGCAAGGTTATCGTACCTTTGTTTCTCTTTTTTCCATCTGTAAATGTGAATGTTGCATCACATCATTCTTCTTTGAATTATGCAACTTAGATTACTTTCCTTTCCCAAAGGGATTATTATTATAGCTAGTATTAGGGCCATTTTTTGTTTGGGGAGTCTTTCAAACTTGGCTACACGATCCAATAATTCTTGGAATGTATTAATCATAGCCATGGTTAGATATGGAGCCATCTAATCACTGATGTTTTCCATGAGGAGTTCTACTGCATGCTTTTTTGTGAGCTACTGATCACATTTCATACTTAGATTCCTCCATCTTGTAATGTATTTTGTAATACTTTTGTCTTTCCTTCTCTTTTCTAAGATGAGATCTGCTATCATTACTTTCTTGGTTGCACCTGCAAATCTCTTGACGAAGAGTGTTCCAACTCGACGAAGATTTTTACTGAGTCATTAGGTAACTTAACACACCACTCGAAGGTCGTATTAGTAAGATTGCTAAAAAAATATTGTAGCAGTAAGTCATCATTCCCTTCGGTATTTCCCCAAGTAGCTTTGAACTAAGGTAAATGATATCATGGATTTTTTGTGCTTGTAAATGGGTTAAATTTTGGCATAATGTATCATTTAGTATACAATACTTGGTCGCCTCAACTAGTTTTTCTTCTAAAGCAAGGACTACTTTGACTTTTTGGCTGATGAAGTCTTATACTTGAGATTTGATAATAACATCATCTTCTTGATGGACATTTAATGTAACTTCTCCTGGAGCTTCTTGCCTTAGCGTTGAAGTTGTTGGTAAGTTATGTGTAGCATTTTCCATGCCCCTAGTTTCAGTTGTTGGATTAATTATTTTTTAGAGGATTCCTTTGAGGTATTTGTTGCATTGTAGTTACTATGAGGTTAAGATGACCAAATAGCTATTTCATCAACCCATTCATCGCATTGAGCTGGTTGTTAAGCTGACTGATTTCTTAGTCTTTTCTTTGGGTTTGAGAACCTATTTTTCATTGTAACCTTGTTACCACATCAGTTAGCTCTTTAATTACTTCAACTTTTACTTGAGCTTCACCCTCGGGTTCTCAATGATTTGGGCTCTCCAGATGTTCTTCCTCATTTTGTTATTCGGTTACCACATTTCTATTTTATAAATGTGTATTGACCATGCGAACAACTTTGACTTTCATGCAATCTATAACTTCATTATTTTGGAAGTTCGGGATTTATTGCTCTTCATTGATTAGGATATCTTCATCTTCTCAGAAGAGTTGATTATCTATCTCATCATTCATTGGCTGATTCTTTTTAGACTGGCATTTCCAATTGATGATAGGAAATTTAGTTCCTTTATCATCTTGTGGGGATGTCTCACTTTTTTAATTGCCTCATCCTTGATGACTTGGGACTCTTTATGTACCCAAATTGATCAGAACCTTCCAGTGGTGGATCTCTGAGATGCATCCTAGATGTCACACCCTCGTGTTCACCGGATAAATGATATTCTCTTTTTTGTTGGGGTTGTTGGGACCTTATGACAATTGGCCACCTAGTACTTTCATACTGCAGGGCTCATTATTGGTGTTCACCAGACATTAAACCCTTAGTCCTTGAGTTCTACTAAAGGAGGGAATGATATTTTTTTCTAATGTTCTCTTCTCTCTTATAGTAGAGACTTATTAGGTTGGTGACCTGGCTCACCAACTTTTTAATTCTATTTTGAATGTTTATGCTTTTAACAGCCTTTAGAACTTTATAGATTTTGGAGGAGATGGTCTCTTCTATCTATGGTTTATTCCATAATATGGGATGTATATGTTCATCCGAGAAAGATTTCATGATAGCTCCTCTAGAGCTATTCCTCTTGACCCATCAGAGCAAGTCAAAGTTGTTATTGGTGGATATATTTGCTTCCACTGTGGGCTCATATTGTTGTTCAAAATGAGCAGGCTGTCTGATAGCTCTATGACTAACATTATACTTTCTTCTAACTCTCCTAGATATTTTACTGCCCGAGGAAGATGCTTCATGGTCATTATTGCTAGGAGTAAAACTTGCATTTTGTGGGATAGTAGGCTCCTCTAATACACTGCTAAGTGGATTGATGCTAATGGACTTTTGCTTGGGCTTAATAGTTGTCTTATCCTTAGCAAGCATTGTTGGAAATAGCCTATCGAAGAATTGTTAGTTTGAAAAATCAAACGGTAAATATCAAATGATAATAGTCTTTAACGGATTCCAAAGTAAGATAAAAAGAAAGTGTTTTGAAATTAGAAAGAATAGTAAGCACTTCAATCTATCTTAAAGTTTGGCATTATATTACTTTTCTAGATTGAGATTTATATTAAATTTTAAGTTAACCATTTTTTAAAATGTTAGGCGTTATATCCCAATAATACAAGATTGTAAAAATGCCTAAGAGGTGAGGATTCACACACATAACAAAGAAAAATAAGTGAACTTAGATCCTAAAATAAATGTGCTCTTGTACAAACTAAGAGCTCAGTCTAATCTAGTGAGAGAGAAATTAAGATATGTTTGTTCATCTCTACTAAAGAGAGTGAACCCATCCCAACTCTTTTGTACTTATAATTACTTGGGAAGGCGGCCAGCTAACACCTCCTATGAGTTAATGCCATGTATCCAAGTCTCATGTAAAATGCAAGATGACTAGGTTGTTACTAATTAGGAATGAAAACCTAAAAGCCTAAACTCACTCATTAAGATTCTAAGATTATGACTGGTATAAATAATGTCCTAGAACAATGCAATAAAAATTTATTCTCTTATAAAACTCTCAAATTTGAGTCAGGCTTGGGTGGATGAATAATTCTATATTCACAATAAAATTAAGTTATGAGCCAATCTGTGAGGAGAGTGTACTCCACTCAAGGGAGTTGCAATCAAGGGTCCTACACTTCCCCTTATTGTGTAATGAGTGGAGATCCCCCATATTCAAGAAAGAAAAGGCAAGATGTATATGATATGATTATACATTCATTACAGAACTAAGTGTTTATAAATCTTTTATTGATTAATTCATAGGCTTTAAGAGGAGATTATGAGTTGTATTAATTTCTTTTTAGCTTGATTATTGAGTTGGGATAGAAAATTCAATCCTTTAAAAGCCTATCGAATCAAGGTCATTATGCAATAATTATCATACTTTAAGAAACCTAGAAAAAATAATGCAGTTTCTATTATGCAATCCAAGTAAACACACCAAACAATCAATTGAATTAAAAGAATAGAAGGGTCGCTGCAATCGTGTTCCACAATGCACTATGGAAAAAGAAAATGTGCAGCCGAGTTCTACCCTTATATAGCCGGTACCTAAATTGTAAAAATTAAAAGCCAATGGTGGGCTTTATTTCTTCACCTCTAGGTACTCCTCACTTCACCGGACCTCTCAAGTCAAAACATTTTTTCCACTGATCATCCTAAAACCCCATAATACTAATTTTAAGATCCATGAACTAGCACATAAGGGATTATTTCTATAAATAATGTCTTCATCCTTTGATTATCTCTGCTTGAGATATAGAAAATATGATTGAATTTAAGTACCATGTCCAAGCTTAATTCTATCTGCACACTTCTTTTTTTTAAGGATATATATATTAGGCATTTTTATGTTATGTTATGGAATTTAATTTTTGTGTTACAAAAGTTATCTTATGTAGATTCAATCGTTCATCAACTTAATTTTATTTTTATTAAGAGGGTGCATCTATAGTTGGTATAAGAGATATTATGGTTTCATGAAATATTGTACAATCAAAATCATAAAAAAAATTGTAGCAGTAATAACAAGATGTAGCCAACAATTAACGAACATGTATACATTTTTTTTGTGTTTTGTGTATTTATCCTCTTCTTGTTTTGCTTCGGAGCTATTTTGGATCACTTTTGTTTATTTTTATATTTTATTTTGTTTATGTTTTATTTCGAAATAAAATATGTTTTGTAGTAATAATTATTTTGAAAATACTCAAAATATTTTGAGTATTTTTAAAATTAATATTATTTATTTTTTAAAAAAATAACATAAAAACATAAATAAAAAATATAAATAAAATTGATCCCAAATAAGACCTTACCTATGATGATTTGAATTGGATCTCACACCTCTTCTTCTATAAAGCTTACTAAATAAAAAGAAATCTTCAATCTAACATCTTTTCTAGGATGGGTAATTAACTAAGTAAATATAAAATAAATAAATCTTTCAGTCCATTTCAAAGGAACTTGCCTGGAAGTCGCATTGCAATACCTTTCTTCAAATCAAAATTAAAAATCAAAGCTGTATGCTGCTGATTGACTTCAGAAATGAATAATTAATTGAGAAAACACTACGCAAAGAATGCTTTCAATCAATTTCAAACTAACATGTCACACCTTAAAAATCAAAGCTATATAATTAATTGAGAAAACACTACGCTAAGAAATCTTCAATCTAACATTTATTTTTCATGGAAACTAAATAAATAACTTTTATTTATTAAAAAATAAATGACATGACATAAGCGGCATGCAATATAAATAATAAAAGAGGTCTATTTATAATGAAAATTATATAACAAGTGTCATCATAATATTATATGGAATAGACGATTAAAAATGTCATCTATGCTATGATGAGTTATCAGATTAATCTGTTCATAATCATTCAATAAAAAGGATAATAATCAATATATTTACAAGCTAACTCATGAATGTGCAAATGCAATATGCATATTTGTATGTCCAAAAATAATTCATTAGTGTTTTCGTAATATAATATTATGAAGAGCCATCACTCTATAAACTAGTTGGCCTAGCTAGTAAATCATATCAACAAAGTGATATTATCAAATTCATATCCATCACAAAGAAGCATAAATATTTTATAATTAGTGTGACCAAATCTTGTTTCATATTAATAGAATATGATCGGTATGAATGAAATTTATGTCACATTAACTAAAATGATGCACATGAGAAATAAACTATGATATCATGTAAATTCTTTCAAAATTAAAGAAATTTGCATTAATTATCATAACAAAGTTCTCACATTACAATTTAACACTAACATCTTTACAAATGTGTAAGGAAAACCTTAACATGAAAGTCATAATTGAATATATAAAACATAATTGAAACTTTAGTAGAGGGTTAAGTAATCTGCTTCAAACATCAAAGATAAAACACCTAATAGATGGTGTGGGCTATGGTGAGTTTTTGTGGGGTGACTCAATTGGGGGATGGATGATCTCTTAAGACGGCTTGGGGAGTAGCGAAGACTCTAATATGGTTTAATTTGGAGTGGTATTATAGATATGTGAGAGCACAAAATACCACAAAGTATTAATTTTAGAACACCAACTTCTACTAGTTAGAACATTTACTCCAAAAACTCAAATCACTTGAAACAAAATGCAATTATAAAGTGGGAGGTTAATATGTAATTTAAAAGGTTTCATGATGTTTGGAGTGTTATAGGTAGTTTTTTTAGAATTTTTTCCTAGGACTGATTACATAAACAATTGTCCAATAAACATTTTGATTTTGCACTTATCATGGATTTGACTTTAAAATTTGGTAAAGCCCCAAATAATAAATGAAAATTAAAAAAAATTGTGTTAATAATAAATTTGGTAGAGTTTAAGGGCACTAAATATGAGCTACAACAACCACTAACAAGTCTAACCCTAGAGTTGGCCCGCCACTTCAAACTTGCACAAAACACATGTTTTTATGAAGAAAAATTAAAAAAATTTATTACACATATGAATATCTAAATAAAAACACCAAAAAAAATTATACAAAAAATACAAGGATAAATTTTGGTCTACTCACCAATGTAACATGTGTAGAAAGATCACCAAACCTTTCTTGTTAGTTTGGCCACCAAGCCTTCATTAATGAAGAATCTTATTTAACTTTGATTCAAAATGACAAAAAAAAACTTTATTATAGTCATAAAAAATTGTTTTATTTACGACACTTAATTCAAACTATTAATTGGAGGGAAGGAAGAGGTGATTAAACTGGCCATTGAAATGGGAGTAACTTCTCTCCTCACAACACTTCTTAACTATTCAATGCAGGGTATTTTACTAGCTGTCCCATGCGTTTGCAAAGAATTCACGCACCACTAGAACAATGCACTAACTATTATCGTAAGCTAGTTTGAGTCACCTTCGCTCCATGATTATCTCTCCATGCTGCAGCAGGATTTCTAGAAACCCCTTTCTGGAATCAAGTGCTTATGAAGGAGAGCATGCTGAGATCATTCCTCAGTGTCGGCATAGACAAAGTGGTTGGCATTGTCAGATGCCCTCTTCTTGCTCACTACTCTTCTAAGAGGCATGATTAATACTGAAATTTAGATAACAAAAAGAGCTAGAAGAGAAAGAAAAACATTGGGAGAAGGGATCACTGAATGAAAATCCTTAACAGCCTTGACCTCTATTTATAAATCAGGACCCAACGCTGTGGAGCCTAGACCCGGCATCGAGGCACTACCCTCTCAGGTTGCAAAACATGGCCCCAGTACCATGATGCCCAAATACAGTGTCGAGGTGCAAATCAGCTTATCCCCTCAATTACTATGTCCTCTAAACTATGAATTTAATTATAATAAATTTCATAACCAACGCGCACGAAAAGAGCCCCGTGTCGCAACACTCTAACCCAACATCACAACGCTCATTAAAATGAGGCTGACATTTTCCCTTAAAACATGTTGCATGCCTGTCAAAAATCTTGACCAACGGCATGACCATACAAGGCAGCACCACATCACTATTCAAATGATCAAATGACCAATAATGTCGACGTTGCAGCATTATATATGTAGCACCGAGGCACTGAGTCTCCAGCTTATCTGCCCCCATGTCATGCCACATAAGCAATGGGATCCACTATCACAGCACCGTGATGTTGGGTCCTAAAATGAGAATTTTATGTCCTTTAATAAAATTTAATTTTTATTCTTTTGCCATGCAGACACAACTATGCCTACACAATATCTAGATAACTCATCTATATGGCAATCAAAAAGTATGTAAGTCTAGTTTTACTATTCATTTTCCATATAAATACCCTGATTTTGGCATTCCAAAAAGAGATGTAAGCTGAGCCTTCTATTCATTCACCATGAACATTTGTCTATTCGACATGCAAACACCTTATAATTTATTTGCCATGCGAGCAAATTCACACCCATCCACCATGTGGACAAACCTAATTTTCGTATTCCAAAGGGATGTAAGCCCAACCTCTTATATGTTCACTATGTGAACATTTATTCATTTGTCATGCAGACACCATATAATATGTTCATCATGAGAACAAATTTATATCTGCCTGCCATGTGGACAAACCTAATTTTGGAATGTAAGGTCCAACTTCATGTACATTCACCATGTGAACATATGTTCATTCGTCACACAGGCACACATACTTATTTATCATGCAAACAAATCTATATTTATCCACCACTGTGGATAACCTTAATTTGGCAATCCGAAGAGATACAAGCCTAATGTCCTATTCATTCACCATGTGAACATCAGCCCGTTCATCATACGAACACCTTATAATCTATTCACCACATGAATACTCTTGCACAACTTACACTTAAAGTTCTAAGTCTACTTAAGAAACTTGAGATGAGCCAACCCATGCCTTCTCTAGACATTACAACTATGTTCCTCTAATGTTGGTAGGCTGGAATAATGTAATCTCGGGATGACAGAACCATGGGATCTTGATCAGGATTACACTCTTATTTCTTGCAATATAGTCATCTATGACACAAACACCTCTAAGACACCAATTATATATCAAATAGATATGTTTGTTTCCAACTTTAATCGAGAGTGCTCTCTCATTATGGTAAGAGGCCTAATTAACTATGGAGGCTTGCGTCCATAAGAAGTAGAACTCAGATCAAAATAAACCCTAACATAAATATTAGAGAAAATATAGTTGAATACACACACACACACACACACACACACACACATATATATATATATATATATATATATCAATTTTCTTCATGAAAAATATACTCTTACCCATCTCAATAAAGAAAATGGAGCACATCCTTAAAGGTATTTTTTTAGTGACCAATTACATTTAACACTTACACACTTCCATTTCTTGAAATTATGAACACAAAATTCACTTTTACATGACAATTACACATACAATTTAAATAATTATGACAACACCATAAAATACTATACATTGACATGAATAATTAAAATTAAGTCTTCTAATTGGTCTTCATGCATCAATCTTTAATTTACTCTCAAAATAGTCTTGCTTCTTATGAAGGGCCACAATAATTAGCCTTCAATGCACTTGACTTAGCTCTTGTTAAGAGACCTTATTCATGTGCTACACCATTTTTCCTAAGCCCCAAAGAACTTTTCTCTAAAGAATTGAAATCCAAATAGTCAATTAAAATCTCTACGAGCTTGCTTCTCCACGCCCTCTCTAATCATCCTAGTATTCTGTGTATGTGGTTTATCTCTCCATCTAACTAAATATGTTATCTATTCATTGATCTTTTCATCTTTGATGATGTGATCCACCTCAAAATATAAATGCTAGTTTGGTTCCTCTAAAAAATGATTTTTCTCTTACAAAAAAACCATCTTTTTTATTTTGAGGTCAACTAACTCCTTTAAATGATATTAAATATTTCACAATAAACTCCAAAGTAGTTGGAGTCGATATCATAATCAACTAAAGTTTTGTACCCTTCTTATGGCTAATCTTTGGTTAGATCATAGACCTAGGCTTATGTAAAGGGATAAGTGTTTATTTATCTATTGACTTTATATGGAATAATTCTATTGTCTTTCTATAATTCTTGAAAGTATAAATTTTTTCATGACCATAATAAATCACCGTCAAATCATAAAGTCAAGAAATGATTAATAAAATGCGCGCCATATCCGTAGAAGAACATCACAATAAATGCAATCTTCATAGTTATACATTTTAATTGACACGAGAAATCTAAATGTGATGGGTAAAGAGGTGTGGTTCACCCAACTTGCCTGGAATGGATCAGGATGGGGTTCTAGCTTAAAGTTCACTCAAGAAAGAGTGTGTTCAAAAATGGCATTCATAGCATTATCCCCATTTATCATTAGCTTGTACTTCTTCTCTTTACAAATCACATATATTGTGAACATATTTCTTCTCTTATAATTTTCATATCTAGCAAATGGCATACCCATAATGACACTAATTTGATCTTCCACAATGTCTAAATCATCATCAAAAAGAGGTATATCATTATAAATCTTCTTAACCACATCATTTACACTATTTCTTCTACTGCTTCTTCATTGTTCTCTAGGAACATAATTTTTTGTTTACATTGATTTTACATATTACCTTTACAAGAAACTTGAAACACAACTTTCTTAGTCTTGGATGATGATTTAAAGTCACTCTTATTATACTAAAAGTAGAGGGTAAAGGTTGAGGTCTAATAGTAGACCTGTATGTAGGATAAGAAGGTGACTAATAAAAGAAATTTGGACCTTCTCTTTTAAGTGAGAAGGTTATAAAATTCATAAATCAACATAAATGGAAGAGATTGGCTCACTATGCAACTTGTTCATGATGTAAAAAAATCAATTGAGCATAAGATTATTTATGTAAAATCTAATTTATTAAGTTATAAATTCAAATTATATAAAGGATATTAAATCTCAAGTAGTAAAGAGAAGAATCTATTGAAAATGAAATTACATTAAAATGACTATTATAAATATAAGAGAAAGATAATACAATTATACTGAAATCAAGCCCATGATAGTTTCAATAAATCTTAGCAATTGAAATTAAAATTAAAAAAATAAAAAAGTATATAGTAATAATTAGAGGAGAGAAAAACACATTCAATAACTATAAGGAAATAACAAAATAGTAGCATCATCTTTAAAAGGCTAGAAGTAAAAAAATGACGTAGAAGATATAAAAAAATAAGGGAGGATAGCTATGATGTCTAGTAAATCATAATATTATATTAGAACTAATTTAAGAGGATAGAGAGTATAAGGCTCACATAATGGTTTATTTATGGTTAGGATTGCGAGAAGAAGATTTATAATATAATCCCTAATATTATTTCATTATATTACTTATTAAAGGTGACACAAAGTACAATTCTTATATATTAAGGGTGACTAAGGACCGTCTTATGTTGGAGCTCACTCCAATTGCCTTCCCACAAATGACTCTATTGATCCCACTATCAAACTTATATTCCCACAGTTCTATCATGATAAATTTTGTGAAGGAAGTGATGCAGGCTTTATCAAAAAATCAAGTCAAAAAAATGGTAAACCAACTCTTTATCTCACTGAAATCGAATCTGCTCAATTGGCCAAGCCTCTTAGATTTACATTGGTTGGCAAGTTCACGATAGACATCCAAAGATGGACATCATTCGGAAGCATTTTTATGAACTCAAACTCCTTGGTGACTGGAATGTAAGACTTATAGATGGTAAACACATTGTTATAGGGCTCAATAAAGATAAGGATTATGCATGTTTATTTTCAAAGAGACTCTACCACATTGACAACATACCAATGAAGATATTGAAATGGACTCCTATATTTGATTATAGTATAAAACCACCAACTGGACTAATATAACTAAAACTGTCTAACTTGAAACTTTATCTTTTCAATAAACAAATCTTATACTCTCTTGCAGCATAATTTGGTAAACCACTTAAACTTAACTTACTTACATTTAATCTATCTTGGCCATTTACTGCCTGTGTTCTAGTTGAAATATACATAATAACACTTCATGCTACTGAAATCAGGATAAGAACCCCAACCAATGGCTATTAGTAGCAAGTTGTTATTGAGAAGAAACTATATTATTTCCCCAAATACAGGATGTCCAAGCATCTCCTAGAGAACAGTTACATTTCCAACCCTAAGCTTAGAGTAAAGTACACTAAGCCAACTAGAAAGGGGGATGAAATCATTAAAGGACTACAAAACATGCCTACTAAAAACTAAAAGGAAACTACTTTCAATTAGTTTGACCAAACTATTAATTCAGTGCATACTGGAATAATTACAAAGGAAAATAACATACTAATTATAACTCATGTAGAGAACATAGATACAATAGTAGAAGAAAACATATCCAGTTCTATCCAACAACTCAATCCAACTGAAAATGAGACACCAGTTCTAGCAAATATGGAGACAAGGCAAGCTGCAAGTAAAGAAATACTATGGAAGATACTTTCAGATGTCATACACAACAAACTAAACATGATGATGTCCTTTCCGGACCACTCCGGCAACACACGACCTATTATGAGGAAGTAGACAATATTATGCAAGATATTTAGGAGGAATGGTTGATCCAAAAATCCAAAAGAAACAAACATAAGGGAATCAGAGAGTTAAGGCATATAAACCCAACTGTAACATCATCCATTCGGAATACTTCTACTACCGGTTGTGGGAAAAAATTTTGGCACCACATAAATTTTAAGAATTTCTTATGTAGATGATCAAACTCATCATTAAGGAGTAAACATATTATTTTGGAAGATAAACATGTTATCCTATAATGGATTAGATCACTTAATAAAAGACTCTTAAGACTAATGGGTCTTTAATGTACCATAGAGTTTTCCCCTAAACTACATGGGAAGTAGAATAGGGTTTATTTTAAACTGGGTTCATGGTTCACTATAAAAGAAAGCCCTTATAGTTAATTACATCTTAGAAATGAAGGATCTCTTCTAAGAATACTCTCAAATAAAAAATATAAGCTATTATTTCTATGAATTTCTAAGCTAGTTTTCAAAGGAAATGATATGTTGGAATTCCAATTGGGAATGTTGTAAAGTCGAAAAACTTATTTTAGAAGTTAATCAAAATTAAGTAGGAAATGTCTGTTGATATTGGGATTCTTAGTAGGCATTTCAACTGCTTTATCATTACGCTTTAAATTTTGAAATTTATATAGAATTTTGAGTTAACATTTTATTAGAAAACTAGGACTTAGATTCTAATAGCACAAGATTGTAGAAATGCTTAAGGTTGAAGACTTACTCTAGTAGGATGCTTCAGAACCTAAGTCTATAAATGCTTCTGACACAGCTTAAATACTCAACCTAGTTTTACTTTTGAAAATTATTGGTCATTCCTCTCATTTGATGGAATAAGCCTATCGTCGACTCTTCTAGACTTATAACATGCCTATAAGGGCTGCCAGCTAACACCGCCTAAGTCAATTTTAAATCCATGATGTCAAGTCTCATGTATGTAAGATAGTTGGGCTATCATATTTTTTGGAAAGAATCTAAGAACCTAGACTCACTCCTTAATCCCTAGGATCATGTAGGGCATGATATGCACTTAACTAATACATATTTAAGCTTTAAGATATTTTGACTCGTGATTCATTTAAGGTCTTGGCATATGCATTTTATGTTTAAATGTCATACAATTAAAAGTGGTCATGAGCCAAATTAAGAAGAGAAGATAGACTTCCCTAAGAAGTTGGTCATCCTCACAGGTCAGATGCCCCTTATGTGCAATGAGTGAAGTGCTCAATTCATGGAGTTAGAATAATATATTTGCATGGTTCACAAAAGCTAATTATTTTTAATTAATTTTAAGTTATTCCTAGGGCTTTGATGTGATGTATTAAGTTTTTTTTTGTTCAAATTGTTTAGATTTAAGTTGGGTAGAAAATTTTGTTTTTCTGAGAGCTTAATCGTTCAAGGATTCATCACCATAAATATAGCACAGCAAGAAACTTAGAAAAGTAGGTTGATTCTATTACACGCTAAAAAAGAAATCAAGCTGATTTAAATAAAAAAATAAGCCAATATGATCGGGTACTGCTGTGCACATTGAGAGAAAAGAGAAAATGGGCAGTCGAGCTATACTTTTATACAGCACAGCCTAAAACTAAAGTTTAGATCTATGGGAGTCTCCTTTCCAGGATCGTCTCCTTCATTAGTGACTTCCATTGGGGTTCACAGGGGACCTCTATACCCATCTACTGGTAGGGTCATCTCTTGATATTCCTAGACCCCCAAAGATCCTGACCTAACTCTAAGCTCAAATTTACATTTCAAATTCAAAATAAATCTTACGCCCTACAAGACAGATGTCAAAAAAATACAAACATCACACATTAGTTATATTTTACAAATGTATAAACTTAGTATTAGCTGCTTACCAATCTCCCTATTCTATTAGGCTATGTAAAGGGGCTATTCAACACCTACAAGCAATCCATAATTTCAAAATTTATTTTACAATTGTCCCTTTTAGCACAAGCCCCCTCTACAACAAAATTTAAAATTAGATTTTAATAGTTTATTTATATTCATTATGGTTTGTTATGATGTTTTAGATTATTTTCATTATTTTCTAATTTATTTGATTCAATTTTAATTTATTTTTATTAAAATTAGGATTTATGATTGAAAATTTCATATATTTACATTTGTTCTTCAATAAATTATGAAAAATTCACTTAATGTGTATCTTAGCACTAATCTCAATTTTCCAAAATTTCAAATCATTTTGAGCAATGGTTTGGGATTAATTTAGGTTAGATTGTTCTCATTCAAACACAAATTATTGAAAAAATACCCCACAAAATTTAGGGCTTTTGGCTTTAATGGATTCCTCTCGCAGAGATGAATCCTTAAAGCCCTTATTTGCATTTTTGGCTTAATATTTAATTTATTATAATTTTTTTGGAAGTTTTAACATTTTTTTATAATTTTTTAATTTAAAAATGCTGACTTTTGTCTTTAATCATGTCAGATCCACATGAATCCGGCGTGGCACTGCTTTACACATGGCACCGTAATATTCGTCCATGTAGGATCCATGTTGATCCCATTTTGAAATGGCGATGGATGTGATTTTGGTTCAAGTCATCTGATCTTCGATTGGACAGCTTAGATCATTCTGTGAATTTCCTACAAGGATTAAATCATTTTGTCCAACTAAATCTCGAATGTCCATTCCTAATAAAAGGATTGAATGATAGATATTCCACCTCATTCGATGACATTGAGAGCCAAGAGAAATCCATCAAATCGAGGTGATATCAAGTGATCCAACCATTAACATTACTCAAATTCACTTCAAAAATGATAAGTGAGCTGAAACGAAGGGATCTATACAGTTTAATCTCTCTTGAAAATAAATTTACTTCGAAAAGGACCAAAATCAAAAGCTTGAGGGGTGGTTTTAATGGCACACCTGAGTTCAGTGATCTCCAAAGGCGAGGTTGACTCAAATAACTTTGAATGATGAAACGAGGCTTTGGGAAGAAGAAATTGGGTTGCATCCTCGTGGATCGACCTCTAGACCAGCGCACGGATGGATTCCAATGAGCTTGGTCATTCTCTGACTTCTTAATGGTGAGGGTATGAGGGTATAGGTATGGTCATTCTCTCACTTGATGTGAAAAACCCATTAGATCATTCAATTCCATTTACATGGGGTTTAGAACCCAATTTGGCCCATTTATAATTAATAGGTTAGGTTTGAGTTCAATTAAGTTAAATGATGAAATTAGTTAAATTGGGCTCAATGATAGTTGATTTGTGTTTAATAGTCATTCTTAAATGATTTTAGACAAGTAATTTGGGTTGATTTTAGTTTGATTTGAATTTGAATCAAATAGGGTCCATTTAGGCCCATTTAGGTCAAACGACCTATTTAGCCTAATTAAGGTTTTATTGGATTTATATTCTTTTAAATTCATGTTAAACGTGAATATATTATCATTTATACCATTTGGAAAAATTTTATTTGGTCAAATTTTGATGGGTTAACATTTGACTTAGTGGGACCCACATAAGTCAAACCTATGTTAAAAGGGTTGACCACTTTTTAATCTTAATTTGGGATTTAGATTTATTTATGCTTTTAATTTGATTTCATGATTTTATTTGGTTTTGATTTGCATTTTTTTTAGTTTGGTTTGTGTTTCTTTGAGTGTAAATGGCTTTAAGGTTAAATAAGATAATTAACTTAATTATCCTATTCACATTGATTTAAATTCAAGTGTATATATATATATATATTCAAATCCTTTAGATTTGGATTTGAATTTAACCTAGGTTTATTCAATCTTGTTGGGTCATATTAGATCCTAAAAAGGTGCATTAGGAATCTCCTAATAGATATTATATTAGGAATCTCCTAATAGAAGTGTCCTAAATATCTATTAGGAGATTCCTAATATAATATTAGGTACCCTAATTATTAGTTTTGGAAGTAATGCTAACCTCATCCGAAAATGAGGTCAACACCAACATACTAATTAATTTGAATGATAGGATAAGATTACTACTAAACAATTTTTTTTAATATGGAATATTAGAGGCATTACAAACACTGTAGCCTCTAACAACCTCAAAAAGTTAATAAGAACACATAACCTTCATATCTTTGCCATCCTTGAACCACTTATACATCCACAAAGATTTGAGAAACTTAGAAGGAAATTCAATAAGTTCAACCATTTAGAACTGCAATAACAAGATCTTGCACTTTTGGAAAATCCCATTTCAAGTAGACCTATTGATGGATTCACAATTTATACACTTATAAATTAGTTACAATAATTATTATATACAAGCAACCATTGAATATGTAGCCTGTATTAGGAATCTAGAAAAAATATGTGGACTAACATTATTGGCATTGGACAATGATGTTAACATAGATGGCTGCTGAGGGGAGAATTCAATATGATCACTAATGCATTGGAGAAAAAAAGGAGGAAGGAAACCAACTGAAATGGTTGAGGGAATTTGTTGATTACATAGAAGATGCATAGCTTATTGATTCTGGATTCAGTGGTTCTCCTTATACATGGAGCAGAGGAAGGGTCTTTGAACGACTTGACCGTATCCTACTCACTCACACTGGCTTGCACATTTTCAGCATTCTACTATAAGACACCTAAACAAAACTTGTTCTGATCATGCTCCCTTATTATTATCTATTCACCACTAGTCTTTAGATTTTGAAATATGTGGACTAAACATAGCCTATTTATCAATTGTCTCCAAAATGCTTGGAAATCAACAACAACTGACCCATGGATCAGGTAATGGATCATACATAAGAACTAAACCAAAGAACCTAAGCAATGGAACTATAATGTTTTTGGCGATATTCATCAACAAATTGAGGTATAAGAGAAGGAAGTTCTCCTCCTTGAAAGAAAATGTATTGATGATTCATCAAAGGAAGCTAAAGAAGGTCTCAACTCAAACTATGCTTAATAATCTAATTGAAATGGAGGAAGACTTTTTGGCATAGAAAGATATTGTGACTAACTTCATAGAAGGGGATAGAAATACTAGATATTACCACACTTGCATCAAAAAGAAAAGGGAATATAAATCTATTACAAAAATCAAATCTCAACACACTTGGCTGCACACTAAAGATGACATAATTGAGGATGGGATCAACTACTTCAAAGCATTATTTCAAGAACAAAGAGTAAACCTGAATCTATTTAGTGATGAGTTATTCAATGAAAATAGAGTTGAGGTAAGCCACTTGAATCTAGCATATATTCTAAAGGAGGATGAAGTTTGCGAATGCCTAGCTTATCTTTGTGGGTCAAAAGCCACTGGACCAGATGGGTACACAACTCACTTTTACCAACAATCATGGCTTTGGATTAAACAAGATTTAACAATAGCTATTCAAGCATTTTTTATGGGTGAGGACATTCATAAATTTTTTTGTACCTCTACCATCATCCTCATACCCAAAACCAACAACCAATACAAATGGGAAGACTTGCATAAAATTCTCTCCTTAATACTAGCAAACTCATCAAGAAGTTATAGAAAATATACTTCAACCACACCTCCCCAACCTTATTCAAAAAACAAAATAGCCTTTGTTAAGGACAAACATAGCCAAAAATATTCTAGTAGCACGATAACTCATTCTAGATCTTGATAAGAAATGTCAAAGAGGGAATGTGATTATCAAATTGGACATTAAAAGGCATTTGATACAATCAACTGGAATTTTATCATGGCAACCTTAAAAGCTAAAGGATTCCAAGAGGTTTTTCCTCACTTGTTAGTAAGCTTCTCTCCAACAACTACTATTCTGAAGCACACAAATTCTTCAAAGCACTTTCTCCATCTCTTTTCATACTAATTTTTAACTCTCTCTCTCTCTCTCTCTCTCTCTAAAATGTTGGATGCAAATCATTTAGCTAATAAGACAATCAACTACAAATCTAAAGGGAAGATTAATATTTCCCATCTAGCATTTGTTGATAAT
The DNA here is from genome assembly GCA_021442155.1 of Cymbidium sinense. Lineage (NCBI taxonomy): Eukaryota > Viridiplantae > Streptophyta > Magnoliopsida > Asparagales > Orchidaceae > Cymbidium > Cymbidium sinense. Next base: position 182,601,862 of record CM038219.1, read on the forward strand.
CTATTATTGTTCTACAATGGATCCAAGAGATCAATTAAAAGAATCATACAAATACTCAATACCTTTGAAGCTATTTCTGGAATGACTTTCAACAAAATGAAGCATTTGTTTATCATAGGAAAATTCTATAAAATGCGTCAAAATTGGATTAAAACCACACAGGTTTTACACATTCCCACCTTCCAATCAAATACATTGGTATTAACATTTATAAAAGAAAAAATAAGGCTCAGCACTTTGATGGAGTTGTCAATCCTGTTAAATCCAGAATAAATTCATGGGAAAATACCTTCTTATCAACTGGAAGAAGAATCACCTTGTTTCAAAACATTCTGAATTCCATTCCAGTCTACTCAATACAAACTATGATTATACCAAATCTGACACAAAATAAGCTTGAAAGAATCTTTAATAGATTTTTATGGAGTATGCATAAGGATTCAATACACTAGGATAACTAGAGAAAAATGTACAAACCTAAAATTGAAGGAGGCCTAGGATTTAGATTTATATCTGATTCCATCCAAATAAACCAGTTGAAGTTATGGATTTAGCTAAGAAAAAATTACTCAATATGGGCTTAATTTCTTCTCAGCAAGTATTTCTGAAAAGCTCACCCATCTATGGTTCAAAAAGGAGTACATATTTACAACATTGGAAAAACCTACTAAATCATAGATACGTAGCTGAAAATTAGGTCTTCGCATGGGAAAGGAGAAATCAATTTTTCCAGGGACCACTAGTTTTTTGACGTCTTACTATCAGAGTTCACTAGATAAACTATCCATGAATAGGTATTAGTTTCTGAGTTTTAGAGTGAAAAGAAGTAGGATATTCCAAAACTAAGATAATAACTCCATGAAGTCATTTTAAAAGAAGTATCTAGCATTCCAATTCTTTCACAAACTGAAGATAAATTATTGTTGAAATGTAACAATGGAAAACCTTATTTTTCTAAAAAATTTTCCTATATCTTACACCAATCTAGCAGAAACTTGGAATGGCTACCAATCCTTTGGAGTGTAGTAATCAAACTATTTAGTTCCTTTCTATGTTGGAGGCTATGACACAATCTACTACCAATTGATGATATACTAAAACTCAAAGTCCTTAAAATCACTTCTATATGCCATCTATGTGGAAGGGATGAAGAGACTTTAAATCACTTCTTCATCACTTGTCCAATCAGCAACCAAGTCTGGAAAGAAATGCACTTAACATTCCAAATATTAAAAAAAAAAAACCAAAGGAGCAGCCTATACAAAGTTATCTGAAGGCATGGGACAACTTCAATATTTATAACAAGAAATATCACATTTACAACATTCCTTTTATTATTTTATAGTTCATTTGGATGGCTAGAAACACAAATAAATATGATAGTCATTGTGTTGGAATGGAAAATATATTGATATACATCTAGAAATATATTGCTAAATTAGAAGTTTCCAACCTTCTCAAAGTTCCCTCAAGGAATATGGTGAAAACTAGATAACTTTAATCTCTTTTAATACACTGTAACAATCTGATGTTGGATGCATAAAGATAGATATTGATGGCGGCTTCAAAACTGATAATAAACCCATAGGGATTGGAGGTGTTTTTCAAAACTCGTGAGGGACAATGCATATTCATATTCTCCATTCCTTGCTATGCTATGAATGCATTACATACATAAGCCATTGCTTGTCTTATGGCTTTAAAACTATCAATCTCCCTCCAATTCCAGAACATTTGGATTAAAGTAGACTTCTTGAACTTCTGCAGATACATTACTACTAGTGCACAATGCCATTGGTACATTACTTACATCCTAAAGAAAATCATGCTCCTGTTACAACAATTCATCTTCCGTATCAGCCACACTTATAGAGAGGGCAATCAACCAGCAAACATCTTGTCAAGGATGGGATCACAATTGGAAAGACCTTTATTCTCATATCATCCCTTTCCTTAAATTCTTACAACAATCAAAGGTGACTTGCTTGACCTGCCATACATTAGAAAATTATAACGGGCACTATATTTTTTTTCTCAATCGTGGATTGTACTCTTTAACTTAACTTTATATTAAATGTTTGATATATATTGGTGCAAAAAAGGATGAATAAGGCTATGTCAATTATTTAGATTATTCACAAATTGAGTGGTTGCATGCTAAGCTTAGATTCAATTTTGATTTATATATTTATTTTGTTATGTGACATCATATTAAATTATCATTTATAAGTGATTTCTTTATCTAATTATGAGGCATTAAATGCATGATTATTGCATGACCTTATTACCTCTAAACTAGAATTATTACTTAAGTTTCTAATAGGATTAATAAAAAAAAGAATAATAAACTTAATCAAAAGTTTTTTTGGGCACTAAACTTGATATGTAATTAAGCTCGTGAGCTTGCATCTATAGAAAATTAGCACCTCATATTCTTTAAACTTGCTTTATCATCTCTTACTATTAAGAAAGATCTTTGGGATATTCCTTTTAATTTATCTTAAATAGATTATCATAATGGAGAGATGGTTTATGATTTTGTTTTCTATTTTTTGGGATGGAATCACCTAACTTCTTCTTCCCAATCTCATACAAGTCTCTTTTATATACTACATACCTCATCATTAAATTTGTATGCATGAAATTAATTTTATACTTCTAAATTCTTAATCAAAAAGTAATAAGAAGAAAAAAATATGATAAGTTTTAATATTAATATTTTTGTTTTAATATAGTAATTTATAAAGAATATAAAAACACTAATGGCATTCAAATTTTAGTTGATCATTACATATATTTAGTGATGTTAACATAAGTTAAACTACTACTTGAACTTCTTTCAAACATGAGGTTTATAAATGCTACTTTTTGAAGTTAACCATATCTTGGTAAAATCTAGTGTTTTCCTTATGATTTGGGATAAAAGATATACAACTATGATTTAGGATCCTATCAACCCTCATGTTTGATTTGTTGTATATCCATATCATAACTAAGTTAGCCTATGACTCTAGATGTCATAGAATGTCTAAGAGGTAGTCTCTATGGGTTGACAAGAGACCACTTAGTCTACTAAAGAATAAAGAAATAAAATAAAATGGGTAGTTGATGAGAGAGAGAAAAAGATGTATAAATGTACATAGTTCAATTTATAATGAAAGATTGAGGGCCTATCGGCAGGACTGCAACGAACAAGACTGAAGTTGGAAGTGTGACTATATGGGTACAAAATTGCATCTAAGAGTAGTGAGGGATTGTGCACAAACTTATTATTCAAGTAGTCATACTTGTCTATGATGACTAGTCCACATGAGAGATGCATGTCAATTCTATATGAGAAGAGGTTAAGGTTAAGTGCATGAGGAGACAACATGCATTAAAAGAAATGTTGGTAAGGTTGGGAATCTTAAATTGCAAATGAAAAAAAAAAAAAGAATTATAAAATAGGTTGTGTTGGGGGAATTTATCCAAAAAAAAAAAAAAAAGATTTCTTGATACCAATGAAAGTTCATCTAAAATATATGAGGATTATAAAAAAAATCACTCTTAGTTTAACTAGTAAATGCTTATTATTTGTAGTGGATTCAATTAGCTAAATATGTAATAATAATAAATTATTTGTATCTAAAAAATGATATGAATTGAACATCCTCTGTCTTATAGCTAAAATAGTCCCCAACGGTTGCCTACTTAAATAACACAACAATGAAATGTTGTCATGATGGCCTTCAGTTTTAAAAGCAAGAAAACTACAATTCCTACCTTGCAGTGATAATTGCCCAGGAGAGAGCTGGGCGAACAGTTATGGAGCAAAAAACTGCCCTAATGGTGGAAATTTATCTATAAAAAGGGGGAGAACTACCCCCACTCTTCATTTTCTTTCTCTCTCTCTCTCTCTCTCTCTCTCTCTCTCTCTCTCTCTCTCTATCCCACTTGCCCCATTCTTGCTCCCAATCATTTTCGTTCTTAACAGCATGCTTTTTGTTGCTATGAGAGTGATCTTCTCATGCATGAGACAAAGCCAAAGCCTACTACCATCAACTCCAGATAAAATAATTATTGGAAATGCTTTCTTTATACAAATTTCTCTCCAAAAAGAAAATTTAAAAAATTATCACCATCGATCATGGATCCTATGAGAAATAAAGGGGCTTATCTCCGTCAATCTTGGATTCAAAGTAAAAAAGAACACTCCAAGACCAATATTCTAGAATCTTCAAATTCAAAGGTATCCACAGTTGAACTTGGTTCTGGCGTGAGAAGAAAAACCCTCCCTCCATTGATCTTGGATTTACAATGAGGAAGAAGAGTGTGTTTGCATTAAATATGTAAAAATCTAGCACTGTTAAAATGTTGTGTTGCCAAATTTTATAAAAAAAATAATCAATTTCTTCAAGTATATAGTTGAAAATAAAGTTCCTACTCCACGGCGTCACGGCACCAAGGCCCAGTGCTGTGGCACTATGCTCTCGGGAATAAAATTTTTGGTGCTCCATTCTATAGTGCCAAGGCACCAAATATTGGGTGTCGTGGTGCTAAGCTCTTGGGATAGTATCATTCTTGCAATGTTGTGGTGCTATATTTTTAGCGCTACTGTGCTAAGCTCTCGGGTTTCACATCTTTAAAGCATAGTAGCACTATTTTTCAGCTCTGAAGTGTTACATCCTGAAGTCCATTCCACCATCTAACTTTGTTCCAGTGTGAAATAAAATCTTTTCTCCATTGATCTTTAATCTGAAATAAGGGTGAAGGGTACTAATCACTAAAAAAATTAATTCACAATCTATTGAATAGAAAATTCTTTGGTTGTGTTAGATTAACTCATTTTCACTAGCAACTTTATGGCACAATGAATCTGGCATAAGCTACATGAGCCCCAAACTAGACAAAATGAGAAGTCTGGCATTAACACACTCCTATTTAGAAAATCTTCTGAGTTCAACTTGAGTTTGGATCTAAATAAGGATCCACCCATCATGTTTGAACAGATAGAAAAGGATATTTTCAGCATTTCTATGGAACGAACAGAACTTTTTTTTGATAATTCATCAGGCCACATCATGCTCACAACTGTCCAAAGAAGGAGATACTTTCTACTCTTATTACTGGGGATGAGCAAGCTGAACCCTTACCTCATTTATCACTGAGTGATCATTTAGCTAGTGATTCAGGTTGTTTCCCTCTCAAAATATCCAACATATTTGGAAGTACATTCTACATATTTTTTTTTATGAGTATATTATTCCTTCCTTTCATCATAGGTAAGGCAAAGCGCTTTCTTTTCACTACTTACTAGCCAATATTTTAGTTATAGCCTCTTTCAGAAAGCTATTCTAATTATGAATAATTATTCAATATCTAAGGAAGAAAAGGATCGCCTAATTACTAATCTAAAATCTCAAACACTATGTGAAAATTCTATTAGTCCTGCTTGAAAAATTGTTAACAACATTATTTCTAGTCCTGCTATGAAAGTGATCATTTAGGGGCCTTAGCTAGTGATTCGGGTTGTTTCCCTCTCAAAATATCCAACATATTTTGAAGTACATTCTACTTTTTTTTTAGTATCCACTACTTACTAGCCAATATTTTAGTTATGGCCTCTTTCAAAAGCTATTCTAATTAGGAATAATTATTCTATATCTTAGGAAGAAAAGGATCACCTAATTACTAATCTAAAATCTCAAACACTACCTGAAAATTCTATTAGTCCTGCTTGAAAAATTATTAACAACATTATTTCTAGTCTAAGTGATTCTATGAAAGTAATGAAGCCATTTTTTTCTTAACATAATGACATCGAGCAAAAAGAATCGATTATTGAGCCATATGAGGCATGAAATCTAGCACTACTAACTCATTACACTTTCAAAATTTCAAATTTCTCTAAAAAACTATTAAATCAGAGGCACTGATGAAATAATGCCACAGTAAGATGGGTCTAGTGCCAAAGCACTGAGCTTCGAGGTTTTGTAGAAGAAATATGTCTAATCATAGCACCATGACACTATTCCTTGAGTGTCAAGGTGATGCATTAAAAAAAGAGCTATTATACTCATAAAAAATATGTAGAATTAATAATTGACCAAAAGATTCCCCAAAGAAATTTGAAGAAGGCAATCAAGCCACTGTTGATGAACTCCAAAAAATTAACCTGGAAACTAAAGAAGATCCTAATCCAACCTTTTGACTACTAACCTTCCACCAAAAACATTGGAGAAAATAAAAGCACTACTTTACAAAAAAAAAAAAAGATTTCTTTGTACAAAATTATAGTAAATATCAAGCCCATTGCTAGATGTGGCTACATATAAACTTGCCATTCAGTCTGATGTGCAGTGTGTAAAGAAAACATTAAGGAAAATGTGATTAAAAATTAAAGAGTAAGTAATCACTGAAACCAAAAAACTCATTCAAGTAGGATTCATATGAGAAGAGAAGTATGCTTACTAGATTGCTAATATCATCCCAATAAAGAAGAAAAATGAATAAATTTTTGTCTGTATTGACTTTATGGACTTAAATAAAGCATGCCCGAAGGATGACTTCCCATTACCTAATGTAGAACTCATGGTATAAAACACATCAAACTATGATATGTTCTCCTTTATGAATGGTTTATTGGGCTATAATCAAATTAAAATAGCTTGAAAAGATGAAAAGTATATGTCCTTCCTCACACCAATCGGTATATATTGCTACGAAGTGATGCCATTTTGTTCAAAAAATGATGATGCTATATACCAAAGGGAAATGACTCGCATCTTCAACGACCTTAAACATAAATATATAGAATGCTATGTTGATGATTTGGTAGTCAAGAATGAGAATCTAAATAAACACATAAGTGAGTTATAAGTTATATTTGATAGAATTCAAAGTTTCAACTTAAAGATTAACTAGTTGAAATGTGCTTTTGATGTGACTTCTAAACAATTCCTAATCTTTATTGTATGTCATAGAGGAATTGAAATTAATTTCTCTAAAATAAAGGCAATAATAGAAATGCACCACCTAAGTTCAAGCAACTACATTCACTATAAGGCAAATTGGTTTACATTAGAAGGTCTATTTCTACTCTTTTATGGAGATGTCAACCTTTCACTTGATTGATGAAAAAGAATGCACCCTTTATATAGGATGATGCTTGTTGAGAAGCATTTGATAACAAAAAATAATATTTTTGCATCCCCAAATTTTGACAACACCAATAAGAGGAAAGCCATTAATATTGCATACAGTAGCTTTGTTAGCCTAAATTAATGAAGAACGGAAGAAAAATATTCTATACAATATAAGTCAACATCTTATAAGAGCTTAAATAAGATATTCTCCTATTGAGAAGAAATGTCTAGCATTGATATTTGCATATCAAAAATTGTGGCACTATATGCTATCACATAAAATAACTTTGATATCTAAAGTTGACCCTCTTAAATTCTTAATAACTAGACATACCTCAATCGGTTGCATAGTTAAATGGGTAGTCATGTTACTTCAATTTGATGTTACATATATCCCACAAAAGGCTATAAAAGGACAAGCTTTGGTTGACTTCCTAGTCGCTCATCCCTGACAAGAAAACTCTTCACTCAATGATGAACTTCCTGATAAACAAATCTTCAATGTGAAAGAAGCTCAACAACCATTAGAATAGGAACTCTACTTTGATGGGGCTTCATCAGTAAGTCCAGCTAAACCACCTATTTTACCTATAATACATCTAAGAATTGGCTTAATATTTGTGACACCGCAAGGTAATACTTTTCGATATTCATATAGTTTAACGGAACCTCGAACCAACAACGAAGTAGAATATGAAGCATTAATTGTGGGTTTAGAGTAGTAATAAACATGAGAATTAAGAATGTTTATGTTTACAAAGATTCTCAGCTCATAATTTGATAAATAATTAGGACATTTAAGATAAACAAGTTTGAATTGATGCTTTATCAGAAGCATGTCTTAGAGCTTCTGAAATGAATCCTTGAAATAATAATTATGAAAGTGTCACATGGGGATAATGGCAAAGATGATATATTAGCTAAATTAGCTAAAGAAATGACATACCCTCAAGGAGAGTTAATTATAATAATAGTTCAAAGTAAGCTAGCATTAGCACCAACCCTCCTACAAGCCTTTAAAGCTAAAGAAAATCAAGAGATTTCAATGATAATAAAAGAAGATGACTGGCAAGAACCGTTCATCACCTATCTTAAAGGTGAAGAATTGCCAAAGGACAAATCAAAGCCTCATCAAAATTCACAAAGAGCACTATGATACACTCTTGTAAATGATATGTTATATCAGAACTCATTTGACCAAACGTGATTGTGATGCCTAGGACCAGATGAAGCATAGATTATGATGGTTGAAGTCCATTAAGGGTTGAGTGGTGCACATTAGTCTAGTTCTTAAATAAAAATAAAAATCAAATGAATGGGTTACTATTGGCTCAGTATGATTCAAGACTAAATTGAACATGTCAAATGATGTCATCAGTGTCAAATATATGCAGACACATTGCATTGACCGACTAATTACTTACATCTAATACTGGCGTATTGGCCACTTGAAAGTTGGGGAACCAATATAATTAGCCCAAAAGATCCCCCATCGTCTAGAGGAAATCATTTCATTTTGGCTGCCACTAATTACTTCTCCAAATGGGTAGAAGCAATTCCATTAAAAAAAGTTAAAGCAGATAATATAGTAAACTTTTTTTGAGATCATATCATCTACTGATTTGGAATAACTCAAATAATTATATCCAATAATGGCACTGCCTTCAAGAATGCCAAAACGTATCACTTCATTGAGACATACAAGATAGATTGAAGATTTTCTTCAATATACAATCCAAGAGCTAATGGTCTTGCAGAAGCATTCAACAAATGTTGGTTAAACTTCTTGGGAAAATTCTCTCTAAAAATAAAAGAGAATGACATGATAAAATAAAAGAAGCCTTATGGTCATACCATACGACATACAAAATTGCTACATAAGCAACACCGTACTCATTAGTCTTCAGATCATAAGCAATACTTCCTCTTGAAAGAGAGCTATCTTCACTCTGTATAGTAGTTCAAAATGAACTTATAATATAGGAAAGTATTTGAATATGACTAAAAGAGCTTGAAGCTCTAGATGAAACTCGATTACAGGCCTAATAAAATCTAAATATATATAGAGCAATGATGACCTGAGCTCATAATCGCATGGTTCACCTAAGAAGCTTCAAAGCAAGTGAACTAGTATTAGTACGCAAAAGGCCTATCATTCCCCATCAACGGGCTAGTGGAACGTTTGACCCAAATTAGGAATAACCATATATCATTGAAAAAGCATATCAAGGGGGAGCTTATCAGTTCATTAATGCAAAAGAAATAAGACCTTATCTCTTATAATTGGATAATATCTTAAGAGACATTATTCATAACTATTAAAATGTTATGCTTTATAAATGCAAGAGTCAAAATCTACTCTAAATCAATTAACTGAAGTGATACTTTTCACTTAAAGTATGAGAAGAATATACTCATCTCAAAGGAAATTTTTTGTGTCAATCAGGCCAAATTATATAAGCCTTACCATGCATGGAATATTCTCCATCAAAGAGAAACTCTCTCTAATTAAATTTATCTTGAATCAAGATCCATCATGCCCAAAGGGGTTAGATCAGATCCATCATGTCCAAAAGGACTGGATCTAAATTTGAAATAGATCCATCATATGTCCAAAGGGGCTTGATTAGATCCATCATGCCCAATGGGGCCGGATCTAAATTAAAATCAATATTCATCATGCCTAAAGGGGTTAAATATAAGTTTAAATCAAGATCCATCATGCCCAAAGGGGCCGAATCAGATCCATCATGCTCAAAGGGGCTGGATCAAATCCATCATGTCTAATGAGACTAGATCTATATCAAAAAATTAGATTCTAATATTAAAGGTCATATGATATGACTCCTATAGAGCCTACTGATGAGCAGATTTGTATCACTATTGAAGCCTAAGATCTGCATTATATAGTCAAATTACAAGATCCGCTGCTATGGCATCAGGATATGTTAATGATCATGGATATATTTGAAGATTCATTTGCTCGATCATCATGCATTTTACCTCTTAATTCAAAGCTTCCATCAGGTCATGATCCTGTTGATTGGGTAATCAATTTAAAGTTGAGACATAGTCATGATGGTCCTTCAAAGTGGGTCATAGATTACCTTAGCTTTGGCGATCAAGATGTACTTCAGCTAATTGTATATACTATTCTTTCTATAGGCACAGTCAGACTTTTGGGTTATCTCATACTACATCATGAGGTAGAAGATTGGGAACCCAAGTCAAAGTTTGGCACACCCTTATCAGCTGTCGATGGTTACAAATACTTGGTCCACCATCATCTATAGATGCATGGTGATATATATCACACAATCTATGCAACACTTTTTGACTACTATCACCTTTCATTTACTTGGATCCAAAGCATAGCACAACATTAGGATAGGATCACCAATACCTGTTAGATTGGTTTGCATGAGATGATAGTCACCTTAGTAGACATGTAGAATATATCAGGCCTCCATATTATAAAAATTTCCTATGAGGAGTGTGTGCCTCCAGATCATGAGCTCTTTTAACATTAGCTTGTTAGCCAGTGCTGGAAAGGCAGCTATGTATATTCCTCAAGTCTCCATTGCACTCTAGATCACTATCAGAGACTATTTAGAGAGTGAAGATCAAACTATAGACAACATGGCACAGTTACACTAGACACATGGTCTGAGAGTTCTTCAACTCAATAGTATGTTTGTCTCATTTTTGCATAATTAGACGATCCATTTAACATGAGATTTCATTCATCTGAGAGTCCTTTAGTGCCAAATTTGAGCCAAAAGGAAGAGTCAATTTTTGGTGAATCTTAGCATGTGATATTGATGAGGAGCTATCTTTAGTGCTTCCATTATCACTTGGCTATGTTATTTCTTGTTTCCCGATCACAGCAAACTTTTCCATCCTTTAAGTCTCTTGATGGAAAACTTCCTTTCTTATGGTGAAAGGATATCACTAGCACCTGTATCATTAGCCTACATATAATGTGGATTGGGCATAGTGAGCATGATGGCTGACTTACAACACTATGACGTAGATGCTCCTTGACACTATTTACATGGATGGATTCATGTACATATTTTAGGAGTTTTAGGTATCTTGAGATGCCTCCTAACTTCACTGAGCAATGATTCCCTCTAAATGTGTAGTTGATATCATATTCAGACTTTCATGAATGACAGATCACTTCTAGATCATTCATAGATCATCCTGTCATAGCCTACCTACTCAAAGCTTGAGACAGAGATTCACAAATTCTCTTAATAATAGAGAGGCACCCTTATTATTATTAAAGTCAAAATATAGATGCCTAGCAGAATATCTCATTGGACTGAGACATGGTTGGCTTTGTCATCATGAGATTGTGATCTTGGAGTGATACAATCCTAACATAGTGGCTATATAATATGGCTTCATTTTGGCTGCACCAATATAAGGACTACAGTTGATATTGGATATAATAGATACTCATTCTCTAGGGACTCTGCCAATGTTTGCTCATTTAGCAACAGCTTCTATGCCATGGGCTTTCTTACTTTGCCTAAGAACTGATTCAGGTTTCTATGTAGTCCAATAGAAGGCTTACATAAGAGTTAGTCAATTATGGTTACAATGGATCCGGCATACTTTCTCTTCCTTCTGAGAGCTAAATTGGCATTACATTTGCATTCCTCTTGACATGTGACTCATACTCCTAATAGATCATCAAATGTGCGGGGTAAATAATAGGAAGTGATGATGAAAGGCTCATCTGCTTGAGAGAAATGATTCTACTTATATTCCCATCCCACCAGTAACATTTGAGCCACCTGCAGGATAGATGGAGATTAATGTCACCTTTGTAGTATCAATAGACACTATTATTATTTTCTTAGTGTCTACTCATCCTATCAGCAATGATCATATGAAAATTGAAGAAGACCTACATAGAGAGGAATCTGGCACTCTGATGATTAGTCACAAGCTACTCTTATCAATTCGACTTGGGTGATAGTGAGTGCCACCTAGGATGATTCCTTAATAGAGCTCGACTCTCATGTAGATATTCACCCCACTCATAGTTTGAGGGATATAGCTTAGAAGCAATTATTTGGTCTAGAGATCTCATGCTTTATCTCCAAGATAAACCCTAGGCCTTCAGATCCACTACAATGTAGCTCTTTAAAGAGCTTATGTCATATAGTGACAGCATTGTGTCACCTACATCTTAGCATTGATCTAAAAATCCTACATTATCTTTGTAGCATCTACGTCGAGACAAATTTTTTAGTAGATTGTGTTGTGGCCTTAGGTCTTAAAGCAAGAGAGCTATAGCTTTGGGAATCTTTGTGCTGAGATGTTGAGTTTAGAATATTCTTATTACTCACTACTTATCAGTAGGTCTTGTTAGATATAATTACTAATACAAAGACCTCAGTCAACACTACTTCACATCAAGTCTTTCTAGCTTTCCAAGGCCTCGAGCATAGTCTCAGAGCTTTGAGATCTTATCAGAGAGAGCTTTCTAGAGCACAAATTGAACTCCTCGATATATCTATTAAATTAAGAGAATTACAACATAGGAGATAGTATCTATTAGAAAGGAGATCTATGATCAAACAAGCTATCACAACTATAGAAGAGGATTGCTCACAGATATATGCTCAGGTGACCGAACTTGAGAAGATTATTTCCTCATTAGTCCATGACTAGGGTGCTACCCTTCAGCATCACCATGAAGCTCAAGAAATGTAGTCTAACATAGTCTATAGGGCTCATACAACCTTTATCTATATTTGAGAAATTTAGGCTAATCATTTATAGTTGTAACCTCTTTTATGCCACTATCTTACATGATAAATGAAAGTGATTAGAGATTCTTAAGGACTATATCTTCTCTCTTTATATTATATTATTGTATATAATCTTAAATAAATAAAAAAATAAGAAATGAATGCATCAAATCCAATCCACATGACACATTCATTGGGAGGCAATTTTTTTTGCATTTAAAAAATAAAATAAATTGAACATCTTAGCTTGGGGTGCCTAAGCGTTGTCTCCTCCTTACAGCTTAAACCGCCTCTGATAGTTGCCTACTTAAATAACAAAGCATTATGGTGTTGTAACGGCCTTCAATTTTAAAAGAAAGAAAACTATCATTCTCACCCCAGTAGTGGTAATTGCCCGAGGGGTTAGTTATGGAGTAAAAAACCACCCCAATGGTTGGAAATTCTCTATAAAAAGGATAAGAACTACCACCACTCTTCTTCATCTATATTTTCCCTCACTCTCCCTTTATCTCACTTGCCATATTCTTGCTCCTGGTCCTCTGCACTCTCAACAGCATGCTTTCTGCTGCAACAGGAGTGATCTTCTCATACACGAGACAAAGTTGAAGCTTACTACCATCAACTCCATGTAAAAAAAATATTAGAAATCCTTTATTTATATAATTATCTCTCTGAAAAGAAATTTTAAAATATTTCCACCATCGATCTTAAATCCAATGAAAAATAAAGTGATTTATCTTTATATATCTTTAATCAGAAATAAAAAAAGAATGTCCCAAGACCAAAATTCCATAATCATGAGATTCGAAGACCGCCATTGTTGAAGTTGATTTCAACATTAGAAGAAAAAAACCCTCCCTCCATCAATCTTGGATCCAAAATAAAGAAGAGGAGTTTGTTTTCACTAAATACATTAAAATCTAATACTGCCAAAATATTATGCTACCAAATTTTTATAAAAAAATTATCAATATGTTCAAGAATTCATTCAAAATAGAGTTCCCACTCCGCAGCACCGTGGCGCCAAGGTCCAGTGCCAAGGCATTGAGCTCTCATGAATAAAATATTTCACACTCCATCCCATAGTGCCTAGATGCCAAATATTGGGCACCACGGCACTAAGCTCTCAGGTAGGTATCATTCTTGCAATGTCGTAGCGCTGTATTTTTAGTGCCACAACTCTAAGCTCTCGGGTTTCACATCCTTTAAGCAACATCGTAGCACTATTTTTCAACGTCGAGGCGCTACATCTTGAAGTCTATTTCTCCACCAAACTTGATTTTCGTATGAAATAAATCCTCTCTCTATTGATCTTAAATCTAAAACAAGGGAGAAGGGTGCTAACGCACTAAAAAATTCATGAATCTAGCACTACTAAAGTGTTACAATGTCAAATTATCAAATTTCTCCAAAACACTATTAAATCTTAGGCACTGATGAAACAACACAATAGTGCTATGGGTCCAACATCGAAATGCTATGTTCTCGGGTTTTGTAGGAGAAATATGGCTAGTCATAGAGTTGTGGCGATATCCCATAAGTCCCAGAGCATTGCATTTATTTCATGATTTCTCACATGTCAAACACTGACTTTGCTAAATCAAAAATCTAAGTCATGTAGCATCATAACACTGAACATCAAGCACCACAGCACATCCCCCTCATGTTGGACAATTAAATGTATTATCTTTGAGCACCACATCATTGGATATCAAGCGTTGTAGCGCTGCCTCTCAAGTGCCCCTACCTTCTCAGGTTCTAAGATTGTTTCTAGCACTGCAACACTGCCCTTTTTGAGTTTAAGTCATGGTTTCATTCGTATAATTTTATTAAGTCCTGGAGTGTAATATGTGACAACACCTCGATGTTATTTTCCTAGAGTGGAGGCGTGTGGCCCTAATGACATTTTTTAAGACTTAAAATTATTATTATTTTAAATCTTTGAGTATCTAAACAAAAATTAACAAAGAAATACACAAAAATGTGAAATAAAAATATATTTTTATCAAAAAATAAAAATATATTTTTATCAAAAAATAAAAATGATTACATAAATTGTATAAAAACATAAAATAAAGAAAAAAATGAGACAAACTAATAATCATAGTTGCTATCATCGTCCTCCTCTTCTTCTTCTGACTCCGACGAGCACTCACATAAGGTGAATATTGAGACACCGTAGGAAAATAAGCCCAACCTGAACCGCAAAGCCATAATTTTTAAACATATGTACTAATGATGAGTTAAAATCAGCCATGTAATAAAACATTTCTACTATTGATCCCTATGATTATCAAATTTCTTTTCCAAGGCATGTTGCCTACGACTGCTATCACCAAACTTTTTACTTAAATTTGAGACTTCTCCAATTTCATTAAGTTAATCATTTAAGATTTTGGAGGATTGTGATCAAGGTTATGGGGCACGTGAGCTTTTTCCTCACCTCAAACCTTAACCCAAATCTCGTAATTATCTTTTTCGTCAAAGGAGCCCTTTGAATAAAAACTTCTTCATCACGCTCCCCCAACGCACATGTCATAGCACAAAAAGCATAAATAAGGGAAGCATGATCAAATCCTATAGTGGTACTACCCTTAACCATATTATAAATGAAATTATAAATAATCTTTTCTATATATATTATAATGCCCTTTTTAATAGACAATTTCAAAATGACATTGTCATTAGTCACCTCACTGATATTACCAATGAGCATCAACTTAGCAGAAATAAAATAATATCAAGCCTTTGATTTTATCATTAGGCTGGCAATAGGAAATTTAATGATCCTTTCCTCCCATCGTTTCCACTGAATATTAGCATTTCTATTAATGAAAGAACTAAAGACTTCATCAAAATCAGGATGTTTGTTATAATAGGAAAGATGATGATCGTACACTATATTTTGTAAATTGTAATATGCATTAATGAATGTGCTATCAAAACTTACCAATTTTTCCCATAGAAAAAAACTCTATTATCCTGGTGCTCCTTCGCATTTGTGAAGAAATATCGCACCACAAGAATGACGCAAGAGTTTCTTTCGTATGCCAATTTTTTCAGTCCCATTTGTTGATAACCCTCTCCATGCTCTCACCCAAATTATAGAAACTTCTCTCTGGAATGAGGTGCTTGTGAGTGAGGGCATATTGGTACCTCTCATTCGCTTCCACGCTAACAAACCTTTTAGCATTGCTCGAAGTCTCCTTCCTCTTGGTAACGAGTCTTTTGAGTTGGCATGATTACTTTCTTAGTCTTAGATAAGACTAAGAGAAAGAAAGCTCTAAGGGTTGTTATAGAAAGAAGATTGCATAATGAAAAACTCATAGCCTTTATTTATAAACTAGACCTAATGTCGTGATGCTACATTAGCAGAGCCGAAGCACTAACCTCTCGAGATGTAAAACAGGAATCAGCACCGCAAAGCTTCACATGTAGCGCCTAAGCATCGACCAGCTGGTCAAAATGATTACTGTTTTGGTTAAAAAGAGCATGTATAACCATCTATTACTATTAATTTCATAACTGAGAAAAATTGAAAAGTTTTAGATATTAATGTAGCACCATGGCACTCTGACGTAATGTCACAGCATTAGTCAAAAGTTTATCCTATCTATTAAATGCACCTACTAACCTGTCAGCCTGTTTGAACAATCCTTTGACTGGTGTCACAGAGTTACATGATCAATGCTTAGGCCCTGATCAATCTACCAATTTATTTTCAACCACCTTTATAGCACTTATGGTGTTGCAGTGCTATTTTTGGAAGTGTCGAAGCATTGGCTTCTCAAGATCTTAAATATAAATCTCTCCTATAATGACATGGAGCTGATTTCCCAGAGTTGAGGTGTCATCCAAATAATGCCCATGCACCATGATCTACAGCGCCAAAGCGCTCCCCTTCATAGTGCCCAAGCGCCATACTTCTAGTGCCGAAGCGCATAACCTATTAATGCTCATCATGAAAACACTCTATAATTCATTCATCATGCAAACAACCTTATAAATTTGGCATTCCAAAGGGATATAAGTCTAATATGTTTGTTCATCATGTGAACCTAAACTTATCTGACACTCCAAATAGAAGTGAGTCGAACTCATATATTCGCCATGTGAGCACCTACACTTATCTAACATTCCAAAGGGAATTAAGTCCAATTTGTTCATTTGTCATGCAAACCTAAACATATCTAGCACTCCAAATGGAAAAAAGTTTTACTCATATGTTCGTTATGCGAACACCTATACTTATTTGGCATTCCAAAGGGATGTAAGTCTAATCTATTCATTTGCCATGAGATCCTAGACCTATTTAGCACTCCAAATAGAGGTAAGTCCAACTCATATATTTGTTATGAAAATACCTACACTTATCTAGTATTCTAAAGGGATGAGAGCCCAGTCTTCTAGTTATTCACCATGTGAACACACTATAATTCATTCACCATGTGAACACCCATATAAATCTAACATTCCAAAGGGATGTAAATCCAATCTATCTGTTCATCATGCGAACACCTCTACAAATCCTGGCATTCTAAAGGGATGTAAGTCCAGTCTGATAATTTATGTAAGTCTGACCCATGTTTACAATGCAAGCACAACACCCTACTGGCATTCCAATGGATGTAAGTCTAATCTATCCATTCACCATGAGAACACCCTTACACTAAACCTTTGGACTACTCCAAATATTTGGGATAAGGCAGCCGCTAATCAAACTCCTTGAACATTATAACTAGCCCTCTCATGTTAGTAAAGTAGAATAATATAATCCCGAGATGACAAAATCATGGGATCTTAATCGTGACTATTCTCATATTTCTCTTAGGCAGTCATCTATATTATGCCACTTACACCTTTAGACATTGATTCATATTAAAAAGATATGTTTGTTTTCCAACCTTAATTGGGGGTGCTCTCTTACTACGATAATAATGATAATTAACTACGAAGGCTTGCATTCATAAGAAGTAAAACCCAGATCTAAATAAACCCTAACATAATGTTAGAAAAAATTTGATTGAATATATCTCAATCTGGCTCATAAAAAAAATATACTCTAACACATCTCAATAAAGATGATGAAGAGCTTCCTCAAATGTGTTTTTGTGAACAATCAATATTAGAGGACATTATTATATGTTGGGTGTTGATAGTAACCTTATCTATTTCACGTATAGATATGTTACAATTATTAATAAGATGACATTGTTCATCTTATGATAGTGTGAGAACTATTCATCTTTTTAACAATACATTTCATTCTAAGAAAAAATAAATTCTAGTTAAATTTAACTTAATATCTATGGTTTATTGAAAGAATTTAACTTGTCATTGACTAAATAAAGGGTATAAGAACTTAACTAACATACTTAATAAAGACAATCATCATAATCAAATTAAACGTTTGATGATAGAGAAGAGTTGACACACAAAGTTCATTTCTACAAGTCAGTGCATAAGAAATTTAGCTTTCAAGTGGGAGATTATTAATTTATGCAGCCTAATTTAAGTACAAATTCAAAATAGGTGAAAGATAGAAATTGAGGTCTAGAATTTTATTATTATTATTTAGATTTAATCAAATCTGAATAGAAATAGGAGTTTTTGATAAAAGACTTTAAAGATGCCAAATTATATTATTCATTTATTCCTAAGATGAGAAGAAAGGCAGGAGGCAGGAGCTTCATGTGAAACTTTTTTATCTACAAAATAACATCCAAGAACACTACCATCAAATGGTAAAATCTTGAAGAGTACATTTGGTATATTTTCCTTTATATATACATACATATATATATATATATATATATATATATATATATATATATATATATATATATATATATATATATATATATATATATATATATATATATATATATATATATAAGCTAATGACAAAGTTATGAAAACTCTCTATCTTCTTGTAACCAATATGCAACTAAAATATGATTTTACAATTTCTCACAACCAAATTCATAATGTTATTTTGTCAGTATGGATGCAGTACGCAAATCTACCCAATACATGTAATGCTAAATTGAGAACAATCGATTCTTTGTAGGAATGCAAGTGAAGAATAGTTTTAAAATTTTCTAAGAAAATCTCTAACTTTAAACTTTATCTTCTAAAACAGGTAATATTACTATATGACCAATATTCACATTAAGCAATGCCATGTTGCTCAATAAACACAAGAACCACATTCTCCAAAGATATTACACATGAAAATGAAAGAACGAAAAAGCCACCTTCAATTTCTTTAAATGAAATCTCTCTATGTTTACTAGTAAAAGTATCAACTTTGACACCAATAAACCAATTATACTTTACTACAGAATTTTTGGTTGTTCAACTTTTGTATGTCTTTTCTCTAGTACTCACACTTCCGCTTATGTCAACAGATGGACCATTATCAAATCTGAATCATTTCATCATCTCCAGGAGAACAAGCATGTGCTCAAAAAATCACTTTGAACCCTTGAAGTTAACATATCTGCAAAAGATGGAGGATCTGGATGCCTGCTAATTTCCCTTCCTGATGATTCTTCTCCATCTGATGAAGCTTCTATTTCTTCCTCAGATTCAGAAGTTTCAATTGCATAATTGGAGATGCTTGAAGGGGTTTGTGGTCCACTAATAGCAGCAATGTTCATTACATCCACAGGGATAGTGGCGTCACCCACCACTTGTTCTTCCCTCGCTTCGGTGATCTTGTTCGCATGTGATGAATCCATTTGATCATAGAGTTTGGCCAAAGAAATGAGTTTTTGCCAAATCGAGTTCTCAGGATCTAAGGTTTGTAGAAATTCTCTATGTTTGTAGAAGAAATATGATAAATACAGAGCTAGACATGTCATGGATGCAACTCCAGTGATGAGAAATAGGCCCCAGAAACTATGAAATGAAAGGCTACTGGAATTCGTGTCATTCTCTTCTTGGGTTGGACAGCTCGAATTTCCATATAAGGTGTTCTCAATATCTACCATCTCATTACTCTCTAGTAATTTAAGAATCTCACTTGAAACTTGGGAAACTAATGGAGAGTTCTTGGGAAAGGCCTGCACATAATGGTAAAAAACATTAAATGGTTTAGACTAAAAAGAGGAGCTTTTGATTCTTATTTTTAAGAGTATGGCTTATACTAAAAAAATTCAGTAAAAATAAAATTTTGAGTAACTGAGAACACTTAAAAGTGCAATGAGCAAGTTCTATGCAAGTTGTTGGGAGTTTAAGGACAAATACTATGACAAATAAAGGTTATAAATTTACAAAGTTTAGCATGTTCATCAATGGATGATTCAAATAAACATAATCTAGAAAAATATATGAATGCAGGAAAAGAAGGATCTATACATGGGGTGAAAAAATAAAAATTTGAAGAAATAGTAAAGAAACCAGTACTTACAAAACCAAACCCATCAGTCTTGTAGGTAGTTCCAACCATGGCGTACTTACCACAATACTTATTGAGGAAGATCTTGAGGTAAGGTATCTCATCCACTATTGCTGCAACAGTTCCATTAGATAGAGCATCATGATAGTCCTCTGGAGAGCTGAAAGGAATGAGATTTGACTCCTTGAAATTCAACCGCATTAAGAGGGATGGCATGAAAGAATCGACTAAGTATCCAACATGATTTCCATTTTTTATGAGATCATTCAGGTCTGACACAGTTGGTTCAAGCTGCTGAACTGTGAGCATCGAACTTAAGCTTGCCGTGTAGCTAGATTGCAGCACAAGAACAACAAAGAGCCACACTATCACCACGAACCTAGATAGGTTGCTCAGCACGTGCTCCCCGATGTGCAAGACGAGAGTGGAGAAGGAGAAGTATAAGATTGTTCCAAGCTGTTCTGCCGGTTCTCCTCGGAATTCTTTGTTGATCCTGTGCTCTATAAACCAAACAACAAATCCTGTGAAGATGAAAAAGGCTCCACTTGCCAACCAAAGATCAGTGGTCAATGGATCCAAGAAGGCCCATGCGCCCTTTTTGCGATTGTCATTGACTGGAACAAGCATTGACACGCCTGACTCAGTATAGGGCAATGTAAAATCAACATATAGGGATCGATTGGCTATTATCGTCACATCTCCCACCGCAACATCGTAATTCTGGTATCCATTCACCAAAGAAAGAGAGTCAGAAATTTTAGTTTAGATATAATGGCTGCAAGCTCCAAAATCTAGAGTTGCATTCTAAAACAAGGTGGAATTTTGAATCAGATATATGTAAGAATCAATTATACAATGCAATAAAATTATCAAATAAATAGTAACTTGAATCATGAAACTTAGATTAATTTTTAAATGGTGAATTTTAAAGGCAATGTTATGTTAAGAAGAGAAAAAAAAGCTTGACTTTAATAAAGAGAAAGTCGTAAGTTCAAGTCAACAAAACCAACCTGAAGATGAACCTGATAAACAAGATTATCATAGGTCCCATTCATGTTTCCATTCTTATCTTCATAAAGAACGTATTCATATGGAGCATAAGAGAGATTCTTCATCACAGCTTCAAAAACATCTATGCAATACCCCTTGGGAATTCGTTTTTTAGTTATGGGATCCTCTTCAACCCGAATAATTTGCGGAAAACCTGGCTTCACAGGAACAATAACTTGGAGCTTCTTCCTCCCGATCGGCCACTCCCATCCTTTCGGCACCCCTTCTACTTCGCCGGGCCAAATTACCACATCAAGCTTGTCTTTTGAATTCCTCCTTCCTGAAATGTTATAAGGAGGAGCCCAGAACCCAACTCTTCTCATCGTATTCTTCACCACATTAACTATCTCAAAATCTGGTGACTCCAATTGGCCATCAGTTAATTGAAATTTCCCTGCCAGGCCATCAAATTTAGTGTTACCTATGGACTGAAGAAGCTTTGGTCCAATAGAAGATGAGCCTATACTGGCTATATCATTTGAACTATTGTGGATATCTGGCTCTTGAAATGTGAAATCTTCCATCCTTACCTTCTCTGCAGCAAGGGCTAATGACCATATAGTGTCATATGCCCACAAGCCAAAAACTATTGGTTCTTTTACGATGGCGTGAGGATTTTCTTGGTGAAATATCTTCCTCCACCTCTGCGTAAAATCTCGAAGCTTACTGGTCATATTAACCAATGGCCTCACACCCAACACTCCTTGCATGACTTTAGTCGCTGATGAACCCATTATATTCACTATATCAGTCAAACCATATGTTGTAATCCACACATATCCTTCCTTCAACATTCCCTCCTCTTTAGCCACTGTAAAAAGCTTCAAGCCAAGATCACAGGCTGTGTGTACAACAAATACTCTTGTTTGCATTTCCTTCAACTTTTTAAGCTCTGTTATGATTTGATTCTTAGAGGCTGATGGAAGAATATTGCTTCTATGTGGAACTCTCACGTCAATATGCTCAAATTCATTTATCAAGTAAGGCATAATTCCATTGCCATAATCATCATCTACATAAATTGGAACCACCTCTCTCCAATTGAATTCTTGAATAATAGAAGCTATAACCTTAGCTTGAGTGGAGTCATCGAAGGCCGTCCGCATGAAGTAGGAGCTCTGTATGGATGAGAGGGAAGGGCTCTTCGCTGAGAAAGAAATTATGGGAACACGAGCTCTATCTCCGAGCTCCAATATAAAACTAGCTTGTGATGATTTTGAGGCCCGATTATAGCCTTCACTTGAATGTTGTTCAATAAATCGATGGCTGCAACGCATGGAAATTAAATTAGGTTCGCAACAAAAAGCTCTTAAATAATTAACAAAAAAAATGAGAGATGATAAAGGATACAATCCCATAATTCAAAGAGAATTATCTATAGATATAACTAAACTGAGTTAAGAATTAATTTGTTCAAATTTATTTATATATATTTTATATTGATGTTAATCACGATCTGAAACTTTAAGTTCTTATTCAAGCTTCTTATTAATTTTTGTTGTTGACTTCAAGTTATGGCTTTAATCAAATCTAATTAATTCCATGAAGAAGCTAATGCTAAAATCTCTCTTCCACAGTCCGCTCCCATAGAAATGTGAAAATAAAGCAAAACAATTACAGAAAAAGCAATTTTTTTTCGGGAGCAGGTTACAAATTATAGATACCAAACAAAAAAAGTCTTTAAGAAATCAGAAATTTTATAAAAAAATTTTACATATTATATACTTTTTATATATTTATATATCTAATATATAAAT
This sequence comes from Cymbidium sinense, assembly GCA_021442155.1. NCBI lineage: Eukaryota > Viridiplantae > Streptophyta > Magnoliopsida > Asparagales > Orchidaceae > Cymbidium > Cymbidium sinense. The sequence goes on from CM038219.1 coordinate 182,624,963, forward strand.
TTTGAGATTTATGTATAACACCATTATATTCGATAAATATTAGCTATATTATTATTATAATCTTAATTCTGAGAAAAAAATCTGATGGCAGAATTCTGTTAATTTTGTGAGTAATCAAAATTTACAGGGATGTCTATAAAATCTTTAATTTTAATTTTAAAGCATTTTTCCCGGTCAAGAATTCGCGTCGGCTTCCCGAAAATTAAATTAAAAAAAAAAAAAACCAAAAGAAGCGAAAAGCCTGAGAGTATCTCATATAGAAAACCGGAGACCGAATAAATGATCAAAATTACCTGCGGAGGCGGCGCCGAAAGCATCGCCGCCGGAATCTCGGACGTGAAGAGATTCTGGTGGAGTAGCGGAATTCACCGCATAGAAATCGTCGACCGCCATTCTCATACAGCTCAAGCTTATGTTTCCAATCCATGAATCTGTATCCAAAATCACTCCCACATCAAATTCTTTTCTTTTATTACCTCCTCCTCTTCCTCCTTCCTGTGCTCTTGCTCTCAGGGAGGCCATGGAAAAGAAGAAAACAAGATAAAAGAGTTGGAGCTGGGGATTTCTCCCTCTCTTCTTCATCTCCAGGGATCAAAGATCTCGGCTTTGAACTTTTCGAAGATGTGATATATCTGCGAGACTTTGATCAGTGTTGTATTTATTGACTCAAGCTTTGAATTAGAATCTCACGAGATGGACAGTCAACGCTTTGCTTCTTCTACTGTCTTGCTTATACACTTGGAATGGGTCAAATTATTCTGGGTAATTTTTTTAAACTAAATATCATTAAAATCTTAATTAGGTAATTAAGTATTAATAAAAAATTAATAATAGTTATAGTCGCTCAATTAGTGGGCAACTGGCACCTTCCGCGTCACGAGGTGGTGGATCGAAATTCAAATGAAGGATTCTTCGAGGCGTTTCTTGGTCAGCGGTCGCTTGACTGACTCAAGTCAATCGCTAATTGCGGCCCGCAGTTAATTTAGAATTTGTTGATACTTTTATTAAAGTTTGTTATTATTGATAATATGATTGGCGTGACAGTGTTATTAGATTTTGAGTATGTTGATTGAAATTGTGATATGACAATCCATCAAGCTTTTGTGATAGAAGTTTATAAATATTTCAAAATAATTTTGTGATTAATATTTTTGCAATATGACTTGTGAGAAAACTTTCATCATAAAATCATTATCTATTTCAAAACTAAATGGTTACCCTTCAAGTACCAAGGATAGATACCTTTAAACTATTTTCATGACAAATTCACACATTCATGCGTTTTCCAAAGTTTGAACCAGAGAACCAACAGATTGACACAAGGACTATTATAGATTTATTCCTTTTGTTAAGGTATCATGAAAAAAGATTTTAAAACATCACTATCTATTTCAAAACTAAAGAAAGAATTTAGAGACTAAATTCTTTTATGAAAAGTAGAAAGGAGTGATCCTCACCAATGGAGTTAACAAACGTCGCATACAATTCTTAATGGATGACAATCATATGAAGTTAACAAATTCATTTCAAAAATGGACAAATAATAAGAAGTTCATTATGACATAACCAAATTTTACATGACTCCCAAGTTTATAATAAAACGATAAATAAAACGTAGTCTCACAAAAGTATCTGTAAACCCTAAAATGTGAGCCCCTCCCGTCTCGTGGAATCGCTCTATGTGTCTTGGTTAGGTGCGGGATGGACGATCACGCAGCTGATGGTGGTCCTCTATTGCAAGATCCCGTCGGCGTCGTATCATCTATATTTGGAAGATCGGTGGTCGCGACTCATATGTAGAGGCGATATGTAGAAGGCCGGATCGGATCGTAGAAGGACTGGATCAACGGAGTAAATGGCTCGGCGCTCCGGTCATGGTGTCACACCTCCCTCGTATCCGTCGTAATATGTGTCATATGTACACGCCATCCGGGCCTCGCATATCCTCATCTATCAACACATCCCTATAAGGGGTGATCATCCACAGCGCCGAAGTATGGCTGAAAGATGTCTTGAGTCACCGCGATATGCTCCGCCTACACGAAAAATAGTATGTAAAATTAGCACTTACATAAATATTGAATTCGGATGAATACTTATATCAGGACTTACATAAATACGCTCCACTGGTGCTCGGCGTAAGTGGTAGGAGGATCTGTCAGGCTAGAAATCTGAGAAGCCCATGATCTTAACCACGTATTATAGTTGTCTTGTACATCCTCATTTAGGCCCCCGACGAGCAATCCTCCGCTCTCCCAAGCGGCAAATGTGTGGTGGTAATCAACCGTCGACATCACGCTTTACCACCATCGACCCTTTTGAAACTAGGGGTAGATACATCTACTATGGGAATAAGGCCAATTGACACTATCTGTAAATGCTCAACCCTCTTCCGGTGATAAGAAGGACTCGTCTAACCATAAGTCGATCTAGCATCTATCGATAGATGTGTTGATCTGCTTATGGCTTATCACTCGCATATAGTAAAATTATGTTAAAATATAATCAGCATTAGAGATATTTGAAAAGTGTTATCTGCAGATCCAATTTGTGTTTAAGCCATCTAGCTCATTTTTGTACGCAATATTATCATTGTTTTACATACTTCTCATTCCATCGCATAAAAAGTTTAAACATATATATAATCATTTTGAAAGTGCAATTAACAACACATACCTCAAACCACCAAGCTTCGGGATATGGAACATGTAGAGTCGGCCCGCCATGAATATGCTCCCAAGCCCAAATCAAGAAGGTTATGTTACCTATGTTATTTACTTGTATAAATAAGCTAGAATCTCCTAGACATCATGCTAAAGGAATCAAGGTCATCCAAGATTGGTAATCTTGCTAGTATAAATAAGTATCGTAAGCGGCAATCATAAATAAAATATAAATGACAAAAGAACTCCATGCTCCGGTGTATGACTCCATAGAAGGTCCACACACCTATTATGCATGCAGGCGTATCTCCGAATGTCGACTGACGTAAATGAACGGGTCATGATAATCACATCCGGTATAGGTGTCGTCCACAAATCATCGCGAATCGTATGTGTGCCACCTCTTCCCTCGCCAATCTGTCAATATAGGTGGCCCATCAAAAAATCGTCACGCCGTAACGGTCTATCACCTAGGTGGAAGGTATTGGTCTCGGAGACCATCTCAACCAATGCCTATATGATCTATATGAATAATGATACCCACGCTTTAGCCCAGGATGAATCGCTGTGATGGGCCACTCTTTCAGCATAAGCAAGTGTGATGCAGCCTCAAGCACGGTGTTCTGTAAAAAAAAATATTGACATTAACCAAAATAAAAGAAAAATAGATGTAAGTTAAAAAATAAATTAAAATATTAGATGTCGGGGTGGCATTTCGATGTATCAGAGATGCTATGCTTGATGAGCCTCACTGCCCGCTCTGACCTCCAAGCGGGTCTACATCATCGTAGTGGGTGGTGCTCCCGCCATATCTTATAGACATACAAAATGCTCTTTAATCATTTATATTAATCGACACCCTAATTAATACTATACTTGGCTACTTAACACCTAAATCGCAACACCAACATAAACTTAAAAATCAAATCCTAAATAAAAGTATAACCATACAACTCTAACCCCTAGCACACGTACTCTATTAATTTATAAATTGATAAAAAAATGATTTACCATGTGTTTACGAAGAGCTGCGGGGAAGTGCGCAAAAAAATGTAGAATTCGCCAAAGGGAATTTTCCTCGAACGAAATGGAGCCGCCGGAATCATCGTCGAAAGCTAATGTTGAATTTCAACGGCTGCTAGATGGGAGAGGGAAGTCATCAAATGGCGTAAAAGCAGCTGTTGGGAAAAAAAGAAGTTTCTATCGAATACTTGGACAAGACGCGCAGTCCAGGTGATCGGACCTACGCCGGCGGCGGCCGGGAAGTTTCGAGAGGGGGGGAAGACCGCGCTCGGTGGGCGGTCGGAGTTTAGTCGAACTCTGGTGGAGGAAGCGATTTGGGCATCAGTAAAGAGGAGATATGGCGATCGACGTCGGCCCTAATAATATGTCGGGCCGAATTAGTGGGCGGTCCCCATCTACTATTGGGCAACTTCTTGGTATCAAGCCACGCCCAATTAGTGGTGGTACATCGTGAACGCGGCGGCATGCCAAGCGATGGCGTGGACTAACTAATTAGGCCTATACCTATTCTTAAATTTTTTTATTAATACTTAATTACCTAATTAAGATTCTAATGATACTTAGTTTAAAAAAATTGTCAATTATTCTGGTGGCCTGGAATGAACCTCAAGTCTAGTCTCACAGGCCACATAATTTTTTTGGATGTTTAAAATTGAACTGGACAGGGTTGTGACGTTGAGTAATTGTTATTTAATTGACATTTATGTCAGTGCTCCTCGATTAAAAAAAAAGATTTTAAGGAAGTCACCCTAAATCAAGCAATAAGGTGTGAGTTGAAAATTAAGAAATAATTTCAATCAATATAAATATAATTCCAAAAATATTTGTTTATTAATAATGATATTAGAGCATCTAAACAATAACACCCAGTAAATTTATCACCAAATGTAAATAAAATTAGCTTCCCTTTTAAATCCATTAAATAATTTTATCCTTAACTATCTCTAATAACATTTTTTTCTTTTTTTTTCACTTTATATGAGAATTTCCTATCAAAAGCATCAAAACTAATGAAAATAATTACAACTTAACATTAATAACGCACAAATATATAATTTAAAATACATAAAATTTACTAAATTTTTATGATTATCAAACATCCCCTAACTTAAACTATTACTTATCCTTAAGTAATATTATGCATTTTAATGAAACCTTGAGTTTATTCGATAGAAAAACATTTAAATTTTAAATTATTTAAATAATATTTTTTATTTAGTCTTACATATTTTATTTTTAAATATAAAAATTAATTAAATTATCTTAAATTCTTACTTAACCTAATATTTCCTTTGAGTCAAGTCATTTTAGTGCTTAATAAAAACATAGTTGATTCCTATAAATTTTAACCAATTGATTGTTATAAAAATTCATCATTTATTATTTGAATAATTACAAGATAAATTTCTCTCTTGAATTCCATATAATTATTTACTTTAATAAACTTATTTATTTACTTAAATTAGGGGAGAATTATAAGCATTATTATTGTATGATACTTAGCCTCAAGTATTTTTCTTCTTTCATTTTTTTTATTTTTTTATTTTTTTATTTTTTTATTTTTTGTTTTTAGAAAGGTCACCTTATTGGCGAAGTATTTATATTGTTATTGATTTTCATACTTTTTCATTTCCCTTATATTTCTAATGTCAATTCAAATGGATTAATACTTTTCACTAAATGTGTCAATCTTCAATTGATACTAATCATTATTATGTTAAAAATATAACAATGATTTAAATTTATAATATATCAACTAACTAAATCTATTAAGGATATTCTATGTTTGGTGGGTATAAGAGAATTCTTAATTCATTAGACATTATGAGTTCCTATAAGAAATTTATTTATTAATAGTTTAACTTATAATCCATAGTTTAAAATTTTTATGCAAGTCATGATTTTCAAATTAAAATATTATTTAATTGGTTTTAATGTTAAAGTTTTCTTAATTAAATAAAGCTCCATGTTTCAAAAAATAACTTATAATTAAATAAAGACAAGTATTAATAAAATTAAAATTTTGTCTTAAAACCAGAACAAAATTACAAAAAAAAAAAACTACAGCATCAAGGCACTGCTTAGTACAGCACCTAAGCATTGTACATAAAAATTAGAATAAATGGAAAAATAAATAAATAATTCTAGCACAAAATGCATTTACTCCCCCAAACTCAATTTTACAATACTTTAAAATAAACACTAATAACAAAAATAAATTAAAAATAAAAATAAACATGATCTTCGCCCACATTTAGCTGGTAGTTGTGGAACTTGTGGGCCAAGGCTTAGTTGTACTAGGCCATATATGAAAACTATCATTGCTAGTTCATATATTAGTCACATTTTCTCTCTATCTCATATTGTCACCTGCGACTCCTATCAACCTTGTGTTGTAATTATGTCACCTATTCATTCAACTCAAGCAACTGCACACTCATAGTTTTGGTGAATTGGGGTCTAAAGGGTGGTGTTGGCGACTTCTCTCAAGTTCATATTTTGAATATTGTGCCCTAGTATTTTCTCTAGTCATAAGAGCCCAAGAAATGAATTTCTTTTCACCAAGATCTTCTAATGCCTTAGCTTAAGTGTAAAGTTGATAAATGAGTGGGGTGTTCATAAGCAATAATAGTACTACCCTTAATTATATTTAAAATAATATCATTAATAAGCTTATTTATTATATACCCAAATGTGCAAGAAAATCAGATATGCTTTTAGTAAGACTCTCCACCATATGATGACTAAAAAAAGAAAGTCCATGAATGAAACATGAACATAGACTGCATAGATAATGACTTGCCCATTACAAGCAAGTGACCAAGAAAAATTGACTAACTTAAACGATCGAAGTACAACAATCCAACCTTACATTGGGAACCAACTAACATTTGCTCCAAGCAGAGCCTCACCTATACTCGACTTGGCTTATATATACTTATTAAGGGGATCCTTTCAAAGGGCTGGGAATCTTTTAACCTTTCTTCGCTGGAAGTGGGAAAGCTTTGACCACTTTGTATTGAGATCTTCATGGAATAATAAAAATTTGGGACACTTCTTGCACTTCTTTTATTTCCCGCTACTCTATTTTTTTCTAACCCTTTTTTTTTTCAAGTATCTAAGAAAGTTCTCCACACACATATTTGGATCTAACATTTTGGTGGATGAGGTCAAGAACTAGAAGTCATACGAAGGTCAAACAAACTTAATATTTGGATCTAACATTCTGTTAGGTGTGGTGAATGAGGCAAAGAACTAGAAGTCATACAAAGGTCAAACAAAGTTAGTATTTGGATCTAACATTTTGCTAAGTGTGGTGGATGAGGCCAAGAACTAGAAGTCATACAAAGGTCAAACAAACTTAATAAATCACATAGCATACATTGAATTAACAACATCATTATTGGACCTAGATGTTATGATGAAGTGCCACTTTTTTCTTTATCACTTTCAAAGAATCACTTATGTGATTTTGGCCACGTAGGGGTTATAAACTCGCTCATCAATTTCAAAAAGAAGTTCACCATCTATTACTGGTGTAGAGAATCCATTAAAAAGTTCTCAGGCTCTTCTACAACTGAGACAAAAGCAAGGTGGGACACTAAGAAAATTTATTACTCATTTTTAATGAGAAATGCTAGAAGTCAAACACTTATAACTCATAATAGCCTAGGTTACGCATACTCAAGGTTTGAAGGAATGACCATTCAGATATGCCCTTGACATAACTACTTAAATTGGCAAATCATGTAAATATTAAGATATATAATGAAGTTGTTTAGCCAACTCCTGTAACTAGCACAAGGTATTTGGCAAAGAGGTTGCCCTCTGAGTGATTGCCTAAAAATAGGGTTCGAGCATGAAGAATAGATAAAAGGAGATGACCCGAAGCTCCTACACCTTGACAAGACTTCAAAACCCCTTAACCATTATCAAGAAGTACTCACAACCCAACCGGTGACCTTTTTATGGTATTAATGATAGAGTTGGTAAAAGCCATATGGGATAAAGAATACAATAAATGATCACCACCTATGAAGGCTGATGTTGTCCACGATCTCTTCAGGAATTGTGCCTATCATCGAGACCATAGACACGACACTAAGGTATGTCGCCACATAAGGAGCTTAGTCAATAGTTAATAAAAGCTAGGAAGCTCAAGAAATTCATCATAAGAAATAATAAAGAAGTCACTAAAAATTGGTAATGAACTCGCTCCAGCACACGCAATCCATATTACATGTGTCGTACCAACTATTTTTGGAGGTGGTGGGGTCTTAAAGTAAAGCAACCTCAAATGACTATGATCTTGATACATTCACTCTAATGGCACGTGCACCACACACCCCCATAGTCCTTATATGTTTTTTATAGAGAGACATACTTACCATTGGCAACCCATACAGCGAAGCTATCATCATCACATGTTAATCACTAATTAACAAATTGGGAGTATATTAACCAACACTAGGAGCTTAGTTAACATTATTTTCAAGTTTATTTATCTTAAGCTAGGATTGATGAGTTTTAAACTCGCGCCCACTAGAGGGCTGTTATAGGATTTTCATGAGAATAGACAGGGACTAAAGGGATAATTACTCTTCTCATGATCTGCGGGGAAGGCAAGAAGCAGTTCAAGGCTATGGCCAACTTTGTTATAGTAGAAACACTGACCACCTATAATGCCATCTTTGGTCAATCATTGCTCAATATATTTAGAATAGTGGTGTCAAAATTCCATGTGTCTGTCAAATTATCCACAGAAGGTGAGGAGATCACTGTGAAGGGAAGTCTAATTAATCTTGACACTGTTATCTGCGAGCAATGGGAAAGAAGAATATGTTTTATATTAGACGTTGCATACACCAGGGTCAAAGTTTTTGAGGAGATAGATGAAATACCTACGACACAACATCACGAGTGAGACCTCAGAATTAGCTTTACTTTCTACCTCGAACATAAGGAAGGCCATGTTTGAACTCTCCAAGATGACATTATTCATCTGGACCACAGCCAACATACTGAGTATTGATATTAACATCACTTATTATAACTTCAAAGTCCACCAAGATGCCCATTCAATAAAGCAAAAAATAAAGAAGACTACAACACTACTCGTCAAGCCAATCAAAGAGGAAGTCACGAAGCTACTCGAAGCTGACTTCATCAGAAAATTCTAGTATCCAAAATGGGTGGCAAACTTGGTGATAGTGCAGAAGTCAAGTAAAAGTAAAAAATGTGCATGAACTTCATGAATTTAACCTTGGCATGCCCAAAAGATGAGTTACTACTTCCTCATATAAACACACTCATCGAATCATTAGTTGACTTCTCAATAATGAGTTTCTTAGATACATTTTTGGGATGCTAGCAAATACAAATGCATACCATCAATTCAAAAAAGACATCCTTCATTACTAGGGTAAGGACTCTATTACTATAAAGTAATGCCCTTTGGGCTCAAGAATGTAGGATGACCTATCAGAAAATAGAGGATTTATGTGTTCAAGGAGAAAAAAAAAGAAATGTAGAGGATTATGTTGACTTTTCAAAAGTAAATTGCACTTACAACACATCCAATATTTCAAAGAAATTTTCGCTCTAAAAAGTACAACATAATGCCTCAATCCTTTAAAATGCACTTTTGGTGTCGAAGTTAGGTAAATTTTAAGAATCCTAATTACCCTTGAAGACATAAAAATTAACCTTGACAAAGTAAAGGCCATAATCAAGATGCCTTCATTGAAAGAGGATGAAAGAGGTTCAATTACTACCATACAAGTTGTTAGGTTAAATAAGTTCATCTCTAAAGCTAGAGAATATTGCTTGCCACTCTAAAAAAATTGAGTAAACTCCAAAATATGAGAGAGCTTTCTACGATCTAAAAGATCTACTCGCATCACTACCTCTACTACAAAGTCCAAAGGAAGTGGAAACCCTGTTGTTATACTTAGGGGTTAAAGAAGACTCAGTTAGTTTTGTTCTTAATAGAGAAAAAAGTAGAAAGTAATGGCCTATTTACTATATCAACAAATCTTTGTGCGTTGAGTTGTACTATCCTATCATAAAAAAAAATTTAACTCATAGTCATTATTTCAGCATGGCAGCTTCAACCATACTTACAAACACACTCGATCTATAGGGAGGTTGAAGAGGATACTAAAGACCTTATGAGATTTAAAATAAAAGTTGTCCAATACTTATTATTTGGAGGCCAGTTATTTTAAAGATTATCAACTTTGCTTAACATGAGATGTGTGTTAGAGATAAAACAAAAGAAGGTGCTTGATGAAATACACTCCGATGAGTGTGGTAACCATTCAGGTGGAAGGACACTCAACCATAGAATCTTGAAGCATGGATACTTCTGGCCCGCATTTTGGAAGGATGCAGAAGCATTCAGGAAAAGGTATGAATAGTGTCAAAAATTCTTTCCTCTTCAACAATAGCCATCGCAACCTTTATAGCCTATTCAAGGCCCTGGATATTTGCCATTTGTGGAATGGACATGATCGACCCCTTACCAAAAGCCAACAGATAGAGAAGGTTCATTCTCATCATCATCAACTACTTCAATAAATGAATTGAAGTGAAACAACTCGCTAAGATAACTGCCCAAATAGTTAGAAATTTTTTTTAGACTGACATCATTTGCATAATGGGCCAAAGTTCATCAATGGGAGATTAAGAGATTTTTGTGAGTCCCAAGAAATACAATTGAAGTTCACTTTAGTACATCAACCTCAATGTAATGGCCAAGTAGAGGTTGTGAGCAAGAAGATCTTTAACCTACTGAAGAAGAAGGCAGAAGGTGCTAAAGCCAAATGGCCATAGTGCTATAAGCCCTAAAAATGACTTTTACCATCGCAACTAAACATACGCCATTCATACTGTTACACAGAATAGAAGATATCTAATTAATCAGGTTTGAACTCCATAGAAAAAGAGTCTTGATGATGAAAGGGTTAAGAGAGACTACTAACAAGTCAGAAAAGACAAACTCCAAAGTCAAGGAAGACACACTCAACATGCTCAAAAAAATGAGGATAAAAGAATCACTAAGACAAACAAAAATAAAGAAAAAAAATGGAAAGATACTATAATCACGGAATAAAAGTGAAACATTTCAAAGTGGTGACTTGGTATTGAAGAAAGTGAATGTTGCATCTCGATAGAACATCTTTGGTAAACTCGCCCACACATGGGACGACCCTTACATCATTAGAAACCATGTTGGTCCCCCGAGCATACCACTTCGATTCACAATAATGAGATGTACCCGATTTGGAATGCCAAGGATTTTAAAGATTTTATCTGATCCAAGCTATAACATTTATTTTTTGTTTTTTTTTCTAATTGTCATTATTTTATTAAGTTTTATCAAACAAGTTGGAATTTCATCTTACATGATCACTTCCGAGTGTCAAAAACACTCATGGAATATATGTAAGATATTTGGGGAGCTACATGATTACTCATGACACTTGGTGCATCATTTTAGGCCCAAGAAAAAGGTTTCACTTGCAAGTTGCTAACAACCCGATAGGAAATCTAAATACTGGGTGCCATTCTTTGCCGAGGATATCTAAGTCTAGTAAGTAATTCTTGAGTTGGAATTATTTATACTCATCTAAATCTACTTTATAAAATACTAAGATCAACACTCTAATAGGTATGTGACTATTAACTAAAAAGTCAACACTCCATGTGGTTGGCAACTCAAATGTAAGACTGATACCCCAAGAGGTTGCCGACTACTAATAAAAAGACCAAAATTTGATGTGGTTGGGAAGTCAAGTGTAATACTGACACTACGAAAGGTTGACAGCTATTAACTAAAATACCAATACTCCATGTAGTTGGCAACTCAGCTATATGATCGACATTCTAAGAGCTCAGCAATTATTAACTAAAAGACCAACATTCCATGCGATTGACAACTTGTGTAAGACTGACACCCTGACTGGCTAGCAACTACCAAAAATAACAACTCATCATGATTATCAATAAAAAAATCATCAATCTCTCCATGATTGGCAAATAAAAAAGGATGGCCCATTATAGTCAATAATTAAAAATAAGAAGCACATCCTGCAGTCAACATTCATATTCTTTTCAGTACCAAATAAAGAATCCTTACAATGATGAGTACCACACAAGCATTACAATTAAATTCTTATCCAAAGAATATTCAGCGAGTCTTCATGAAGCGACAATCTTCACAACCATTTAAATAAAAATAATTGTTAGAATAAAAATACTGACAAAAATAAAAGAATGAGGTCTTTTTATTTACAAGAAAAAAGTTATAGGGATGCAAGTATGAGATACATGATCACTCATTTTTCTGACTTGCAAAAGTATAGAGAAAAACTAGCTTATGTTTTCATCATCACCGTCCTCGTTGAAATCCAAAAGAGTGAGTATTTTAGAGAAATCCAAAAACTTGGCATCCAACTAATCATGTTTTACTAGCTTAGCAATGCTAAAGTCAGCACAAGCCTTGAATCTTTACTCCATTAGATCCCACTACTCCTTCGAATCAAGGAAGCATGTGAACTCAGTCTCTTTTTATTGTAATTACTTAGTACGTAGAAGGAGATCCTACTCTAGTTCCTTCTTTGCCTCAGCAAAGTGAGTCAACTCTAGGACCACCATGTTCTTCTCCTCTTATTGTATCACCTACTTTTGTTGATTAGAAAACTTGGCTACATAAAATTTGAGCTCGCCCTTCACGGCTGCTAATTCCATTTTCGCAGTGGACAAATTCTTTCTCTTAAGAAAGAACTTCCTACAAATCTCTCAGTTCAACTGCCACACAATCGCTTAAGTCATCATTACATTAAATGGCAGTCAACCATTAGAAGGGTCCTCAATAAGCAAGTCAAGCTCTTGAGAAGATGTTGTCTGAGCTTGAAGTCTTCACTAGTACACTTTGACAAATCTGAGTAAAGTTCGTGCATACTCTTCCTCCTTCTCCTTCTTAAACTCACTTTTCTTCTTTGGTGACCCCGAAGAGTGGAACTTGCCAATTCCTAGACTTTTGGAGCACTACTTGGCCCAACCTTGTCGCAATCTCAATAGGAGCTGACTTGTCGGCACCCTCCTCACTGTCGCCCTCCTTGAGGAATCGGATTCGAGGGATCGCAGGGGTGCAAAATCCTCATCTCTTATAAATAAATAAGTAAAAAAGATAAAAATGAGAAAGTCTAGAATGACATTAAATTTGTAAAAAATGATGAAGTACATACCACGGAGAGATTGTTAACTCAACTAAAATTGAGTAGTAACGAACGTCCATAGTCCTATATGTTATTGCCTCCAACACTTCCTTCACCTAGGCACTTGGCTTAGGAGAAATCACCTTGCTCGTCGAAAAGGGGAGGGGAATGGTCAGCAGTGGCCACAACAACAAGCTCTAAACAAACAAAAATAGTGAGCATCACTTCCTCACCTTATTTGATAAACTATGAATCCTCAATAAGATCACTGAGAATTGAACAATCCCATCTTTGTGTCCCATCAACGAGAAGATGTGGCAAAAAAGGTCCAAGCTCCATGACAAGCTTTCCTCCAATAGGAACAAAATAAAATTGGTGATTCTTGCCATCAAGTTCAACATGATTTGAGTAGGTACAACTCTATACAAATTTAAAATTTTTACCTACTCACTAGGAAGAGGAAGTCAAAAATGCACCTAAGTCTAAGGGTCCACATAACTAGTTTGATCAAGTTGAGTTAAATCACTTATCTTGGTTGGCCACTTGATCTGAAAGATATGGATTGCTTGATAGTAGTAAAAAAGATAAGTCATCATCAATGGCATAAGATCGGGCACCTCCTTGGGCTCGAATAGCATGAATATAATTACTGCCTTCCTTAGAGCCTCCATTACCACAATTCAAAGGTAACTCACCTTGTGGTCAAGAGGGAATGTATTCTACTTGGATGACAAGATATTCACTCACTAAAAGCCAAAAGGGAAAGAAACAAAGTTCTAACCACCCATGATGAAAGTGAATTTATAGACGAGATGAGAAAGGTTTGGTAACGCTGACATCACATCAAACATTAAATGAAGAAATCATTATTAGATCTCATAGAAATTTTAAGGGGTGCAAGTCATGATAAAAATAGTTAAAGATTCTCACTCACCTCTTTAATACAAAAGGAACTCAAGAAGAAAATGGGTGAGTATGAGATAATTCAATTTTCAAATAGTTTTTCATTAAAATAAAAAAAAATTAATTACAACACACTCGATAAACCCACTATACATCACTTTTTGAATTGCTTTACATGGGGTCCGAGTGCCACTCATCCAGAGTCCATCCTTATCGTACATGTAATTGACCATGAGGTTAGCACCAAAAATGAAGAGAGAAGACCATTTCAACTTAATTGAGCACCAAAGTGAAGTCAACTCGACCTTCATGATCGCCAAACTCCTCTGGGACTCTACAATCATGGCTTGCCTCCACTACAACTCCACCTCTAGCTCAACTAGAGTTTGTTTAACTCCTAGTTTGATGAGTTCAAGTCCTCCTCCTAAAGAGTGATCCTTCTCTGCAAGGTGATGAGCTTGGATAAGTCTTTCTAAGATAATAGCAATCTATTTTCTTATTTTAGATATAATATAATAAAATCTATAGGGAACATGAATTTATTTACTTTCACTAGAACATCTTCTATAATTCCTTTAAGATAAGTCAAAGATCTATTTATTAACTAAAGGTCACACTAGTGGGTTAGATTTCTCCTAATCCTAACTTTTAAATATAAAAACACATTACATTTATACTAGCTCTTAAGCCAAACGTTGTTTCCCTAAAGAATTTATCTCCTATAGCTCATAGTATAGTAAAACTACTTAGATATATTTTAGATAATTTTCTTTAAATTATTACACTACATTCTTTAGTTAATGTTATACTTTTATTTTCTTCTAATTTTCTTCTTTTAAATAATGCATCTTTCATAAAATTGGCATAGGTTGGCATTTATTCTATGGCTTTCAAAAATAGGATATTGATTGATAATTTTTAAGCACATCTAAGAATTTTAAAAATAATTCATTTTAATTTTATTTTTAGAGTTTTTGAGATAATGGTGATGGTGGTCTCTCTCTCTCTCTCTCTCTCTCTCTCTCTCTCTCTCTCTCTCTCTCTCTCTGTTTCTAAATGCTTCTCTCCCAACTTTTCTCTTTTACTCTCAATATTCTCCTTTTTTCTTTTCTTAACTAATCTCAATTTGTATCTTTTGAATTTCATTTTACTTCTCTTAACCCTTTTCCACTTCTTAATTTTATTGCTTTACATTACTCTTTACCTTTTTCTTTAGTATTAACTTTAGTGCTACTAAGTAAACTATCTTTGGGTCTATTAGTTAAGTTACTTTTGACCTCACTTTTGGAGTTAGGATTCTATCTTCTCATCATAAGTTTAAGGGTCTTCTAGAAACTAAGAGCTCCTTATTCATTAGACGCTTCTATTGGCTAAGTGAACACTTAACCTAAGCCTAGAGACTTGGAAGATTAGTAGGTCATGCATTAGGGATTAGGATAATCTACCTACCTATAGCCACACCCAATCTATGCCTACCTCCTTATCCTAAACCAAACCTCAAATTTATTCATCAAAATTCAATTCCAATCTCAAATCCACATAACTAAATTCCAGTTGAATCTCAAATCAAATTAACATTTCTAAGCCATATAATTTAATCTTATGTACTTAGCCAAAATTCTATCAATCCAAACCAAACTCAATTAATTTTCTCAAAACCAACTCAACCCTTCAAACAACCTACCAAAATCTATAATTAAATCCAATCAAATAAAAATCAAACCAAACCTTACCTAATCTTATAATCAAACTCATGGACTTGGCTAAATCTTCCTTCAATCCAAATCAAACTCAATTGATTTTCTCATAGATCAATCAATCCTTCAATTATCATTCCAAACAAAATCAATTCTATAATCAAAATCAATCAAGCCAATCAATCCATTCAAACCTAACCCATTTGACCTAAAATATTCAAATGAGCCAAAATCCATTTAAACTCAAATAAATTGTAATCAAAACTTCCAATAAATTCCAAATTAGTATCCAAGCTCAACTAAACTCAATTCAACCGAAAATCATGCCAATTGACCCATTTAGGCTCACTTGACCCAAAGTGACCCAAAGGACTCATTTGGGCCAAACTCCAATCCAACCTAAATTGGATTGAACCAACCCTTCAAATCTTCTACATGATGATTGTTGATCATCTTAGATAGCCTAAATACAATCAATTCAATTCAATTAAGCCAATTGACCTATTTAGGCTCACTTGACCCAAAGTGACCTAAAGCACACATTTGAACCAAATCTCAATTCAACCCAAATTAGATTGAACTAAACCATCCAAAACCTCCCATGATGATTGTAGGTCATCCTTGATTGATTAATTGCAATCAATTGGGTAAAACCAAGACAACCTAGCCATTTGATCAAACCAATCCATTTAACCATGAGCTAAATGAGCCAAATCTTATCTTAAGCCAAATCAATTAAAACCAATTATTCACACCAACCTAAAATCAATCTTTGAACATGACTTGATCATCAATTGAGCCAAACCAAATCAAATTGGCCCTTTGACCTAAGTTGACCCAATTTGACCTAAAGGGCCAAATTGGGTCAAATCAAAATCCAACCCAAACTGATTGCACCAATGGCTCAAGTTCATTTAATTGATCATTGAACATGATCAAAGCCTTGATTGAATTGATCTATTTAGCCTAAATTTACCTAAAGGGCCAATTTAGCCTAAATCATTCCAAAATTCAAATTGACTAAAACCAAAGCTTACAATCATCTTCAAATGATCAATCAAACATGAACCAATGCTAACCCAAATTTATCAGATTAAATTTTGCTAATTAAACTTGACCCATTTGAACCTAAATGAGTCAAATTCAAATCTAAGCCAAACCAACCCAAACCAATTACACTAAAATACTTCAAATCATCATTTGAACTTGACCCAAGCCTTGGTTTGACCTAATTTGACCAATTGGTCAAATTGACTCAACTAGCCTAATTTAACATGGGTTAAATTGAGCCAAAATCATTCAAACTAAGCCCAAACCCTTGAAACTTGGTATAACCCATCCTTAGCTTACCTGGGTTGGGTCCAAATCCAACCCAACTCATACTTGACCAAAATTAACCCAAAGCCAATGGGTAAAGCTTGTCAAATGGGACAAATACCCCCATTTGAATGGTCAAATCCACTTCCCCTCTACATGGCTACCTCCTAGACCTCCACCTAAGAAAGAGGGACACTGGCTCACCTGACCCAAATGTGGTTTGGGTCAGCCATGAGCCAAGTGGAGGTGAGTTCACCCCTCTTTCTCCATTGGCACACTTGGCAACCCAAGGACACCCACTCTCCTCCTATGACAGCCACCTTCCCACACTTGGCCAACCAAATCGAGCCACCTCAACCTCTTCTTGCCACCCATGACCACCTGTGGTGGTCGGACGGCTAGTAGAAGCCAAATCAATCAAGGCCATATGATCCAAGGGAGGAGGTGGTATACCCCCTCATTTTAATTGAAACCTAGCATTTGAACCCTCGGTGAGCTCCCAGGTCATTTCAAAGTTGTTAGAGAGTTTTTTGAGATCCCTAAGCCTTCCTGTCACCGAAAAACATCAAACTGAGCTTACCCGAGATAGGATAACCTCCATCTCCTTCCAAGTCCACCGAAACTCAACCCCATTCAAATTAATTCTTCCCACATGTTCACCGAACTACGACGAGTCAAAAAGAACTCTCCCTTGAGAGATTTGAGCACCGGAAGTACCTCCTAGACTAACTCTAGTGAGCATTTTGGTGACGTTTGGTCCATAAAGCAACCGGTGGGGAAGCATCACACCATCTTCTCAACAAGGCTTTGCCTCGTCAAGGTGAAGCTACCTTAGTCAGTTCATCGCCAGTCTTGAGCTTCGATGAGGTACGATTTCATTAAATCAAGATTTCTTAATTTCTTAAGCCTTTTTAAAGAAAATATTGATGTTGCGCGAATCCAATCTTTAGATCCCTTAGGATTCCCCTTATAAAGGTGTGGGATCAATCCAATCGAGCTCGCAGCTCAATTAGGAAGGTGGGCGTGTCTCTTCCATCGCGGAGACGATAGATCATATGGTCCATTTTGTCATTCCACATGATCGAATAGGCCATGATCTCCCAATTAGATTCTTGATTTATCCCTTAGGAACCGTGGGATTATTCTCCGTCGATCTTAGATTGGGCGGTGGTGGGGATGCGCCACCGCCACATCGATCGACTGGATAACTTTAAATAACCAATCCACGTGCCATGTGGAAAGTGCATCATGTCAACGATTTGCATGGCATGGGATTAGGCGGATTAATTACTCATTTGAATGGTTGAAAATTTAAAAAACCATAACTAATTATAGAAAAATTCAAAAAAAATACTAATTTTAAAGGTAAAATAAAGGAGATTTTAATAAAAATAATTTCAATTAATTTTTAGTAGTAATTAAGGCTTAATTAGGGTTTGAATGCATTTTTAATTAGTCTAATTAAGCCCTAATCACTTCGATAATTTGTTCTAAACTTGGGGAATTGATTTAATAGGATGGCATCAACCTCTCATGATTTTCTTAGAATTTATTTCCTATGTAATTAGAAAAATTGATGTTTCAAACCATAATTACCCCTAAATAATCTAATAATTAATTAAATTCAAAATACAAAAATTAGTTAATTAAAGCATATTAATCATTGATTAATAATAAATAGATGAGGGAGAATAATTAAGACCTTTTTCCTAATCTCTTTCCCAAGTTCATTTCATTTTTAAGAAAATTAATTAAGATAGGGATTAAATAAGTGCTTAATTAATCAATTAAGTGGCCAAATTAAATCAAATTAAATTGCAAATCACATGAGATAAATAACAATGAAATTAATGGTTTCTCTTTATATGTTTTATAACATAAAGACCCTTTAATGAAATTATGATTAACCCATAAGTGTGGAAAAGTCATAAAAGTACTTAATTAGATTATTTAACTTAATTAATCCTTAACTATGAGCCAATTATACTAGGTCCTTTAGGAGCATTGAAACTTTACTTTTCTCACATGTTCATACTATTTGTGACTCATGATTAAATGATTAATCAAATTAAAGAAGCATAGGAAATGGTAATTAAATGATTTGCTTAATGGGAATGTGATCAAAATAATAAACAATCTCCCTCTTCTCTAAATCAAATCTACATCCAAAAATCAAATTAATAAGAAGCTTTGATTTTCTTAAAATAAGTTTATTTCATGTGATTATCCTTAGGAATTAACTTAGTTGAATGAACCATGTGTTTATATTTAGTTATTCCTTTACAATCACTTCTAAATGTTGTATTCCATATGATTCCATGCATTCATTCTTTCAAATTTAAGTGAATCAAATGAAAGTTATTTATGTAAGCTTATGTTGACTTAACTTAATTATATGTGTGGCTATTATCACTAATAAATTCAAACCTATTTTCCAAAATTTATAAATTGATAATAATATGTGAAGTGATGATAGGTTTGAATTTATATATAGGATTTGCATGTGCATATAGCTTAGTCATGAATGTGAAGCTCTCTTTCTTGAATTCATATATAGAGTTACATAAGTTTGAATGTTAATAAGTATATAGTCTAGACATTCTAGAATATGAGGCTTTAAATTGCCCCAAAGAGGTCATTTGATTATCTCACTTCCCAGGTTAACTATGACACGTACTTATTTTATTTCATTCATATGTAGTTTGGTATTTAGAATTTGGATAGAGCTTTAATCCATATGCATAAATAGTTCAACTAAAGGAAATACAATCTTTGCATGATTTGCATCCTTATAATTGTGTATGCATTTATATATATATTTAAGATAGCAAGTGTTTAGTCTGGACATCCCACGATTATGAGGCTTTAAGAAGCCCCAAGGAGGTCATTTGATTACCTCACTTTCTCGATTAATAATGGCATACTTTTACTTCTTTTATACATGTGTATGTGTGCTTAATTAAAAGATGAAAATCTCCTTTTATTATTAAAAATACATACATCCATAATCATCTAAGTTATCGCATTACATGTAAGTTAGTGCTCTCTTTCCGTGATTCATATATAGATTTACATAAGTTTAAATGTTAATAAGTATATAGTCTAAACATCCCGGGAATACAAGGCTTTAAGTAGACCCAAGGAGGTCATTTGATTACCTCACTTTCCTGGTTAACAATGAAACATACTTATTTGATTTCATTCCTATGTATTTTGGTGTTAGAATTTGAATAGATCTTTAATCTACAAGTATAGATAATTTAATTTACTAAAAATATAAATTCCAAACATATGCATTTGCCATCATTTAAGTGTGCCAAAAATACATTGTATGTGTAGATATGCGAAGTGTTAAAGTCATATGCATGTTACATGTGATGGGAAGGAATGATTTGATATATGTCATGTGATAGTAATTTAATTATATTAATCCTAAGATGCCTTTCACATTGAATAAGATTACTTAAAGTTAACCTAAACTTAAGATTAATCAAAAATATTCAATAAGTCATTCACTAAAGAGAACTAAGTCATAAAAATATGCTTTAGAAAATGACTTAAGGTAGGGATGAAAGGAAGTGTTCTCATTTCCTCTCTTTATAACAATTAGATGTTAAGTGTAAACCAAAAGAAACTAAACAAAATATAAAACTAAAATTTGCAAACCACTTAAACAACTTAAATGAAATCAACCTCTAAGTTAAATTAAATTCTTTCACACATAGAAAATGATAACTATTATTCTTAGTTAAGACATACCACAAAAATCCTTAGCACACACATTAAAATTAAGCCACCACTTCTAGTCCTAAGTTAGGATGGTGCATGTGTGATGTATATTTTTTTTGTGATGGTATGTTTTAGACAGGATGTTAGGGTGTTTGCTCCATAGACTATATGTTAAATTGCTCCCCTAATCATATTTTATACAGAGATTGTGCTTAAGGGGTTGGTTAAAAAATAAATATGAATGCTTTACTTGTAAGTTGCTTAAGCCC
The DNA here is from genome assembly GCA_021442155.1 of Cymbidium sinense. Classification (NCBI taxonomy): domain Eukaryota; kingdom Viridiplantae; phylum Streptophyta; class Magnoliopsida; order Asparagales; family Orchidaceae; genus Cymbidium; species Cymbidium sinense. The sequence continues at coordinate 182,645,785 of CM038219.1, forward strand.
CTAAGCATAATTCATATTAGGACAAGTGAGCTTGGTTACCCATGTTGGTGCTAAGTCCAAATTATGATATAGCTTGGGATTGTATGTATGTTTAGTTAACTTCTATTTTGTAGGTGTAGTTAGATTTAATTTTCCCATATTAGTGTCATTTTTTTAATAGGAATTAGGATTAGTGATATGGTGAATTAGGATGAGCAATGGCTAGAAGGCTTAGTCCTGTGGTGCCCTATGATGCCTTTGGAGAAAATCAAGACTATGGAAGGAGAAAGAAGATATGAAGAAATGAAGAAAAGAAGACCCCCATAGCATTTAATTTTATTTCTAATTATAATTATTCTTTTATGTTCCAGAATGTATAAGGGTAGAGCTTAGCTACCCATCTTTTCTCTTGGTTTATGGAGGAACGACACCGACCTCTTATTCTTTTATGGTAGTTTATAAAATGATTGATATTATATTTAGATTGTGCATTAGGATTGCATGATTTTCATGGTGTATTTATTTTTTATGCTTTAATGTGTGGCTTGGATGCAGTAGGCTCGTAGGATAAAATTAATTTTTCATCCCAACTAACAACTCATAACCAAGTTTTAAAATAATTCATATCCTCACCATAAAGCCTAGGATTTAAATATAATAATTAAAATATTTAGCAACCCTTTAGCTGTATGATTGTATGTCTCACATCATACATGCATATTACTTCTTCCTTGAATATGAGGGATCTTCATCCTTGCACGATAGGGGAATGCTTGACCTATGAGGGCATCCTTTGTGGTGGAAAACACCACCTTCTCACTGATTTAGACAACAATATGTTTCACCTTATATTTAGGCAATAAAGATCTCAAGCCTTTGTCTAAAAGATTGTGTTAAAATGAAATAAAATTTGTAAAGATTTGCACTTTGTAGATTAAGCCATATGTTCATACCACTCATGCTCTAGTCTCATAGGGAGTGGGTGTTGGACTTTAGTCACTTTCCAATTAAAAAATAAGCATAACTATCTTATAATTCATAAGACCAAACTACAGGATTTTGAATCGTAGGAGGTGTTAGTTGGCAGCCACTCTAGGTTGCTTTATGTCCAGTGGGACGGTTTACTCTCTCTTATGGAAATAAACCATTATGTCCATCTTTCGCTTAGATTTAGGTTGTGCTTTAGCTCATGCTAAAGCTCTCTAGATTTAGGATCTGAGGTTGCTAGTTTCCTTCAGGCTACAAGCATAAATCCTCACCTCTTAGGTATTTCCATAATCTTGTGTTGATAGATTATAATCCCTAGCAATCTAATAAAATTTCAACTAAAATAAATAAATTTCTTCACTTTTAAATATGTAAAGCCACACTGTATGATATATTGGAATGGTCACTAGTATCATGAACATTCCCTTCTTATCTTCCTTTGGATTCTAAAATAAGTCTTTCCACTTGATCTATCACACTTGATTTTTCAAACATAAATAATCCCTTGATAGTCTAGCCTTCAAATCTTTCGAGACAAAAATTGCCTACTTTAATCAAGAGTATTCTTAGGGAATCTCATTCTCTATGATGTGATTGACTATGGAGGCTTGCCTCTATAGAAAAATTAAGCACTCGACTTAAAATAAACCCTAATTTACTTTCCTATGTAAAGTAAGGGAAAATCTCTGGTATTTTTGAAGACCTATCATGCTTTAGGAGTCCTTATAAGGTGATTTGGCCCATTATAGGGTGATGTTTCTATCTTTCGAGATAGTACATGATACCTTAATATCATACTCGATCACTTTAATAAGTACCCCTATGATCCGTGGTGTCCACCCACATCCAAAAGTAAACACCACATATTTTTTTTTGAGTGTAGGGATTGTTCTCTCGCCATCTCTAATAAATAATTATTATCTCTCCAAGCATCGATAATAGACTTATATTTTATATAAACCCAAGACTATCATTCTTTCCATTGGTAGCTTTTTAATTTCATCCTGAAAGGGTAGCCAAGATTTTAGGCTTTTGGGACCTCACTGTAGGTCTTAAAACCCAGTCCCCAATTTAGTAATAAATTAATTAAAGGAGTCGATCAAATATAAATCAAATAGAATTTAGAACCTCTTACCACTAGCTTGGTAAAGCAAGGTTTGTTTCATACTTAACAAAACTTCAATGAAATCTGAAGTAAAACAAATAAAATCTTTTATAAAATTTTCAAAATCTTTTCAATGCATGATCATGTGAACTTCACTTAACATAATTTGCTAAGCGAAGGCTCTCTTTTAAAACCAAAGTCAAGTAAAATAAAATCAAAATCTTTCAAACCCTTTTTCCGAATAAAATTAATTGAACTTCATTTAACATACCTAAATTTGCTAACTGAGGATTCCTCTTTTCAAAATCAAAATTAAATTAAACAACGAACCTCTCTTTCAAAAATAAACATATTCAAACCCCTTTTTCAAAAATTAATTAACTAACTCCATTTAACATACTTAAATTTCTTAAATGAGGGCCTCCCTTTCAAAATCAAAATACACAAAATAATTTCAAACAAAACCAACTCCATTTAACATACCTAAATTTGTTAAATGAGAGTCTTATTTTTCAAAATTAAAATAAAATCCAACAACCAACATACAATTGAACTCCACTTAGCATACCTAAATTTGTTAATGAGGGTTTCCTTTTTCAAAATCAAAATAAAATCAAGCATCAATAAACAACACATAATTGAACCTCTATTTAACATACCCAAATTTATTAAAAGAGAGTTCCTTTTTAAAACAAAATTGAAATCAAAACATCTCACACACATTTGAACTCCATTTAACATACCAAAATTTGTTAAATAAGAGTTCAATTTTCAAAATCAAAATAAAATCACACATCAACAAACAAACAATCAAGCATACAAGTGTGCTCCATTCAACATACCCAAATTTATTAAATGAGAGTCTCACTTTCAAAATAAAACCAACATCAACATCAAACACACCTTTTCAACTCCATTTAACATACATAAATTTATTAAATGAGAGTTCTTCTTTTTAAAATCAAATCAACACATCAACAATCAATCAACAATCAAACCATCAAGAAAAGAAGCTTTCAAAATTTTCAAACATACAATTGAACCACATTTAGCATACCTAAATTTGATAAATGAAGGTTCCAAAATCAGATTCTAATAAAAGAAAACAACAAATACATCTCTAAAAGCCTCTTCAAACCCCACTCAACATACCTAAATTTGTTGGATGTGGCTTCCAAAATCAAATTCAAATTCAAACATACAACTCAAGGTAGATTCTCTCCTCCAAATCTCTAAATCTCTCCAATAGAAACCCATTTAGCATACCTAAACATGTTAAGTGAGGGATCTAATTTAAAAGTCAAACCAAAACCAACAATTCAAGTCAATAAATCAATGCAAGGGTCTAATTCAATTCTCTTTTCCAACAATGCAGAGATGCCGGCCCAGTTCTTCATTCCATTTTTCAATCAGTTTTTTGCCATGTCTTCTGGAAAGCTTATTTTCTCCTTCGCATCTGATGTGGATTTGGCCTTGGATCAATCCATACTCACCAATGCCCCTGTGATTCAGTTTGGACTTGGCTTTGAGAACTTCAATGACTTAGTATATTTCATGTGATAATAATTCAATTATATTAACCTTAAGAAGCCTTTCATATTGGATAACACCATTAAAGTTAACCTAAACTTAAGATTAATTAAAAATCATTTAACAAGCCATTCACTAGAGAGAACTAAATCAAATTAATATGCTTTAGAAAATGGCTTAAGGTAGGGATGAAAGAGGGTAATCTGAGGGACCAGCCCTCATCACTGTTAGCAAAGAGGAGGTGGCATGCAAGAAGCCACTTCTCCATTTTGACCTGCAGTCTGACTCCGAGTTTCCCTCTCTGAAGAGGAAGGCCATTAAGGTTCCCACACCCCCATCAATGCTAGTTGTATCAGTGCTAGTGTCAGTGCCAGCTCAATCTGTTTCCCCTGGTGCAGTTCCAGCTTAGGCTAGTACCTCCTCATTGGTTCACCCTGTTTTGAAGGGGAAGGCTATCTTGGCTTTTAAGATAGTCTCCCTACCTTCAAGGTAGGTTCTAGTTTTCATTTTGACCCACTCACTAAGACTCAGTGTCGCAATAAGAACCATAAGATTAAGCGGTAGTATGAGCATGAGGTGAGGCAGACAGATGAGGCATCCTATGTTACTGAGGAGGGTTCCCCTCGTGAGACCTATCCATTCTTGGGTGGCAGTAGGCTCCACCCCCTCTCAGCTTTAGAGGGGGAAGAGGATTACTGCAGGATTGCTTCATCACCCCCGTGACTTGCAGAGTACAAGACACGAGCTAGGGATAGGTGGAAGCCCTACACTAGTCTATGGTCTATTCTTCATCGAGTCGGTAGAGCCCATGAACGCTTAGAGTCTGTTACTTTGCATGATCTGAGGAGCCTGATCCCTAGAAGTGTTAGGAATTAGATACATAAAGAAAGGGCCTCTGAGGCTAGAGTTACTACCCAAGCAGACAAGTGAGAGAGGAAGAGTTTGCAAGATAGTTGGCGGCATCCACTTTGATGGATTTCCCTAATCAGTGAGCTATTAGAGCTGATCATTTTGACTGCATAGTCCTTACCGATAACATTAGTCATTGGAGGAGATCTCTGATGGAGAGGCAGTAGGTGTCCCCACCATCACACTGCTTCACTCACCATCCACCTTCACCAGTCTAGGTTCCACCGCATATAGACCCCACAAAGTTTTATAAGCCCCCTTCTAGAGAGAGAGTTTCTCCAATGGTGATCCTACTATGGCACAAGGATCCCACTCCATCTACTCCACCCATTGAGGTGAGGTCAAGCTTGCCTATTCGACCTTCCATCCTAGCAGTGGAGAAGGAGTGGTGACCCAAGAGCATCATGGTTTCCCCATCACCACAATAGTGGAGGAGAATAGGGGAGGGGACACCGTGGTAATCCCAATGATAGTTGAGCCACCCAGGGAATGCACCCCACCAGCTTAAAGTATTCAGTGCACACATTTTATAGAGCCCAGTCCAGTAGTCAGTCGTCAGCCAACCTATGTTTTGGTAGAGTAGGGCAGAGTAGATGACTGTTATTTAGAGGACATTTTAGAAGAATATCATACTGTAGTTAGACAGATTGTTGGAAATGATCATTCTAATCAGAATGAGGGTATGGTTGATTTCCACCTAGATGAGGATGACATATTGGTGGACCTAATGAAAGTCCACATGGTTGACACCCGAGGATCCCTAGAGGGAAGAGTATAGCCAGAAAAGTGATGCAATTGAGGAAGGTGACACCTCTCACTCAACTCAACACCTCCTCCAGTAGCTCAAGAAGAAGCATAATCTGAGAGACAAGATGGATAAGAGGGTAGAGATGTTTATGGTAGTAGTTCTAGCCTTACAAGACTAAGCCCTAGTTTCACAGCCTCCCCCGATGGAGGCCGATTGACCTGAACTAGTATATACCTTAGATCATCCCAAGTGCACTCCCATGGATTATGATGCCGAAATCTTGGAAAGGAAGGTCATCGATAGTGCCTCCATGCAGAAAAAGAACATAAAGCAGATGGTCGAGCAGCTAGTGAAACAAGCATTGGCGTAAGCCCGGGGGAGCTCATCTATTCCAAAGGATAGACCCTACCTAGAGGAATTTGATGTAGTCCAATACCCTAAGGGTTTTGTGCCACCATCCTTCAAGATCTTTGATGGCAGAGGGAACCCAATGTAGCATATTGCACACTTCAAGGCCAATTGTTGCAACGCCGGTGGCTACGATGCACTTCTTTTTTGCCTTTTTGTTTATAGTTTATCAGGGGTCACATTTGATTGGTATGCTGAACTACCCAATGGTTCATTGTAGAGTTAGAGCATCTCTTCATCAAGAGATTCATAGGAGCTCAGTAAAGGGTGAATGTATGTGACCTCATCGTAGAAAAAGGAAAACTCGATGAGTCTTTTGTTTATTATATTCTTAGATGGCGCATCCTCAATATGAAATGCGAACTAAAGCTATCAGAGTAGCATGCCATTAAGATTCTGCTTAAGAATATCGATGGCTCAGTCACCTTCATTCTTAAGGGATTCACCATAAAGATATTTGAGAAGCTAATCAGCAAGGCGGCTAATCTATAAAAGGAAGTCAAATAGTTACCCTTTTCATACCCATCATTTAAACCCAAGCCTTAGAAGATATTTGAGAAGAAGCCTACGATAGTTGTGTTAGTGGACAAGGAGAAACAGTCAGCCAGAGCACAGTTGGAGAGGCCCAGATTTCAATAGCCTCCACTACCACCTCCTCTTCCACCACCTCGACCGCTATACCGGCCGCCACCTCTGCCACAATGTCCACCACCACTGCCACAGTAGCCTACTCAGTAGTGATATCCATATCCACTACTAGGCAGCTACTTTCTACCTACTCTTGCTAAAAATTTAAGTAAGCCATACTCATTCCAGAGGGAGGTAGTTAGAAAGATCTTCAAGAATCTCTTGAAGAAGCATGATTTCCAGCTACCCGAGCCTAAGAGGCCGAAGGAAGTGGGAAAGAGCGATGATCCTAGCTATTTCCTGTTGACCTCATTTTCAGAATGAGCTCTCAACACCTCCTTCTTAGACATAGGATTCCTTTTAGACTTTAAGAGATCTTTAGTCTTAAGACACATCTAGTGATTAGGTGGACACTCAACCTAGCCTTAGAGACTTAGAAGGGTTAGCCATAGGAATAGGTCATGCCTTAGGGGTGTTAGAAAATTTGCCAACCCTTAGCTTGAACCATTCCTCACCTTCCTTCCTTCAAGTAAAACTCCACATCAATCTTATTTGATTTTATCCAAATTCAAATCAACTTCATAGGATTGAAATCTATGATCAAAATTCATTAAAATTCCTAAGTTCAAATCTTCTTAAGTCCTTAATCTTCCTCTTAAGGACTTATCCAAAATCATGATCTAAACCAAATCAAATCTTTAAGATTTCTCATAATTCATTTATATTCTCATTTATCTTCACATAGATAAATAAAATATAAATTCAAACCAGTCAAACTAAACTTAAAATTCAAAATTAATTCATGAAATTTCCTAAGTCCAAAATCCAATCTAAGCCTTTCAAGTCAAAACCTTGAACTTAGCCAAATCAACTTCAAATCAAGCCAAACCCTTGATTTTCTCTCATTCAATCAATACCATGAGTTCATATATAAATACAAACTTCAATCAAAAACAATCAAAACCTAGTTCAAAAAAAATCAAAGTCAAAATCCTTCATATTCTTCCTTTGAATATGAAATTGTCAAATGATCACCATTTAACTTCAAATCACTTGCAATGGATTTATAATTTAATAAGTCCATAAATAAGTTCAACTTCAAATCAAGCTTTGACCAAGCCATTTGACCCACATAGCTCACTTGACCTAAAGTGACCTAAAATACCCTTATGAGCCAAATTATAATCAAATTGGATTGAACCAAACTCATCTTTTATGTGATCAACAATCATCATGGGATGATCAATCAAATTCATCAAACCAAGTCAACACTTAACCAAAATGAAACCATAAATTTCATAGGCCAAATTGATTGAAACCATTATGATCTCAATTTTCAAACTGAAACCAACATTTGCTTTAACTATTGACTGTTTACCTAACGACTAAAAGTCAAAATGTGTCAAAACTTGATGTAAGCCAAATTGACTCAAATCATTGATTCAAGTTCATTCCAAATCACTTGTTGAACTTGACCAAAGCCTCAATTGACCATAGACCTAACTATTGATTGACTTTAGACTGACTTGACCTAAAGGGGTCATGTTGAGCTAAATTTGAACTTAATAAAATTGATTGGAAACAAAGGATTACATATGACTAACCAAACTTCCTTCCTGACCTACTCAAATAGGTCAAATGGGTCAATAATTAGACCCATTTGACCTAAATGAGTCATATGAGCCAAATTCAAAACTATATCAAATTGAATCAAACCAAAGCCACCAAAACATTTCAATGGCCATATGAACTTGACCCAACCCTTGGTTTGACCCAATTTGTGCAATTGGTCAACTTGATCTAAGTTGACCCATTTTGACCTAAATGGGTCAACATGAGCCAAACCTTATAAAATGGATTCCAAATCCAATGAAACTTGGCCAAACATAGTTTCTCCACATACCCAACATATCCAAAGTAAAAAAATCAGCAAAATGACCATCCTATCCCTGGGCCATACCCTCTTCATATCCACTTAAGGCTTTCATAAAAGCTCAAAGGGACCGAATGAAGAGTGGTACATAAATGGGTTGGGTCATTGGCTAACCAAAAATCTAAATCAAAAATCATCAAAATCCTCTTCCACTCAAATTCAAGCACATGGGAGGTTGGCTTTCCACCTCAAATTGACCATGTGCACTCTAATAATCACATCATTCTTGATCAATTGGATCAAAATGGCATAATGGTCATCCTTCAAGGGAGATATACTCCCCTAATTCAATTGATAATACCACATTGATTGCATACTAGAGAGTAAGGAGCCATAGAGTGATCCCATTTTTTAGAGCTCTAGCCATTTTCCAATCTTGATTTTGCTTGAAAAAGGGAGGAAAATTATTGACTTATCCATTCAATTTTACCATATTCCTTTTGCATACTTCATCGGGAGCTAAGTTGCACCAAGCTTCCATTGGAGTTCCCATAGCAATGAGGAGTTGAATTGGATCAAAGCCGTAAAGGGAGCAAGAGGAGTTGGTCCATAGAGCAATTCACATAACCTCAAGAACTCATTCTTCCACGCTTGTCTCAACAAAGCTTCTCCAAGGGAATCGATGGTGATCACCTGAGGTATGAACTTTTTCGACCACCTAGCATAGGATGTGTTGGTCCTTTGTGAAGAAAATTTTCAATTCAAGTGAATCCCACCATTGGATGTGCCACTCTTTGGCTTTAGATGGTGTGGGTTAAGTTTGGTTTGAATCCAAGCTCAATTTAACTCAGATTTTCCCCTAGAGCATGGACGGTCTCTATTGATCAAGGGGGGAAGAACTAGCGAGATCTCAGCTATCAATTCATGCATTTTGGATGGACGGCAGAGATAATTCCCATGCTTAGATTTCTTTAATCCTTTTTAAAATCGCAGAGAGATCTCGGTCATTCGATCTTTGATCAGACAATAGAGATCAAACTGCATTCACCGTCAATCGCCTTTTGGATTTGACAACTTAAGTGAGAGGCTCACGTGATGCATGTAAAGCATAGTGACCACCTCTGCCATGCGTAGCGCCATGAGCTATAAGATTAGTTAAAATGCTTTAATTAATTCTAATTAATTTAGGAATCTTCTAAAATTCATAACTCTCTATAAAATTCAGAAAAATATGAAATAAATTTATATGTAAAGATAATTCAACCTAGAATATTTTAAAATTAATTTCAATGGGTTTTGAATTATTCTTTTATCTAATTTTGGGTTTTATTGGAAAGTTTATTTTACTAATTACTTTTTAATTAAGCCTCAGATTAATCCCAAATTTTTAGGTATATTTTAGGTCATGACTTATGACTCCCCTATTTTTTTTTGGGATTTATTGAAAGCTTGATTAGAAGAATTGCATATGGATTTCTTAATTACCCTCCTTATGTAATTAATGATAATTAAGATATGATTAGTGGTTTTAATCATTAAGGTCAGATCCAGTAGATAGAGGTTTATGGAATAATTTTGGGGAATTTCCCCTAAGTTATTCCCTAAACTCCCTTTTCTTTCCTTAATCTCTATTAATTAAGGATTAATCCATTTATTTATCCCCTTAATTAATTTCTAAAAAATTCTAGAATGTTCCAGAACTTAATTAATCTACTTTGGGTAGATGCTTAGGTGTTTAATAGCAAATCAAAACTTAATTCATATGTGTGAGAGGGTGTTTTGAAATTACTTAAGCTAAACCCCTTAGCTTAATTAACCTTTAATTATGAGCCAAATTGCATTAAACCTTTTTCTTATTAAGTGCATTGCAAATTTAAATTCCTTGTGAGTTTTTATGTCATCTCATTTGCTCATAATTATTTGGTTAATTATTCTAAGGTGGTGTAGGTAAGGGTTAATTAACTTACTTAATTCATACCTTAACCTAATTAACACATAAAAATGGATCTAATTATCTAAAAATTAAACAAAAATATCAAACACATGTGGGAATGACTTCAGAATAGTAAACTCATCTTACCTTTTCAAAATTAAATCAAATTCCAAACTAAACAAAAATCACATTGAATTCACTTTAATTTATTTTAAGCTTTCTTATTCCATAAGAATTCTTTAGGATTTATGTGAAGTGAATGTGTTTACATGCTTTCATTGCTTTGAAACTTTCCCCAAAATGTTAAATTTGTATGTCATGTAGTTTCATGCATTCATATTTTCTCAAATTCAAGTTTAAAATGAAATTGTTTACATTATGTCAAATTTGCATGTGTTGGCTAAAGCAGAAATATGAATGGCAATTATCACTACTAAATTCAAATTATTTTTAAAACATATAAATCAAATATCAAATCTAAAAGTATGCTACTTATACTTTAATTACAAGCTTGCATGTGAACGATTATAAAGGTGTGCTTAGTATAGGTTTTCCCTTCTCTTTTATGTTAGTATAGTTTTGAATAGGATTTGGTAAGATGTGTGGTTCATTTGAAAAGAACCTAACACTTTCATAATCCCATATCTTATTCATCCCTATGCTATCACTTAAGAAGGAAAAACCTATGCTTACTCACATAAATTGCATAAACAAAATAAATCCATTAATTTAACTTTTGCATTCTTCTTTTCCATTTCATTTCTTTTATACACATGTTTGTATTTAAGGAAAGTGGTATATTAGTCTGGACAATCCTGAGATTGTGAGGCTTTAAGTAGCCCTATGTAGGTTTTATACCTTACATCTCTGGTTAACAATGGCATCGTACTCACTTATGCCTTTCTTACTTTCATGTGTGTATGTGAAAATTTGGATAAGGAAATCCCTTTCTACTTAAGAAAAATCATGCATATTCAACTTCCAAATTTCCTAAAGATTACTTAGCATGCATCATAAAGTGTGTTTAAATATTTTGTGTGTATATATATGCTTAGGATTCATTCATATGCATGTTATACATGTTGGGAAAAAATTGAAGTGATGTGTGTTTTATGAATTTGATTCATTTTACTTAATCTTAAAATTTTTTCTTCTTGAATGGGTTTGTTTAGAGTTTATCTAAACTTAGGATTAATCAAAATATTCACTAAACAAAACCAAAAATGTGAATCTACTTTAGAAATTACATAGGTTAGGGAAGGAAAGAGAAGTTCTCTTCTCTTTCTCTCTCTTCATAACTTAGTAATTAATTATAGGATTCACTTGAACCATATCAAAACATGAAATAAAATCAATCCAAAACCTCTAACAACTTAAATGAAACCCTCCTCTAAGTTGAATATGTTTTCACACTTAGAAAATTTGAACCTAAAGCCATAGCTAAGCATACCACACAAACCTTCAAAGCACACACATTAGCCTAAGTCACTACTTCTAGCTTTAGGTTAGGTTGATGCAATGGTTTTATGCTTTATTTTGTTTTGTTATATATGTTTTAGACTAGATGTTAGGGTGTATGCTCGTAGAATGAATGGTATACTCATAGTCTAATCATTCTTTTCATGGAGATTGTGCTTAAGGGGTGCTATCACAAATAAAAATATAAAATGCTTTTGCTTACAGGTGCTTTATACCCCTAAGAATAATCCATAGGTCATGTGGACTTAGTCACCCATGTGTGGGGTGATATGTCCAATATAAATGCTTAGGATTGGTGTGGTTTATTTTAGCTAATCTATATTTTGCAGGTGTTAGCTAGATTTCCTTTTCCTTTTTATATAAATTTGTGCAATTAGGATTTTGGAATTATTATTATGGGGATTAGGATGAGCATTGGTCATAAGATCCTATCTTATGCACCATGTGAAGCCCTAGAGCATCCACCTTCCAACCCTCCAAAAGAAAGAACCAAAGAAGAAGAAGAAGAAGAAGAAGAAAGAAGAAAGAAAAAAAGAAAAAGAAGACCCCATAATAATGGTTCCTTAATTAATGTAATTCATTTGTAATTCGGGTTGTATAAGAGTGAGCTACCTAATTTGATTAGGTTTGTCTTGTGCCCACACTTTTATTCTTTTGATTCTTTATGATTCTTTGTTTAGCATTGATTTTAGTTTCTTTCTTGCTTTATTTGGATGATTTTTTTAGAAATTATTATATTTACCTAACTTAACAACTCAAAATAAAATTAAATAACTCATAACCTCACCTAAAGCTAGGTTTAAAATCAAGATAAAAGAATTAGCAACCCCCGGATGAGCATTTCTTTTATAACATCATGCACAAATGCATCTTGTTTCACTCTTGATTGGAGGGCTTTCACCTTTTGAGAAACTTGACCTATGAGAGCCATGGTGGAAACTCACCTCCTCCCTTCTTGATGATTTTGGCCAATAACTCTATTTCTCATGCATTAGGTATATGAATCCTATTAGCTTGAGTCAAAAATAATTGTCCAAAATTGAAAATAAAATGATATTTGAATTGCATTAGATTTAGGTCATTTGAAGCATACCTTTACATAATCTAGTCTCTTTAGGGAGTGAGTTTAAGGACTTAGTCTCTTTCTAAATAATAATAGCCCAAATATCTTGCATAAGCATATGACTTGCCTACATGTGTTTAAAATCGTAGGAGTTAGTTGGCGGCCACCCCCAGATGGTTGTAAGTCAAAACTGTCAGGTAGTTTGATTCTCTCTTATAGAGGCAAACAAAATACCCATTTTCATGTTAGATTTAGGTTGTGCTTTTGGCCCTCGCCAAAGCTCCATAGATTTAGGTTCTAAGGTTGCTTCTCCCTTTTGTGGGCCCTAAGCATAAATCCTTACCTCTTAGGCATTTCTATAACCTTGTATTATGACATTATAAGCCCTAGTATTCTAATGAAAAATTCAACTCAAATAAACTAAATCAATTTCAAAAATGTAAATCCTAATCATAGGATAGTTTGAGATGCTCACTAGGTTTCCTAGCATCGTGAGCATCTCCTACTTATTCTTGTTTGGCTTCAATAATAAATCTCTCTTTGATCAATCCTATTTGATCTTTAAAAAATAAACCAATCGATTGATAGTCCTTTCCCTATTGAAATCTTTAGAAGATCATTTACCTTAATAGAAAGTTTTCCTAAGGAATCCCCATTTCTTAGGATGTAATTCACTATGGGGGCTTGCCCCTGTAGCGAACTTAACGAACCCGATTTAAAATAAATCCTGCTTTACTTTTCCATGTAATGTAGAGGAAGAATCCCTGGTACACTTCAAAGACCCAACGCCTTTAGGATCCCTTATTTTGGTGATTAAGTCCATTGTAGGGTGGTGACTTCTATCTTTCAAGATGGTACACCTCTCCTTAATATTGTACCCGATCACCTCAATAAGTACATCTGTGGATCTACGTGGCATCCCAAAAAGACAAATTTTTATAGGCGTTTCTTTCTCTTTCTACCAATAGATTTTGAAAAGTGACTCCTATATTGAAAATTTTCACCATAGATTTTTCTGGCGACTTTTTTGGGGATGGTTCCTCTTTCCATCTTTGGTAAATGATCGTTGTCTCTAAGTATCAATAGTGGGTTTGTACTTTTGTATGAACCCTAGACTATCTTTCTTTTTGTTGACACTTAACTTATTTCATTCTTAAGTTAAGCTAGCCAACATCTTTAGGTTTTAGGACCACATTCCTTGTTGGTCTTAAAACCCCCATTGGGTTCTCCAATGAGTAAAATGAAAAGATCTAAATAAAAAATAAATGCTTTTAAAGACTTCTCCCTTATCATTTTCATGATAAGGAAAAGTTCATTCTAAAATAATAAAGATAAAACAAATTTTTTATAAAAATTTGCTTTTCAAAAGCACTCTTTCACCCTCATCTAACAATTATTGTAATTATTACATGTAGGAATCTTCAAAGTAAAAACTAAAAATCTTTTCCAAAAGCACAAAGGAACATCTTCCATCACTTCACTTTGATGAAGATTTCATTTACAAAAATAAAATGAACAATCATCTTTCCAAAAAAAATTAAAATCAAAATTTTCAAAAAGCACATATGAATATCTTCGTTTAATATAGCTAAATTTATTGAATGAAGATTTTATTCTCAAATAAAATAAAATAATTTGGAAATACCACTTAAACATATCCTACATATGATTAAGTTGGAATTCCCCTCTTTCAAAAAGTAATAATCACGCACAAAACAAACCTTTCACATTTCAAAAATAAGATTGATATCCATTCTACATACCTAAATTTGTTGAATGGAAGTCCTCTTTTCAAAAATTAAAACTTAAACAATCATACTTTCAAAATTTCATTTCATATCATTTTAAAATCCAAAATTCACTTTGGAACTTCAATTTGTTAAGTGAAGTCTCCAAATCAAAATCAAAAAATTTCTAAACACATTTGGAACTTCATTTAACACACCTTAATTTGTTAAATGGAGTCTCCAAATCCAAAATCCAAAAATTTTCTAAACACATTTGGAACTTCATTTAACATACCCAAATTTGTTAAGTGAAGTCCCCAAATCCAAAATCCAAAAATTTTCAAAAATACATTTGGAACTTCATTTAGCATACCAAAATTTGCTAAGTGAAGTCTCCAAATTCCAAATTCAAATTTAAAAAAAAAAACTTTTCAAACAATTATTTGGAACTTCATTTAACATAATCAAATTTGCTAAGTGAAGTCTCCAAATTCAAAAATCAAAAATTTTCAAAACACATTTGGAACTTTATTTAACATACCCAAATTTGTTAAATGAAGTCTCCAAATTCAAAATCAAAAAAAAAAATCAAACACATTTTGGAACTTCATGTAGCACACTCAAATTTACTAAGTGAAGTTTTCAAATCAAAAAAAAAAAAAAATCAGCAATCATATTTTAAAATTTTTAAAACACATTTGGAACTTCACTTAACATACCCAAATTTGTTAAATGGAGTCTCAAATCCAAAATCAAAATTTTTCAAACAACTTTTTGGAACTTCATTTAACATACCCAAATTTGTTAAAGTGAAGTCTCCAAGTCCAAAATTCAAAATTCTAAACACATTTTGGAACTTCATCTAACATACCCAAATTTGTTAAGTGAAGTTCCAAATCCAAAATCAAAATTTTTGAATAACATATTTTGGAACTTCATTTAGCATACTCAAATTTGCTAAGTGAAGCTTCCAAATCCAAAATCAAAATTCTTCAAACAACACATTTTGGAACTTCACTTAACATACTCAAATTTGTTAAGTGAAGTATCCAAATCCAAAATTAAAATTTTCAAACATATTTTGGAACTTAATCCTTAGCATACCAAATTTGCTAAGTGAAGTTTCCAAAGTCAAAACAAAATCTTCAAAACACTTTTGGAACTTCTTTCCTTAGCATACCAAATTTTCTAAGGAGAAGTTTCCATTTTTAAAATCAAAACAAATCAAAAATTTTGAACTCACCTTTTGGAATTTCATTTAGCATACTCAAATTTGCTAAGTGAAATTTCCATTTCAAATTAAGGAAAGTCTCCACTTTCAATCAAATCAAAACAAAAATGAAACACTTATGATTCCCTTAGCATACCCAAATTTTCTAAGGATCCTACCTCTTTAAAAATCAAAATATCAAAACAAAAAAATGAAACACTTTGGATTCCCTTAGCATACCCAAATTTGCTAAGGATCTTACCTTTTCAAAAATCAAAACATCAAAACAAAAATGAAACACTTAGGATTCCCTTAGCATACTAAATTTGTTAAGGATCCTACCTTTTCAAAAATCAAAACATCAAAACAAAAAATGAAACATTTAGGATTCCCTTAGCATACTCAAATTTGCTAAGGATCCTACCTTTTCAAAAATTAAAACATCCAAACAAAAATGAAACACTTAAGATTTCTTAGTACACCTACATTTGCTAAGAATCTTATTTTCAAAAAAAAAAAAAATCAAACAAAACACACTTGGGTTCTTCACTTAGCATACCTAAATTTGCAAAGTAGGAATTCCAATTCTCAAAATCAAGCAACAATTCACAAGAAAGAAATAATTATTTTTAAAACACTTCACTTAGCATACATAAATTTGCTAAGTAAAATTCCAAAAATAATCAAATAAAAATAAAATCTATTTGACCCTTACTTTAACATACCCAAATTTGTTAAAGGAAAGGGTCTCCAAATCTAAAAATTCAAATCTAAACAAACATGAAACTTTGGAAGCATCCTTCTCAAAAAATTTGAATCCATATTTCAACATACCTAAATTTGTTGAAGTTGGGTTCATATTCAAATTCCTCTTTCAATCAATCTTCTCAAATCCATTTGAATCCCACTTAACACTTCAAAGTTGTTGGATGTGGGTTCAAATTTTTAAATTCAAAATTCAAAAATCTATAAAGATAGAAATCTGATACAAATTTATTTCTCATTGTAGATTCTTATAGTCAGTGTAGTAGTAGTTTAGTTTCAGTCTCTTACAGTTATTGAAATGGCTGGTTCTCAGAAGTTTATTTTTACCTTCCCCCATGGTATGGATCTACCTTTCGATCAAGCCAGCTTTGCCCGTATATACCATACACATCTGATTCACTTTAGTCGGGTATTTGAAAGAGCCAAGATTACTTATGAGGGCATTCCCCTCACTATAGTTAGTAGGACCAAGGTGACCGAGAAAAAGCGGTCATTAGGATTGACTTGCCCTCTGACTCTGATGCCTCCTCACTGAAGAAAAATGTGGTGGCAATACCACATGCTTCACTCATAGTAGTGCTAGTAGTACCAGTAGTACCGGCCTCAGTTGTAGTGCGCCCCAGAGTTTCTCATGCTACCCCAGTGAGGGCTAGTACCATCTCATTTGTACCCTCCAAGAGTAAGTCACCTCAGGTCTTAGAGCTTGCCTCCCCTATATTTGAGTATGGTTCTAGCTTCCTCACTCCTCCATCTGCATACAACATAGGAGCAATGGCATGATCAAGCGCATCACTCATCATGAAGGTGATGGAGCGTGCTTCTTCATATTGATGAGTTCCCTATTATTACTTCACCACTGGTTATAGAAAACTAGTCCCAACCTCTCTTTGGATCAGACAAAGAGGATGCCAAGAGGATTCACTCATCAACTCCTCTAGTGGTGCATTTTTTAGTCAGCAATTTTTAGGAGCAAGAGGTCGTACATTGACCTCCGATCTATCTTATGCCAGGTAGGCGGAGCATACGGATGCTCAGAGTCTGGCACTCATTTTGATCTCCGATCCATCATTCCTCATAGTGTGGGAAAGAATATCTTCCAGGAGAGGGCACATATAGCACATATTACAAGTAGGGAGAGGTGGAGGTTCAGCATCGCGCTTCGCTCGATTGATTTTCTAGCTCGTACATGCCGCGACCATACTAAGCATCCTTCTTCGACTAGTCACCATAGGAGGACAACTTCTAGAGAGTCGATGGTGTCTCCACCCCATCAGCTCTACCCCTTGTCCGCCATCACTAGTTCAGGTTACAGCATCTCTTATTCCATCTAAGGCCATGAAGGCCATATCCAAGGAAAACCGCACCCATTGGTGATCTAGCTACGGCCAAGGGATCCTACCCCTTCTACGTCATTTATTATGGCAGGGCCGAGCTCTCCTACTAGACCTTCTACCCCAATAGTGGTGCGAAAGGAGTGGCAATCCTGAAGTGTCGTGGTCATTCCTTCACCAACTCCACCTATACAGTAGGATGTGGAGATGGTGATAATGATTTCAGATATGGTAGATGATAGTCCAGCTGTACCAGTGATAGTGGAATCTCCGAGGATTTTTACCCCTCTCATAGCCAGTAGCAGTTAGGAGTGTCATTCATCCAGTGAGTACAGTCCACATAGGATTGAGTCTCCAGTGGTAGATGAGGTTCGGTGCCTCTCATTACACGATAATGATCACACCTTTCAGTTGAAATATTTGTACATGCACAAATCAATCATTCTTTAGATGAGATGATGGCTCATTATTTCATGGAAAAGAAGAAAATTATAAGGTATGAATTATCAAATGAGGAGAGAGTCAGCTTCGATCCCAATGAAGATGACTTGTTGGGGAGACTTCGGTTGAGTACATGGTTGACACTAGAGGGTCTCTTCTCAGGGAACAACAAGCTTTGGAAGGAGATGAGGTTGATCAGGAAGACACCATAGAATTAGCACACCTCTGACATATCGTTGAGAAGGATGAGCAGATAGATAGGATGGCATGATGTTCTACAGGACTTGTGGCGAGTGTGCTGCGTAAAGCCCCATTAGTTCATCTACTATAGTCATTATTGACTGAGTTAGTGCATGTCTTGGATTCAGCCAACACTCTACCTCCCATTGAGCAAGGTAGCACTAGCCTATATTTGAAGGTAGTGGAAAGTACCTCCATATAAAAAAAGATATCAAATCCATGGTTGAGCAGCAGGTGAAGGAAGCTTTGGCTCAAGCCCAGGGAGGATCATCGATTCCAAAGGGTAGACCCTTCCTAGAGGAATTCGATGCTATTAATATCCCAAGGATTTCGTGCCTCCTTCCTTCAAAAGCTTTGATGGAAGTGGAAATCTAAGGCAGCATATAACACACTTCAAGGCCAGTTGTTGCAATGTAGGTGGCAGTGATGCTTTGCTATTCCGCCTCTTTATTAGTAGCCTAGCAGGAATTGCTTTCAATTGGTATGCTGAACTGCCCAATGAATCAATAAAGATATTTATTGAGTTAGAGCAGCTCTTTATCAAGAGATTTGTTTGAGCTCAGTAAAGGGTTACTGTAGGTGATCTTGTTATAGCATAACAGCACCCCGGTGAGTCACTTGTTGATTATATTCTCTGATGGAATAACTTGAGTATGAAATGTGAACCATTATTGTCTGAACAGCATACCATTGAGATTCTCTTGAAGAATATCCATGGCTCGGTTGCCTTCATGCTTAAGGGCTTCACTATCAAGACATTTGAGAATCTAATAAACAAGGTAGCTAGTCTATAAGGAGAGGCCAAACAGTTGCCTTTTCAAGACCAATTGCCTAAGCAAAAGCCGTAGAAGGTTTACGAGAAGAAACCTGGGCAGTAGCAATGGTTGATAAGGAAAGTAGCCTAGAGATCAGTCTGAGAGACCATGACCTCAACATCCTCCACCTCCTTTCCCACCATCGAGGTAGCCATACCGGCCTCCACCGTAGCCTCCATGGCCAGCACAGCCACCGCTTCAACCATACCACGGTGCATATCGCCAGTAGATGGTCCACCTACTCTTTTATATAAGTTAAATAAACCTTATTCTTTTAAGAGGGAGATAATCAGGAAATTCTTTAAGAATCTCTTAAAGAAGCTAATTTTCAACTACTCAAACCTAGGAGATTGGAGGAAGTAAGCAAAAGTCATGATCCAAACTTTTGCCCTTACCACCATATGCTAGGCCATGTTTTGGAGGATTGCTTCACATTTAAGGATTGGCTTCAACACAGCTTCAAGATTGATGTTGTAGTTATCCCAAAGAAATACCTTATAGAATAACCTTCCAGTTTATCAGAGTAATCCTTGGGGATACATGTGATCCTACCAAAACCAAAGAAGGTTGGGATGTCTCTTTATCTCGTACCTCTAAGAAGATAGTCGAGAAGATCAAGAAGCTTTCCTTGCGGGTGAGTCGTCAAACCTCCAACACTAAGGAAGGTTTGCAAGTTGCCTGCCAACTCTAGGAAAGTGGGGAGAGCGGCGTAGCATATGTCGGCCGAGATAGCCCTTTAGCACCCACCGTGTCCAACCTCCAGCCTTGCTTCCACAGATGACTTCTTCCATTTCTAGCTCTTTTTCTTCTACTAGTAGAACTCTTATATCAGTGGATAAGGGCATCAAATCCCTTACTCCACTCACTATACTTGATTTCTACTTTGTACCTCCAAATAATTCCAAGAAATTGAAGAATAAAGCTAGCTTGAATTACATCTATGTCACATCTAATGGGTTATCTTCTTCTATTCCTTATGATAACTCTTCAAGTCTAAATAACTATAATAAGTCTGATCTTCCTCTTTCTGATTCAGAGTTGGACTTTCCAACTTTGAACACTATGGGTTCACCTCTTTAGATAGGCTTGAAATCATCCAATACTGAGAGTCCCATAGGAGAAGCTGTAGTCAACCTGAAGTACAGGTAAAACCTTCCACCACCTTGCCTCAAGAGATCACCGAAGTTAACCTCGATAGTGGCAAGTTTCTACCTCCTAGGGTAGCATCTCAAGATAGAGGGAAACAAGTCATTTTTATTGAAGATCAAGAAGCCCTTCCCCACCATTGGATATGCTTGTGAAATATCAACTAAAGGTGGACTACAACATCCTTTCTCATCTAAGAAAGTTGCCATCTAAGCTAAGCATATATGATGCCCTTGTCTTATCCAACAGAGATGAGGGAATCACTAATCAAGGCTCTTCTTGATCCTAAAATATGCTTAGCTCAGCTGACTGCTATAGGTGAGGAAGCACATTATGTAAAGGAATCCCAAGGGATCACCTTCACAGATGAAGACTTCTACTAAGGGACTTATAGCATAACCGTCCCCTCTACATCACAGTTGATATGGACAGGTTTAGACTTGCCAGGGTTCTCATGGACATAGGTGCATTGATGAATATTATGAGTCTAAAGACACTTGCCTATTTGAGGATCAACATCTCCACACTCCAAGGAGATCGAATGATGTTAAGAGGATTCAATGATCAAGGTGAGCGGGCTTTAGGTTCCATAGTGTTACCTTTAGAGATAGGTGATTGGAAGATTGAAGTAAAGTTCTACATCATTAATTTGAATACTCCATTCACTGCTTTGCTCGGTAGGCCTTGGATACATTAGAACAAGATTATTCCATCCTCCCTTCATCAGTGTATCAAGTTCAGAAAAGATGGAATTGAATATCGAGTCAACGGTGATGAAAAGTCATTTTCAGTTAGAGAGGTTGAGATTTATGAGAATGTGACCCACTATCTTCCTCAACACACCCTTTCTCATGAACTTGGGCAAAATTCAAATGTAAAAACAAAAGAAAAAGAAAAGAAAAATGGAAACCCAAGTCCATAAGAAAGGAGAAATGAAAAAGAAATAGAGTTGCATCATACATTTCACCCATAGTCCATTCCGTCATATGGACGTGGGAAGAATGACTCAACCTCCACTAGGCAAAGGCAGAGGTAGAAACAGAGGCAGTTCCAGAGGTGGGAGACCCCCTAGTTGGCCTTCAACCAACAGATGTTGTGTTCTAGTTCATAGAAGTATCCCTACTATTCACATAAAATTGGAATCCAGCTTGGAGGATGAGTTTTATATGATTAGTAGACCAGCCAACCCCTCTCAGTGGGTTCCATTGGAGGTGACTTTCATTCCAAACAGTGACAAAGACCAGGCCTCCAAGCAAAGCAAAGCATTCAAATCTGGTTTATATAAAACTATTAGGAAATAGTTGGGAACCCTAGCTCTACCTCACTTTCATCTCAAAATGTTGAAGGTTTAGTAGTTAAGGAAGTCCCTACATCTTCTAGTGACATGAAGCAGAAGAGGTTCTTTTTGGGATCATCCTCTTTAAGTCCTGAAGTGGATGTAGAACTTGAGGAGGATACTTTTAAAAGAATTAATGAAATTATCACTTGATTTTTACTCACCTTGTGTTCAAAATCTTATACATAAAGGTTTAGTTCCTCATACATGGTATAAGCACAGGTCAGAGTACTTTAAGAAACTATGGAACAACTGGTGAAATCAAGAGTAGGACTAGGATTGATGCTGGGTCCTCGATGATGATTACTATTTGGTTGTTACCAACCATTGGAGTCTGATAGGTTCTTCTCACACAACCCCAACATTTATGAGAATGTGTGTTTAGAAACCTCAGATGCTCCAAATGATCTTCAAGTCAAGGATGCACCTCCATAATTTGAAGAAGAAATCCATTCAATAATAGACAAGCTCAAAGAAATCAACCTCGAGATAGAAGAAAATCTACTCTATACATCATTCATTCTTTGAATGAAGAAACCAATGACTTAGTTAAGCTATTGACTGAGTTGAAAGACTGCTTCGCATGGAGTTATGAAGAAATGCCTGGATTATCTCCTTAACATAGCAGTCCACAAGCTAGCAATAAACCCTAACGTTACCCCTATTAAGCAAGTTCTTAGATGCATGCAGTTAAAAATTGAACAACGGGTCATTTTTGAAGTCAAGAAACTGATCAATGCTGGTTTCATTAGGGAAGAAAAAATCTTACCTGGTTAGCCAGTGTCATCCGAGTTAAGAAGAAGAATGGCCAAATTCTCATATGTGTCAATTTTAGGGACTTAAATAAGGCATGTCCTAAGGATGATTTTCCTCTTCCTATACTAGAGTTAATGGTGGACATCGCCTCATCTCATGTAGTCTTTTCTTTCATGGATGGGTCATCTGGCTACAACCAAATCAAGATGTCTCCTGAAGATGAAAGAAACACTACTTTTCAAACCTCGATCAAAATCGTCTGTTATAGGGTCATGCCATTCGACCTTAAAAATGCTGGTGCTACATACCAACGGGCCATGACTCGGACCTTCAACAAACTCATCTATCATCAGGTTGAGTGCTACATTGATGAACTAGTAATCAAAAGTAAAGAAAAGGAAGACCACCTCTTTGACTTGAGAGTAGTTTTCAAATGGTTAAGATAGTATAACCTGAAAATGAATCTCCTAAAGTATGCATTCAGAGTAGCTTTAGGGAAATTCCTTGGGTTTGTTGTTCGACACCGGGGAATAAAAATATATCCTAAAAAGATTTAAGTTATCTTAGAAATGCCACCTCCTAAGAGTTTAACTCAACTCAGATCCTTTCAAGGATGGCTGTCATATCTAAGATGCTTTATCTCAAACCTATTAGGGAGATGCAAGCCATTCTCAGCACTTGTCAAAAAGGATGCCAAGTTCAAGTGGGATGATAAGTGTTAGCATGAATTCGAAGACATCAAGCAGTATTTGGTGAAGCTGCTAGTTCTCACAATCCTTATCCCGGGCAGGCCACTCATCCTTTACACTGCTATATTAGATGACTCGCTTGGGACTCTGTTGGCCCAAGCCAATGATGAAGGAAAGGAGAGTGCAGTTTACTACCTTAACCATCATCTGATCCCTGTTAAATCAAACTATCCACCTACTGAGAAACATTACCTAGCTTTGATCTTTGCCTCTCAAAAGCTGTGGCACTATATGCTTTCTCATAAGGTGAACTTGATCTCTAGGATGAATCCACTACAGTATCTCATGACATGACCAATGCTATCCAAACATTTGGTGCTGATCCTTGATACTCTCGTAATTTGATATCACATTTGTACCCCTTCGTGCGGTAAAAAGATAGGCACTAGATTTCTTAGCAGCACACTCACTTCCTGCTGATTCTTTGCTTAGTGACGATCTCCCCGATGAACAAATCATGAACTTAGGGGAGGCCGGCAACCACCGATGGGAGATGTATTTTGATGGTGATGCATTTTTTCTTCAAAGTGAAGCACCATGATCTATTCTTCCGAAGGCGGGTAGAAATAGTTATTCTAACTCCAGATAGTGATGTAATGAGATTCTTATACTATCTTTCCAACCCCTGCACCAACAATGAAGTTAAGTATGAGGCTTTGATTTCCAGTCTAGAGTTAACCATCACTATCAGTGTCAAGAGCATCAACATCTAAGAGGATTCTCAATTGGTTATCATCCAAATTATCGGGTCCTACAAGATTCTCAAACCCAAGCTTTGTCACTACCATGAGTATACCATGAAGCTATTGGTCTGGATTCTCAAAGTCACCATATACAAGATTCCCCGAGCAGAGAACGTAGTAGCGGATGCTTTAGCCAAACTTGCCAAAGAATTGGCATGTCCGGAAGATGAGTCCATTCCAATAAGGGTCCAAAATAGACAAATCCTATCCCTTATTGATGTTGAACTCATCGAGGGACTTTCTCTTGAAGAAGAGGTTGTCATTACTAAAAAGGATGAGGAGCTCGATTGGAGGCAACTGTTCATAAACTATTTGAACACTAGAAAACTACCTCAAGAAAAGTCACAAGCCCATCAGGTGCAACAAAGAGCTCTCTCCTACGCTCTTATTAATGGCACCCTGTACCACCGGATCCTTTGACCAAATGTGGTTATGTTGTCTAGACAAACACAAAGCTCATGGCATTATAACCAAGGTACATGCAGGTCTATGCGGAGCTCATCAATCTGGTCTGAAGATAAAGACAAAGATCATGATATTAGGATACTACTTGCCTTCGATAATTTCATACTACATGGATGTAGCTAGAAGATGCCATCAATGTTAGGTACATGGTGTGGTCCTCCACCAACCACCCAACATTAGCCTCATGCCCATTTGAGTGTTGGGGTACCGACATTGTGGGTCTTATCGATCCTCCTTCTTCTAAGGGTCACTAATTCATTCTAGCTTCCACCGACTACTTTTCCAAGTGGGTAGAAGACATCTCATTTAGAGAGGTCACAGCTCAGCATGTGCTTCAATTTTTCAGGAACCATATTGTATATAGGTTCAGGGTGCCTCGATGAGTTATATCTGATAATGGTATTGCATTCAAAAGCACAAAGATCAACAGCTTCACCAGAAGACACGTTATAGATTGAAGATACTCCACCATCTACTACCCTAGAGCAAATATCTTAGCAGAAGCATTCAACAAAACTCTCATCCAGATTTTGAAGAAAACTCTTGATGATAACAAATGATAGTGGCATGAGCAGTTAGTTGAATCCTTGTGGGCCTACCGCAGCACATATTTGACTTCGACTCAGTCTACCCTATTTTTCTTAGTGTATAGGTCTGAAGCCGTCTTACTTTTAGAAGTTTAGCTCCCATCACTAAGGATAGCATTGGGTAACAAGATCACTTCAAAATAAAATACAAAGTTGTGGTTAGAAGAGCTCGAAGGTTTGGAGGAGAGTCACCTATGGGCATGCCAAAATCTCGAGTTGTACAAAGCCAAAATGATTCAAGCTCACAACAAGCTGGTTTGACCTAGGTCTTTCCAAGTAGGAGAACTTGTGTTAGTCCTAAGAAGACCAATTATTACTCATCAAAAGATAGGAGGCAAGTTTGAACCCACTCGGAAAGGCCCCTATGCTATATAGAAGGCCTACCTAGGAGGATCTTATCAGCTTATTGATTGTAAAGGGGAACATCCGATGCTTCCAATTAATGGGCTATATCTAAAAAAATATTACTCATGAAACAAATCATGTTTGAAAATAATCATTAATAAAAAGAATAAAAATCTGACTCCACTTCATCAAATCTTCTCTTCTTTCAAAATGTTATTTGCTTATTTTGTGAATCTGCCATGACGTGTTTTAGGGTAGGTGTAAAAGTCTCCCAGTGGCATCCTATCCCTCTTTCACATCACAAACACAACCTCCCACTATTAGAATAGGTGTGATAAAACCCAAGAGGCATCCTATTTCCATTAGCAAAATTAAGTTAGGGGTGAGAGAACCCAAGCGGCATCCTTTCTTAGTGGAAACCCTATTCGCCATATGTGGCACCATTCTATCAAACTCCCTAGTGTGTTTAAGATAGATGTGAGATAACCTAAGAGGCATCCTATTCCTTTTAACACATACACAAAACAAACACAAATCTTTTATCTCAAGATGCTTTAATGTGGGAGCAAGCCTCCACACTCACTCATTAGCTGCTCTAGGTCGGGTCTATATGCTACCTCGCTAGTATGTCACCCTAGTGGTTATTTATTGGAATATGTGAGTCTCTGCACTTTTTTCTTAACTTGATCATTGCAAACCAATGAGCGCCTTATTAGTATGGTAGACTTCACTGCCCAGCCAGTAATCTACCTTCTGTTGACTTTGTTTAAGAAGATGTGAGTCCATGCTTTCTTCTTGAACTAGCCATCATGCACTAACTAGGTTGAGTATATTTGAGGTTTAGGATAAGTTCCCCAGAGGCTCTTTTCTTCTTGACTATATTTGAGTCGATATAAGTCCCCCAGTGGCATTCACTTAGTAGTCACCTTAGGTCGGATAGCACATATCGAGTCGAAGGCAGACTATCCCAACAATCAGTTTCACTATAGGAGGATGTGAGTCCCCGAGCTTTCTTCCTAGGCGATTGCGAGCACCAGGTTGGTTGTTCACTATCTTGTGTGACTCACCTGGTGAGTACACCACTCTTGGTAGATGTGAGTCCCCACACTTTCTCCTTGAGTTGGACACTAAATACCTATTGCATGTATGACTAGCCATGTCATTTTCTCCAGAGTGTTGGATTAAGCCCTTTAGCAGCCCCATCCCTGACGGGCACTCTATTTGGATCACATCCTTTGTGACCCCATTTAGACACTAAATGGGTTACTCTTGGATTGGACAGTCCCCCTTTCCTAGTAACCACCCCCGTGGTTGGAGAATTTGTTCAACGGATATGCAGATTCTCCCTTTTATAAATATGATAGGTCTAGTCGATATAAGCTCCTTCTCGCTTGATCCTCATAAACTAAGTCCACATTAAAATAAACTAAAATAAATAAACAAAATTAATTCTCTTGTGGATTAAGCCCCCCAAAGGGCCACTTTTCCCCAAAAGCATCCTATCCTTAGGTCGTGAACTCCCTAGGGTCGACTACGAGTTGAGATAAATTCCTGGGTACTCACTGTAGTAAGCCAGGTCGTTCAATCTATTTTTCCACAAGCAGGTTACCTCGACAGCCATTCCACTTTGGAAAATATAAGATAATGGAACATTCTTTCTATCATGTAAATCGAGAGCCCTGCAGTTTGATTTGTTGTCCAAAGCAATCGATCACCCCAGTGATCTTTTGTAGTGGAAAATGTGAGTCCCAAGCTTTCTTCCCTTCAATTGATCATTGAAAATTGAAAAGAACTCCTTTAGTAGGATAGCTCTCCCATCGGCTGGGAAGCTACTCTCTGTGGTTCAATAAATCTGAGATAGGTCTAGGCTGACAAAGCTCCTTCTGAGTGTGATCCATCACAAACTAATAGAATCCATCAAAACTAAAATAAAACTCTAAAAAATAAAATTAATCTTTGGTTATCCTTGAGTTAATTTAAGTCCCCCAGTGGCATTCACTCAATAGTCAGGTCCTAGGTCAGGTTTGATTTGTTACCCAAAGTAGCTGATCACCAGTGGTTCCTTATTTCAAGAAGATGTGAGTCTCCATGCTTTTGTAACAACCCAAAGTGAACACTTAAGCTAAGCCTAAAGACTTAGGAGGATTAGCCATAGGGTTTAGGTCATGCCTTAGGGATTAGGAAAACCTACCTACCCTGTAACATGCACCCAATCTATGCCAACCTCCTTAGCCTAAACCAAACCTCAAATTCAATTCATCAAAATTCAATTCAATCTCAAATCCACATAACTAAATTCCAATTGAATCTCAAATTAAATTAACCTTTCCTAAGCCATATGATTTAATCTTATGGACTTAGCCAAAATTATTTCAATCCAAACCAAACTCAATTGATTTTCTCAAAACCAACTCAATCCTTCAATCAACCTACCAAAATCCACAATCAAATCCAATCAAATAAAAAATAAACCAAACATTACCTAAGCCTATGATTCAAAATCATGGACTTTGATAAATCTTCCTTCAATCTAAATCAAACTCAATTGATTTTCTCATAGATCAATCAATCCTTCAATTATCATTCTAAACCAAATCAAATCTACAATCAAAATCAATCAAGCCAAAATCAATCCAATCAAACCTAACCTAACCCATTTGACCTAAAATATTCAAATGAGCCAAAATCTATTTAAACTCAAATCAATTGCAATCAAAACCTCCAATCAATTCTAAATTAGTATCCAAACTCAACTAAACTCAACTCAACCCAAGATCAAGCCAATTGACTCATTCAAGCTCAATTGACCCAAACTCATTTGGGCCAAACTCCAATCCTACCCAAATTTGATTAAACTAACCCTTCAAATCTTCTACATGAAAATTTTTTATCATCTTAGATAGCCTAATACAATCAATTCAATTCAATCAAGCTAATTGACCTATTTAGGCTCACTTGACCCAAAGTGACCTACAGAACTCATTTGAATCAAATCTTAATCCAACCCAAATTGGATTGAACCAAATCATCCAAAACCTCCCATGATGATTGTAACTTATCCTTGATTGATCAATTACAATCAACTGGGTCAAACCAAGTCAACCTATCCATTTGACCAAATTAATACATTTAACCTACATGAGCCAAATCCCATCCTAAACCAAATTAATTGAAACCAATGATTCACACCAACCTAAAATTAATCCTTGAACATGACTTAATCATCAATTGAGCCAAACCAAACCAAATTGTCCCTTTGACCCAAGTTGACCTAATTTGATTAAAGGGCCATATTGGGTCAAATCAAAATTCAACCCAAATTGATTGCAACCAATGGCTCAAGTTCATTCCAAATTGATCATTGAACATGATCAAAGCCTTGATTAAACCCAATTGACCTATTTAGCCGATATTGACCTAAAGGGCCAATTTGGCCTAAATCATTCCAAAATTCAAATTGACTAAAACCAAAGCTTACAATGATCTTCAAATTATCAATCAAACATGAACTAATGCCTCACCCAAGCCAATTTGACCAATTTGGCCAAATTGGTCAACTTCATCCATTTGACCCATTTGAACCTAAATGAGTCAAATTCAAATCTAAGCCAGACCAACCCAAATTAATTACATCAAAACACTTAAAATCATCATTTGAACTTGGCCCAAGCCTTTGTTTGACCCAATTTGACCAATTGGTCAACTTGACCCAACATAGCCCAATTTGACCTACATGAGTCAAATTGAGCCAAACCCATTTAAACTAAGCCCAAACCCCTTGTAACTTGGCATGACCCATCCTTGGCTTACCTTAGGTCAGCCCAAATCCAACCCAACCCATGCTAGACCTGAATTGACCTAAACCCAATGGGTAAAGCTTGCAAAATGGGACAAATACTCTATTTGAATGGTCAAATCCACTTCCCTTCCACATGGCTACCTCCTAGACCTCCACCTAAGTAAGAGGGACATTGGCTCACCTAACCCAAAGGTGGTTGGGTCAACCATGAGCCAAGTGGAGGTGCGTTCACCCCTCTTTCTCCATTGGCACACTTGGTAACCCAAGGACACCCACTCTTCTCCCATGGCAGCCATCTTCTCACATTTGGCCAACCAAACTAAGCCACCTCAGCCTCCTCCTGCCACCTACAACTGGATGGCCACTAGAATCCAAATCGATCAAGGCCATCTAAGTGAGGGGAAATATAACCCCCCCCCCCCCTCATTTTAATTCAAACCTAACAATTGAACCCTCAGTGAGCTCCTTACATTGTTTTGAAGCCTCCAGAGAGTTTTCTGAGATCCCTAAGCCTTCCCGTCATTGAAAAAGATCAAACCGAGCTCACCCGAGATAGGACAACATGTATCTCTATCTAACACTTAACCCCATTCAAATTAACTCTTCCCACACGCTCAATGAACTTCAACGAATCAAAATGAACTCTCCCCCGAGCGATTTGAGCACTGGAAGTACCTTCTAAACTCTGGCGAGCATTTCTATGGCATTTGGTCCACAGAGCAATCAGTGGGGCGGCATCATACCATCTTCTTAATTGGACTTCATCTCGTAAAGGCGAAGCTACCTCGGTTGATTTGTCATTTGGTTTTGAGCTAAAGCAAGGTACTATTTCACTAAACTAAGATTTCTTAATTTTTTTAGGCATTTTTGAAAAAAAATGTTGATGTTACACAAATCCAACTATTAGATCCCCTAGGATTCCCCTTGTGAAGGTGTTGGATCAATCCCAAGCCAATCTAAGCTTTGGTGAGCTCGAATTGGCGGAGAAAGGTGGATGGTGTCAATCTTCCATTGTGTAGGAGACGATACATCATTCACTGTCTGTTCAGTGCGATCAGAACTACAGTTGTGATCTCCTGATTAGATTAATCTTGATGTATCCCTTAGAGCTGGGATTAATCTCCACTTCTACGCATGGCACTAACTCAGAATGGCGGGGATGAAAGCACATCCTCTTCTGCCACGTCGGCGCTAACTTGAATAATTTTAAATAACCAATCCCATGGTGCCACATAGAAGCGTGCACCACATCCGTGATCCGTGTGGCTCCGACAGGATTAGCATAGTTAAGGGTTAATTACTTATTTTAATGAGTGAAATTTTAAAAAATCATAACTAACTATAATAAAATGCAAAAAATACAAATAAATACACATTTTAAAAGTAAAATATAGAGATTTTAATAAAAATAATTTCAGTTAACTTTGAAAAGTAATTAAGGCTTAATTATGGTTTGAATGCATAATTAATTAACCTAATTAAGCCCTAATAAGTTAGGTAATTAGTTCCAAACTTAGGCAATTGATTCAATGGGATGACCTCTGCCTCTCATAATTTTCTTGGAATTTATTGCCTAGGTAACTAGAAAAATTGATGTTTCAAACCCTGATTACCCCTTTAATTAATCTAATAATTAATTAACATTCAAAATAGCAAAAATTAGTTAATTAAAACTTATTAATCACTGATTAATAGTAAATGGATGAAGGAGAATAATTAGAACCTTTTTCTTAATCTATTTTTGAAGTTCATTTCATTTTTAAGAAAGTTAATTAAGATGGGGATTAATTAAGTGCTCAATTAATCAATTAACTGGGCAAATTAAATCAAATTGAAATGCAAATCACATCAGATAATTAACAATAAAATTAAGGGTTCCTCTTTATGTATTTTATAATATAAATACCCTTTAAGAAAATTATGATTAACCCATTGTGGTGTTTATTTTTGGATGTATGGGGACACCATGTAGCTCAATACTTATTTAAGTGATCCACAACATTGAGGTATGATGTTGTTGATCATTTTAGAATAGTCCTCAACCCCTCCATCTTAGGCATAGGACTCCTCTTAGACACTAAGAGTTCCTTAGTCTTAAGACACTTCTAGTGATTAGGTGAACACCTAACCTAACCCCGGAGACTTATAAGAGTTAGCCATAGGAATAGGTTAAGCCTTAGGGGTGTTAGGAATATTTACCTACCCTATAGCTTGAACCAAATATTTGCTCTCTTCTTTCAAGTCAAACTCCAAAATCAAATCAATCCCAAATTCAAGTCAACTTCAATTCCAAAATAAATTTTAAATCAATTCCAATGGATTTTTCTCAAATCATGAATCAATTCCAAATGATTGAAACCCATGATTGAATTCCAAACTTAAAATCTTTCCGAAGTTACTTTGATTCCATCTTATGGACTTAGCTCAAACCAAACTAAATCAATTCAAATTCAAGAAATTTTCTCATAACTCAGATATTATCATTTATATTCAAAATATAAATGAAATATAAATTCAAATAACCAAAACTAAATCCAAAACTCAATTCTAAGTTTAAAAATCTTTCCTAAGCCCTTTGATTCCATCTTATGGACTTAGCTCAAATCAAAGTCAAATCAATTAAAATTCAAGAAATTTTCTCATAACCCATTTAAATTCTCATTTATATTTAGAAATATAAATGAAATATAAATTCAAATAACCAAAACTAAATCCAAAATTCAAACCCAAATCTAATCAAAATTCAACCTAATCCAACAAGTCAAATTCTTGAACTTAGCCAAATCAAACTCAAATCAATTCAAACCTTTAGATTTTCTTCATAATTCAATCAACCCTTCAATCATGAATCCAAATATAAACATAAACTTCAATCATCAAACCAAAACTAAATTCAAAAATCAAACCCAAGTCAAACTCATGTTCACCCTTTGAGCTTGAAATTATCAAATGAATCAAAACTCATTTGACTCCAAATCATTTGCAATTGGATTTATATTTCAATCATAAGTCAATATGTGAGTTCAACCAAACTTGAATCAAGCCAATTGACCCACTTAGGCTCACTTGACCCAAAGTGACCTAAAGTACCCCTTTTGAGCCAAATTCTAATCCTACCCAAATTGGATTGAACTAAGCCCACCTAAGCCTCACATGATGAGCAACAATCATCATAAGATGTTCAATCACTCAAATTCCATCAAATCAAGTCAAACCTAAGGGTTGACCAAGTCAACACTTTGCCAAAATGAAACCTAAACTAGCCAAAATCCACCATAGGTAAAATTGATTGAAACCATTGATCAAAACCATATCATGATCAATGTTTGAACTTGATCAAGTTCTCATTTGAGCCTAACTTAGCTCAATTGGCCACTTGACCCAAGTTGACCCAACTTGACCTAAAAAGTCAAAATGTGTCAAATCTTGATCTAAGCCAAATTGATTACAACCAATGAGTCAAATTCATTTTAAACCACTTGTGAACTTGACCAAAGCCTCAATTGGCCAACTAGACCCAACCTAGCCCAATTGACTATGAACCCAACTTGACCTAAAGGGTCAAATTGAGCCAAAATCAAACCAAACTAAAATTGATTGAAACCAAAGCTTGCAACATATTTTAAATGACCAACCAAGCCTAAACCAACCCATGACCTAACCCAATTAGGTCAGATGGGTCAAATTTGACCCATTTGATCTAAATGAAATCAAATGGACCAAAATCAAATATAAACCAAATTAAATCAAACCAATGATACCAACATGTTTCAAATAGTCATATGAACTTGACCCAATCCTTGGTTTGACATAATTTGACCAATTTGTCAACTTGACCCAAGTTGACCCAACTTGACCCATTTTGGATCTAAATGTGTCAACATGAGCCAAATGACATCAAATTAACTCCAAATTCTTTGAAATTTGGACCAACTCAATTTCAAACTATTCTAAATCGGCCTAAAGTGAAATTAAAGCCAATTGACCATTTTACCCAAGGTCAAGGGGTAACCTATGGCCAATTCCACTTGAAATTTGGTCATATCCTTTTCATGACCACTTGACACCCTCTTAGTGGACCAAGTGGACACTAGTGAGTGTGGTGCACATGACCCAATGAGTTTGGGTCAGCCAAACCCAACCCAAGGACAAAACTGACCACCCCACTCAAAATGAGCACATGAGAATCACTCCTCCACCTCATTTTAGCACATGGGAGCTTCACCACTCCACTCCAAGCCCAAATCGACTCGCATGCCACTGAAAATGGCCTAACTAACTCACTCCATAGGATCAATTTGATCAAAATAACAAATCCATGTGTGACCATCTATCCTTCTAGGGGGAGATAAACTCCCCCTAATTTCACTTGAATTCAATTTATTCATACTCGATAGAGCTTAAGGAACTCCCTTGCTTCAAGGCCCAAAGTAGTAGCACAATCTTACAAAGAGTTCACCTCCACACAGAAGCTAAACAAGTCAATCAAAACTTTTAATTCTACACTCAGAAAGAGGTGATGTAGTTCTATCACTATATGATATAAGCTCTTTGAAGAGCCATAATGTAAAAAATATGAAGGATTAGAGCATATCCTTGAGATGAACCATGAAATTTCTAAACTTGATAAATGCCTTTGAGCAATATCCCTCAAACTAAAAGTGGAGTGGCTATCTACTCAAGAGTCAAGCTGTACTAAGGAACTATCTTGTGTGGTACTCACCATCACCCATGTCAAATTTGACAAGAGTGACTCACAATTAGTAATGAAAGCACTAGATTCCTTTGTACATGGATCCTCTCCAGTACATATATGGTCATCATTGACAACCATTGGGATTTCTCTATTCTCAATTTCTTCAAGTTGAAAATAGGGGAGCTCAAGAAATTTTCCAACTCATCCAATACCCAACTACAATTCAATTTCTCTTAAAAGCACCATCAAAGGACCCAATCAAATTGATCCAAAGCTTCTTCTGAGCTTCCAAGACACGGGAGGGGGGAGCTAGACCAAAGTCGCAAGCCTAGGAGGAGGAGTTTGGTCAATTGAGCAATTCACTTCATCTCAAAGCTTGAAACCTTAAACAGGGCTTCATCTCTACTAGACAAAGCTACCTCGATGGTTGGGAGCCCCAGTGATAGCCTCTGGCGAGTTATGGATCAAAACTGATCTTAGGTGTAGGATTCCTTGGTCTTTTGTGAAAGAAAGTTTCATCCCATTGCAAATTGGCTGTTAGATCTTCTTCTGCTAGCTCTTAGATGGTGTGTGATCAATCTTAGCTCAATTTGAGCTTAATCGAGCTGATCAAGCCCTAAGGGATGGACGGTTGCCATCTCCCGTAAGCTAGCTCAGAGAAAAATCATGGATCATCCATCCCGCATGTTTTGGAAGGATGGCCTTGATTAATCTGATTAGATCCCGCATTTTAATCTCCTTTGATCCACAAGTTTAATCCAAACCATCCGATCTTTGATCAGACGATCCAAAGAGAAACTGCGTAGCATCACCAACTAACATGGCACTTGATTTGATTACTTAAATAGGGAATCCATTTGCATACGTGGAAAGCGTACGCCACGTCAGCAGTCCACATGGTGCCAACTGATTAACTATATGATTAGGGATTTAATTAAATTTTAATTTTAGAATCTTCAAAAATACATAACTAAATGTAGAAAAATCAGAAAAATATAAACTAAATTGCATTTTGAAGATATTTAAAAGGTGAATAATCTAAAATTAAATTTGCATGATTTTGAATAGTAAAATTTATGCAATTTCAATTTTATTGGGAATATAATTATTTAATTACTCTCTAATTATTTCATTAATTTATTCCAAACTGCTCAAGTATGTTTAGTGGGATGAATTCTTCCTCCCCTAATTTTCTTGGAATTTATTAATGATTTAACTAGGGAAATTGCTTGATTCACTCCTAATTACTCTCTTAATTAATTTAATGTTTAATTAACCTATTAAACATTGATAAATTCATTAATTAAGTTTGCTAATTACCTTAGAACAGTGAATGGACTTAGGGAATGAGATTAGGAGCCCTCTCCCAAATCATTTCCCCTAAGTTTATTTCATTTGGATAAAAATATAATTAAGGCAAATTAATTAAATAGTTTAATCACTTTATTAAATGGCTTAATTAATCAAAATTTTAAAATCAAATCAATCTAAATTTAATCTTTTCCTTCTTGGGTAGATACTTAGGTGTTCAATAACCTAAGTAGCTTAAGGAAATCAAATATAACCCATATGTATGGGAAAGGTTATGAAAGTACTTAAATTAAACCCTTTAGCTTAATTAATCATTAATTGTGAGTCAAGTGCATTAGGCCCCTTCCATTCTTAGGTGCATTGCTGATTTAAATTCCTTATGGTTTTATGTCATACATTGGCTTATAATTATTTGGTTAAATATGTTAAAGTGGTATAGGTAAGAGGTAATTAATGGACTTATTGTACACCTTAACCTAAACAAAATATAAAATCTACCTAATGATTCTAAAATTAAACTGAAACAACATACACATGTGGGAGATTGGTTAGACCAGCAAACCTTCCCACATTCCTTAAACTCAAATCAAACTCAAAATAAAACCAAAATTTTCTTAAACCAACTTTGATTCACTTTAAATAATCTTATTCCATAAGATTTTCTTTAGGAATTAATTAGAGTGAGTGAAGTTACATGCTTACATCACTTTGTTTCTTTCCTAGCATGCTAAATGTGTATGTCATATGAAAATCATGCATTCATTTCTTTTGAAAAAATAAATTAAAATGAAATATTTCCTTTAGGTCAAATTACATGTCTGGCTAAAGTAAGAATATGAATGGCTATTATCACTATTAAATTTAAAACTATTTTCAATACTTAGAAATCAAATATTACAAATGAAAAGTATGTTATTTATAAGTACTTATAAACTTGCATGTAAATAGCATAAAATGTGTTATGTGATTTCCTTCTCTTTCTTAACATAGGCTTGTATAGGATTTACAAAGTGTATAGTCCATTTGAAAAGGACATAACACTTGCTTAAATCCATTCCTATACACTCCTATGTCATGACTTAAGAAGGAACTCCACATCACACATGTAAACTAAACAATCAAACAAATGCAAACCTTCTGTGTGATTCCTCTTTCCATGTATTTCTTTTTGTAAATGCACATGTATTTAAGAAAAGTGGTATATTAATCTGGACACCCCAGGGTTGAGAGGCTTTAAGTAGCCCCAAGTAGGTCTTGTGTCTTACACCCCTGGTGTAGAAAATAATGGTGTTGTACTCACTAATGTCTTTCATACATGTACATGTGCATATGAATAATGGATAAGAGACTCTTTCTTTTTCTACTTAACCAAATCATGCATCATGAAGCATTCAAATTTTCTTAAGTAACATCCCATAGCATTCATCATTAAGGTGTACTAAATATTTCCATTTCCATGTATAGATATGCTTAGGATTCATCCATATACATATTACACATGTTGGAAAGAAATAAAGTGTTGTGTGTTTTGTAATGGTAATTTATTTTACTTAATCTTAAAATTCCTTTCTCTTTGAATAGGTTTGTTTAGGGAAAATCTAAACTTAGTACTGATTAAGACACATAATAAAACATTCACTGAACAAAAATCATTAATGAATCTACATTAGAAATTATTTAAGGTGGGGAGGAAAGAGAAGTTCTCTTCTCTTTTTCTCTCTTTACAACACTTAATAATTAATTGTAGGTTCATTTAAACCAAATAAAATCATGAAATAAAATCAACCAAATCAACTAAATCACTTAAATGAAACCACATTCTAAGTTGAATCCTTCACACTTAGAAAATTCTAATCTTAACGTCTAGCTAAGACATACCATACAAACCTTAAATGGCACACATATTAAGCTAAGTCACCACTTCTAGTCCTATGTTAGGGCGGTGCATGGTTTGATGTTTACTTTTATTTTATGATGAGATATTTTAGTCTGGATGTTAGGGTGTATGTACGTAGACTAAATGGTAGGATAATCTTAATCTAATCATTATCTTCTGCAGGGGATTGTGCTTAAGGGGCGCTATAATAAAAATATAAATACTTTTTGCTATGCAGGTTTCTCATACCCCTAAGCATAATCAAAATAGACTAGGTGGACTTAGTTACCCATGTGTGGGGTACTAAGTCCAATATACATGCTTGGGATTACTTGGTTTGTTTAGCTAAACTCTATTTTGTAGGTTTTAGTTAGATTTTCTTTCCCTTTTTCATGTAATTTTGAAATTAGGATTTAGAATGAATGTTATGGGGGATTAGGATGAACATTGGTCATAAGACTATATCTTATGTACCATATGAAGCCTTTGGAGCAACCACATTCCAACCAACCAAAGAAGAAAGAAGAAAGAAGAAAGAAGAAAGAAGAATTGAAGAATGAAGAATGAAGACCCCCCATAAGATGAATTCCTTCTTTATTGTAATTAATTCATTTGTAATCCAGGTTATATAAGGGTAGAGCTCGACTACCCAATTTATTTTCAGTTTGTATGGTGGAGCCTGACCAAAAAAGGCCTCTTATTCTATTGCGCTAGCTTTATAAATTGTTTGATGTTTATTTAGCTTGTATATTAAAATGGCATATTTTTCTAGTTTCTTCCTTGCTTTAATGTATGGCTTGATGACGATTAGACTCTTAGGAAAAAAAATTTCTATCCAATTAATTAACTCAAAATGAAAAATAAATAACTCATAACCTCACTTAAAGCCTAAGTTATAAATCAAGATAAAAGAATTAGCAACCCCTTAGCTGGATGTTGTATTTTTTCTCACATCATGCATAAAAAGCATATTATTTCATTCTTGATTTGGAGGACTTCCACCTGTGTTAAAGAATTTGGCTTGACCTTTGAGATATATGGTGGAAACACACCTCCTTTCTTACTGATTTTAGCCCATAATCCAATTTTTCATGCATTAGACATATGAATCCTGTAAGCTAGTGTTAAACAATTGTCCAAACAATGAAAATAAAATATAACAAAATTTGCATTAGATTTAAGTCATTAAATCATGTCCTACATGATCTAATCTCTTAGGGAGTGTGTTTAAGGACTTAGTCTCTTTCTAAATAAACAACAGCTTAGCTATCTTATAAAAGCATATGACTTCCTTACATGTATTTAAAATCATAGGAGGAGTTAGTTGGTGGCCACCCCCAAGTGATTGTAAGTCCAAATAGTCGGATGGTTTATCCTCTCTTATGGAGATAAACTAAATACTCATTTTTCATAGATTTAAGTCATGCTTTGGCCCTCGCCAAATCTCCATAGATTTAGGTTCAAAAGTTGCTACTTCCCTTTACGAGATACAAGCATAAATACTCACTTCTTAGGCATTTTCATGACCTTGTGTTATGGAATGATATAAACTAAGATTTCTAAATAAAACTTCAACTCAAACAAATAAATCACTTTAATTTCAAAAATATAAAGCCCAACTATAAGATAGTTTGGGATGCTTACTAGGCTTCCTAGTATCATAAGCATCCCCTACTTATCTTCCTTGACTTTGATAATAACTCCCTCCTCTTGATCAATCCCACTTGATCTTCTAAAAATAAACTAATTGATTGATAGTCCTATCTTTGAAATCTTTGGAGCCAACGATCATTTACCTTAATCGAGAGTATTCTTAAAGAATCTTGTTCCTTAGGATGTAATTAACTACAGGGGCTTGCCTCCATAGGGAACTTAACGAATCCAATTTAAAATAAACCCTACTTTACTTTTCCATGCAATGTAAGGGAAGAATCTCTGGTATATTTTGAAGACCTGTAGTCCTTAGGAGTCCTTATTCAGGTGATTTGGCCTATTGTATGTGACTTCTATCTTTCAAGATAGTACACATTTCTTAATGTCGCACCTGATCACCCTAATAAAAATATTTGTGGATCTACGTGGTGTCATAATAAAGGCATAATATTTATATTTTCATTTATTCTCTTTCAAAAGGATAGATAAAGGCATGGAATATTTTTCACCACAAATGTACTATCTCAAAAGATAGAGGCATCAACTTTCAATGGACTAATCATCTAATAAGGACTTCTAAGGCATGATGAGTCTTCAAATATACCATAGATTTCTCCCTTACTTTTCATGGTTAATTAAAGAAGGGTTTATATTAAATCGAGTTCTAAAGTTCCTTATGGAGGCAAGCCTCCATAGTTAATTACATCTTGGGAAATGAAATTCTCTAAGAATACTCTCAATTAAAGTAGACAATTATCATCTCCAAAGATTTCAAGGTTAGACTATCAAAAGATTTGTTATGTTTGAAAAATCAAGTGGGAAAGCTTAAGGAGAAGACTTATTTTTGTAATCCAAAAGGAGGAAGTAGAAATGCTCATGACATTAGGAAGCCTAGTGAACATTCCAATCCATCCTATAATTAGACTTTATATATTTGAAATTGAAGAGAATTATATGTTCAAGTTGAATTTTATTAGATTATTAGGGATTATAATCCAACAACATAATATTATGAAAATGTCTAAGAGGTGAGGATTTATGCTTGTAGCTCGAAGGAAATAATAACCTCGGATCCTAAATTTAGGAGCTTTAGCATAAGCTAAAGGATGACCTAAATCCAAGTGAAGATGGGCATAAGGTTTATCTCCACAAGAGAGGGAATACCACCTAAATTCTAGACTTACAACCGCCTGGAGTGGCTACTAGCTAACTCCTCCTACGATTCGAATCCATGTGGTCCTATCATATGAAATTATAAGATTGTTGGGCTGTTATTTTTTTAGAAAGAAACTAAAGTCCTTAAACCCACTCACTAAGAGACTAGAGCATGAGTGGTATGAGAAATGACTTAATCTACAAATGCAAGATCTTTTCAAATTTTATTTTATTTTTGACACATCATTTTGCCAAAGGCTTTGGAACTTTTATATGCATAACTGCATGATGAAAATAGGTTATTGGCCAAATCAGCTAGAAGAATGTGTTTTCACCATAAGGGATGCCCTCACAGGTCAAGCATTCCCCTACCATGTAAGGATGGAGATCATTCATATTCAAGAGAGAAAGAATATGCATGCATGGTGTGAAACATTCAACCATTCAGCTAAGGAGTTGCTAAATCTTTTAATTGTTCAATTTAAGACCTAAGCTTTATGGTGAGGTTATGAGTTGTAGAAAATTTTAGTTATGAGTTATTAGTTGGGTAGATATTTATTTTATCCTTTGAGTTTAATCTCATCCAGGTCACACATTAAAGCATCAAACATAAAAAAACTAGAAAAAAGCATGCCATTTTAAATGCATAAACTAAATAAATCATCTAAAATTTTATAAAATAGCGTAAAAGAATAAGAGGCTGGTGTGGTCAAGTACCACCGTACAACCCAAAAATGAAAAATGGGTAGCCGAGCTCTACCCTTATACAACCCAAAATAATAAAAATAATTACAATTTACAAATGCATATTCAAGAGAGAAATAATATGCATACATGGTGTGAAACATTCAACCATTCAGCTAAGGAGTTGCTAAATCTTTTAATTGTCCAATTTAAGACCTAAGCTTTATGGTGACGTTATGAGTTGTAGAAAATTTTAGTTATGAGTTATTAGTTGGGTAGATAATTTATTTTATCCTTTGAGCCTAATCTCATCCAGGTCACACATTAAAGCATCAAACATAAAGAAACTAGAAAAAAGCATGCCATTTTAAATGCATAAACTAAACAAATCATCTAAAATTTTATAAAATAGCATAAAAGAATAAGAGGCTGGTGCGGTCGAGTACCACCGTACAACCCAAAAATGAAAAATGGGTAGCCGAGCTCTACCCTTATATAACCAAAATATGAAAAAATAATTACAATTTACAAATGAATAAATGCTATAGGGAGCCTTCATTTTCTCATTCTTCGTGTCTTCATTTTTCCTTGCTTCTTTTCCCTTTCATTTAGTGGACTTCAAGGCATCATATGGCACCCTAGGACAAAGCCTTCTAGCCAATGCTCATCCAAATCCCCCATAACACTAATCCTAATTCCTAATACAAAGCTATATTAAAAATAGGAAAAATTAAATCTAACTACACCTACAAAATAGAGGTTAGCTAAACACACATACAATCCCAAGCAGTTATATATATAATTTAGACTTAGCACCCTGCACATGGGTAATCAAGCCCTCCTATCCTAACTTGGATTATGCTTAGGGGTTTAAGCAACCTACAAAGAGAGCATTTATATTTATTTTTAAGCATCCCTTAAGCATTATCCCCAATGGAAAACATGATTAGGTTAAGAGCGGCCTAACATCTAGTCTACGAAGCATACACTCTAACATCTAGTATATAATAATACATCATAAAATAAAATACACATCACATCATACACCGCCTTATCATAGAGCTAGATGTGGTGACTTAATTCTAATATATGTGTTAAGACTTGTGTGGTGTGTCTTCCTAAGCATTAGAGTTGTAATTTTTTAAGTTTGGAAATGTTCAATTTAACATGAAAGGTTGTTTTCACTTGAAGTTGTTTAATTGATTTGAGTATTTTAGTTTGGGTTTTCTTTTGTTTCATATGATAACACTTAGCAACTAAGTGTTATAAAGAGAAGAAAGAGGATTGCCCTCTTTCATCCCTATCTTAAGCTACTTTCTAAAGCATGTTAATTTGATTTAGTTCTCTTTAATGAATGACTTATTACATATTTTAAATTAATCCTAAGTTTAGATTCACTTTAAATAATTCTATCCAATATGAAAGACATCTTAAGATTAATCTAATTGAATTACTATCACATGACACATGTTAAGTCATTCTTTTATCACATGTAACATGCACATATTTTAATCCTAAGTGCATCTATACATGCAATGTGTTTTCGCAACATTATATGATGAATGTATACATGTATTTGGAGTTTATATCATTTTATGTGATTGAATTAATTAATCATACTAGTTTAAAGCTCTAACTAAATTCTTATACAAAGATACATAGGGATGAAATGTAATAGGTACGTGTCATTGTTAACCAAGAAAGTTAGGTTATCAAATGACCTCCTTGGGGCTAACTAAAGCCTCATATCCCTTAGGATGTATAAATGATATACCAATTTATATTCAAACATATGTAAATTTGTTTACATGAATATAAGAAAGAAAGCTCCAAATCACATGACCAACTAATTCAATTACCTAGTCAATTATGAATACATTTATCCTTGATAAAAGAGAGGGGGTTCTAATTCCATAATTAAATACACACACACATGTATAAGAGACATAAGCTACTA
Organism: Cymbidium sinense; assembly: GCA_021442155.1. Classification (NCBI taxonomy): domain Eukaryota; kingdom Viridiplantae; phylum Streptophyta; class Magnoliopsida; order Asparagales; family Orchidaceae; genus Cymbidium; species Cymbidium sinense. The sequence goes on from CM038219.1 coordinate 182,688,213, forward strand.
CATATCATTGTTAACCAGGAAGTGAGATATTCAAATGACCTCCTTGGGGCTACTTAAAGCCTCGTATTCTCAAGATGTACAGACTAAATACTTATTTTTCTCAAATGCATATGGATGTATACATAAATAAAGAAAAACAAACTACAAAAGAGTGTATTTTTATTTGATTGAAGCATTTATTCATGTGGATTAAAGTTCTATCCAAATTCAAATGTAGGAACACATGTAAATGAAATCAAATAAGTATGTGTCAATGTTTAGCAGGAAAGTGAGGTAATCAAATGATCTCCTTATGGCTAACTAAAGCCTCGTATTTAGGATGGCCTATATACTTATTAATATTCAAATACATGTAAAATTATATATGAATTAAGGAAAAAAAGCATTACTTCACATCTAAGCTATAAGCACATGCAAACCTATATATGTCCATAACTAATATCACACTAATCAATATAATTGATTCATAGACTTAAAAATAATAATTTAGATTTATTAGTGATAATAGCCACACATATTATGAATTAATCCAACACAAAGGAAAATCATTTTATTCAATTATTTTTGAAAAGATGAATGCATGATTTCAAATGTGTAGTGTTTATTTTTTATATGTGTATAAGAGACACCATGCAGATCTGAGGGTGTACTTATTAAAGTTATCAGGTACAACATTAAGGAATGGTACACTATCTCAAAAGATCAAAATCACCACCTTTAATGGACCTAATCACCTAATAAGGACTTCTAAGACATGATGGATCTTCGAATATACTGGAGATTTTTCTCCTATTTTACATGGATGAATAAAGTAAGGTTTATATTAAATTGGGTTCTAAAGTTCCCTATGGGGGCAAGTACCCCATAGTTAATTACATCTTAAGGAAGGTGAATTTCTTAGAAATACTCTAAGAAATTATTGTCTCCAAAGATTTCAATGATAAGACTATCAATAAATTGGTTATATTTAGAAAATCAATCAGGATATATCAAAAAGGAGAGACTTATTATCGAAGCTAAATAAGATGAGTAGGGAATGCTCATGATACTAGAAAATCTAGTGAGCATTCCAATTTATCCTATGTTTGGGCTTTATATGTTTAAAATTGAGGAGAATTAAATGTTTGAGTTGAATTTTTATTAGATTGCTAGGGCTTATCATAATACAAGATCATGAAAATACTTAAGAGGTGAGGATTTATGCTTATAGCCTGAAGAAAATAGCAACCTTAGATCCTAAATCTAGGGAGCTTTAGCGAGGGCTAAAATATGATCTAAATCTAAGCAAAAATGGGTATAAGGTTTACCTCCATAATAGAGGATAAACCACCCGACTGCTGGACTTATAACTGCTTGGAGTGGCTGCTAGCTAACTCCTCCTATGCTTTAAAATTATGTAGGCAAGTCATATGATTTTGCAAGATAGTTGGGTTGTTATTATTTATAAAGAAACTAAAATCCTTAAACCAACTCCCTAAGAGACTAGAGCATGAGTGGTATGAGCCATGACTTAGTCTAATGCAAATCTTTTCAATTTTCTTTGATTTTGGACTCTTCATTTTGACAAAGGCCATAGTATTTTTATATGATTAAATGCATGATGAAATGAGGCTATTGGCTAAATCAAAGAGAAAGAGGTATTTTTCACCACAAAGGAGACCCCAAAGGTCAAGTCTTCTCCTATTTGTCAGGATGGAAACTCTTTATTAGCAAGAGTGAAGCAATATGAATACATGATATTAAACATACAATATTCAGTTAAGGGATTACTAAATCTTTTAATTATTTTGATTTAATGCCTAGGTTTTATGTGAGGTTATGAATTATTTAGAAAATTTAGTTATCAGTTGCAGTTAGGGCAGAAAATTTATTTTTTCCCTAAGAGCTTAATCAGATCTAGGCCACACATTAAATCATCATGCAAGTAAGAAACTAAGAAGAGTCATGTTGTTTCTATTGCATAATTTAAACATAACATCAAGCATTTTTATAAATCCAACGTAAAAGAATAAAAGGCTAGTGCAGTCAGGTGCTGTCGTATAACCCAAGAGGAAATGGGTAGTCAAGCTCTACCCTTATACAACTTGGTATATGAAAGAATAATTATAAATTTACAAATGAATAAATGCTATGGGGGTCTTCTTATCTTCATATCTCATTCACTTCTTCATTTGGATTTTCTTGCTTCAAAGGCATCACAGGGCCTCCTAGGACAAAGCCTTCTAGCCACTGCTCATCCTAATCCCCATAACACTAATCTAATTCCTAATGCAAAATTACATTAAAAATAAGAAAAGTAAATCTAACTACACCTACAAATCAAGTGTTAGTTGAACACACCATACAACCCAAGCAGTTATATGAATAATTTGGACTTATCACCCTACACATGGGTAACCAAGCCCACCTATCTTAATTTAGATTATGCTTAGGTTAAGCAACCTACAAAAGAGAGCATTTATATTTATTTTAAGCACTCCCTTAAGCACAATCTCCTGCATAATACATGATTAGGCTAATCAAGGCTGAACATCCAATCTACAAAGCATACACCCTAACATCCAGTCTAAAATAATACATCATAAAATAAACATACATCACTCCATGCACCGCCCTAACATAAAGCTAAAAGTGCTAACTTGATTCTAAAGTGTGTGTATTAAGGCTTGTGTGGTATGCCTGAACTAAGCTTTATTGTAATTTTCTAAGTATGAAAGACTTTAATTATAAAGGATGGTTTCACTTCAAGTGGTTTAATTGATTTGGGATTTTTTTTAATGTTTTCTTTTATTTCATTTGAATTACACTTAGCAACTGAGTGTTATAAAGAGAAGAAAAGAGAGAATTACTCTCTTTTATCCCTACCTTAAGTCACATCTAAAGCATATTAATTAATCAATTCTCTTTAGTGAATGGCTTATTACATATTTTAAATTAATCCTAAGTTTAGGTTCACTTTAAATAACCTCATTCAATAAGAAAGACATCTTAAGATTAATTGAAATTAATTACTATCACATGACACATGTTCATTCATTTCTTCCCATCATATGTAACATGCACATGATTAAACCTTAAGCATACCTATAAATGCAATATACCTTAGCACACTTAAGTGATGGATGTAAACATGTACTTTTGGAATTTAAATGTTTCATTTGATTGAATTATTTTATCATATTAATTTAAAGATCTATCTAAATTCTTATACAAAAATACATGGGAATGAAATTAAATAAGTACGTGTCATTATTAACCAAGGAAGTTAGGTAATCAAATGACCTCCTTGGGGCTACTTAAAGTCTCGTATTCCTGGGATGTCCAAACTATATACCCATTACATTTGAACATATGTAAATTTGCATTTATGAACATAAGAAAGAGAACTCCAAGTCATATGATTAATTAATTCAACAACTTAATCATTCATGAATGCATGGATTTTTGATAAAAGATAATGGGTTCTAATTCCATAATTAAATGCACACACACACATATATATAAGAGACATAACCTAGTACATGCCATTGTTAACCAGGGAAGTGAGGTAATCAAATGACCTCCTTGGGGCTATTTAAAGCCTCATATTTCTGGGATGTCTAGACTAAATATTTGCTTTTCTCATACATATGGGTGTATACATAAATAAAGGAAAGAAAATTATGCAAAAGTTATATTTTTATTTAATTGAAATATTTATGCATATGGAGTGAAGTCGTATCTAAATTCTAATATTGAAATACATAAGAATGAAATCAAATGGAGTATGTGCCATTGTTAAACCAGGGAAGTGAGGTAATCAAATGACCTACTTGGGGCTAACTAAAGCCTCATATTCCTGGGATGTCCAAGCTATATACCCATTAACATTCTTACTTATATAAATCAATACATGAATGAAAGAAAAGAAACTTCAGTTCATACACTTAAGCTATAACCACATACATCTCATATGTATTTATAACTAGCATTCATAGCACATGTAATCATTCATTTATAAGTTCTAAAAAAATATATTTAGGTTTAATAGTGATAATAGTCACACGTAAACTAATTTAAATCAACACATGCAAGCTTGACATAAAGGAAATTATTTGTTTAATTAATTTTGGAAAAAGATGAATGCATGAATCAAGTGAGATACAATATTTAATATGATTGGAAAGAAATAAAAGGACATAAGTACATGATTTCATTCAATCCAATTAATTCCTAAGGACAATCATACTAAGTAAGCCCATTTAAAACAAACCAAAATTTCTTAAGGCCATTTTTAATCTTATATTTTATTTGATTTAGGAAAAGTGAGAAAGGTTTGCTAATCCTAATCCTATTCCCCATATGTGAGTTAATTTGATTTAATGAAAAGTAATTAGGTTAATTTTATGGATTAATTAGGTTAAGGTAAGAATTAAATCAATTAATTAAACCCTTACCTATGTCACCTTAAGATAATTAATTAAATGATTATGAGCTAATGTAATATGCAAATGAATTGAAAAATAAATAATAACGCTCCTATTAAATGAAAAGGGCCTAATGCAATTAGCTCACAATCATTAATTTATTAAGCTTAAGATACTCACTCAATTACTTTTACGATTTTCTCACACATGTGAGCCAACTATAATTTCATTAACTCACTTTAGGCTATTGAACACCTAAAGCTCTACCCATGAATCAACTAAAGGAAATCAGATGTAATTACCCTTTTAATTATGTTAATCAAGTTATTAATCCATTAATCCATTTTTATTCCTTAATTACCAAATTAGATTGATTATCCTTTGAGATGAAATGGGCTTAAGGGGAAAAGGTTGGGAAAGAGGTCCCAACCTAATTCCATAAACCCTCTCATTCAATTAAATATGATTTGAAAAGATTTGAATTTCAAATTAACCAATTAGTCCACTAATTAATTAATTAAATATTAATTAGCATCTTAGTTGAAAAAGAGAAGGAAATTTAGGGAAAAGATTAGGAGGGAGGCCCCAATCCAATTCCCTAAGCCTCCCCACTATTCAATAGTGATTAAGGGCTTTAATGTGTTGATTAATTACTAGTCATATACTTAATTATCATTTAATTAAGTTAAAAGAGTAATTAAGGCTTAAATAATTAATTCTCCCAATTAATCAACCAATAAATTCCAAGAAAAATATGGGAGGCAGAGGTCATCCCCGTAAACATTTTTAGAAAGTTTGAAATTGATTAGTTAATTAATTATGGAGTAATTAGGCTAATTAAAATTTTAATTAAACTCTATTTAAGCCAAAATTACTATTCAAAATTAATTAACAAATTTAATGGATTTCCCTTTGAAATACCTTTAAAATGAGCCATTATTTATATTTTTTAAAAAAAATTTCCTATAATTAGTTATGAATTATTATAGTTTCAACCTTAAAAATATATTAAATATCCTTAATTAAGCCTAATCCTATCGGTGCCATGTGGCACGCTGATGCGGCGCACTTTTCATGTGGTGCCGCGGGATTGGTTATTTAAGTTGTAACATTTGTGCGCTAAGTCAGTCGGCGATGGACACGGTATTGATCTTCATCATCCGATCTTGAATTGGACAGCTCAGATTAAACTCATGGCGTAAAGGGAGAAAATAGGGAGATCTAATGTGATTTGATCATAGCCATCCATTCCAATCACGCAAAATGGATGGCCCATGATCTTTCTTCCCGTGAGCGACGAATGATTGATACCGTCCGTCCGCCATGGATCATTCAATCCAAGATCACCCAAGCTCAGATGAACTTCAAAATCAACCCACAGTATCAGGAAGGAATTCAAACACAACCAATGGTCAAGATCAATTCACATGCAAATTTCTTTGAAAAGCTCTGACAAAATTTCCTATTTTTACTGTTTTGAGGAACTACCTCACTAGAGCTCAAGACCAATGGTGGGATTGACAAAGGTAGCTTCATCAAGTAGAGGCAAGGCCCTGTTAAGTCACACGCAAGCTAATTTTCTTGGTTCACTCGATGGATCAAGTTTCACTGCTTCGAAGCTCGATGGCTATCGAAGTCCATCCTCCGATGGCTTGGTAGCTTGGGAAATGACTTGGGTGGCTTCGACGATGTGCATGGAGGGTGTGTGTAAAAGGAATTAAAGTTTTGTGGTGAAATTAGAGAACTTGGGTCGAGATTGGAGTGCCTTATTTTGGTTTCGCATGGGGAAGAGCAATGCTGAGAGAGGGAAGCTCAGGGTTTCTCTAGGAATTATAATGAGGTTGGGAATTATGCTAGGAAGCTCTCACAAAAAGAATTGATGCATTTCTCATTCAAATTGAGGGAATATACCCCTTAGTTTGATTAGTTAGATGAATAGGTTGCTTCCTTTTTTTTTTAGCCAGCCAGCCACCGTCAGAGTGCCGGAGTGGTCACCATTGAGTCTACGTGGCTTGGTTTGGTTGGAGGAAGAAGTGGGAGGTGGCTCAAGGCTTGATTTGGGTAGATTATCTTGCCTTGATCTCTTAGGTATACCGTTTGTAAGGCAGGTCAGTTGGCTCACCTCCCTTTGGTCCATGGCAAGTTCTACTCCCTATAGGGTGGGCTAGGAAGTTTAGGGATGCTCTATTTGGAATTTTGATGGCTGCCAAGGTGAAAGGAAGAGTGAACTTTACCATTTTTGGAAAAATCCCACATAGGGGAGAGGATCCATAGAGGATTTGTATTAGACTTGGCTCCAAACCAGTTTGGACTGATTTTAGGTTGACCCATGATGGGTTTAGGTAGGTTTGGTCAGCCTCCTATGGGTCATAGGTTGATTTCATGGGTTTTGGCTTCATTTGATCAAATGGGTTAATATTGGGTCATATTGGGTTGGGTTGACCAATTTGTCAAATTTGGTCAAACAAAGGCTTGGGTTAGGTTCAAATGATGATTTGAATAATTTTGGTTCAAGTTGTTTCAATTAATTTGTCTTAGGTTTGGTTTTGGCTCATTTGGATTCATATAGGTCAAATGGGCTAAGTTGACCAATTTGACCAAATTGTCAAATTAGCATGGGTTAGGTGTTGGTTCATGTTCAATTGGTTAATTACAAATGATTGTAGGCTTTGGTTTAAATCAATTTAGATTTAATTTATATTTTGGGCAATTTGACCTTTTAGGTCAATTTGTGCTAGGTTAGGTCAAGTTGACCAATTCATCAAATTGGGCTCAATTATGGCTTTGGTCGAGTTCAATGATTTGGAATGAACTTGAGCCATTAGTTGTAATAAATTTGGGTTAGATCATGATTTGACTCATTTTAGCCTTTTAGGTCAATTTGGGTCAACTTGGGTCAAATGGATAATTAGGTTTGGTTTGGCTTAATTGATGGTCAAGTCATGTTCAAACATTGATTATGGGTTTGTGTGAATCAATGGTTTCAATCAATTTGATGTATTATGAGTTTTGGCTAGTTTGAGTTTTATTTGGGCTAAGGGTTGACTTGGTCAAATGATCATGTTGACTTGGTTTGACCCAATTATGGAAGTTTTAGCATTAAAAACACATTAATTAGCCTAATTAAGCCTTAATTCCATCGGTGACATGTGGCGTGCTGATGTAGCGTGCTTTCCACGTGGCTCCATAGGATTGGCTATTTAAGTTATCACATCCACACATTGAGTCAGCTCGCAATGAACTCAGTATTGATCTTCTCCATTTGATCTCAGATCAGATGGCGCAGATCAAACCCACGGCATAAAGGAATAAAATAGCAGAGTTGACTCAGAGTCATCCATTCCAATCATGCGGAATGGATGGCCCATGATCCTTCTTCCTGTGAGCGATGAACAATGGTGTTCGTCCACCATGGATCATTCAATCTGAGTTCACCCGAGCTTGGATGAACTCCAAAATCAATCCACACTATTAGGGAAGAAAATTGAACACATCCAATGGTCAAGATGAACTCACATGCAAATTTCTTTCAAAAAGCTCCAACCAAAATTTCATATTTATTTGATTTTGAAGAATTACCTTATCGGAGCTCAAGATCGATGGTGGGGTCGATGGAGGTAGCTTCATCTAGTAGAGATGAGGCCCTATTGACTATCACACAAGATAATTCCCCTTGGTTCTCTCGATTGGATCAAATTCTGTCACTTTGGAGCTCAGTGGTGATCGAAGTCCATCTTTCGGTAGTTTGGGGGATTGGGAAATGACTTGGGTGTCTTCGATGATGTGCATGGAAGGTGTGTGTAAGAGGAATTTGATTGAGGTGAAAAAATGAGCAAGCTTGGATCGGGATTGGAGGGCCCTATTTTGGTTTTGCACGGGGAGGAGAAATGCCTAGAGTAGGGAGCTCGGGATGGCTATGGGGATTACAAGGAGGTTCAAATTTGTGCTAAGAAGCTCTCATAATTTAAAATGATGCATTTCCTATTTGAATTGAAGGAATATACCTCTTGGCTTACCGAGTTGGATGGACGAGATTGCTTCCCATTTTTTGGCTGGTCAGCTAATGTCAGAGCCCTAGAGTGGTGCCATCGAGTTCACGTGGCTGAATTTTGGAGGAAGGAGTGGCGGGAGGCTCAAACATGGATTTAGGCAAATTATCTTTCCTTGATCCCTTGGGTGTTCGGTTTGCAAGCAAGGTGAGCCAACTCACCTCCCTTTGGTCTATGGTAAATCCTACTCCTTTTAGTGTGGGATAGGAAGTTTAGGGATGCTCCATTTGGAAGTTTGATGGCTGCCAATGTGAAAGGAATAGTGGACTTTGCCATTTTTGACAAAATCCCACATGGGGGAGAGGATCCATGGAGGATTTGTATTGGACTTGGCACCAAATGGGTTTGGGCTGATTTTAGGTTGATCCATGATGGTTTTGAGTTGGTTTGGTCAGCCTCCAATGGGTCATTGGTTGGTTTCATGGGTTTTGGCTTCATTTGTTCAAATGGGTTCATATTGGGTCATGTTAAGTTACGTTGACCAATTGGTCAAATTAGGTCAAACCAAGGCTTAGGTTAGGTTCAAATGATGATTTTAAGAGTTTTGGTTTAAGTGGTTTAGATCAATTTAGCTTAGGTTTGATTTTAGCTCATTTGGATTCATGTAGGACAAATGGGTTATGTTGACCAATTTGACCTAATTGACCAAATTGGGTTGGGTTAGGTGTTGGTTCAAGTTCAATTGGTCAATTGAAAATGATTGTAGATTTTGGTTTGAATCAATTTGGATTTAATTTGGATTTTGGCCAACTTGACCCTTTAGGTCAATTTTGGGCTAGGTTGGGTCAAGTTGACCAATTGGTCAAATTGGGAGCTCAATTATGACTTTAGTCAAGTTCAGTAATCAATTTGGAATGAGTTTGAACCATTGGTTGTATTAAATTTGGGTTAGAATATGATTTGACCCACTTTATCTTTTTAGGCCAATTTGGGTCAACTTAGGCAAATGGCCAATTAGACTTGGTTTGGCTCAATTGAGGGTCAAGTCATGTTCAAATATTGATCATGGGTTGGTGTGAATCAGTGGTTTCAATCAATTTGGTGTATGGTGAGTTTTGCTAGTTTAGGTTTCATTTGGGCTAAAGGTTGATTGGTCAAAGGACCAAGTTAACTTGGTTTGACCCAATTCAAGGTGGTTGATCATCCAGGGTGATTTTTTATCATGGTATGAGGCTTGGATGGGCTTGGTTCAATCCAATTTGGGTTGGATTAGAACTTAGCTCAAAAAGGGTCCTTTAGGCCACTTTGGGGCAAGTGGACCTAAATGGGTCAATTAGTTTTATTTTGGCTTGATTAAAATTTAGTTGAACTTATAGATAAGCCTAAGATTGAAATATAAATCTAACTGCAATCAATTTAGAGTCCAAAGGATTATGGCTCATTTGAGGTTTCCATGCTAAAAGGGCTAACTTGGGCTTGACTTAGGTTGACTTAAGTTTGGTTTGATAATTATAGGTTTCATTTATATTTGGATAGATGATTGAAGGAATGATTGATTCAAGAGAAAATGAAACCTAAGGAAATGGCTTAAAAGGCTTGAATTAGATTTTGGTTTGATTTTGGATTTGGTTTTGGCTATTTGAATTTATATTTTATTTATTTTTAGGAATACCAATGAAGATATAAATGATTCATGAGAAAATTATTTGAGTTCAGAGTGATTTGGAAGTAAATTTGACCAAGCTTATGGATGTAGGTCAAAAGGGCAAAGAAGGAAATCAATTTAGTTTGATTTATTTTTGGTCATTCAAAGGTGGATTTCATTTATATTTATGAATATAAAAGGGAGAATAATTGATTTATAAAAAAACCAATTGATTTTGGGTTGATTTAGGTTAATATTTAGTTAAGCTTATGGAGGTAGGTCCATATGGCTTAAGAAGGGTCTTAGCTTGGTTTGATTTAGTTTGATTTGATTTTGGTCATTTGATATGGATTTCATTTATATCCATGAATATTAATGAAGGAATAATTAATTTATAAAGAAATCAAACTAGTTTCAAATAATTTAGGTGGAGATTTGGCTAAGTTTATGATAATGGGTTATATGGCTTAGGAAGGAATTTTGGAATTTGTATTTAATTTTGGGATTGAATTATTTGAAGTTGGATTTAAATTGGGATTTGATAGTTTGATTGAGAATTGAATTGATATTTGATAAAATCAATTGAATTGGGATTGAATTGATTTTGATTAAGGCTAAGTCTATAAGATGAAATCAAAGGGCTTAGAAAGGGTTTTGAATTCAATCATAAAGTTAATGGAGAATTTTGAGCTTGAATTTGATCATGAGATTGATTATGAGTCTTGTAAATTTGGTTTGGATTTGGTATGAATCTAAGGTTTGGTTTAAGAAGGAAAGCATGGATTGTGTTTAGGCTATAGGGTAGGCAAGTCTTCCTAAGTCCCTAAGGCATAACCTATTCCTATGGCTAACCCTTCTAAGTATTTAAGCTTAGGTTAAGTGTTCACCTAATCACTAGTGTTTATAAGAGTCCTAGATCTATGATGATAAAGTTGAGAACTCACTCCAAAAGTGAGATCAACAAAAGGACTCCCAATAGGTGTGGTGTAACTAACAAGGCACACCACACGTATTGGTGCTGACCGAGATGATCAACAACGTCCAAAGGATTGCAAGCATAAACAAAAACATTCAATCCCTGAACCCAAGACATAAACAAAATCACATTCTTAGTGCAATGCAGGTCAACTTATGCCAAAGGCATAAGAAACGGAGGAGGAATCTGCTAAGGGATTGAGTATGTGAACCTACCTCTAGGGTAGTAGATTCAGTCATCCAAAAGAGGATAAGGGTTTGAGTTTGATTACAAATATGATTTGGGGAGAGAAGATCCTCTAGAGATTATGATTTATAACCTACCATGAATGTGTGCATGAACCTTCCATTAGGGAAGCAGGTTCAGATTATCCGCTAAGGATAAGAATTTGATTTGGTTTGATGAATTTAGATTTTAATCTAAACTCCACTAGGGGGATAAATCGATTTGCACCTCACTTGGGAAAATTTTGATTTAATTTAATTGGTGGGCATCCATTGGGGATGAGAATTTGATTTGATCTGATGTGGGACTCCACTGGGGAGAGGATATGATTTGGTTGAATTGGAGTCGGGAGTACCTCTATTAGAGATATGAGCTCGGATATGTTGGGGGAATAAGGTGGATTTGATTTGATGGATTTTTTTGGTTTGCTTGGGGAAGTATCTACTTGGGATAAGAGTGGATTTAATACATGGACCCTATCAATGTACGATGGATCTACTAAGAAGGGTTTATATCAACCTTGTCCTATCTTAGATTTACAAATCCAAAGGAAAAGTCTACCAAACATCAAGTAGGACTATCCAACCTAAGGATGATTACTGAGAGAGTGCCTCTTGGGACTTATCTCAACTCAAGAGTAGCCAAAAATATCATTTTAATTTAAATGGACCTTGTCGGTATGCAATGGATTCACTAAGAAGGGTCTACATTAGCCTTGGCCTATCTTAGATTTACAAATCCAATAGGATAGTCTACCGATCGCGGGGTAGAGCTAACCAACATAAGGGGTGCCATTTAGTGTGCAATGGCTGTGCTAGGATGAAAGCATGTAGACTTACATCTTTCAAAGTGGGAACCAACTACTGGGGTGATCGGTTGGTAGCATAACAAATCAAACCCGACCTAAGGCTACCCGTCGGTGTGCAACGGTCATGCCGAAAAGAATGCGTAATAGGCTTACATCTTCCAAAGCAAGGAAGACCATCGAGGTGACCTGTTGGTGGCACAACAAGTCGAACCTAACCTAAGGGTGACTACTAAGAGAGTGTCGCTTGGGACTTATCTCAACTCAAAAGTAGTCAGACAATTTCTATAGAGAGTTTTGCTGACATTGCCCTAAAGGTAGGATGTCTGCTTGGGAAAAGGCCTCCTAATCCGTAAGTGAAAAAATATATATTTTATTTATATGTTTGTGCGGACCCTATTGGTGTGCGAGGGACCACACTAAGAAGGGGCTAATATCAGCCTAGTTCTATCTCAGACTTATTGGACCAGAAAATGATCACCGGGATAGTCTGTTGTCGGTGGGACAGATGCTATCCGACCTAGGGCGACTACTAAGTGGGGAATCCCATGTAAGGACTAGACCTAGACTTCAAGAAGTCAGGAGGAAAGGATCCATTAGAGGACTTATCCTAAGCCTCAAATATACTCGACCTAATCAGTGCATGATGGCTAGTTTAAGAACAAAGTGTGTAGGCTTACATCCTCTTAAACAAAGTCAACATGAGGTAGCTTACCGGCTATGCAGTAAGACCTACCAAACTAACAAAGCACTCATCAGTCTATAATGGTCAAGTTAAGAAGAAAGCTTGTAGACTTATATCCTCTAAACAAAAAACCACTAGGGTGATAGACTAGCAGGGTAGCATGTCAGCCCGACCCAAAGCAGCTAATGAGTGAGTGTCACGGGGGCTTTATCCCACATCAAAGTAGCCCGAGACAAATGATATGGGTTTGTTTTAAGTGGTTGTGTGTAGTTTTTGTTTAGTGTTGTGTTGACAAAGGATAAGTCACCACTTGGGTTCCTCATACCTACCTAAATGCATCGTGGAGGATTCACAAACAAGATGTTTTTCAACAACATGAAGAGATTGAATTTGAGATGAAAAGAAATTTTATTGATAAATATTTTTAAAATAATATTTATGGATAATATTTCTTTAGGTAGAGCCCATTGATTGGAAGCATTGGGCACTCTCCCTTACAATTTATAAGCTGATAAGAACCTCCTTAGCAAGCCTTCTCTATGGAAAAAGGGGCTTCCCAAGTGGGTTCAAACTTACCTCCCATCTTTCAACGGGCAATAATTTGTCTTCTTAGAACTAAAATAAGCTCTCCTACTTGAAAAGTTCTAGGACGGACCAACTTGTTATGAGCTTGAATTATTTTGGCCTTGTACAACTTGAGGTTCTAGCATGCCCGTAGGCATCTCTTCTCTAAACCTTCGATCTCTTCTAACTGTAACTTGGCATTCTGCTCTATTGTGATCTTACTATCCACAACAATCCTTATTGATGGGAGTTAGACTTCTAATCGTAGGACGGCTTTGGACCCATACACTAAGAAGAAAGGGGTAGATTGAGTTGGAGTTTTGCATGTGGTGTGGTAAGCCCACAAGGCTTCAACTAACTGCTCATATCACTGTCGCTTATTATTGTCAAGTGTCTTATTTAATATCCGGATGAGAGTTTTGTTGAAGGTTTCTGCTAAGCCATTTACCGTTGGGTAATAGTGGATAGAATATCTCCAATCTATGTTGTATCTCTGGGCAAAGCTGATTTTAGTTCTCTTTAATGCAGTACCATTATCGGGTATAATTCATCGAGGCACCCAAGCCTATATATGATATAGTTTCTAAAAAACTTAAGCACATGCTGAGCTGTGACCTCTCTAAGGGGGATTGCCTTCGCCCACTTGGAAAAGTATTTGGTGGTAGCTAAAATGAACCGATGACCCTTAGAAGAAGGAGGATCGATCATACCCACTATGTCAGTACCCCAACACTCCAATGGCCATGAGGCCAAGGTAGGGTGTAGAATATTGGGTGGTTGGTTTAATACCACACTGTGCACCTGGCATTAGTTGCATCTCCTAGCTATGTCCATGCAGTCCATGATCATCAAAGACCAGTAGTATCCTAGTCTTCTGATCTTGGCTTTCATTTTCAGACTGGATTGATGTGCTGCATAAACCTGAGTGTACTTGGTCATGATCTTACGGGCTTCATGTTTATACAAACAACATAACCACATATGTTCAAAGGACCACTGATAGAAGGTTCCACCCATGAGAGCATAGAAAAGGGCTCTCTGCTTCACCTAATTTGCTAGTGACTTCTCTTGAGGTAGTTTGCCTATGTTTAGATAATCCATGAATGGTTGCCTCCAATCTAACTAATCATCCTTTTTAGCAATGGTAACCTCCCCTTAAAGAGAGAGTCGCTTGATGAGTTGAACATCAATAAGGGATAAGACTTGTCTATTTTGGAACCTTATTGATATAGAATCATCTTCTAGACATGCCAACTCCTTGGCAAGCTTGGCTAATGCATCTACTACTGTGTTCTCTCCTCAAAGAATCTTGTAAATTATAACCTTTAGGATTTGGGCCAATAACTCCATAGTGTACTTGTGGTAGTGATAGAGCTTAGGCTTTAGAACTTTATAAGACCCAATGATTTGGTTGATAACTAATTAAAAATCCCCAAAAATGTTGATACTCTAGATGCATAACATAATGGCTAACTCCAGACTGACAATCAGAGCCTCATATTTAGCTTTGATGTTGGTGCATGGATTGACAGATGATATGAGAATCTCATCACATCACGGTCCAGAGTTAGGAGAACTATTTTTACCCCTGCCTTCCCTGGAAGAGTAGATCATGGTTCTTCTCCCTTTTGAAAGGAAGTTGCACCATCAAAATACATCTCCCAGCGGCAAATGTCAGTGTCCCTTGGGTTCATGATTTGTTCATCGGGGAGGTCATCACTAAGCGGGGAATCAACATGAAGTGGGTGTGCTGCTAAAAAATTTATTAGTGCTTATCCTTTCACCGCATAGAGGGATACAAAAGTAATATCAAACTACAAAAAATCATGGACCATTGCCCCGAGTGACTAGATAGCGTCAACCGTGTCATGAGATATTGCAATGGATTGATCCTAGAGATCAAGTTCACCTTATGAGAAAGCATGTAATGTCATAGCTTTTGAGCAAGATTAAAGCTATGCATTGCTTTTCAATAGGTGGATAATTTGCCTCAGCAGAAATTAGATGATGACTAAGATAGTATGGTGCATTTTTTCCTTCATCATTAGTTTGGGCCAATAAAGTGCCAAGGGAGTTGTCTAACGCGGTAGTATATAGTACCAATGGCTTTCCTGAGATAGGGGCTTCTAGAACTAGCGGCATCATCAGGTAGTGCTTGATGTCTTTGAAGGCATGTTGGCACTTGTAATCCCACTTGAACTTTGCATCCTTTTAGACAAGTGTTGAAAATGGTTGGCATCTTCTTGATATGTTGGAAATGAAGCATCTTAGATATGCCAACCACCCTTAAAACGATCTTAGCTGAGTTAGACTTTTAGGGGGTGGAATTTTTAATATTGCCTTAATCTTCTCCGGATCAATTTCTATTCCACGGTGTTGGACAACAAACCCAAGGAATTTTCCCGAAGCTACTCCGAATGCACACTTCAGGAGATTCATTTTTAAGGTTAAATTATCTTAACTTCAAAAACTATTCTCAAGTCAAAGGAATTGTCTTCCTTTTCTTTACTTTTGACTACAAGATCATTGACCTAACATTCGACTTGATGATGAATGAGTTCATCAAAGATTTGAGTCATGGGTCACGGTAGGTAGCACTGGCATTTTTAAGGTCAAAAGGCATGAACCTATTGCAAAAGATTATGATCAAGGATCAAAACATAATGTTTCTTTCATCTTGAGCCATCTTTATTTGGTTATATTCAGATGAGCCATCCATAAAAGAGAAGAATGCATGGATGAGGTGTCCACCATCAATTTTGGTATTGGTGGTGAAAATTTATCTTTTAGACATGCCTTATTTAAATCCCTAAAATTGACACATATGTGAATTTGCCATTCTATTTCCTAACTGGAACGACACTAGCCAACAAGGTAGGGTATTTCTCTTCTATGATAAAGCCAACATCGATCAATTTCTTGACTTCAGAAATGACATATTATTCAATATCTAATCGCATGGGTATAAGAGCTTGCTTGATAGGGTTATCATTAGGCTTTATTTCTAGTTTGTGGACTACTACATCAGGAGATAAATTGAGTATCTCTTTATAACTCCATGCGAAGCAGTCTTTAAACTCAGTCAACCTAACTAAGTCATTGGCTTCAGTATCATTCAACAAAGAATTGATGTATGTTAGACGTGGATTATTTTTAGATCCTAAGTTAATTTTCTTGAGCTCATTGATGCTTTATGTGATCTCCTCTTTGAACTCTGGCGGTGCATCTTAGACTTTAAGGTCATTTGGATCATCTGAACTATCTAAACATACCTATTTATATGAGTTAGAATGATTTGAAAAGAACCTATCAAATTCTAAATGATTGGTGATGAGTAGGTAGTAGTTATCATCATCGACTAGACCCACTATACCAAATCCTAGTCCTAATCTTGATTGAAGATGGCTGCTTTAGTTGTCCCATAACCTTTCAAAGTAGTCTGGCCTATGTTTAGACCAAGTATGTGAGATTAATCCCTTCTTTACTAAATTAATAACACAAGGTGAGTACCAATCAAAAGGCAATTACATTAAATCTTTATATGAATCATTTTTAAGTTCTAGATCAGCTTCTTAACTTGAGGATGATGCTCCCAAAAAGAATCTCTGAGTTTTCCATCTATGGAAGACTTAGGTGCTTCATTAACTACCAAACCCTCAACCTTTTATGAAAAAGTGGGGTTAGAGATAAGGTTCCCAACTAATGCCTGATTGTCTTATATGTAGACTTGGATACATTTATGCTTTACTTTGGAACCTGGTCTTCATGACTATCCTACTCAAACATCACCTCGAAAGGGATCTACTGCTAAGAAGAGCTGGCTAGTGTGCTAACCACATAAGACTCATCCTTTGAACTAGATTTTAAGTCTATGTGGATAGCAAGTGTACTCCTGGTGGCTAGGACATACCTTTTATTAGGTGGCCAATAGAGAGGCTTTCCACCCTGGGTGGGGGGCTGCCTCTGAACTATCCTCTGCCTCCGCCTAGTGGAGGTCGGGCCATCCTAACCACATGTTCAAATGGAGTAATGAACTGTGGATGGAATCTAATGTCAGGCTCTATATCTTCCCATGAGTTCATGTCTCTCTCTCTCTCTCTCTTTTATTTTCTTTTTCTTTCTCTTTTTTTCTTTTCACTATCTATTTCTTTTTCCTTTTCTTTTCTTTCTTTTTTGTCAATCATGGGGATCTTGACTAGATTCGTGAGAATGGACTTATTAGTTTTTGGGGAGAAAAGAGGTTGCATCATCATATATCCTGACCTCATGAATTGTGAATGGTTTGAGATCTCCTTTGACATAATACTCAATTTCACCTCTCATGAACTTCATGTACTAATGTAGAAGGATGGAACTATGCTATTTTCACATATCCACTGTCTCCCAAGCAAAGCATTGAAAGATGTATTCGAGTTTATGATATGAAACTTGGCTTCAGTCTTCTGATCATCTATTTCTAGTAGCACACTATGGAGCCTAAGGCCCTCTCACCTTGTTCATTGAATCCTCTCAACATCATCCTATCTTTTTAGAGTTTGGATATGTCTATCCTCAAGTAGGAAAGGGTTCTTAGACTCATAATGTTGACTGATGCACCTTGGTCAACCAGAACTCTTGATAACCTGTATCTGCCAACCTCAATTGTAATGTAAAGAGGGCAGTTATACTTGGTCATTCCTAGAAATAAGTCTTCATCACTGAATGTAACTCTTAAGATGTCCTTTGAGCTGTGTGCCTTTTCTTCAGTAGCAGTCAGCTGAGCTAAGCATATCTCTAGATCAAGAAGAGCCTTGACTAGAGATTCCTTCATCCTTTTGGATAAGATAAGGGCATCATATATGCTTAACTTAGCTGACAACTTTCTAAGATATGCTAGGATGTTGTAATTAACTTTGACTTGTTCCTCCACAAGCATATCCACAGGTGGAGCATCCTATGGAGGGGCTACCTACTCACTAGAACCAATAACTTGTTTACCATTATCTTAAGGTATTTTCCTAGGAGGTATAACTTTGACTCTGTATAGGTTGACTTCAGAGACTTCTTGAAATGATGAACTTGTGGAAAGTTCTACCTTCTCATCAGGTATACTTACAGACTTCTCCTATTAGAACCTTGAAGTCAGTTGACTCCAAGTCAATCTTAAGAGGTGAACCCAATTGATTTAGAAAAGGAAAGTCTAATTCTGAATCAGAAGAGAGTGGATTGGAATGACTAGAGCTATTATTTTTGATTTCTAGACTTGGAGAGTTTTCAAGAGGAATAAAATTTATAGCATCAGAAGTGGATAAGATGTAAGTGAAAGCTTTTAGATTGATTTCTTTTTGGGTGGAGGTACATGATAAAAATCTATAAAGTAAGCAAATTAAGAGATTAAATACCCTTGTCTACTAATATAATGCTCCTACTAGTAGAAGAGGAGCTAGTGGAGGAAGAAGTAGTAGCTGCAACAGTGGATGGAGTGTTGGACTCGGACGGTGGTTGCGCTACTGAACTATCTCGGGCAAGTAGGGTGAGTTATTACTGTTGTTGTTGTGTTGTGACATTCTTCAAGTTTTCTTTGGCAACTTGCAAACTTTCCTTCATGTTGGAGGTTTGAACTGCCTCAAGCACTTGTAGAGAGAGTTTCTTGATTTTAGAAACTACTTTTTTAGATGTTTGGGATAAGGCAATATCCCAACCTTCTATAGTCTTAAGAGGATCGTAAGTATCCCCAAGAATTACCCTAATAGAACTGAATGGTTGCTCTAATAAATATTCCTTGGGAAAACTACAACACCTGACTTGTAGCTATGCTCAAGATAGTCCTTAAAAGTAACACAATCCTCTAAAACATAACTAATCATGTGGTGGTAGGGGCAATAGTTGGGATCATTACTCTTGCCCACTTCCTCCAGCCTCTAAGGCTCTAGTAACTGAAAGTTAGGTTTCTTTAAGAGATTCTTAAAGATTTTCTAACTACCTCCCTCTTGAATGAATATGGCTTATTCAATCTATCAGTAAGAGTATGTGGGTAATAGCTACCTGGTGATGGATAGGAGTACCGCTGCTGGGTAGGCTGTTGATGTGATGGGAATGGCCATTATGGTGGCTGTGGAAGTTGATATGATGGTCGAGGTGGTGGCATAGGAGGTGGAAAAGGAGGTTGTTGAGCTCGAGGTCTCCCATATTGGACTGTGGCTGGATGCTTCCCTCAAACCACTAACACAATTGTCCCTAGCTTCTTCTCAACACCTTCTACGACTTGGGCCAAGATGATTGGTCAGGGAAACTATTTAGCTTCCTCTTGCAAGCTAGCCGCCTTGTTAATTAGTTTCTCATATGTCTGGATGGTAAATCCCTTAAGAATGAAGGTGACCAGACCATGACTATTCTTGAGAAGAATCTCAATGCCATGTTGTTTGGACAGCTGTGGCTCGCATTTCAAGCTCAGGTTGCGCAACCTAAGAATATAATCAACAAAGGACTCATTGGGAACTTACATCGCTACAATGAGGTCACCTACAGTCACTCTTTATTGAGCTCTAGCAAACTTCTTGATGAAGAGGTGCTCCAACTCAACAAAAGTTCTGACTGAACTGTTAGGTAGTTCGGCATACCAATCAAATGCAACCCCTGCTAGGCTGTCGACAAAGAGTCTGAACAAGAACTAGAACTTTATTAGGTGAAAAATGTAATTAACTATGGAGGCTTGCCTCTATAGAGAACTTAAGAACTAGGCTTAAAATAAACCCTACTTTACATTCCCATGTAAAGTAGGGAAAAAATCTCTAGTATATTCGAAGACTCATCATGCCTTAGGAGTCTTTATTAAGTGATTAGGTCCATTGTAGGATGATGTTTCTATCTTTTAAGATAGATCATCATATATGTCCTCGATCACTTCAATTACCCGATGATCTATATGGTGTCTAGCCACATCCAAAAATAAACACCACAATTACTATCCTATTATCCTAATTGGCTTTCTAAATTTTTAAAAAGGTAAGTTGACTTTGTAATTAGGTCCCCATTTGTAGTACTAAATCTACTAATGAAGGCTTCTTTTCCATAGGTTGATTTTGAAGAGGATATTCATGTGGAACCATAGGTCTATGATTTTAATTATTAAAGTTTTTATTATTTTAATTTCCCATATTTCTATTTGGATTAAGATTTGCATTATTATTTCTTAAAAATTTAGGTGATTTCTCCACCTAAGATTAAAAGTATTTGAAAAAAGGATCTATATGTCTATTAACTACATAATTAAGCATTTTTATATCATGGTCAGTAAACTCTTCTATTATCAATGCTTCACTACTCTCACCAGCAGGATTGCTAGGACAAAAATTTTGATTAATCCCCAAATTATCAAGTTTCTTAGGCATTACAGCTACCTATGAAATTAATATGGAAATTGCATCAGAGTTATACACACTAGCTACTTTCTTATGGTTTAGTTTATCATATGGCCATTGAAAGCTATTGGTTGTCATTTCAATTAATGCATATTATTCCTCAAAAGGTTTAGACATTAGATTACCTCCATCTATAATGGTTTTAAGTGATCCTACTAAGCCTTTATATAATGATTTAAAAATCAACCTAAAGAATGATGTGTACATTTTCTCAATAATTCATTATATCACCCAAGCTTCATAAATTGATTCATTATTCATTTAA
Organism: Cymbidium sinense; assembly: GCA_021442155.1. Classification (NCBI taxonomy): domain Eukaryota; kingdom Viridiplantae; phylum Streptophyta; class Magnoliopsida; order Asparagales; family Orchidaceae; genus Cymbidium; species Cymbidium sinense. The sequence continues at coordinate 182,709,173 of CM038219.1, forward strand.
ATAAATGATGTGATATCATTCCTAAGCTTTGTAGTCTTAGAAGGTGGGAAATACTTGGCCAAAATTTTTTGAGTTAAATTATTTGAAGTAGTGTAAAGAGAATGGTTGTGCTCGGTCATTCCTAGAAGTAAATCTTCATTGCTGAATGTAACTCCTAAGATATCCTTCGATTGACATGCCTTCCCTTCTATAGCGGTCAGCTGAGCTAAGCAGATCTCAAGATCAAGTAGAGCCTTTATTAGAGATTCCCTCATCTCTTTAGATAAGATAAGGGTGTCATATATGCTTAACTTAGCGGGCAACTTTCTAAGATGAGCTAGGACATTATAATCACCTCTAGCTTGGTCCTCCACAAGCATATCTATCGGTGGAGCATCCTATGGAGGGGCTATTTTCTCACTGGAACCATTGACTTGCTTACCTTATCCTGAGGTGCTACCCTAGGAGGTAAAACTTTGCCACTATATAAATTGACTTTGGTGACTTCATGTGGCGGGTTGATGGAAAGTTCTACCTTCCCATCGGGTATACCTACAACTTCTCCTATGGGACCCTTAGAGTTGGATAACTCCAAGTCAATCTCGATGGGTGAACCCGATTGATTCAGAAAAGGAAAGTCAGATTCTGAATCATAAGAAAAAATATTGAAATTATTTGTGATATTATTATTATTATACATGAAGAGCTTTCAATTGGAATGAGATTATCAAGACTATCAAAAGTAAAGATGATATAAGTGGAATCTACTTTCTTCATTGAATTCTTCCTAGGTGGAAGAACATGATAGAAATTAAGTAAAGTAAGCAAAATAAGTGGTTTAGTGCCCTCATCTGCAGATACAATGTTTTTGCTAGTAGAAGCAGAGCTGGATGAAGTGGTAGTAGCTACAACGATGGAAGGAATGCTGGACTAGGATGGTGGTTAAGCTACTTAGCTATCCCAAGCAAGTGTGGACTGTTGCTACTGTTATTGAGCCCCCACCCTCCTCGAGTTGTCTTTTGTAACTTGCAACCCTTCCATAATATTGGAGGTTTGAGCTACCTCAAGTACCTACAAGGAAAGTTTCTTGATCTTTAAGATGATCCTTTTAGAGGTTCAGGATAAGGTGATATCCCAACCTTCTTTTGTCTTGAGAGGATCATGTATCCCTAAAGATTACTCTAATAGAACTAGATGGTTATTCTAACAAGTATTCCTTAGGTATAATAATGGCGCCCGACTTATAGTTAAGCTCAAGCTAGTCATTGAAAGTGATGCAATCCTCTAAGACATGGCCTAGCATGTGATGGTAGGGGCAAAAGTTAGGATCATCACTCTTGCCCACTTTCTCCAGTCTCAGGCTCTAGTAGCTGGAAATTAGGTTTCTTTATGAGATTTTTAAAGATTTTTCTGACTACATCCCTCTTGAATGAATAGGGTTTATTTAATTTATCTAGAAGAGTAAGTGGATGGTAGGTATCTGAAGGTGGATATGAGTACAGTTGTTGTGCATACTATTATGGAGGCAGTGGTGGTGGCCGAGGTGGTGGAAGAGGAAGCGGCATGGGAGGTTACTGAGCTCATGGTCTCTCAAACTAAACTCTGGTTGGCTGCTTCCCTCTGTCCACTAACACAATTGTCCATAGCCTCTTCTCAAATATTTTCTATGGCTTAGGCTTGGATGATTGGTCTTGGAAAAGTAACTATTTGACTTCTTCTTGTAGACTAGCCTCCTTGTTAATTAATTTTTCAAATATTTTGATTATGAAGCCCTTCAGCATGAAAGCAACTAGGCTATGGATATTCTTAAGAAGAATTTCAATGGCATGTTGTTCGAATAACTGTGGTTCACATTTCATACTCAGGTTATGCCACCGATAATGTAATCAACATGGGACTCGTTGGGATTTTATTTTGCTACAATGAGGCCACCCACAATTACCCTCTATTGGGCTCTAGCAAATCTCTTGACAAAGAGTTGCTCTAACTCAGCAAAAGTCTTCACCAAACCATTAGTAGTTCGGTGTACTAATCAAATGCAACCCCTGACAGACTGCTAACAAATAAATAGAAGAGAAGTGTGTTACTGCCACCGGCGTTGCAACAATCAGCTCTAAAATGTACCATGTGCTGTCATGGGTTCGCACTGCCATCAAAACTCTTAAGGAAGGTGGCACAAACCCTTTGGGGTATTAGACTTTATTGAATTCCTTCAGGGAAGGTCTACCTTTTGGAATGGATGAGCTACCCCAGGCTTGCACCAACGCTTCCCTCACTTGTTTCTTCGTCATCTACTTGATGTCTTTCTCATGCATGGAGGTCCTATCTATGACCTTCCTATGCAAACTACCACTATCCTAATCCATGGGATAGGCACTCATGAGAGGATCTAAGACATGCAAGAGCTCAGGCAGATCAGCCTCCATGGGACAGGCTGAGGAACTAGAACTTGGTTCTAGAGGTGTTGTGTCAAGTGAGAGGTGTCTCCTTCCTCGATCACAACACCTTCCTGACTCTGATGGTCTTTATGGAGGGATCCTCGAGAATCGGCCATGTGGATTTCTATTAAATCCTAAAATATGTCATCCTCATTGGGGTCAAAATCTACTCTGCCCTCTTCTCGATCTAAATGATCACTCCTAAGAAGTTATTTCTTATCAGCAAACTAGTCTTCTAGGATATCATCTAGTGAAGGATCTCTTACTCTGCCTCGCTAAATTAGTACAAACACCTGCTGATTTGCTGACTGTAAGACTGTTCTCACCTGAGTCTATGTATCGAACACTGCTTCATGATGGAGTGCTCTCCCTAGGGGGATCATCTGCCATGAGGACTGCACAAGTATCCTTTACTTCCTCTATTGCTGATTGCAGTGATGGAGTGACTATGACACTTATGATTGCAACTCCCTCTTTGCTACTATTGAAGTGGAAGGTCGAATGGGAGAGCTTGACCTCACCTCAATGAGTGGCATAGATAGAGCGAGATCCTTAGGCCATAACTGGATCACTAATCGATATGTCCATTCTCTAGATGTAGGTTTTATACTTTGGTGGGAACTGTAGAAGGAGGGACCTGAATAGGTGACAGTGGGTGACAAGTAGAGCGGTGTAATGGTGGAGACACCGATTGCCTCTCCATCAGAGCTTTCCTCCTATGGTTGGTAGTTCCTATTAAGACTATGTTATCGGTGTGATCGGCTTGGGTAGCCCGCCGATCCAGGAAATCTATTAAAGTAGAGGCTATCAACTATCCGACATACCTCCTCCTCTCCTTTCTGTCCACTTGGGATGTAACTCTAGTCTCCGAGGCTTTCTCCCTGCATATCTAATCCCTCACACTCTAAGGGATCAAAGTCCTCAAATCAAATAATGTACCAGATTCCAAGTGTCTGTGGGCTCTGATCAACCTGATGAAGAACTAATCGTAATCCAACATAGGGCTTTCCTCCTCTCCTTGGCTGGTACCTGAACCCATGCTGGTGGTGGAGGCAATGCAGCGAACCTCCTATAGTCTTCCTCTCTGTCTAAAGTTGATGGGAGGTAAAACCTACTACCACTCAATAGTGGAGAGGTCTCACGAGGGGAACCCTCATCAACAACGTGAGTGGTAGTGCCTACCTCCCGATATGTTCGCTCGTGGTGCCACTTAACCTTTTGGTTCTTGTTGTGACATTGCGTTCTATTGAGCAGAGTAGAACAAGAACTAGAACCTACTTCAAAGGTAGGGGAAACTCTCTCAAATGTTAAGATAGCCTTCCCCTTCAGAGGGGGGAAACCAGTGAGGAGGTGCTAGCCCTCGCAGTGACTGCAACGGGGGAAACAATAAACTGAACGATGGGCATTATGAAAACTATCACTGAAATTGTAAATGGCACTAAAATAGATAGAATTGATATTGGCACTATCACGAGAACCTCAATGGCCTTCCTCTTAAGTGAGGGAAACTCTGAGTCAAACGGAATGTCAAAATGAATAAGTGGATTATGCTCTACCTCCTCCATCCTGATCATGAGGGCTAGCCCCTCACAGGTAAATCGGATGACCTCAAGCCACACCGAACTAGATAACGTGCGTGGTCATGCTGGTGAGTATTGCTAATCCAAGGCCAAACCCACACCAGTCAAGAAGGAGAAGATCATCTTTCTAGAACACATGTTGAAAGATTGGCTAAAGAAGGGAATGAAAGACTGAACATCTATCTCTACATTTGTTAAAAATAGAATCGAATCAGACCCTTGCTTTAATAGTTGCTTTCAATCATTGATTCTTGATTTTATAATTTGAACCCACACTTAATAAATTTAGATATGCTAAGTGGGGTTTATTGAATTGGAGAGATTTTGATGTTTGAGGAGAGACTTTACCATAGAATTTGACTTTGATTTGAAACTCATATCCAACAAATATGGGTATGTTGGATGGAGTTCATTCACTTGGAAAGACTTTAGAGATGAATTTATTTTATCTTATCCTTTGTTTAAAAATTTGATTTTAGAACCTTCACTTAGCAAATTTAGGTATGCTAAATGAGATTCAAATGCATGTTTAAAAATAATTTTTGAAAGCATTTTTGTTTGTGATGATGTTTGTCATATGTTTGATTTGTTTGATTTTATTTTGATTAATTTGATTAATTTGATTTGAGAATGGGATCTTTACTTAGAAAATTTAGGTATGCTAAGTAAAACCCAAATGTATTTGATATTTTGTTTGAAATGGAAACCCTTACTTAACAAATTTAGGTATGTTAAGCAGTTCAAGTGTGTTTGATATCTCTATTTTGATTTGAAAAATGAAACCCTTAATAACAACTTTAGGTATGTTAAGTAGGGTTCAAGTGTGTTTGATATTTTTGATTTGAAAAAGGGAAACTCTTATTTAATAAATGTGGGTAAGTTAAATAGAGTTTAATTTATTTTATGTGTTGTTTGATGTTGGAATTCCTATTTGACAAATTTGGGCATGTCAAATGGAGTTCAAATGTGTTTTGATTTTCAAGATTTTGGAAAAGATGAATTCTACTTAACAAACGTTGGTATGTCAAATAGAATTCTATTTATTTTGATTTTCCAGAATGAAACTCTCATTTAACCAATTTGGGTATGTCAAATGGAGTTTAAATATATTTTATTTTGTGTGATTTTGAAAAGGGGAACTCTACTTAACAATATAGGTATGTTAAATAGAATTTAATTTGTTATTATTTTTTAAAATGGAACTCTCATTTGACAATTTTGGGTTGTAAAAATGGTGTTCAAATGTGTTTTGATTTTATGTGTGATGTTGTTTTGAAAAGGTGGAACACTCACTTAAAAAATTTGGGTATGTTAAGTGAAGTTCAATGGCATGTTGATTTTAAATTTTATTTTGATTTTAAAATGAAACTCCACTTAACAAATTTAAGTATGTTAAATATGGTTAGTTAATCTTGTTTGAAAAAGGGGTTTGAAATATTTTGAGAAACTCTCATTTAATAAATTTGGGTATGTTAAATAGAGTTGGTTGATTGATTGATCTTACTTTGGAAAATGTGCTTTTGAAAACTCATTGAAAAAGGATTTTGATGATGCATATTTGATTTTGGTTTTTGAAAAGGATCCTTATTTAACAACTTTAAGTATTTCAAATGAGGCTTGATTATTTTTATTATTTGAAAAGAGGTTTGAAAGTTTTATGTTTTGCAAACCTTATATAAAGTGCATTTCCAAAGTTACATTTTATTTAGGAAGAGTGCTTTTCAAAAAATTTGCAAAAGACTTTATGTGTTTAATTATAATTTAATTGGAACTTTCTTGAATATGGGATGAACCTTGCCTCACCAAGCTAGTGGTAAAGAGGTTCAAAATTTAGTCTTCTCATTTCATTGGTTGTTATTTCTAATCTATTTGGGGACCCAATAGGGGTTCAAGACCTACATGGAGTGAGGTCCTAAAACCTAAAGGATTTAGGCTAACTTTGCTTAAGGATGAAATAAGCTAAGTGCCAATGGAAAAAAAGATATTCTTGGGCTTATATAAAATATAAGTCTGCTATCGATGCTTGGAGAAAATAATTGTCCACCAAAGATGAAGAGAGGAACCCTCCCCAATAAAGAAGCTAGAAAAATCTGTGGTATTTACTTTTGGATGTATGGGGGACACCACGCTGATCATAGGGGGGTACTTATTGAAGTGATTTAGTATGACATTGAAGTATGATGTACTATCTCGAAAGCTAAAAGCATCACCCTTCAATGGACCTAATCACCTAATAAGGACTCCTAAGGCATGATGGGTCTTTGAATATACCAAAGATTTTTTTTCCTGCTTTACATGGATGAATAAAGTAGGGTTTATATTAAACAAGGTTCTAAAGTTTCCTATGAAGGCAAGCCTCCATAGTTAATTACATCTTAGAAAATTAAATTCCCTAAGAATACGATTAAAGTAGGCAATTATCATCTCCAAAGATTTCAATGTTAGACTATCAAAGGATTGGTTATGTTTGGAAAATCAAGTGGGAAAGCTCAAAGAGAAGACTTATTTTTGGAATCTAAAGGGAGGAAGTAGGAAATGCTCATGACATTAGGAAGCTTAGTGAGCATTCCAATCTATCCTATAATTGGGATTTATATATTTAAAATTAAAGAAAATTGTATGTTCAAGTTGAATTTTATTAGATTATTAAAGCTTATAATCCAACAGCACAAGATTGTGAAAATGCCTAAGAGGTGAGCATTTATACATATAGCCCGATTCTCGAGCTTTAAAATAAGCTAAAGCACGATCTAAATCTAAGCGAACATGGGCATAATAAGGTTTACCTCCATAAGAGATGGTAACCCACCCATCTTCTAGATTTACAATAACTGAGTGGCTGCCAGCTAACTCCTCCTATGATTAGAATCCATGTTGTCTGATCATATAAAATTGTAAGATAGTTGGGATGTTATTTATTTAGAAAGAAACTAAAGTCCTTAAACCCACACCCTAAGAGGCTAGAGCATGAGTGGTATGATAAATGACTTAATCTACAAATGCAAGATCTTTTCAAATTTTATTTCATTTTTGACACATCATTTTGACAAATTCTTTGAGACTTTTATATACCTAAATGTATGAAGAAAATAGGTTATTAGCTAACTCAGCTACAAAAAGGTGTCCTTCACTACAAGGGATACCCTCAAAGGTCAAGCATTCCCCTATCATGCAAGGATAGAGATCCTTCATTTTAAAGAGAGAAAGAATATGCATGTATGGTGTGAAACATTCAACTATTCACCTAAGAGTTTTCTAAATCTATTAATTATCTTATTTAAGACCTAGGCTTTATGGTGAGGTTATGAGTTGTAGAAAATTTTAGTTATGAGTGATTAGTTGGGTAGAAAATTTATTTTATCCTAAGAGCTTAATTGCATCCAGGCCACACAATAAAGCATCAAACATAAAGAAATAAGGAAAATGCATGTCATTTCTAAAGCCCAAACTAAACAACTCATCAAATATTTTATAAAATTATGTAAAAGAATAAGAGGAGTCGATTAGAATCTGCATACAAAAGGAAAGATGGGTAGCCAAGCTCTACCCTTATACAACCCATAATATGAAAGAATAATTATAATTTACAAATGAATAAATTCTATAGGGGGCCTTCATTTCCTCATTCTTTGTGTCTTCATTTTCCCTTGCTTCTTTTCCCTTCAATTTGGTGGACTTCAAGACATCACATGGCACCCAGACAAAGCCTTCTAGCCAATCCTTATCCTAATCTTCCATAGCACTAATCTTAATTCTTAATGCAAAAGTACATTAAAAATAAGAAAAGTAAATGTAACTACACTTACAAAATAAAGGTTAGTTAAACACACATACAATCCCAAGAAGTTATATATAAAATTTGGACTTAGCACCCTGCACATGGGTAACTAAGTCCACCTGTCCTAACTTAGATTATGCTTAGGGGTTTAAGCAACCTGCAAAGAGAGCATTTATACTTATTTTTAAACATCCCTTAAGCATAATCCCCTACATAAAACATGATTAGGCTAAGAGCGGTCTAACATCCAGTCCATGAAGCAAACACCCTAACATTCAATCTACAAAATTACATCATAAAATAAAATACACATCACATCATACACTGCCCTAACACAGTGCTAGAAGCAGTGACTTAATTCTAAAGTGTGTGTTAAGGCTTGTGTGGTGTGTCTTCTTAAGCATTAGAGTTGTATTTTCTAAGTTTGGAAAGGTTCAATTTAACATGAAAGGTTGGTTTCACTTGAAGTTATTTAATTGATTTGAGAATATTAATTTGTGTTTTATTTTGTTTCATATGAATACACTTAGAAACTAAGTGTTATAAAGAAGAAAGAGGATTGCCTTCTTTCATCCCTACCTTAAGCAAAGCATGTTAATTTGATTTAGTTCACTTTAGTGAATGGCTTATTACATATTTTAAATTAATTCTAAGTTTAGATTCACTTAAATAATTCTATCCAATATGAAAGACATATTAAGATTAATCTAGTTGAATTACTATCACATGACACATGTTAAGTTATTCCATTCCATCACATGTAACATGCACATGTTTTAATCCTAATTGTATCTATAAATGTAATGTGTTTTGGCACACTTATATGATGAATGCATACATGTATTTGGACTTTATATCAATTTATGAGATTGAATTAATTAATCATATTAGTTTAAAGCTCTATCTAAATTTTTATACAAATATACAAAGGGATGAAATTTAATAGGTATGTGTCATTGTTAACTAGGGAAGTGAGGTAATCAAATGACCTCTTTGGGGCTAACTAAAGCCTCTTATTTCCAAGATGTCCAAACTATATACCCATTTTCATTTAAACATATGTAAATTTGTATACATGAATATAAGAAAGAAAGCTCCAAATCACATGACCAACAAATTCAATTACTTAGTCAATTATGAATGAATGTATCCTTGATAAAAGAAAGGGGGTTCTAATTCCATAATTAAATACACACACTTATATAAGAGACATAAGCTAGTACATGCCATTGTTAATTAGGAAAGTAAGGTAATCAAATGACCTCCTTGGGACTACTTAAACCCTCGTATTCCTACGATGTCCAGACTAAACACTTATTTTCTCTCAACTACTTATGGATGTATACATAAATAAATGAACAAAAATCATGCAAAGATTATATTTTTATTTGATTGAAATATTTATGCATGTGGATTAAAGTTCTATCCAAATTTTGATGAAATGACACATGTAAATGAATTCAAATAAGTACGTGTTACTGTTAATTAGAAAAATTAGGTAATCAAATGACCTCCTTGGGGCTAATTAAAGCCTCCTATTCCCGGGATGTCTGGACTATATACTTATTAACATTCAAATACATGTAAAATTACATATGAACCAAGGAAAAAAAGTTTTACTTCACATGTCTAAGCTATAAGTTCATGCAAACCTATATGTGTCCATAACTACTATCACTCTAATCAATGTAATTGATTCATAGACTTGAAAAATAATAATTTGGATTTATTAGTGAAAATAGCCACACATATTGTGAATTAATCCAACACATGCAAGCTTACATGAAGGAAAACCATTTTATTCAATTAATTTTGAAAAGATGACTGCATGATTTCAAATGACATATAACATTTAACATGGCTAAGTTCAAGAAATTGACCTGAAAGGCTTAAGTTGAATTTTGGTTGAATTTGGATTTGAGTTTTGAATTTAGTTTTAGTTTGATGATTGAAGTTTGTGTTTATATTTGGTTTCATGATTGAAGGATTGATTTAGTCATGAAGAAAAATCAAGGGTTTGGCTTGATTCGAGTTTGATTTGGCTAAGTTCAATAATTTGACTTGAAATACTTAGGTTAAATTTTGGTTGAATTTGGATTTGACTTTTGAATTTAGTTTTTGTTATTTGAATTTATATTTTATTTATATTTGTGAATATAAATTAGAATATAAATGGGTTATCAAAAAATTTCTTGAATTTCAATTGATTTAGATTTGATTTGATCTAAGTTCAAGAATTTGACTTGAGAGGCTTTGGTTAAATTTTGGTTGAATTTGGATTTGAGTTTTGAATTTAATTTTGGTTATTCAAATTTATATTTCACTTATATTTATGAATATGAATGAGAATATAAATGGGTTATGAGAAAATCTCTTGAGTTTGAATTGATTTGGTATTGATTTGAGCTAAGTCCATAAGATGGGATCAAAGAGGATTAGGAAATATTTTAGAATTTGGAATTCAATCATGGGTTTCAATCATTTGGAATTGATTTGAAGTTTGTTTTGGAATTGAAGTTGATTTGAGTTTAATGTTGATTTGAATTTGGAGTTTGACTTGAAAGAAGGAAGTAAGGATTTGGTTCAAGCTATAGGGTAGGCAAATTTTCCTAACACCCCTAAGGTATGACCTAGCATTTTGGCTAACTCTTCTAAGTCTCTAGGGTTAGGTTAAGTATTTACCTAATCACAAGAAGTGTCTTAAGACTAAAGAACACTTAATGTCTAAGAGGAGTCTTATTTTAAGATAGAGGGGTTGAGAGCTCATTCTAAAAATGAGGTCAATAGTGAGTCAATTGCATTAGGTTCTTTAGAAGCATTGCAACTTTACTTCTCTCATATGTTCATATCATTTGTGGCTCATGATTAAATGATTAATCAAATTGAAAAAGCATAAGAAATGGCAATTAAATGATTTGCTTAATGGTTTCACTTAATCAATTCATAAAATCTACTTAATTATTTTTCCTTAAACTAATTAAAATTACCAATATGGGAATGGATCAAAATAACAAACAATCTCCCTCCTCTCTAAATCAAATCTAAATCCAAAAATTAAATTAATAAGAAGCTTTGATTTTCTTTAAATAATTTTATTTGATGTGATTGTCCTTAGAAATTAATTTAATTGAATGAACCATGTGTTTATATTTAGTTATTCATTTCCGATCACTTCTAAATGTTGTATGTCATATGATTCCATGCATTCATTCTTTTAAATTTAAGTGAATCAAATGAAAGTTATTTATGTAAGCTTGCATGTGTTGACTTAACTTAATTTTATGTGTGGCTATTATTACTAATAAATTCAAACCTATTTTTTAAAGTTTATAAATTGATAATAAAATGTGAAGTGATGATAGGTGTGAATATATATAGGATTTGCATGTACTTATAGCTTAGTCATATGAATGATTAAAACCCCTGATTGAATTCCAAATTCTAAAATCTTTCCTAAGTCCCTTTGATCCCATCTTATGACTTAGCTCAAATAAAATCCAAATCAATTCAAACTCAAGAGATTTTCTCATAACCCATTTATATTCTCATTGATATTCACAAATATAAATGAAATATAAATTCAAATAACCAAAATTAAATTCAAACCTCAAATCCAAATTCAACCAAATTCAACCATGCCTCTCAAGTCAAATCCTAAAACTTAAATCAAATCAAAACTAAATCAATTCAAATTCAAGAAATTTTCTCATAACCCATTCATATTCTAATTTATATTCACAAATATAAATGAAATATAAATTCAAATAACAAAAACAAAATTCAAAACTCAAATCCAAATTCAACCAAAATTTAACCTAAGTCTTTCAAGTCAAATTCTTGAACTTAGCCAAATCATACTCAAATCAAGCCAAACCCTTGATTTTTCTTCATGACTCATTCAATCCTTTAATCATAAAACCAAATATAAACATAAACTTCAATCATCAAACCAAACCTAAATTCAAAACTCAAATCCAAATTCAACCAAAATTCAACCTAAGCCTTTCAAGTCAAATTCTTGAACTTAGCCAAATCAAACTCAAATCAAGCCAAACCCTTGATTTTTCTTCATGATTCAGTCAATCCTTCAATCATGAATCCAAATATAAATATAAACTTCAATCATCAAACCAAAACTAAATTCAAAAAAACCAAACCCAAGTCAAACTCATGTTTTACCCTTTGAACTTGAAATTGTCAAATGAATCAAAACCCATTTGACTCCAAATCACTTGCAAATTGATTTATATTTCAATAATAAGTCCATATGTGAGTTCAACCAAACTTGAATCAAGCCTTGATCAAATCAATTGACCCACATAGGCTCACTTGACCCAAAGTGACCTAAAGTACCTTTTCGAGCCAAATTCTAATCCTACCCAATTTGGATTAAACTAAGCTAGCCTAAGCCTCACATTGTGAGCAACAATTATCATGAGATGATCAATCACTCAAATTAACTCAAACCAAGTCAACACTTAGCCAAAATGAAATCTAAACTAGCCAAAATCCACCATAGGCCAAATTGATTGAAGCCATTGATCAAAACCAATTCATAATCAATGTTTGAACTTGACCAAGTCATCATTTGAGTCTAACCTAGCCTAATTGGCCACTTGACCCAAGTTGACCCAACTTGACTTAAAAAGTCAAAATCTGTCAAATCTTGATCTAAGCTAAATTGATTGCAACCAATGGGTCCAATTCATTCTAAATCACATATTGAACTTGACCAAAGCCTCAATTGGCCAACTTGACCCAACCTAGCCCAATTGACCATGAACCCAACTTGACTTAGAAGGTTAAATTGAGACAAAATTAAGCCAAACCAAAATTGATTGAAACTAAGCTTGCAACATATTTACAAATGACCAACCAAACCTAAACCAACCTAGGTCAAATGGGTTAAATTGGTCAACTGACCCATTTGACCTAAATGAAATCAAATGAACCAAAACCAAATATAAACCAAATTGAACCAAACCAATGATGCCAACACAATTAAAATAGCCATATGAACTTGAGCCAACCCTTGGTTTGACTCAATTTGACCAATTGGTAAACTTGATCCAAGTTGACTCATTTTGACCTAAATGGGTCAACATGAGCCAAATGACATCAAATCAACTTCAAATTCTTTGAAAGTTGGACTAACCCTATTTCAAACTATTCTAAATCTGTTGAAAGTGAAATCAAAGCCAAATGATAATTTTATCCCTAGGTCAAGGGGTAACCCATGACAAATTCCACTTGGAATTTGGTCATGTCCTCTCCATGGCCACTTTGCACCCTCTTAGTGGACCAAGTGGACATTAGTGAGTGTGGTGCACATGACCCAATGGGTTTGGGTAAATCTAACCCAACTCAAGGCCAAAACTGACCACCCCACTCAAAATAAGCACATGAGAATCACTCCTCCACCTCATTTGGCACATGGAAACTTCTCCACTACCTCCCTCTAGCCAAACCAAACCACATGCTGTCCAAAATGGCCTAACCAACTCAACCCATAGGATCAATTTGATCAAAAAAGCAAAGCCAATCTCGAGCGTCCGATCCTTCTAGGGGAGATATACTCCCCCTAATTTCATTTGATTTTCACACACTCACACTCGATTGAAGCATAGGAACTCAAGGAAGAAATTTCAAGTTCTCCCAAGGTCTCCTAAGATACTTTGATTTCTCCATTTTTAATTTTCCTTAAGCCAAAAATAGGGGAGTTCAAGGCAATTTCAATCTAATTCAATTCTCCACTAGAGCTCAATTCCTCCTTCAAGCACCTTGAGGGGACCCAATCGAGCTCACCCAAGTCTTCATCCAAGCTTCCAAAGCACGAGAAGGGAGAGTTTTATCAAGTTCGTAAGAAATTGAAGCTCACTTTGGTCAATAGGAAGATCCACTCAACCTCAATCCCCAAATCTTCAACAGAGCTTCATCTCCAATGAAAGCTACCTCGATGGTTGGGAGCGCCGGTGATAGCCTCCGGTGAGGTATGGATCAAAACCGAGCTTAGGTGTAGGAGTTCTTGGTCCTTTATAAAAAAGCTTTCACCCCATTGCATTTTGACCGTTGGATGTCTTGTTGCATGATGATGGTGTGGGTTAAGTTAGAGCTCAATCCGAGCTTAATCAAGCTCGAATCAAGCCCTAAAGAGTGGACGATTGCCCTCTCTCGCAGGCGAGCTCAGAGACAGATCATGGACCTTTCATTCATATTTTGGATGGATGGTCCTGATTAATCTATGTAGGATCCTTCGATTTTTACCTTAAGAACTACGAGCTTAATCCTGACTGTCCGATCTTTGATCGGACGGTCGAGAAGAAAGCGCGTAGCACCGCCGGCTGACGCTGCATTGGATGTGATAACTTAAATAACCAATCCTGTTGCGCCACGTGGAAAGCACGTGCCGCATCACCGGTCCACGTGGTGCCAACATGATTAGTTACATAATTAGCATTTTAATTAATCCTTAATGACAAAACTTCAAAATTACATAACTAAATATAGAAAAATTAAAGAAATATAAAATAAAATGCATTTTAAAGATAATTTAGAGGAAATTCATTAAAATTGTTTCTAATTAATTTTAAACAATGAATTTTCCTAATTACTCTTTAATTACTCCATTAATTGATTCCAAGTTTCTCAAATGTATTTAGTGGGATGACCTCTACTTCCCTTAATTTTCTTAGAATTTATTGATGAGTCAATTAGGAAAATCAATTAATAAATCTTTAATCACTTTCTTAATGCAATTAAGCTTAATTAAGCATGCGAATAGTGATTTGATCCCTTGATTAAGTTAATTAAACTTTATTTAACTGAAGAGGAGGTTTGTGGATCGGGTTTGGGGTATTTTCCCCGTGTCATTCCCTAAACCCCTTTCCTTCCTTAATCTAAATTTAATTAAAGGCTAATCCACTAATGTCCTACTTAATTAACTTAATAAAATTTTCAAAGCATTCTAGAACTCAATCATTGCCTTCTTGGGTAGATGCTTAGGTGTTCAATAGCTTAAGTAGCTTAAGGAAATCATACCTAACCCATATGTGTGGGAAGGGTTATGAAAGTACTTAAATTAAACCATTTAGCTCAATTAATCATTAATTATGAACCAAATGCATTAGGACCCTTTCTTTCTTAGGTGCACTGCTGATTCAAATTTCTTGTGATTTTATGTTATACATTGGCTCATAATTATCAGGTTAAATATGTTAAAGTGGTGTAGGTAAGGGGTAATTAATGAACTTAATGAACACCTTAACCTAAATAAACATACAATCCACTTAAGGGTTCTAAAAATTAAAATAAAATAACAAACACATGTGGAAGATGGGTTAGGACCAACAAACCTTCTCACATTTCCTAAAATCCAAATCAAACTCAAGACAAAATCAAATTTTCTTTAAACCAACTTTGATTAACTTAAATAATCTTATTCCATTGGATTATCTTTAGGAATTAATTATGGTGAATGAATTTACATGCTTTCATCACTTTATTTATTTCCTAGCATGTTAAGTGTGTATGTCATATGAAAATCATGCATTCATCTCTTTTGAAAATCAAATTAAAATGAAATATTTTCTTTATCTCAAATTGTATGTTTTGGCTAAAGTAAGAATATGAATAACTATTATCACTACTAAATCCAAAACTATGTTCAAAACATAAAAATAAAATATTACAAATGAAAAGTATGCTATTTATAAGTACTTATAAACTTACATGTGAATAGCATGAAATGTGTTATGTGATTTTCCTTATGTTTGTTAATATAAGTTTGTATAGGATTTGCAAGGTGTATAGTCCATTTGAAAAAGATATAACACTTGCTTAAATCCATTCCTATACACTCCTATGTCATGGTTTAAGAAGGAATTCTACATCAAACATGTAAACTAAACAATCAAACCAAAATCAAACAAACATAAACTTTTTACATGATTCTCTTTCCATGCATTTCCTTTTTTATATATGCACATGTATTTAAGAAAAGTGATATATTAGTCTGGACACCTGGGTTGCGAGGCTTTAAGTAGCCCCAAGTAGGTCTTGTACCTTACACCCCTGGTGTAAACATTGATGTCATACTCACTTATATCTTTCATACTTGTAAATTTACATATGAAAATGAATAAGAGAATCTCTCTTTTTCTACTTAACCAAATCATGCATCATAAAGCTTCCAAATTTTCTTAAGTAACATCCCTTAGCATTCATAATTAAAGTGTGCTAAACATTTCCATTTGCATGTATAGATATGCTTAGGGTCCATCCATATGCATGTTACACATGTTGGGAAAGAAATAAAGTGTTGTGTGTTTTGTGATAGTAATTCACTTTACGTAATCGTAAAATGCCTTTCTCTTTGAATATATTTGTTTATTGTTGTTATAAACTTAGGATTAATTAAAACACATAATAAAAGATTCACTAAATAAAGTGTCATTAATGAATCCATCTTAGAAATTACTTAAGATAGGGAGGAAAGAGAAGTTCTCTTCTCTTTTCCTCTCTTTACAACACTTAATAATTAAGTGTATGTTCATTAAAACCAAATAAAAATCATGAAATAAAACTTAACAAATCAACTAAACCACTAAAATGAAATCACCCTCTAAGTTGAACATTTTCATACTTATAAAATCTAAATAATAAAGCCTAACTAGACATACCACACAAACCTTATAAGGCACACACATTAGGCCAAGTCACCATTTCTAGTCCTATGTTAGGGCGGTGCATGGTTTGATATTTATTTTTACATTATGATGTGATGTTTCAATATGGATGTTAGGGTATATGTGTGTAGACTGAATGGTAGGATTATTTTAGTCTAATCATAATCTTTTGCAGGAGATTGTGCTTAAGGGGCGTTGTAATAAAAATATAAATACTTTTGTTGTGTAGGTTGATTATACCCCTAAGCATAATCCAAAATAAGCCATGTGGACTTGGTTACCCATGTGTGGGGTACTAAGTCCAATTTATTCATATACATACTTGATATTATGTGGTTTGTTTAGCTAATCTCTATTTTGTAGGTTTTAGTTAGATTTTCTTTTTCCCATTTTGTGTAATTTTGTAATTAGGATTTGGAATGATTATTATGATGGATTAAGATGAGCATTGGTTATAAGATTATATCTTATGTACCATGTAAAGCCTTTGGAGCAACCACATTTCAACCAACCAAAAGAAGAAAAAAGAAAAAAGAAAAAAGAATGAAGAAAGAAGAAAGAATAAATGAAGAATGAAGACCCCAATAACAATGAATTCCTTCTTGATTGTAATTTATTCATTTGTAATATGGGTTGTATAAGGGTAGAGCTTGGCTACTCAATTTGTTTTTGGGTTTGTGTGGTGGAGCCCAACCATAAAAGGCCTCTTATTCTTTTGCGCTAACTTTATAAATTGATTGATGTTTATTTAGCTTGTGCATTAAAATGGCATATTTCCTAGTTTCTTTCTTGTTTTGATGTATAGCCTGGATGATAATTAGACTCTTAGGAAAATAAAATTTCTATCCAACTAATCATTTCAAACTAAAAATAAACCACTCATAATCTCACTTAAAGCTTAAGTTATAAACAAGATAAAAGATTAAGTGACCCCTTAGCTGGATGTTGTATATTTCTACATCATGCATAAAAAATCATCTTATTTCACTATTGTTTTGGAGGGCTTCCACCTTTGCTAGAGAACTTAGCTTGACCTTTTGAGAGCCATGGTGAAAACACACATCCTTTTCTTATTAATTTTGGCCCATAATCTAATTTCTCATGCATTAGGTATATGAATCCTAAAGCATGTGTCAAATTGATTGTCCAAAATTAAAATAAAATATAAGAAAAATTTGCATTAGATTTAAGTCATTAATCATGCCCTAGTGTGTTTAAGGACTTAGTCTCTTTCTAAATAAATAATAGCTTAGCTATCTTACAAAAACATATGACTTGCCTACATGTATTTAAAATCGTAGGAGGAGTTAATTGGTGGCCACTCCCAGGCGGTGTAAGTCCAACAGTCAGGTGGTTTATCCTCTCTTTTTGAGATAAATCAAATACTAATTTTTACCTTAAATTTAGGTCGTGCTTTTGGCCCTCTCCAAAGCTCCCTAGATTTATGTTCAGAGGTTGCTACTTTCCTTTCGCTACGAGCATAAATCCTCACCTCTTAGACATTTCCAAGATCTCGTGTCATGAAATTGTAAGCCCTAGATTTCTAATAAAAATTCAACTCAAAATAAATAATTCTCTTCAAACTTCAAAAATATAAAGCCCAACCATAGGATAGTTTGGAATGCTTACTAGGCTTCATAGTATCATAAGCATCCCCTACTTGTCTTCCTTTGGCTTTGATAATAACTCCCTCATTTTGATCAATCCCACTTATTCTTCCAAAATAAACCAATTGATTGATAGTCCTATCTTGGATATCTTTGGAGACAATGATCATTTACTTTAATCGAGAGTATTCCTAAGGAATCCTGTTCCTTATGAGGTAATTAACTATGGGGCTTGCCTCCATAGAGAACTTAACGAACTTAGTTTAAAATAAACTCTGCTTTACTTTTTCAGGTAAAGTAGGGAAAGAATCTTTGGTACATATAAGACCCATAGTCCTTAGGAGTCCTTATTCAAGTGATTAGATCCATTGTAGGGTGGTGACTTCTATCTTTCGAGATAGTACACCTTTTCTCAATATCATACCCGATCACCCTAATAAGAACATCTACGGATCTACATGGTGTCCCAACAAAGGTGAGTTATATTTCTATTTTCATTTATCCACTTTCCAAAAGGGATAGATGAAGGCATGTAATATAAATTTTCACCACACTCACAATTAAGGATTAATTAAATTAAAGAATCTAATTAAGTACTTTTATGACTTTCCCACACTTATGGGTGTTGAGCTCACTTTCAGAGTGAGTTCTCAATCTCCTTATCTTAGATTTAAGAGTCTTCTAGATAATAGACTTCCTTAGTCATAAAATACTCCTAACAATTAGGTAAACACTTAACCTAAGCCTAGAGACTTAGAAGGGTTAATCATAGGATTAAGCCATGCCTTGGAACTTAGGGAGATCTACCTACCCTATAGCCTAAATCTAATCGATGTTCACATTCTCAAACCAAACCTCAAATTCAATTCAAATACCAAATCCAAATCCAAATCCAAATCCAAATTCTAAGCCAAATGATCGAAACCTATTATCAAATCCAAATTCAAAATCAACTAAGCCCTATAATTTTATCTTATAGACTTAGCCTTAGCCAAATTCAAATTAATCCAAACTCAATTCATTTTCTCAAATAACAATTCAACCTTTCAATCATTCTCCCAAACTTATAATCAAATCCAAACCAGGACCTACAATCATACCTAAAAATCCTTCATAAGTCTTTTAAGTCAATTTCATGAACTTAGCCAAAATCTCATTCAAACCAATTCAAAAGTAATTAATTTTCTCATAACCAATTTATATATTCAATTATCTTCCTAAATATAAATCAAATCTACATTCAAACGATCAAAACTAAAACAAACTAAATCAAAACCCTTCCTAAGCCACATGAATCAACCTTTATGAGCTTAGCCAAATCTTAGCCCAAATCACTTCCAATTCAATTGATTTTCTTATGAATCAATCATTTCTTCAATCATCTTCACAAATATAAATAAAATATACATTTAAATCATAAAAACTAAATCAAAATCCAAATCTAAACCCTTTGAGACAATTTCATGGACTTAGCCAAATTCCATTTAAATTCAAACAAAATTCAATTGATTTTCTCATAAATAAACTATACCTTAAATCACCATTCCAAATATAAATGAAATCTACAATCATCAAGCCAAACCAAAATCAACCCAAGTCAAACCCAACTTAGCCCATTTGACTTGAAATATTCAAATAAATGAAAACTCATTTAAATCAAAACCAATTGCAATTGAATTTATATATCAATCCTAAATCCATATATAAACCCAACTAAATCAAACTAAACCAAAAGTTAAGCCAACTAAACCCAATTAGCTCACTTGACCCAAAGTGAACAATTTGACCTATTAAACCAAAATCCAATTCAAGCCAAACCCAAGTGAATTAAGCCAATCCAAACTTCATGGCATAATTGTTGATCATCCTAGGTTGATCAATTATCATAAATTGGGTCAAACCAAGTCAACCTAGCCTTTTTGCCAAGTCAACCTTCTTAACCCATATGAACCTAAACAAGCCAAATTGTAACCTAAGGCAAATCTATTGAAACCAATGATTCATACAAACTCAAAATCAATACTTGAACATAACTTGACCTTAAATTGAGCCAAACCTAACCCAATTGGCCTTCTTGACCCAAGTTGACCCAATTTGACTTAAATGGCCAAAATAGGTCAAATCAAAATCTAAATCAAATTGGTTGCAACCAATGGCTCAAGATCATGCCAAATTAATTGTTGAACTTGACCAAAGCCTCAATTAAGCCCAATTGACCCACTAGACCCACATGATATATTGAACATAACTAGACCTAAAGGGTCAAACCAACATAAAACCCAATCAAATCCAAATCGAACTCAACCAAAGCTCATAACATATCTGAAATGATCAACCAAACCCAAATCAAGTCATGACTTAAGCCAATTTGGTCAATTGGGTCAAATTGGTTAGCTTGACCATTTGACCTAAATGAACTCAAATGAACCAAATTGAACCAAATTAATGGCACAAATGCACTCCAAATGATCATATGAACTTGACCCAAACCTAAATGAACTCAAATGAACAAAATTGAACAAACTAATGGCACAAATGTACTCCAAATGATCATATGAACTTGACCCAACCCTTAGTTTGACCCGATTTGATCAATTGATCAACTTAACCCAACCTAACCCAATTTGACTTAAATGGGTCAAATTGAGACAAATCAAACCAAATGGACTCCAAATGACATGAAATTTGGCCCAAACCACTTTTGACCCATTTAAAATCCGCCCAAATCAAATCTAATGCTAAATGACCATGTAAGTGGTCATTTCCATTCTTTGACCACTTGGCACTCTTCTATCAGTCCACCAAGGCTCCTTGGACACTGACTAACCTAACCCAAAGGTGGTTGGGTTGGCCATGACCCAAGGGGAGGTGAAATCACCTCAACCCCCCCCCCTCCCATTGGAGCATTTGAAACCACCAAGGACACCCACTATCCCCCTTGGCAGCCACCTCCCATGCAATGGTCACTCAAATCGAGCCACCTAAAGAGAATCCCTACCATTCCTAACCACCACTGACGGCCAAGCATCCATAAGAAGCCAAACTAGCCCGAGCCGTCCGATCCATGGGAAAGGGGTATACACCCCCTCATTTCCACTCAAGCACACACACTTGCATTCCTCAGAGCCCTAGCTACCCAAGATGAGTCACGAGAGAGACCTTCCCTAAGCTCCCAAGCTCATTCAACAATCCCCACTCTTAGTTTCCTTCAAGTCGAAATAGGGCACCCTCCCATTCAATCCCATTTGCTCCAAACTCAATGAATGTGCAATTAACTTTGCACGTACCTTCCTTGGAGCTAGTCGAGCAGAGAAGAATCACCTCCCGAGCCCTCCGACCATCGAATGATTTACTTTGATCAACACCGACCACCTACACTTCAGGTGTTGGCCTTTGAGCTATCCACCTCAAATTAAAGCTTATGCCTGATCAGCAGAGCCTCATCTCTACTAGACAAAGCTTCTTTAATTGGATTTGGCACCGGTCTTGAGCTCCGGTGAGGTATGCCATAAAATCGATCCATGTATGAAAATGTGGTGGACTTTTTAAAGAAAACTTCCACCCATGCAATCTTAGCTGTTGAATCCCCTTAGATCCTTTTCATGAAGGTGTGGAGTTCGTTTGGAGTCGATCCGAGCATGGGTGAGCTCAGATCACTCGAGCAATGGCGGACGGACTCCATTCCCCCTCGCTCGCATGATGACAGATCATGCACTGTCCATTCTGCATGATCGGAATACGATCATGATTAGATCCATTAGAATTATCCATTTTAATCCTTTATCACCACGGGATTAATTATGGCCATCTGATCTTAGGTCAGACTGTGCACCAGGAAGCAGATCCACCCCCGCCACGCATTCACTGACTAAGATTAAGTTTAAGTAACCAATCCCGCGATGCCACGTGGAAAGTATGACGCGTCAATGCTCTACGTCGCACCGACGAGATTAAGGGTTAATTAGGCTTAACTAATGTGTTTTAATGGCTGAAACTTATAAAAATCATAACTAATTGTAAAAAAATCATAAAAATAAAAATAAATACTCATTTTAAAGGTATTTCAAAGGAGACTTTATTAAAAATATTTTTAATTAATTTTTAATAGTAATTAGAGCTTAATTAAAGTTTAATTAATTTTAATTAGCTTAATTACTCTTTAATTACTTAAGTAATAATCCTACACTTTATAGGTTGATTTGATGGAATGACCTCTGCCTCCCATAATTTTTTTGAGATTTGTTGCGTAATTAATTAGAAAAATTGACTAATTAAGCTCTAATTACTCTCATAAGTTAATTAATCATTAATTAATGACATGAATAATAAAATTTTAGTTAATTAAGTGGTTAATCACCATCCAATAGGGAATGGACTAATGGAATGGGATTGAGGCCTTTTCCCCAATCTATTTCCTTAAGTTCATTTCATTAATCAAACTAATCAAGGCTTAATTAACTAATTAAATTACTTAGCTAATTAAATTAAAGTCATAATCATACCAGAACTTAATTGATGAGATCAACAACCTAAGGAAATCCTAAGGATATTATAATTAGCCTGCATGTGTGGGGGAGTTATAAAAGTACTTAATCAAGTTTCTTAATTAATCATTAATTATGAGCCAATTGCATTAGGTCCCTTTTATTTCTTAGGGTCATTGCTAATTTAATTTTCAATGTATGTGCATATCATGTTGCCTCATAATTATTTAAATAATTATGTTAATGTAACATAGGGAAGTGTTAATTAATGGATTTAATGCATACTATAACATAATTAACTCATAAATTCTTAATCATATTTTATTTAAACTAAATTAATTAACAAATATGAGAATGGGTTAGGATCAGCAAACCTTCTCTCACATCCTTAAATCAAATCGTAACATGAAATTAAAAATGGCATTAAGGAAGCTTTGGTTTACCTTAAATAATTTTTATTTGATATGATTGTCCTTAAGAATTAACTTGATTGAATGAAATCATGTGTTTATATTAATTTATTCATTTCTAGTCATGTTAAATGTTATATGTCATTTGAAATCATGCATTCATATTTTCAAAATTAATTGAATAAAATAGTTTTCCTTCATGTAAGCTTGCATGTGTTGGATTAATTCACAATATGTGTGGCTATTATCACTAATAAATCCAAATTATTATTTTTCAAGTCTACGAATCAATTACATTGATTAGAGTGATAGTAGTTATGGACATATATAGGTTTACATGTGCTTATAGCTTAGACATGTGAAGTAAAACTTTCTTTTCCTTAATTTATATGTAATTTTACATGTATTTGAATGTTAATAAGTATATAGTCCAGACATCCCGGGAACACGAGGCTTTAATTAGCCCCAAGGAGGTCATTTGATTACTTCATTTTCCTAATTAATAGTAACACGTACTTATTTGAATTCATTTACATGTGTCATTTCATCAAAATTTGGATAGAACTTTAATCCACATGCTTAAATATTTCAATCAAATAAAAATATAATATTTGCATGATTTTCTTTCATTTATTTATGTATACATCCATATGTATTTGGGAAAAATAAGTATTTAGTCTGAACATCCCAGGAATACGAGGCTTTAAGTAACCCCAAGGAGGTCATTTGATTACCTTACTTTCTAATTAATAATGGCATGTACTAGCTTATGTCTCTTATATAAGTGTGTGTATTTAATTATGGAATTAGAACCCCCTTTCTTTTATCAAGGATACATGCATTCATAATTGATTAAGTAATTGAATTAGTTGTTCATGTGATTTGGAGCTTTCTTTCTTATATTCATGTATACAAATTTACATATGTTTGAATGAAAATGGGTATATAGTTTGGACATCCTGCGAATACGAGGCTTTAGTTAGCCCCAAGGAATACGAGATTAATCTTAAGATGTCTTTCATATTGGATAGAACTATTTAAAGTGAATCTAAACTTAAGATTAATTTAAATTATGTAATAAGCCATTCACTAAAGTGAACTAAATCAAATTAACATGCTTTGCTTAAGGTAGGGATCAAAGAGGGCAATCCTCTTTCTTCTTTTAATAACACTTAGTTTCTAAGTGTATTCATATGAAACAAAATAAAACACATATTAAAATTCTCAAATCAATTAAACAACTTTAAGTGAAACCAACCTTTCATGTTAAATTGAACCTTTCCAAACTTAGAAAGTACAACTCTAATGATTTGATTATCTCACTTCCCTGGTTAACAATGGCATGTACTTATTTGATTTCATTCCTATGTATTTTGGTATTATAATTTGGATAGAGCTTTAATCCATATGCATAAATAATTCAGCTAAAGGAAATACAATCTTTGCATGATTTTCATCCTTATAATTATGTATACATTTATATGTATTTAAAATAGCAAGTGTTTAATCTGGACATCCCAGATATGTGAGGCTTTAAGTAGCCTCAAGGAGGTCATCTGATTACCTCACTTCCCTGGTTAATAATAGCATGTACTTTCTTACATATTTTATACATGTGTAGGTGTGCTTAATTAAAAGATGAAAATCCCATTTTGTTATTAAAAATACATACATTCATAATAAGTCACCAGCATACATTACATGTAAGTTAGTGCTTTCTTTCTTATGATTCATATATAGATTTACATAAATTTAAATGTTAGTAAATATATATTCTAGACATCCTGAAAATATGAAGCATTAAGTAGCCCCATGGTCATTTGATTATCTTACTTTCCTAGTTAACAATAACACGTACTTATTTGATTTCCTTTCTATATATTTTGGTGTTTGAATTTGAATAGAGCTTTAATCTACATATATAGATAATTCAATTAACTAAAAATATAAATTCCAAACATACGCATTTATCATCATTTAAGTGTGCCAAAAATATATTGTATATGCAGATATGCTAAGTGTTAAAGTCATATACATGTTACTTGTGATGGGAAAAAATGATTTCACATATTTCATGTGATAGTAATTCAATTATATTAATCCTAAGATGCCTTTCACATTGAATAAGATTATTTAAATTTAACCTAAACTTAAGATTAATAAAAAAAATATTCAATAAGCCATTCACTAAAGAGAACTACATCATAAAAATGTGCTTTAGAATATGACTTAAGGTAGGGAAGAAAGGAGGTGTTCTCCTTTCCTCTCATTATAACACTTAGATGTTAAGTGTAAACCAAATAAAACTAAATAAAATATAAAACTAAAATTTGCAAACCACTTAAACAACTTGAAATGAAACCAATATCTATGTTAAATTAAATTCTTCCACACTTAGAAAATCATAACTCTAATGCTTAGTTAAGACATATCACACAAAGCCTTAGCACACACATTAGAATTAATCTGCAACTTCTAATCTAAGTTAGGATGGTGTATGTGTGATGTACGTTTTATTTTGTGATGTGATATTTTAGACTAGATGTCGGGGTGTATGCTCTGTAGACTAAATGTTAGATCATTCCTAACCTAATTATATTTTGTGCAGGGGATTGTGCTTAAGGGGTTGCTTAAAAATAAATATGAATACTTTGCTTGCAGGTTGCCTAAGCCCCTAAGCACAATCCATATTAGGACAAGTGGACTTGGTTACCCATGTGTAGGGTGCTAAGACCAAATTATGATATAACTCCTTGAATTGTATGCATGTTTAGCTAACCTCTATTTTGCAGGTATAGTTAGATTTACTTTTCCCATATGAATGTCATTTTTTATAATAGGAATTAGGATTAGTAATATGAGAAATTAAGATGAGTAGTGGCTAGAAGGCTTAGTCCTGGGGTGCCCTGTGATGTTGTTGGAGCAATCAAGATTAAGGAAGGAGAAAGAAGATATGAAGAAGTGAAGAAAAGAATACCCCCCATAGCATCTAATTTCATTTCTAATTGTAATTATTCTTTTATATTTCAGGATGTATAAGGGTAGAGCTTGGCTATCCATCTTTTCTCTTTTCGAGGTGTACAGAGGAACCCGACTGTACAGTCCTCTTATTCTTTTACGATAGTTTATAAAATTGATTGATGTTACATTTAAATTGTGCATTAGGATTGCATGATTTTCATAATTTATTTATATTTAATGCTTTAATGTATGGCTTGGATGCGGTAGGCTCTTAGGATAAAATTAATTTTTCTACCAAACTAACAACTCATAACCAAGTTTTATAATAATTCATAAGCTTACCATAAAGCCTACGATTTAAATAAGATAATTAAAAGATTTAGAAACCCCTTAGTTATATAGTTATATGTCTCACATCATGCATGCATATTCCTTCTTTCTTGAATATGGGGGAACTCCATCCTTGTGCAATAGGGGAATGATTGACCTATGAGGGCATCCATTGTGGTGGAGAACATCCCATTCTCACTGATTTAGCCAATAATTCATTTCACCATGCATTTAGGCCATAAAAATCTCAAGCCTTTGTCTAAAACATTATGTACACTTTATAGATTAAGTCATTTTTTCATACTACTCATGCTCTAGTCTCTTAGGGAGTGGGTTTAAGACTTTAGTCTCTTTCCAATTAAATAATAAGGAAAGCTATCTTATAATTCATAAGACTGGATTATATGATTTTGAATTATAGGAGGTGTTAGCTATTGGCCACTCCAGGCGATTGTAAGTCCAAAAGAGTCGGACGATTTACTCTCTCTTGTGGAAGTAAACCAATATGTCCATCTTTCGCTTAGATTTAGGTTGTGCTTTAGCTCATGCTAAAGCTTTTTAGATTTAGGATTAGAGGTTGCTAGTTTTCTTTGGGCAACAAGCATATATCCTCACCTCTTAGGCATTTTCACAATCTTATGTTGATGGATTATAAGCCCTAGCAACTAATAAAATCTTAACTCAAATTAATAAATCTCTTCACTTTTAAATATGTAAAGCCTTACCATAGGATAGATTGGAATGCTCACTAGGTTTCTTAGTATCATGAGCATTTCCTTCTTATCTTCCTTTAGCTTCCAAAATAAGTCTTTTCACTTGGTCTATCCCACTTGATTTTTCAAACATAATCAATCCCTTGATAGTCTAGCCTTCAAATCTTCGGAGATAATAATTACCTACTTTAATCAAGAGTATTCTTAGAGAACCTCATTCCCTATAATATAATTAACTATAGAGGCTTGCCTCCATAGAGAACTTAAGAACCCTGTTTAAATAAACCCTACTTTACTTTCCCATGTAAAGTAGGGAAAAAATCTTTCGTATATTCGAAGACCCATCATGCCTTAGGAGTCCTTATCAGGAGATTAAGTCCATTGTAGGGTGATGCGAGATAGTACATCATATCTTAATATCATACCTGATCACTTCAATAAGTACCCCCAATGATCTATGTGGTGTCCACTCACATCCAAAAATAAACACCACAATTACTAGCCTATTATCCTAATTAACTTTCTAAATTTTTAAAGAGGTAAGTTGACTTTTTAATTAGGTCCCCACTTGTACTACTAAATCTGCTAATGAAGGCTTCTTTTCCATAGGTTGATTTTGAAGAGGATATTCATGTGGAACCATAAGTCTATGATTTTAATTATTAAAGTTTTTATTATTTTAATTTCCCATATTTCTATTTGGATTAAGATTTGCATTATTATTTTTTATAAATTAAGGTGATTTCTCCACCTAAGATTAAAAGTATTTGAGAAAGGATCTATAAGTCTATTAACTACATAATTAAGCATTTTTATATCATGGTCAGTAAACTCTTCTATTATCAATGCTTCACTACTCTCACCAGTAGGATTGCTATGATTAAAATTTTGATTAATCCCTAAATTATCAAGTTTCTTAGGCATTACTACTACTTAGGAAATTAACAAGGAAATTGCATCAGAGTTATACACACTAACTATTTTCTTATGGTTTAGTTTATCAGATGGCCATTGAAAGCTATTGGAAGTCATTTCAATTAATGCATATTATTCCTCAAAAGGTTTAGACATTAGACTACCTCCATCTATAATGGTTTTAAGTGATCCTACTAAGCCTTTACATAATGATTGAAAAATCAACCTATCAAGTAAAGAATGATGTGTACATTTTCTCAATGATTCATTATATCACTCAAGCTTCATAAATTGATTCATTATTCGTTTAAAAAAGGATGTGATATCATTCCTAAGCTTTGTAGTCTTAGAAGGTGGGAAATACTTGGTCAAAATTTTTTGAGCTAAATTATTCCAAGTAGTTATAGATCCTTAAAGCAATAAATTCAATCATATCTTAGCTTTATCTCTTCTAAGTAAAAATGAAAATAATTTAAGTCTAATAGCATCATCACTAACCCTATTATACTTAATGGTAGCACAAATTTCTAAGAAATTAGCTATGTGCATGTTAAAATCTTCTACAATTAACCCTTAACCTCACAATTTTGAATCATTTGAATTATTGAGGGTTTTAGTGCACATTTTTAGCTTGAATTACATATTTATTTATACTTTAATACGCACGATCCACTAAAAGTGTAGGATAATCTCTAAGTAGTCTAGGATGTTTTACTTCTTCAAGTGGAATAGCCATTATCATTCTTATTTTGATTTCTCCTTTCTTTCTTAAGTTCCTTACAAGTTCTTTCATTCTTAAGGTTTAAGGGTAAAGTTATGCATTGTTATCACTCCACATACAAAATAATAAAACACACTAAAATTACTAAACATGAAATTACTACAAATTTATAATGAAATAAGAACACAATATGATGAGTTTAAAAATGCTTAAAATTTACTACAACTAAACAATATTAACACAAATGAGTTTAATTAAAAACAAATTATAGTTAGATTAATAACAACTTAATTAAAATTTTTCCAGATCATTAACAACAAGACCAAAAAAAATTTGACTAAGCTAAAACAGTGAACACAAGTGTACGTGCTGTTCACGTAATATAATAGTGAGTTAAGTATTATTCTAATGAGAATCTTTCATAAAATTATTATTAAGTTATTTATTAATTTTATGCCATTCTAATTTTTATCCAACAAAATTAAAATGTAAAAAATTTAAAATTGCTAGAAATTCTACATATTTTTTAAATAGGGTTTAATTAATTTTCATAAAACATACACTGATGACATTCTTCCTGTTGATAAGACTAGAGAGGGAGTCTAAGAGAAACTTGAATTATGGAGGTCAACCTTAGAGTCTAAATGTTTTCCTTTGAGTAGATCTAAAATTGAATATATGGAGTATAATTTTAGTTATAGAAGGTTTAGTGGTGGTGTTATGACATTGGGTGATCATGTCATTAAAAAGAGTGAGCATTTAAGGTATTTTGGCTCTCTTGTTCAAAATGTTGGTGAAATAGATAGATATATTATTAGTAGAATTCAAGTTGGACGGTTGATGTGGAGGAATGCATCTAGCCTATTGTGTGATAAAAAAGTACTGCTTAGACTTACGAGAAAATTTATAAGATGGTGGTAAGACCTACAATGATTTATGATGCAAATTATTGGCCAATAAAAGAGAAGCATAAGACTAAGTTAAATGTTGTAGAGATAAGGATGCTTAAATAGATGAGTGGCTTTACTCTTAGAAATAAAATGCAAAATAAGTATGTTCAGGAAAAGGGTGGAGTAGCTCCAGTGGTAGATAATATTTGAGAGAATCATCTAAGATGGTTTGACCACATAAAGCATTGGTCATCCGATGACCCAGTTAGGAGAGTATATGTATTAGATTTGCCTTATGTTAAGAAAGGTAGAGGCAGACCTAAAAAGACTTGGTTAAGTTGTATAAAAAATGACCTTGGTTTATTAGAATTAAATGAGAATTTGACACATAGTAAGACATAATGGAGATGAAGGATTCATGTAGTCGACTCCACATAGTGGGATAAAGGCTTATTGTTGTTGTTGTATACTCTAAATTTATAGTCTCTTGATTATTTTTGTAATTTAAGTAATTGTGAAGTTAATTTAGATAGTTTTCACTTAGGAGTATAAATTTCTTTTGTCTATGCCTAGATCAAAAAGATCTAATCAATATAATTAATTAGTTATATTCTTATATAGTTATTAAAATAAGTAATTGTATTATTTTCATCTCACTAGCTTATGTATATTTAAAAGATTCAATTATCTTTCTTTAATTGCTCCATAAGGACTTTTTTGATATTTGTAGATCACATTATATATTAAATTTGTGATTGGCTAGATCACAACTAAATGAAGCATTGAGAAAAATAAATAGCATGAACATATTCATCACAAAATAATTTACTTCAAACTTCACATCACATTATCTCTGAAAATAACATAAGGTTCCATAAGTCGAGAGTATTAATAATTTAGTTGCTCAACAAAGAAAAAGAAAACATTAATATTCCATAAATATAGAAGAACATATGAGACAATCAAAAATAAAGAAAGATTAAATTGAGTAAAGTCTTTTAAGTCCTTAATCTTATCCTTTTCTTCTCAGTTTGAATCTCCCACTTTTGAATCATCTCTTTTTTTCAATCATCCCAACAAATAGCATATAGACGACACAAACACTGCACACAAATACATTCCCTTAAAAACTCACTTTTCAAGTGTTATTACGCTCACGTACACTATGACACACTCTTTACCAAAACCTTTTTCAATGCAAATAGAATCCTATTTACAAGTGTAACACTATCCAATTAGTTGTCCCAACGCCTTCTTCAGTAACCCTCTTATACTACCTTTAAAACTCCTCAAATCGACCACTAAACTACTAGAAACTAATCTCAAAACTAATCTATCTAGTCATAGTGTTGTGGTGCCTAATTTACGTCACCTAGGCACTAGTTTTATTGTGTTATGTCTTCATGGGGTTGATACTTCAGCACTGAGGTATTTTGCTTACTATCTTTAAGCGGCAACACTACTCATTTAACACTTAGATGATATGATATCTATTTTTTTGTTAAAATTTAAAGAATTTTAGGGCCACAATGCTAGTTTTAAGCTCCTAAATGCTCTGATATTTATCTTCAAGCATTTTTGAGGCATTTCATTCTTCAAGCATCACAACGCTACCCATCACATTATTAAGGCGCTATGCTCTCTAATTTTATGTCCAAATCTTTACAAATATAATGCCACAGTGCTTATTGTTCAGCGCTAAGCACTATCTTCTCTATCTCAGTATCAAATTTTATCTAGATGGAGCGTCATGACGCTGCCTTCACAACGCCAAGATGCTAGCTTTCAAACTTTGATTTTTTTTCTTTTTTTTCACTTCATGTGAGAATTTCTTGTCAAAAACTTCATAATATTGAAAATAATGACAATTTAATATAAATTAAGCAAAAATATATAAAACATATAAAACTTACTAAGTTCTTATGCTTATCAATAATCAATTATTGAAATCATTACAATTAAGTTTAACACATGAATCAACGAAACATTTGCAAGATATCAATAATCACAATACAAGTTAAAATTGCAATAATATTTACTTTAGCATGGCTAAGAGTCCCATAATGTAGTAAAACTAATATAATATACCATGCCCATCAATTATATAATATCTTATAGCTTACTTTTATAATATTTAATATGAAAGAGTGTGCAAATGTTATGCTTAGTCATGATCAAACCAAAGGGAGCATACACATACCATCCATTTCATTACTCACTCTAAACAAATAAAGATGTGTTTACAACACATTATTATAATTAGCATTATTATATATGCCAAAAAATCATTTCAATTTACTAATAAAATCAATATATGGCAATATACATAATCAATGTTATTTGAAATAAAATCATCTATAACAATGCAAGATATATCCATCCTTCTAAATAACACTAGTCACTGATAAAGTTTTCCATATAAGTGTTATGCAAAAATCAATAAACTACATGAGTGTAGACTCTCAATAATAAGCATATCTCTTACCTATTAATTAAAGATGCATGATGTGATCATATCAGATTTAAACACCAAACTATACTCATCTTTATAATCAAATCCCCAAAATGATATAACATTTGTAATGCTTCGATTATAATTTAAGTATTCATATTAGCTCTTAATTTTTTTCTCCCACTTATAGTAGTCAATAATTCCTCCAAGTGATCCTTGAGATATTTCCAAATTTTGAATATGCTATAATTTTACATATGCTTACAAACCTCCAATTTTGTGAAAATAAAATTATAAATCTTCCAAAAATTTTCTAGTCTAAGTTGAATCCATATAAAGATATTCAACACATGATCACTTAATCGAAAGCTAAGATATAAATCAAATCAAATCATCGCTTTATTTACAACCACACTAGTAGTAAACAAGTAGCTCTTATGTGTCTTAAGTTAATTGAGAAAAGACAACTATCCCTTAATTAGTCAAACAAGGCCATGACCATCAAATAATCCTACAACACAATAAATAAGATAATCACATATCACCATGTAATTCTAGACATAATCAAATGAATTCAAAATATATAGTATATTAATACAATCATATCAAAAGAGCAATCAATCATTGCAGTCAATACAATTATCTCAACATGATGGCCTAATAAGACATCAGACACCACAATAATATCTAATTTAACATGATTAGAATCTTGTTGTTATAAACTTAACACATGTCTATTGATCAACCAATATGTTATAACTCACATTAAGAACATTTTTGTCTAGAAAAAGGTGAACAAATCTAATACTTGGCCATAACAAAACCACAAGAAGCATATGCATACACTCCTTTCATTATTCTTAATGGTTAGATATAAGTTTATAACACAACAACACCATAAGCATTTTTATGGCCAAAATCATTTTTATTTTAACTTTAATCAAATAATGAGATTAGTAATGTAACTAATCACCCTTCAAATGAACGATTTAAAATAATGCAAAATACACATTAATCTATACACCACAAATCTATAATGAGTGTTGGTCATATATAAGGCAAAATATGAACAAAGTGCATAAAGAAAAACTTCCAAGAATAATCATGCCCTATTGTCAATTAATTACAATGCATGACAATGATCTTTCAACCTGTAAGCACTAAATAACACACATCCTTGCAATTAATACTCATTAAATAATTAAATATATTCCATGCCTTATTAATAATTCAAACATTTATGTCAACTCTAAATCTCATTCTTCACTCACAATAATAATTAAATCCTCCAAAATTATCATATAATTAAATCAGTATAGATGTCTTTAACACTTGATCAACTACCCAAAAGTAACATCCACCAATTTAAATATCCTAAAATTTAACAACAATAGTATGTAAATAAAAAATCTTCATTTTTCTCATTCACTAAAATTTACACATTCATAAAAGACTATCATTACTAAGTTATTAAAGCTCTACCCACACAAGAAATAATTTCAATCAATATAAATATAATTATGATAACATTTGTTTATTATAAAGGTTATTAGAGCATCTAAATCCAATAATAATCATTAAATTTATTATTAAATACAAATAAAATTGGCTACATTATTAAATCCATTAAATAATTCTAACCTTAACCACCTTCAATGACATGCCGGAGCTTGAGCCTAAAAGCTCTTTAGAAGATGCATAATAAACAACCTACAATTCTAAAATAGGAGGTGTGAGTTTGCAAGAAACAAACTCAATAGGTGAGGCCCCATTGAGAGCAAAGTACATCAAAGTACAAAGAAAAATATAATAAAAGAAAAGGAACAAAAATAATATTGAGATATTAAATTATAACAGTTATAAATAATGCATAAAATATTCTTCTTAATAATAGAAAATGTATTCATTGATGTTCATTTGCACTATAGAGTTCATAAAGACTTATATATACAATTAATAACCATTCATTTAAGTGTTAACACATTTACTTATATATTGTATTTATGCTTTTAATCATATGTCATTATATATATATATATATGTATGTATGTATATATCCATAGTTGGTATACTATGTTGCCCTATTGGGAAAGGTTAGCACCAATCCCAAGGTAACCAAATGACTTCTTATAAAGTTGTCATTCTTTTGAACTAATTGGTGCCTAGTCTTAATCTAAAATTATATACACCCATCATGTACATAAACATATGTTATATAAATTATATATTTTAACAAATGTACATAAAGAAAATTTTTATGAATTAGGCTAGTTTATTATAAAATATAAATCATGATTTAAATAGATAATAATTATTTCTATTAATTAGAATAATATGTAAGAATTTTCTAGGAATTTATGCAGTAAATAACTTGGTAGATCTATCACAACATGTTAAAGTGATAACATGAAATAGTAATAATAAATAGGCACATTCCACAAAAAATATCAAAAATTAAAGAACACTAATAAATATGGAGGAAGCCACTTAATAAGGAAGGGTACATTTATACAATATTCAATATAGAATCACCCACCTATAGGGATCACAAACAATATAGCAATTAGATCAGCCACTATTCTCACTCCACCATTGAGCGCTCCTTTATCCTAAATTTGAATAGTATAAATTAAAATTATGGTTACTTCAATACACATCAAAGTGCTGAAGACCAAAATAATCAATAAAATGTATTCTCGTAAGTAATGGTTATATGATTTTGCCTAAATTTAGACTCTACTTATAGCTCAACATAAAATCGATCACTTACACATATTCCTAAAAGTAATAAATGTATGAATTTCGTTAATGCCCCTTAATAGCAATGCACTATTTGATATCACTTCCTATAAATAAAATATTTTTTTAGTTAAAGCTCTAATTTTCTATAAACCATATTATCCCACCATATTATAATTCAAATGTATATACATATTTATATTTAAAATTGTATAATTTCAAGTATGAACATTTCACATGCACTAATATTATCAAACTCTTATATATCACCAAATTAGCAAGTATGCATATTTAAGTTTAACATTTTGGATACAAGACCTTAAAGGGGAATTAATCACATAGTGATAGCTAGGTTAGAATTTTTTTTCTTATTCAAATCTCATCTCAATTTAATGCTCAATGAGAAACCTAATAGCACAAAATTCATCTCTAAGTGAATTCATAAAATGGAAAGTAGAAATTAAGGTTATGAGTTTTTCCATCATCACCAAGCAACTATTACTTGATCATCATTATCTTACACTATTATTTGGCTACTTTCATTTTTATCCATTTCATATCATCTAACTATCATCTTCATATCCACTACTTTCATTATAATCATAAAAGGAGCTCAAATTGAGTGCATTAGACTGTAAACCTACCTTTTTCAAATAGACAAAAGAGTAGATCTTTGTAATCTCAACTAATATAATGAATTATTTCTCTTGGGCCAAACCCCATAGTTTTTTTTTCTTTTTTAATTTTTTATGTTAAAACTTTGGTGACTATTGTGCTCTTTTAATCTATCTATATTTGAGATCTTTGTGCAAAACTATGACATAAAAATCTCCATTTTATTGTCATAAATTTTTTATAGCACACCACAATAATTTTTTAGTTTAATTAAGTGTTGGCTACTTTCCAAACCTTTAAAGATTTTGATTGAAGTTGGCTTAGTTCTTTATCTAATGTATGAATTGATCTTCTAATTTTTTTTCTAGAAATACAAGGAAATATTCTCAATCTATGTTATGCCTTATACAAAAAGAATTCCATAAGAAACTATCTTCAATGCCTTGATAAACTATTGCATGATGTCACTCATGCTAATAAGAAAAAATAAAATTATGCTTTTATACTAGGCTTCCATCCTAACAATTTAAGTTCTCATTTATAAAGAACTCAACACAAATAATGGATGACCTATTACCTAAGGCCAATGAATTTGTCAATTTAGATAAGCTTATAGGCCAAATAAAGCTTTTGATGTTAGCTCTTCTATTAATCTAAAGTAGGATAACAATCTCCAAAGTGA
Source organism: Cymbidium sinense (assembly GCA_021442155.1). Classification (NCBI taxonomy): domain Eukaryota; kingdom Viridiplantae; phylum Streptophyta; class Magnoliopsida; order Asparagales; family Orchidaceae; genus Cymbidium; species Cymbidium sinense. Next base: position 182,745,151 of record CM038219.1, read on the forward strand.
TCACCTTAATTTAAAAGGTTTTTGATGAGAAGTTTAGGAATCTATAGATGATCTTATGAAAAGTGATAATTGCATTTAAGCTAGAAGAAACTTGAAAGAAAAGTTACAGAAGAATAATATAACACTTAATATGGTAATGATAACTGTACAAAAAACTATTTTTGTGACTTACACCAATAATAGAATTAAATTTATGATATCAATAAAATTTCTAGAACTATCATAATGATTATGGATACAAAATTGAAGATTATAAGGCCCTCGGGTCTTTGGTTTGAAATTTACTCAAAGAAGGACACCTTAACAAAATTCTAATCAATAATATTAAGGAGAGAAATCAATCAAAGGTTGTTGCAAGAAAATTTGCAAAATAATGCACATAATCACTAAAGAATTGAATTTTAAAGCTACAAGATAATGAAGCTTAATTAAAATAGTGTTGTAAGAATCTCATTTTGTAAGTACTAAACATATTCCCTCATTGACATTTATTGATCATTACTTGACTCCTCACTATTTTTTTCAAAAACTCCACATTTATTTTGGACATAATAAATCATTATGAAGCACTAAGAATTTCGGTAGTTACTATAAGCTTTATAATTTTACTTTCTAATGATAATATCAATAAAATGGAGTCTAACCTCAAAATCTTCATCACTGAACCCTATGCTCTAAATACTTTAATACTCTTTAAAATTAAAAAAATATATTTTGAGCTTTTTTATGTCTCCTTGATCATATCCTAAGTTTCTTAATCATTTTTAAATTCTTGATTATTATCATTTTTTAAATTCCAATGATATTATTATATTCTTGAGTTCCAAAATTCGTGCAATTATAAGACATTGAAATCATTTAGTGTAAATATTTAGAACCTGCAAACATTTATTTATTATCATTAAAATAAGCACATGCACACCATGATCACATAACTCCAATATTTTTGATGATAAACAATCTATATTGGCCAATAATTAAGTTGAATGTGCAAGATAACATCTCCTTCTCAATTTAATAATCAAATCATAAATTTTTTTGTTGAGAAGCTCTCTTTAAATATATGCATATAAAAATAACAAAAAAAGCCAACATATATTTCTCCCCCTTTTAATAATATCAAAAAGTTACACTATTTAGATGAAATAAATAAATTTATATTATAGCATACAATAAAAAAATCAATGGATAACCAATCATAAATAGTGACCTATACCATTTCTAATTTTTTTAGTACACAATAATATTTTCAATTGATAATTTAGTGAATATATCTATAATTTAAAAATCAATTCTAATAAATTTCATGTTTACATCTCCCTTTGATACATGATTTCTATTAAAATAAAATGTAATCTCATTATTCTAGATCCATGTGTGTGGAATTAGAATTTTTTTGTTAAGTTAACAATTTTAGTGTTATCACCCTTAATTTCAATATGTTCTAACATGATTATATAATCTTCTATTCTAGTCATAATATGTAGGCAACACAACTACATATAAGTATGTCCTCAACCATTGCAACAAATAAAATAGAAAATTTTACTTTTTAAAAGGCCAAGACACTAGTGATGATTCTAAAAGTTGATATGTTCCTAAGATGCTCTCTAATCAATCTTATGCCAAGCATAGTTAGCATTAAAATATGCAACAAAATTACAATACATATACCATTTTTAGGATATTATGAATTTGATGTAAGTGTGTCTAAAAAAAATAAAATATATTCTTGATATAATTAAGATGTGATATTTTTTTATTGACATAAAAGAAGCATAATATTAAGCATGTTAGTAGCATGATATAAAAAGTGAACTTATAATATTTCTTTAGAACTTTTGAGCAACTAATTTTTCAAATTCATCTTGGTATAATTTTATAGTTTAACTCATTAAGGTCTCACTATATTTTAATTTTTTAAATATCAAAATTTTTAAGTAGCTTATTAACAATCTTGGTTTGACAAATAAATGTGTCATTGTGGTGAAGCATCATTTGAAATATTTAGAAAAAGTTGAGTTGACCCATTATCCTTATTTTAAATTACTTAAAAAAAATTATTGAGAATTCATGATATATATAAATATATATTTGTTTCTACTTATATATAAAATATCATCTATACAAATTTGGATAATGACCACAACATCTCCTATTCTCATGATAAAAAGAGTTATATTTATTAATGCCTTTAAGAGCTTATTTCAATTTGTATAATGTCATCTTTAATTTATATACATGATTTGAATAATAAAAAAAATTCAAAACTTGGTTTTATCTTAATACAAATATTTTGGTCAATAATGCATTTTTAATACTCATCTAAAAGAGTTTAAAATACATGAAGTATATATACACTAAGAGTAATCTAATTATCTCTGGTCTTATTAGATAGGCACATAATTTAAGAGCCGACTCTCACCATATGACACTTGTCTCATCCAAGGCTAAAAAGTGGCACTCATGATGAAGCATTTTTTGTATGACTATTAGTATTATTTTTATGATTGGTGTAAGCCTATGATACAATTTATTAATTTTATTAATTATTTTTTTAAATAAATCAAATATAGTACATAACAATAATATTAATTAAGAACTTCATTACAATATTAAAAAAAAAATTTAGTTTTAAATATAGTTGCATGGTTGACATTTTAGTAACAAATAAATTTACTTTTTGCTCATATTGAATTTATATTAAGTTAACCAAGTGACTTGTCAAGCAATTTTTTGCTAACTTTGATTTTTGAGTTGATTTTAACTAGGGTTTGAGTCTTTTAAATAAAAATATTATGTATATTTTTAATATTAAATATAATAAATTACAAAAAAAAAGCTGATTTAAAATTAGCTATACTCAATTTTATTGATTTTGAGAGAGATGAACATCAAATATAATTAATTTAAGGGAGATTTATTTGCATAGCACACAATTTTTATAGATTTACACATCTAACATCTAAAATTTGATATTTACAAATATAATATTTTTCTATGAATTGAAAGATGTATTTTACTTTAGATAATTAATAATGATGTTATTTTTGATATAATAATAAAGATTTAAATGATATTTATATAAATATGAAATTTTAGGTATTTGGTATATAAGTATATAAGAATTATGAGGTATTTAGTTTGGGTCCATATTTAAGGCTAATCAAATAATGAGCTAATGCACTGTTTTGCTGTAAGTAAATATAGTGTGCTGTAAATCAAATGTATATAATTTTAAAATTATATTATTTGGTTAGTTGTAATTAGAATACATTGTATTTTTAGAGTGAATTTAAAATATATTTGCTAGTTTAATTTTGATGTATTTAAAATTCATCAAATTTGGTCAAATTTCAAATATACCGGTCGGTGTAAATTTAGATTGCTCATTATGACCGACAACTATCGTGCGTACTATTCGCTTGAATTTGGCTGATCACTACGACTCTTATCTGCATCATTCATTGTTATCCATTCTTGTCCATTACTAAATATTTTATATTACTTTGATTTTACTAAATAAAAAAATAAAATCATATATTTATAAAATTTTAATTCAATTAATCTTAAAATATTTTAAATATATTAATTTTATTTTCTAATGTATTTTAAATTCATCAATCAAATATTAATATAAAACTCAAAATACAATAAATTTGAGGGACGATGAAAATTCAAGCGATCCTATACATTCAGTTCTAGGGTTTCGTTTAATTATACAAATAAACCCATTTAGGGTTTTGAGGTGTCCCTCGTCATCTAGTATTTCAATTCAAGCCGGTACAGGTCGCAGCGCCGAATCAGAGACAGTAAGCAGCCATGGCGACCACTAAAGTCCAGAGGATTATGACCCAACCTATCGTACGTTTAAGGCTGCACATTATGTCTACTGTTTGTTCCTCTCTTCTTCGAACTTACCATCACGATTACTATACTAATTTGTTTTGACTTCTGTTATATTGGTTTGCTCCTGGTCGGCTGGTGGCAGAATCTGATCTTTAGGTTTCTCCAGAGCGTATGTGTTATTTGATTATTTCGATATTTCTCTTTTGATGTTGAAGGGATGTTGGTTCTTGCTAGTTTCTGAGCCTTGGTTGTTAAACTGTTCTAGAAAGCGCGGATTCAGATCTGGCTCTTCGAGCAGAGGGATCTCAGAATCGAGGGGCGCATTATTGTGAGTCAAGATGTCTTGCAACTTAGTTTTTTACAGTTTCTTCTTGGACCATTGGTTTTACTGCTTAGCAATCATTGCCTGTTTTTGTGCTTACATGGAGGAACACTGGCCAATCTTTGCTGTCGAAAAGTTTAGCCAAAAAATGGTGTATTTACATACATGCCACACAAGTCATACATATTTACATATCTAACACCTAAGTTTTAATATTTACTTGTATAACACTTTGGTTTCTTAATCACTCCAAAAAAAAATTATGCGTGAAAACGTGTATTTTCATTTTAAAAAAGGTTAATGCTAGTGGTATTATTTGAATTGATTTAAAGATTTATATGTTAATAAAAATAAATACCTAACTTTAGATTCTATTTATGAAAATTCATTAAGAATTATGTGGTATGTATGTAAATCTCCCTTTTGCTCCTACCCAAATAAGGACACTTCATTTGGCCTGCCTCATGATTCAAAAAGAAAATTTTCTAAAATTTGAAATAGTGATTTCTCTTCTTTTATGAATAAGGACAACTATTTGTCTTTATTATTGATAAGGATGATTAGAATCGATGATAGTATATTATTTTTGTGTTTTGTGAAAACTATAATTGATTAAGCTTGAACAATTGGTTGTAACCTTACTTAGTTTATGGCATCATATAATTCAAATTTTTAGCAACCTTTGTAATTGGTATTGCTACTTAGGTTAAGATTCCAAGACATCATTTACTTGGATTGCAATTGTACTTTTGTTTTTGGGAGCCCTAGCCTCTAGGAAGCACAAACAGTTCTAACCAATTGCCATATGTCGGACATGGACATTACTCCAAAATGCTCCAACACGTGTCTCACGCTTCAAAAAATGTGCCAAAGATTTTTTAAATGTATTATTAAACTTAGAAAAGTGTTCTACATGCGAACAAATGAATAAAAAATGATATCGGGACACGGACACAGGAGTCGGATATGGGAGTGATTAGAAAAGTAAGATAGTCTTGGTTACCTCTCGCATTGATTGAAGCTCTCTTTGTTGAAGTAGTTGCGTTTGAGGTAAAAAACTCTTCATCGAAGTTGTTGTGCTTGGAAGCATAAGTCCTCTTGATCAAGTCATTGTGTTCATGAAACCGAAGTATTAGGTTGCACATGTCAACGTTGAAGCTGAAGCCCTACACCCTTCCTAGGCTTCCACTCTTTGTCAAAGTAGGAGCACATTGAAGCAAGAGCATGTTTAAGTTAGAAATTTAGGCTTTCTCGTGAGTTAGCATTACTTTAGTTGGAGTTGATTTGTTTGAACCTTTGGAAATTGGGTATAATATAGTGATTAGTTTTTTTTTGTCAAAATGATTAAAATGCATGATAATTTTAGGATTTTAATTTAATAAGGATTTACTTTGTTGTTGAATTTTGATGTGGTCCATTGATTACTTAAATTTGATGGATTGATTAGCATATCTTACATGTTTTGATCTATCTCATAATGTTTAGCAAAATGTATTAGGAGGAAAAAGAGAGTAATAGAAGTAAGATGAAAGTAACCACAATAACGATATATAAAAAATAAGATATGCAACTTTATGTTTTTATTTAAGGCCATTTAATGAGTAAGAAGTTATATTGTGCTTTAAAAGAGCAATATAAAGTATTTTCTCTCTATATGGAAATAAAATAAAATTATAAGTTTGTGAAAATGCATCAATATTTTTTGTCCCTGCATTGTAAGTTGGCTAATTCATCAAATCTGTTATGTGCAATTAGACTTAAGTTGGTTCATCTTTTTCACCATTTATTTGTCTTTAATTGTTTGTTGAAAAATTTCAGTTTATGAACAATATTTGGATATTTATATTTTTTAAATTTTTAATTTTTTAATAGGTTAGTGGCTTCTACATCTATCACTAATTTGGTTAGTTTCAAACTCCTAGTCCAATCAATCCTACTTTCTCTAACTCAATAACATATAACCATAAAGGTTTTGTCATGTAAAGTTCAAATGAATATATTCTATGGTGGTTCAACTCACTTGCTTAGACAACTAAGCTAAGCATTCGATCATGTCCTAAAAGAATTTCTATGCAAATTCAAAAAGTACATAAGTTGGATGCTGACATTGAGCAAAAAAAAGAAGAATGCTATTTTAAAAGATTCCACTACATTCTTTTGACCAAAGTGGTTCTATTCAATATTGCAGTTCACAATCAAGCTAGCATTTATTTAGAGCGAAATGCTATAACCCCATGAAAAGAAGTGTTAGGCTCTAATACTAATAGAGCATTCAATTTGTAACCTAGAGATCATTTGTATGTAAAAATTGCTCGAATGTTTTACTTATAAGCTTTTTTTCATTTGGTAAGAAGTTTGTATTATTTTAATGTTTTCTCATATGCTGTTAACAATACAATTATTAGATATATTTTTTTGGTTATAATTTATTAATGACAATTTTACCTAAAAAATGAGCAATTGTTGAAAAAATGTTTGAACCCATAATGGAGATTTGGAATGAGAGGGAAGTTACTATAGCTTGTGATGGTTGAATTCTCTCATTAACTTCATGGGTGTCACGAACTTTGAGCTTATATTTATAAAGGCCATTTATTGTGAAAGGGCATATAATGATAAATTTTATTCCCAATGAAATAAAAAAATATTATGGGAGTAGGTGTAGATTAAATTGTTCAACTAGTAATTGACAATGCGCCTATTTGCAGATCTATAAAAAGCATTGATTGAGGCTTAATACCCTCGCATTTTTTGACTTTATGTTGCTTTTATATTTAGTCTAGTATTGAAAAATATTTGTAATTCAAAGAATATAAAAAGAAATGAGATTATTTATGAACAATATAGTTAGATAATTGATATTGTAGGAGATGTCGATTTTATAAAAACTTTCATCATGAATCACTCGATGAGATTGTCAATTTTCAATGAATTTGTGAAGCTTAAAATGTCGGTTTTGGAGACTTTTTTGCATCAACTATAATTATGCTTAGGTGATTCAAAACAATTAACAATGATTATAGACTATGTTGATCAATGATAAGTGCAACATGTATTGTGATGATGATACATATAAGGCAAAATTTGTGAAGAAATTTTTTTTTAAATGATGTGTGGTGTGATAAGATAGATTTTATTATTGCTTTTATAAAGCATATATATGACATATTTAGAGTGACTGATACAGATAAGCCTTATCTATGACATGTGAGAATATATGATAGAGAAGATGAAATTGATCATATATCGATATGAGGGTAATAGTGACAATAAAGACTCTACTTTTTATAAGGTTACATATGACATTCTTGTGCAAGGATGCAATAAAAACAACCCTCCCCTTCATCAGCTTACTTTCTCATTTCAAGGAAAAATTTAAATTTTTGCTTATTGTTTGTTAACCTATCCTATTTTTTATTTAGTAATTTCACTTATTAGATGCTTTTTTATTAGGTATTATATCAATTCTTGGCTTAGTGAAGCTCCAAGCTATGTTGGCCCATATAAATACATGGAGATATTAGAAGTTAGCAACAAATGCTTAAAGATGATTTTTCAAAATGTTGAAGATATATCAATGGTTAAGTTGGAGCTTGATAATTTTTTAAGATTCAATGGTGTATTCATTGATTATGATTCAATAGCTTCTAGAGGCACTATGGATGCAAAGACTTGATGGATGATTTATAGACCTAGTTCCTCACTACTACAAAGTTTAACTTTTAAACTATTGGCTCAATCATGATGTTCTTGTTCTGAAAGAAATTTGAGTATATATATATATTTTAATCAATCCACTTAAAAGAATAAGATCACTTTTTAATAGAGAGAAGATTTTTAATATTGCGCATACTAATCTACATCTTCTATCTAAGAGGAGCCTAAACTATACTTATGGAGAGAGAGAGAGTTATGGGATATTGGTAGAGATACATTAACTACAATAGATGATATTGAAATATTTAAAGTTGCTAATCTCTCAGTTAATGAGCTATGCTTAGAAATTGTGTTTTTCATGGATGAAATTGAATGTGTCATTGAAGAAGGTAATGGAGCTAGTATTAATGATGACACTCCCATTGAATTTGTTAATCCGAATTTGTAATAATCATATAGTCGTGTTTTGTTTCATTATTTTGAGGATGACATTGGTGCTAAATTTTTTTTTTTGTGGATATTTTCTTTGACATTTTGATCTTGGCAAAGCACACATTTAACTATTACAAAGTTTCTTTTATGATATATTTCATTTATGATGTCTTTAGTAGAGAATAATGAAAATTATACATTTTATGTTAATAATTTATTAAGTATAAAAAGATATGTCTATGATGTGCCTTGTCATACTTTTTGTAATCATGATGTGTCGTGTGTCTATGTCCATGCTTTATAGCCTAGTCTTGATGTTGGATTTCTAGCAATTCAAGCACATTGAGTTGAGAATTGTTTGCAACCTAGATGACAATGTCCCAATGGCATTCCATACATTTCAAACTTAGCATCATTATCTATGTTCATTACCTTAAAATTGACATTGATGTTGACATATCTTACTATCATTGCATGCAAGTTCATGTGGTAGTGGCCAAACAAAAAATAAAGATGAAAATGATAGATCTGATAAATCTCTTGCTTGAGGTCCATTCCTGACATTATAGATTGTCTTGTACGGGCCAGATGAGCTCATCAATCACTTAATCTCACATCATCTTAATTAGATTTTGTGATATTTGTCGACAACATTAAAATGCATATGTGAGATGTGCATGAGTTTGTTGCCAACCTTTCATGGAATTAGCTTTAATGGATCCCTTTTTAGCATGTTTTTGCAACTCTTTAGTGGTTTTTGGCTATTTTATGTTGGTTTGAGATCATGACAGTGAGCTCATCAATCATTTGACCATTGTGTGAGCTCAATCATGTGAGTTCAAGTTAATATTGCAAGCTAGATTGTTACCTAGTTATAGTGTGAACGTATGTTAATGAGTTCCCTGGCCTTTTTGATCAATGCCTTAAGTTCATTGTCTGTTTGATCATTTTTGATGTTGTGCGAGTTTGTACATGTAGATCTCATGTTTTTGTCAATTTCACAATAGGGTTATCTCAAGTGTTTTTGATCGTGCCTTTGGTAATATAAATTGACAATGGAGTTGATAATAGTGTGGGTTAGTGATGGAGTCACTAGTAATGTGAACCTGTAATGGATAAGGTGAAAGATGGATTAAAGCTTGATATAAACTTAAGCTAATATGTTATTATGTTAAGATGTCCTTATTATTTGGGACTGGGGGTGTAAATTAAACTTTTGGAATTCATTATAAATTTTAGAAATATTTACTTTTTTCAAATGCTATGATTGTAGGTAGGTTGTTTATTTTACATAATTCTTGTATTTTAATTTGGTATTTGTAAATGCTTTTTTTTAAGGATTACTTGATCAATCATATATTTTGTGGGTGCTCATCTTGAAAACAAAATATTCTCTTTCTTTACTCCTTTGAGTTGCATTATGATGATGTTGTCCGCTGACCTAAGTAGGGATGAAACTCTATGTAATTTGAAGGAAGGGTTCTTAAAAAAAATCTCCCTTATTAAAGCTAACTTAGGGATTGCTTATAACATTCTTGTTTAGATGAATTCTCAATAGTTAAACCTTTGTTTTATTACACTGTTTAAAGAAAATGACTTGGCCATTAATATTCTGTGCAAGTATTATAATTTATGATGTAGAATCATGCATAATCTTTAGTTGATTAGGCTTATGGAGTGTTTTTTTATTATTTCAATAGTATCTTAAATATTTATGATGGCCATCCATTAACATGTGCTTTTTGGATGGATGGTTACAACAATTCTACTAAGCCGAGTTATAGGTTGGATTTGAGTCATGTGGATAGTCTCAAGCCATAGGTAGATAATGTTTCAGCAGTTTAAAACTCGCAGCTGATCTTGGATTTGAAAATCAAGGGGGCTTGTGTGACCTGCCATTATGCCAAAATAATGATATATGACTTTTGGGTTTTACACAATTCCATGTTGTTAGTCTTTTTTTAAAAAAAAATAGATTTGTGAAGACCAAGGGACTTTAAGAAAGTGATTCAACCCCCCCTCTCTCACCTAACAGTGTCATAACCCCTATTATAGTTATGCTTGCTGATGCCACAATGTTAACCCCTTATTATTCTTGAGGCAAATACTCTTACAAACTGGATCAAGGTGGAAGAAAACTGTGATGCCTGCAATGTTACATTTGAGCTGATTGTTGACTCTATGGCTATAGTGAGTGATATTCAGGATGATTAAGGCTATGCCACAATAAATCGCCTTCCCCTCATTTAGCACAAGTGGAATTTGATTTTTATGGATGTGATAGTCAAGACAACTTGTTATAGATATTGTGGTGCTGTATCCACTTTCAAAATTAAAAGATGATATCACTAGATATTTTGATAGGAAATCAATGAACATCTGGAATGTGATGTTTTTGTGGAGCTGATGAGACCAGGTTTCCCATGTTGTAAGATGGTGTTTAAACCTCAAGAGAAGAGGTGTTGATCATACAGAATAACAGTCTATTTGCCTCAACAAGGATTGTTGCTTGTCTGTTTTATAGAGGATTTCTAGTCTAGAAACTTAATTTAAAGATCTGCATGTTCAACTTATGAGGTTGATGGTAGATCTTCCCTCAGCCAATTAGATTCTCTAGGAAGAGAATATAGACGAACTCATCTTTTTCTTGAACTAGGCTGCTTTCAACCTGATTGTCGTAAGATAACCAAACACCAAATTGACCGAAAATCATCTAGATCTAAATTGAGTGCAATTTGAACCAAAAATCAATTCAAATATTGAGCATTCTTATATTTTCAAACTAAATTCTCAATCCTACTTCTGAAAGAGTTTAATTGAAAACTTTATTGGTTCTTAGTTTAGTACTCTTGGTTAACATTAGAAGGGCCATTAGCAGCACCAGTATAATGACGAGAATTTAGTACTATTCTCCCTTAAGATAATGGGGTTATCTATTTGTTCATGGATATCAAAATGTGAGGGAGTTGTAGAGTAACAATGCTAAGATTTAGTTCCTGATATATGAATGGGGTGTAATCATCAACAGATTATTGATTATAATATGGTTTACTATATGCTTTAATTAGATCAGAAGGATTTAAATTTTTAACTAAGACAAATTTCTTTTTCATGCTTTTCAATAACATTCATGTTAACTAATACCCTAAGAACTGAAGGACATCAAAGGTAAGTAGTTACTTGGTCAATTGTAAGGGGGTCATCATAAGTGGATGCATTAACATACAAAGCAGACCATTTTATTTTGCATGCTGTTAGATAGTACGAGAGACCATTAGGGATTGAACTCTAATGTTAAAATGCACTATATGGAATCGATAGGATAATGAAGGCTTCACGTGGAATTTTTGGCTTCTTTAAAGCCTTAGGATTTCATGCAAGAAATTAAGATGCGAAGTTGATGGTTAGCATTTGATTGTGAGAGATTTTTATAATTTCTTAATGAAAGGTACCTACATGTGTGCATGGAACTTAAAGTTCAACAATCATACAACAATTAGGGTTTCTTAATCAAGAATGATTTAATAACCATTCAGATGGAATTAGAAAGAGCATGGTACAATCTTTGCTATCTAATGTGATATACAAAATTCTAATTAGGGCAAAAGGTTTTTTTTTCCTTTATTTTGTTCCTTGTTCAATAAAGGGAGAAGGCCATTTTTTTAAGAGAGAGAGAGAGAGAGAGAGGAGCCTAGGTTTTACCTTGGGATTCATGGTCTGGATAATGTGATCCATGAGATTTTATCTTGGTATGCATGCAAATACAAAATAAGCGATACATGAATTCAGGGCAAGTAAGTTTCTTTTACCATAAATAGGACCCTTAAGATTAGGATGTGGATGGATAAATTAATTATTTAAATTTTGCCCAAAGAGTTGCCATTTATCTCTCTCTCTCTCTCTCTCTCTCTCTCTCTCTCTTATAGTGTTTTCATCTTCTTTGCCATCTGATTGTTTTTCTTTTATTTATATTCTCTTATTTCTGCTCTTTTTCTTTCTCATTTCCTTTTCCTTTGTTGTATATCTGAACTAGTAAAATGGCAGCCTATCTCGTTTGACACCACTACTTGCTGTTGACTTACAACCCATAAAGGGGAAGAATAAACAAAGAAATCACATGTAAATTTCAAACGGGAAGTACAGGACAAAGATATGATTAGAAAGGAATAAGATATAAGATTGAGGAGAAATCATTGAGGATAAGGGAAATTATGAAGTGTAAATGAAGGTGAATGAGAGAAGGTATTGGAAAAGGACACAAAAGGGAATCCTAAGATTGTTGGATTTATTGATATTTCTGCTTGAGGCAAACTTTTTAACCACTGCTTATACTCACCTATAGAAAATTTTGACTTGTTAGATCAAATTTGTTCACGATGTCCTTAGAGTATATTGCATATATTTGTTAACTCACACTTATTACATATATTTGATGCAAGAAATTTAATTTTTAGTAATTTATATAATAGATTAAATACCAAAGAAGGTGAAATATATATATATATATATATATAAGTTAGCTAATCAAAGAGATAAGAAAAGTAAAGATCTAGTTCTAGTGAGGTGCATTAAGGAAGAAAATTATATAGTGCTTTTTTTAGAAAAGATATTGAACGTAAGTTGATGAGATATTTTGATAAACTTTTCAATGAAGGATCTGAGGATACGATTGATTTTAGCAACTTAGTACCCTAAACAAAAAAAGAGAATTTTATTTTTATCGTCGTATTAGTAAATTTGAAGTTGGAGAGGCTTTAAAGAAAATGAGGTGTGGAAAAACAGAAGGACTTGATGATATTTCAATAGAAGTGTAGAATGCTTAGGAGATCAAGAAATTTTTTGGTTTATTAATTTTTTTAATATTATTTTAAAGATTAAAAAGATGCCAGATGAGTGGAGAAAGAGTTTGTTGGTTCTTATTTTTAAGAATAAAGGTGATGCACAAGAGTGTGCAAATTATAGAGGAATTAAGTTAATGTGTCAAACATTAAGTGCCATACATTAAAATTATGGGAGAGAGTAATTGAGCATAAGTTATGATGTGATACGAAAGTTTCTCAAAATCAGTTTGGCTTCATGACGACTAGATCTATCATGGGTGCTATACATTTGTTGAGAGGTTTGATGAAGTATAGAGAAAGTCAGGAGGATCTACATATGATATTTTTGATTTGGAGAAAGCATATGATAAAGTTCTAAGAGAAGTGTTTTGGAGAGTTCTATAAAAGAAATGAGTCAATATTGGTTATATTCAATTCATTAAGGATATATATACTAGAACTGTTACTTGTGTCCAAATATAAGGAGGATTGGCAAAATATTTTCCTATTTCATTTGGATTACATAAAGGATCAACTTTAAGCCCATATCTTTTTTGCTTTAGTTATGAATATTCTTACTAGGCATTTACAAGAGGATATACCTTGGTGTATGCTTTTTGTTGATAACATTCTTCTTGTTTATAAGAATAGAAAGGGAGTCTAAGAGAAACTTGAATCATGGAGGTCAACCTTAGAGTCTAAAGGTATTCGTTTGAGTAAATCTAAAACTGCATATATAGAGTGTAATTTTAGTTGTAGAAGTTCTAAAAAGAGTGAATGTTTCAGATTATCTTGGGTATATTGTTCAAAATGATGGTGAAATAGATGGAGATGTTATTAGTAGAATTCAAGTTGGATGGTTGAAGTGTAGGAATGCATTTGGCCTGTTGTGTGATGGAAAAATATCGCTTAGACTTAAGAAAAAATTTTATAAGATGGTGGTAAGACCTACATTGATTTATGGTGCAGAATGTTGGCCAGTAAAAGAGAAACATGAAATTAAGTTAAGAGTTGTTGAGATGAGGATGCTCAGGTGGATGAGTGGATTTACTCTTAGTGGTAAAATGCGAAATGAATTTATTTGTGAAAGAGGTTGGAGTAGCTCCAATGGCAGATAAGATTAGAGAGAGTCGCCTTAGATGGTTTGGTCACATAAAACGTTGGACTTTCAATGAGCCAATTAGGAGAGTAGATGTATTATAGTCACCTTAGATGGTTTGATCACATAAAATGTTGGACTTTCAATGAGCCAATTAGGAGAGTAGATGTATTATATCCACCTTGTGTTAAGAAAGATAGAGGTAGACTTAAAAATACTTGGTTAGGATGTATAAAAAATGACCTTAGTTTATTAGAATTAAATGAGAATTTAACACTGAATAAGACATAATGGAGAAGAAGGATTCATGTAGCCAACCCTATATGGTGGGATAAAGGCTTGTTGTTGTTGTTTGTCTAAAAAGAAATACAGTTTGGTTGCTTGGTGCGGTGTCAAAAGGAAAACCTATCAAGAAAATTATAGATGTGGTAATATCTTTTGGTAGGAAGCAAATGGAATATAACCACACATTTTGATTGTAATATATTAGAATATATCATGTGTTTATTTTAGCTAGGTTGGTTCTATTATGATTATTTTAACATGCATGATGAACTTTGTTTATTAAATTCTTTTTGGTAATTTTTTGAATTTAAGTAAAATAAATAGGCTTAATGAATTGAGTTAAATTTTCAAATCTAGGTATTTTTTTTCCACCCTCATCATTGTTTTGATATGGCATCCTATTTGTATTTGTATAAAAAGAAATCATCAAGCTCTTCATATATCACTGTATCAATATTTTAAAAACGCAAAGTATAATGCAATGCACAATGGTCCATTTTTGTTATGAAGCATCACTTTTATTAACAAAGTGTGCATAATTTATATACGACTATTAATATATTGTTATATTTATTAATAATTAGAAAATGTAGAGTATCTATTAGATTATTTAAAAAAGGAAATGAAATAGAAAAAAATGGGATGTTGTGATGAGCATACATAACTTGAAGATAAACTTTGAGTGTTTGAAATTTTTAATAATTTCTAATAGTTTGTTATGATAATTTAAATTTTGAAGATTGCATTAAAACACATAATTTATAATGATTGTTAAATCCAAATTTGCCTGTGAATAGATGCAGGACTTTACTTTAGACACTTGAGAAATATGGCTAGATCAGGTGAGACAAAACAAGTAGAAAATAAAACATAAAAGTGCAAGAGAATATGAGAAATTTCACTATATCAAAAATTTAAAGTACAAGGATATTTCTTTTCCATTATCTGGGAAGTCGTACAAAAATCAATATAAGTACAAAAGTGTTGAAAATATGAAAAGAGTAGAAAAGGTTCTCCCCCTTCTCAAAAATTTGCCTTTTTATAGGATCAAAGGATGGTTATAGAAAGAACATATTAGCTAAGTCAATTGTATAAGAGAGGACTTGCTCATGAATGCGAGTGTTCCATATCGAGTGATGAATTCTCATGTGTATTTGATGGGACGAAGTATTTGATGTGTATTTGATTACAATTGCCCGCATGTGGGCAAGTCTTTAGACGTGAGGTTGATCGCTGGATGTTGATTACTTGATTAGGATGATCTTTTTTTCACGCTTGCCTACTCAGAGTGAGTCTTTATAAGTGAGTGAACTACTTGTTCAAATTTTGCTCTTTTTGTTTGGATGTTCTTATGTTGACCCTTTGTCGCTCATGAGCACTCGTTGGGTCTATGCGCAACTCCATGGGTGTACATTTAGCTTCCTGAATTCTTCTATTTCTTGTAGAAGCAACTCATAAAATGGACAAAAGAATAAAAGTATATATTAATTATAAGCATTCAAAAAAAAATTGACCATAAATCTTTTATGTCGCATCACCTTTGAATTTGTCCATTCTTTCGAATTTTCTTGTGCTTTGGGCAATAAAAGGAATCCAGGCCTCAGCTGATTTTTTTTGTCATGATTTTCTTTGATTCATCTCACCCTTTTTTATCAAGTTATTTTTTTTGATAGAGAGAACATTTGTTATAGACTCTAAAAGACCTTATGCTAATAGAGATCCTACCGAGTTTTAGTTTAGTCTGTTGAGGAAGAAGAAAAAGATAAAGAAGACAACTGGAGAAGTTGTTGTAGCGCTTCCTCACGAGGTGAGTTCTCTCACTCCGGTCACCAGTGAAACTACTTCTCTAGCTAAGGACTCGTGTGTTGAGGCGTGTGCGGAGGGGAATGCTATTGTAGAATTGGTGGATCTCTCTCAAAGTGTGGTTTGAAGGTGAGTTTTACTTTTCTGGCCACCGCTGAAACTTGTGGTGAGTAGTAAGTTTGGAGAGAACCACGCTACCTTTTGCGACTTTATTGTATTTTTGTGTTGAGTGATCTTTATTATGTGGGTTGAGGTGTGTTGGGTGTTAAGTAAGTGAGGGAAGATGATGGGCATTCGGCCTAGAATTCCATTGGCATTTCTTTATTCGTATTTGATGATATCACATCTTGTAGGTTATAGGGGCAGACAATGAGAAAGAGGTTCATGACATTTAAGCCTCTGTGTCAATGGATTGGAAGGTTGACTTGGAGGCTTTTAAGGTTCTTTGAGAGAGAACCCCTATCTCTTTGTTTGGAGAAGGAATTTTGTTCCGATAGCTCCATCTTTTTCTTGATCATCCAACAGTGATTATTACTTCACCTCGTGAATATTCAGGAAATGATGGAGGGCTTTCTTTGGTGGAGAGGACTCATTGCAATAGACGACTCTGAAGAATGGTTATCCCATTGAGGGAGGTGATGTTGGAGGAGCTTTGGATTTTATATCCTTTTACATATTCATTTCTTTGTATTTGATGGTAAATGATATCCTTGAGAGGCGCGGCTTCGGTGTCGTGATATAGCCAGGATTCTTCAAATGTAAGGATTAAAAGTGCGGGTAAGCCACTCTGAAGGTTGATGGTGTCGGTTCCCAATTGAGCCCGTGGCTTTGGAGATGGTGACTTGAGGTGAAGGTTTCTAAAGTTTTGATTGTCCTTTGTCACTATGTCTAGTTGAGCGGGTCTTCTCTTTTCATCGCGGGTACCAACTTTATGTTTGATTACCTGCCAATAAAGGAGCATTCACTGATGAATGACTTTCGGACTCGGCGATTAGGTTAAAACAATTTAAAATGATTCGTAAATAGAATGGAGCGGTGCATGTAAACTTTACATTATTGCATAATAAAGCTTAATGTTTGTCTAAAATAAAAGGTACTTTCATGTTTCTTTCTTGCACTTTGGTTTTATCTGCGGGAGGTGATGCCTTGAGTGCGAGCTATCGTCCTTTTTAAAATGCTTTGTGGGGTAAGTAACCTCTCCTGAGGATTATGCAGCAGCTCGTGGGATGTTTAGCCGTTACGTGATGTGACCATTCAAGGAAGTTCTTTTACCATGCAGGTTGATGGTCGGTGAGGTTGAGTCTCTTTGTTGTGGTTGGGTGGAGTCTTTATTTTATTTCTTATTTTAGGGTTTTGTTTGGAGCCAGTATGTTTTTTTTTGAAAAGATTGGGTGTAAAGGACTGTTGTAGGAAAAACAATGTCTAGTTTAATAGGCGTTGTGGGTGTTATCAGCAACAACATTTTTTTTTTGATTACCCGCCAATAAAATGGAGCATTTTTGATCACGTGCTTTCTAGCAATTTCCCCAATTAAAAGCGAGTTTTTTAAGATTTTAGTAATTTGAAAAGTAATGGCCAATAGCCGAATCTGTTGTTGTGTGCTTTTAAATGCGTTTTTTTTGAAATAGCGATAAAAGTTATACACTATGAAGCGAAAGTAATATTTGTCTTTAGAATTTCGCGCTAGTTTTCTTTCGCTCTCGATCCTTTTCTTGATATAGTCGGAAGGTTTTTTCGATGCCTTGTGGTTATGATCATGGTGGATTGTTTAAAAGCATCCTATGAACTTTGTGCGGTATGGATGTATTGAATAAGTGGTAACTCGACTGGCGCGCCAGGACTCTCTTCCTCGACGATATAATTCGAACTTCTTAGTGAGATGCTTATGAGACTAAAGACTAAGAAATTTGTTGGTTTCTTGAAAAGAGTCTTGGAATTAACAAGGAATGTAATGTTGGATTCTTTTAAGTTGTTTGGTTGAAAACTCCATAAATATATAGGTTTATTTTCTTGTTTGATTATAATGAATGTAATCTGAGTAAACCTATTTTTGGGGTTAAAGGTGGTGGTGGTGTGGTCATATGGGAATTAAAACATTGCCTTGGGTGATAGTAAGTCGGCCTGTGATAGTGTTATGGCAATAGTGATTTTTTTGAAGCAATAATTTGGCGGCCAGTGGCCCGGTTTGAAGTGGTAGGTAGCTTTGGCCAGCGGTAGGCAGTGACATTGAAGCGGCAGTTCTCTGATTAACAAAGTATGATTCCCTAATTAAGCGCTTTTTCAAATACAAATCACATTTTGTATTTTTACCTAAATACAGCCAAAAATCTTTCAGATTTTTACCATACGCAATACTGAGATGCGTCGACCATTTGGTTTATTTTGCACTCCAAAAAAGTTGCATCCCTTAACAAATAGACCTCTAAATGCGTCATGGATGAGTTTTTTGTGTTTGTTCGGTTCTAATGGTTCTAATTGACGCTGATTCACCTTCTCGCATTCCGAGTGGGTGAAAGCATTTTGAACTTTTATGGTGTAGTCATAGTTTAGTCTTTGTTTAATTCTATAGCGAGTGTGACAACCTTATGTACTTGGAGACAAGAGAAGTTGGATTTGGAGTTTGAATTTCTCTTTCACCTCATCTGATAGTGTTAAAGGTCATAAAGATGGGATTGCCTTCATTTCTGAAGCGGAGTTTATTACGAGATAGGGTGAGAATTCAGCGTTCAATCTTTGTTTTGTGAGGTCACGGATTGAGTGGGTAGTGTTGTCCATACTCTTTTCTGTCGACAAGGTGGATGTTGTAAAAAAGCCTGATTGCTGAAGAGGATTGATTACTTGGAAGGAAAGAAGCTTGCGAGTTGTTTCTTCAATTCGACAATGTCCACGAGCACATCATAGTAAGTACTCACTATTATACTCGTTCATTGTTTTCCATTTTCATGTTTTATAATTTGACTCTATTTAAGAAGATGATGTCTCGACTCTTTTCTTATTAGATCACGAATCAAAGGTGGTCTTGGACGTGGTTCAAGGAAGGTGAGGAAAGTGAAGATGAGCTTATTTTGTCCGTAGTCGCATCCCTGAAATAGATGTCGATGAGATTGAAGTGGTAGGTTCCTGACTCTCGAAGGATCAAGAAGAGGCCCGATAGGTGCTCATTCAATCCATGCTTAGATTAGTAGCGATTGAAATTACCGTGAAAGGAACTCACCACCTCCCATTTGGAATAATTATACATACACCACAAATGTAAGGTGATCAACAAGTGAACTTTAGGTTGGGGCATCTACAATTTTTATATTAATACAAATCCTTGAAAACTTCGAGGCAACTCTTTAATATGCCATTATATTTGCTAACACCAGTGTGGCATCTGGCTTTGGGAGCTCATGAGAGTTCCTCTTCACAAAAAGTCTAAAAGCTCTTAAATTGCCAAGCGATGAGGCCTTCTGATGATTGATGATGAATTTTGGTTTCGAGGAGCTAGACATGCTCTAGAAGAAGCGGCGATAAGAGGGAGAAGGATGATCGGTCTTAAATGCTTTGAAAGCCTTTTGAATAAAGTTAAGTGTTCACCAAGACTTTCTTAATTCGCACTAAAAGACTTTTGAAGTATTTAGACTTCGATAGCGATACAGCTACATTGCGAAAGTCTTCACTTTGAGGAAACTTAGCGAGGAAGGGAAGACTAGCTAGTTTCGGTAAATTTTTTTTTACTAGTGAGTTAGAAGAAAAATTATATATTAAAAACATTTTGTAAGCTCACTACTCACCTATGTACAAGCATTTTTTTCTTAATGGAAGGTGGAAAACCTCTACTCATATATTTACGTTTTGACAATGCTTGTAAATATATTTGGTTTATGAATGTATTTGTTGAATGAACATACTCGCTCATCATGCTCATCGAAATAATGTACTCGTTGATATACTTATCGAATAAATATACTTGTTGAATGAATAAACTTGAGTTTAATGAATATACTCACTTGTTTGATATTGTCGAATATACTCAATTGGATGGAATATACTAAACTTTATGGAATGAGGATATAGTGAAATTATTTCTGGAATATACTCACATGTATGTTTTTAATGAATAAACTTTGCGGTGTTAATAAATGCACTCGTGAATATACTTTCGAATGAATATACTTCCCCGAACCCTTTAAACCCCCGATGGACTTTTAGTGAATTGGATAACTTGTTGAATCATGTTTTCGCATTGAATCAAGAGGCCTTGATTTTTTCGCTAATCAATTGTTTTAAGTAATCACTTCACATTATTAAGGGAATGCTAAGTTATCAATTGCATGGAGTATTGATCTTTTTATTTCATATCGTCAACCACACGGAGTGTCGGTCTTATATTTTAGTCACCAACCGTAGTGGGTGTTGGCCTTTTATTTTGTAGTTGCTAACCACATGAACTGTTGATCTTTTATTTCATAGTTGCCAATCATACGGAGTGTTGGTCTTACACTTTGGTTGTCAACTACACGAATATTGGTCTTACACTTTAGTTATCACCTACACAAAGTGTAGGTCTTCCTAATGATTAATAGTCTTGCAGCGTAGTCACATGCATGAAGTATCGGTCTATTATGCAATCACTTAGATATTTATGAGTATTTTTTAGCGGTGAGTTTAAATAAGATACACTTTTGAGTCTATTGGATTGAAGAACACTTGGGCAAGCGTGGAAAGCGAGTCCTTGAGTCTTAGCTCAAATTACTGCTGCTCGTGCAACTCAACAAGTCTTAACTCGAATCACTATAGTTTGACAAGTATCCTCGAGTCAACATACAACTCCTTAAATCTTTTTCAACTCGGGTTGAAGGTAACTCATTAAATAACTTGGTCCATGGTAGCTTGCCGAATAGCTTGGGCCAAGGTAGCTCATCGAGTGGCTTGGGCCTATACGTAACTCATCAAGTTGTTGGGGCCAATGTAGTTCATGTGGATATTCGAGTCAATGCTCCTCCAGTCAATCATTATGAGTGTATTCATGGGTGCTTTGCCAGGATATCATGTGTCTCATTCTGTGACTTTAGGGTCACTAATGGAATGTTCGCTAAGTTTAAATGGATGTGATTTGTTGAGTAAATATCATGTTTAGACTCTTCAGTCGATGTTTCTAAATTTTGAATAATATTTGCAAATATAAAAAACTATTTGGCAAATGTGAATGAAGAGATTTATTTACTGTATTCGAATCCTCAAGGTGTTTTTCCTATATAAATAAATTAAGAGTAAAGGAAACAAATCACGAAGACTTTTCCCTCAGGTAGTATTTCTCCAGAGGTAGTTACCTGCAGTGATATTGGTTCATGATTTTTGTCATGAGAAATTATCTCCTTTTGAGCCTCTCGTGAACTCACTGAGCTTTCCCACTTTGATGAGTTTCTTGACCAAGCTTCTGAAGTGTCGGCATTCTTCAGTATCATTTGCATGGTTGCGATGATAGGCACAATACCTAAAGCAATTGTGAACTTTGTTAGCTTCAATAGTGGTTGTCACTTGAAGTATTCCTTGTTTTGATTGGCCTCCATTAATTTTGTCATTAACATCCACAATTGTGTGACTATAGTTGGCTATAAATACTCGTGATTTGGTGAATTTCTTAGTTTGTGTCTATGCATTGGTGCTTCTTCTCGTTCAACTTGATGTCTTCTCCCCTCATCATTTTTTCAATCTCGAAGTTTATCTTCGGAGAGTTAGTGTGACCTCTTTGCTGAGTCTTTCTTATGAGTTGTTGTTGTTGATTGAGAGACCTCATTGTACTGTTGGCTAACTCTAATAACTCTGTGAGTGTTTTGGGTTGTTGAAGTCAAGCATTCTTCTTCTGAGGGAGTCTACAAATCTTTTTGAGGGACTCACATGTTTCTTGTTTCATATGTAGGAGAGCTTGTGAACTCTTCAATAGTTTTTGGGCACTAGTGAACTGTGTGAAGAAGATTTATTTTGAATCTCATGAATAAAATGACTTCTACTAGTAAACATGAGAATCATCTAAAGTTGACTATTTGAATGCTTGACTAGCATTTCATTGCATTGTCCAATGGCAATGTAGTGGACTCAAAATATATGTTGTGGTTGGCGTTGACGGGACTCTGAGTGTGGAATTTTGAACTTTAGTGCGGGGTGAGTAAAATAGTTCTCATCTCAAAATATTCTTTTTATAAGATCGAGAGGTGGTTACATATAGAAAAATATATAATCTAAGTTAGTTACATAGAGGACTCATTTGTGAGCGAGTGTTTTATGTTGAGTGATGAGTTCGCTTGAGTGTGTGATGTTGGTGGGATGTGTTGTGTATTTAATTGCACAGCCGCTCATATGTGTGCGAGTCTTTATTCATGAGGCCAATCGTTGGATGTTGATTTCCTGAATGGGATGATCTTTTCTTCACGCTCACCTGCTCGGAGCAAGTCTTTATGGGCGAATGAAACTACTTGTTCAAATTCTGCTCTTCTTGTTTGGATGCTCCTTATGTTGACCCTATGTTGCTCATGAGCATTTGCTTTGGATCTAATACAATGAAATCAAAAGTTTGCTTATGTGAAGTGGGGTCAAGCGAAAAAAGGTCACCTTACTTCGTTGTCTTGCAATGATTGTGTGAGAAGCTCTCTAGGATGTTTGCATTGTGTTCTTGAGTGAAGGCTAGGCATATATTTGCATATTGGGTTGGATATGATAATGGCATAATACGGTTTGGGTTTAATACAAATTAGGGTCAATTGTTAATATTGACAAGAGTCTTTTGATTCTCTCAAGTAGCTACAAATGATGAAGTGAGATGAAGCTGTGGTAAGGATTTTCATCTCGATCTAGATTTGTTCATTTTTTGGCTCGATTGAACTATAGAGAATGGCGATCAAACCATTGGTGTCAACCTAGAGTTAGAGCACCATTGATGCAGAGATTGACTTCCTTCGACGTAAGAGTAGTCATCTTCTCAACCTCCACATCTCTTATGAGTTTACCTTTTTTAGGGTTGCATCTCTTTGGTATTTTTTCACTTCAAATTCAACATAGACTATTGTTATAGATTTTTAAAGGATTTTTGAATGTTTTGAAAATGAATTTATCTTGAAATTAAGTTGATTGATTTAAAACCTTTATTTTAGTCAAAATTTTATCAAAATATTCTTATATTTTAACTAATCTTTTTAAAAATTAGATCCATATCTTATGAAAAAAAGTATTAACATTTGATTTTATTAAAATATAAAACTTATTGTTCTTATTTCATCAGCCATTTATTTCACTTGTGTACTTAATATTTAGGTCATAAAAATAGGAGAAACTATGAATATCTTTCATTTCATAATTTTAAATTATGACTTTCATTTTAATATATTTAACTTCTATTTAAAAAATTATATTAAAATTTTTAAGTGAGCTAGTTGTATTATATAGAATTTATATTTTATGTTTGGCCTTTAAGTTCGTACTATCATAAATTAATAATTTAGGTATGCTTGATTCAAAAAAAGGACAAGAGATTCAATTGAGAAATATATGAACTTGAAATTCGAGTTGAGCACTCTTTGCCATTTATGCATCTATTGTGTTAAAGAGATGAATGGAGGTATGTTTCGAGTTAAGGAGCATCTTATTAGGGCTTCTAATGCATTTAAAAAATTTAATATTATCAATTGCAAGAAAATACTTTCAGTTGGAAGAGATGAGTTATTTATTAAGGAGTAGAAAATTCAAATAGAGTTAATATATGAAAAATAATGAAAGGGTAGTTGATATTGAAGATTAAAAAATTTAACTACCTTTGAAGTGTGGTAAGAGAGCATTTGAATCAGTGGATGAAGGAATTGAAGATGAAATTGTATAATATATAATCAGGTGGTACTATTAAGTAAGAATCTCTTTCAATATACTGAAGCTAGAGAATTTTGATCATATGGTAGATGCAATTATATAACAGATTAGCTCTTTGACCACCATCTCATCATTAGTTAAGAGTTCCTCTACTTGAAAAAGATTTGCAAGTGAATATTAAGAATATGAAGAATAAGAAAAAATTTGGTAAGGGAAGTGGCACTCTTATGTCTGATAGGTGTCAGCAGTTAATCATAGAGAGCAATATATAATTAATTTATCATCAATCATTATATTCTTAAAGTCAATAGATGCTTTTGAATATATGAAAATTACATTGAAGCTCTTTGAACTTTTAGATTTACAAATAAAAAATATTGGAGAAGATAATGTGCTTCAAGTTATTATAGATAACCACTCTACTTATGTTTTTGCTGGTCAGTAATTTATGATATTTACTATTATATATATATATAAATTTTTTTTAAGGTTAAAGAATATCAATACATCTTCTGGTTATATATGCCAAATGCTTATCTATTAAGAGGATTCATATGTATTGGATATCACATCTGGCCCACTACATTAATTTGATGCTAAAGAATATTAAGAAGATAACTGAGGTAAAATTACCATAAAAATACTTTGGAAGTAATTGATATGTATACAATTATGGATTTATTTGTAACATGATGAGAAACTATATTAGTGGTACATAATTGGTAAGACTAGACATTACTCTTGCAAGCATAAATAAACTAAAAGAAAATTTCAGGCGCATTTTTGTTTTTGAAGATTGAAATAAGTCTAGTTTAGTGTTGATTATAAAGTAAAGAAAGTTAAGTAGATCATTATCAAGATTAGATTTGGAATGATGCATTCTACACTTTGAAGATTTGAAGCTCATTTTTGAAGATGCTAAAATTAATAGATCATGATAAGTGGCTTATAATGGGTTATATTATGATGCAATAAATAGATTTTATGATGCAATTAGTGGTGCGTTTGAAGGAGATGAAAAGAATTATGAGAAGTTGTTTTTTTTATCAATGATGATAGATAGAGATGTTAATTTCAACTATTGCATCAAACTAGATACTATCTTAATTTAGAGTTTTTTACAAGAATAAATCTAAGATACAATTAGATGAATAATTGATACAAGGTGTATATGTGATTATTAACAGATTAGTTGGAGATTTAAATTAAAGAATGACCATAGATAGAATTTATTTATAATAATTATGTAGTGGTCATTCCCGATATCATTTGTAATAGATACTCTTGAAGAAAAGTATTTATTAAGATTTAAAATATATTGGTAGTGGTAAAGATTTTAAAAGTATATTGTGGTTATGGATTTGGGAGTATGCAGTTTGGATGAAAAAAGAAAAATATTGGAATGAATTAGAGGATTAATCAAAATCTTCAAAGAAAAGTATTTATTAGGAGATTTAAATGGGCGTATTGGTAAGTGTATAAGATTTTAAAGAAAGTATTCATGTGGTTGATTTTGGGAGTGATGAAGAAAGGTATATTAGATTATCTTTAGTTTATAATTTTGTAATTCTTACTTTATTTAAGAAAAGATAACATATTATTATTATTCATAAAATGGATCAGAAATGATTGATTATTTTAGATAAAAATAGATAAACATGTAAAGGTAGTCATTAAAGTGAAAGTTTAAATACCCATCGATTAATTTTAGATTTTAAGATAAAAGTTGTAGAGGATAAATCAAATTATTCAGATTAGATGGATGACTTAAGAAACATAAATAAAATATTTTAAGAAACTGTCTTAGAATTTGGGATGTTCATAAAAATTATGTTATGTGAAAAAAAGAAATTGAAATTAAGCAAGTTGTTAAAGATGTGTTTGAAAGAATCAAAGGAAAATAAAAAAAATAGTTGGTGGTGAGTCAATGAAAATATAAGAAATAAGCATTATTATAAAACTTGGTTTAGATATAAAATGAGAGAATTGGGAAAGATATAAAATTATTTGTAGAGATTCTAAGAAAACAATATATGATCAAATTTAATTTTAGTGATTTATACAATAGATTAGATCAAGAGGTGAAAAGATGTATGTATAAGTTAAGCTAACCAAAGATAGAATAAGACCTGGTTAGTGAGGGTGTATTAAGGATGAAAATAATAAAGTCTTTTAGAAAAGGATATTGAAAATAGGTGGATGAGATATTTTGATAAACTTTAATGAAAGATCTAAAAGTACGATTGATTTTAAAGCCTTAATATCCAAAAATAGAGAATTTTATTTTATAAATTATTATTATTAAATGCGAAGTTAGAAAACTTTTAAAGAAAATGAAATGTGAAACAAAAAGCGATAATATTCCAATAGAAGTGTGGAAATGTTTAGAGATCAGGAATTTCTTGGCTTACAAATCTTTTAATGTTATTTTAAAGACTAAAAGATCTTTAGATGAGTGGAGAAAGAGTTTGTTAGTTCCATATTTAAGAATAAAGGTGATGCGAGTGCAAATTATAGAGGAATTAAGTTAATGTGTCATACATTAAAATTATGGGAGAGTAATTGAGCATAGGTTGATGTGATACAAAAGTTTCTCCTGATTTGGTTTCATGCCGTAGATTTACTATGGATCTATACATTTGTTAAGAGGTTTGATGGAGAAGTATAGAAAGTAAGGAGGATCTACATATGATATTTATTGATTTAGAGGAAGCTTATGATAAAGTTTCAAGAGATGTTCTTTGGAGTTCTAGACGAGAAAGGAGTTAATATTGGTTATATTGTCATTAAGGATATGTATCTAGAGTACTTGTGTCCAAACAAGGATTGACAAAATATTTTCCTATTTATTGGATTACATCAATGATCAACTTTAAGCCCTTATCTTTTTTACTTTAGTTATGGATATTCTTACTAGCATTTACTGAAGATGTACCTTGGTGTATGCTTTGTGATGACATTCTTCTTGTTGATAAGACTAGAGAGTCCAAGAGAAACTTGAATTATGGAGGTCAACTTTAGAGTCTAAAGGTTTTCGTTTAAGTAGATCTAAAATTGAATATATGAAGTGTAATTTTAGTTGTAGAAGTTAGTAGTAGTGTGTGGTGACATTAAGCAACAAGTCATTAATAAGAGTGGCGATTGATATTTAGGCTCTATTGTTCAAAATGATGGTGAAATAGATGGAGATGTTATTAGTAGAATTCAAGTTGGATGGTGAAGTGGAGGAATCATCCGGCTATTGTGTGATAAAAGTTTACTTAAACTTAAGGAAAATTTTATAGATGGTGGTAAGACCAATGACTTATGGTGCGAATGTTGGCCAATAAAAGAGAAGCATAAGATTAAGTTAAGTGTTACAGAGATGAGGATGCTTAGGTGGATGAGTGACTTTACTCTTAGAGATAAAATGCAAAATGAGTATGTTCAGGAAAAAGTTGGAGTAGCTCAGTGGCGATAAGATTAGAGAGAATTCGCTTAGATGGTTTGGCCATAAAGCGTGTCGTCCAATGGGTTAGGAGAATAGATGCATTAGATTTCTTTATGTTAAGAAAGGTAGAGGTAGACATAAAAAGACTTGATTAAGATGTATAAAAAATGACTTTAGTATACTTGAATTAAATGAGAATTTGACACATAATAGGACACAATGGAGACGAAGGATTCATGTAGCCGACCCCACTTAGTGGGATAAAGGCTTGTTGTTGTGTTATATTATAATTATAATACAATAAAGTGGTGGGAGATGCATGGTGGATCAACCCCACCTTTGTAAAAATTGGCTATTAAGATTTAAGGATTGACTTATAGTGCTTTTGAGTATGAGATGAACTTGAGTGTCTTCGAGTAAATTAATAAATTATAATTTATAAACATATTAAATAATTTATTTATTTTATGCATTTATTAAGATTTTTTTAATATTTTATATATTCATATGAAAAATAGAAATCAACTAGGCTTAATGTGCTTAAATGATTTAATTTTTATCAAGTACAATAAAAAGTACAATAAAAAAGTAAAGATAATATTTAATTTAAGAGATGTTTTTGATTCAATTAAGTTGAATTTAATTGATAAAAATTATGAGTGGTTGATTGGAGAAATGAAGAGTATTGGTGATGAAGATTTCACTTGGAAGTAAAAGAAACATCAGAAAAATAGTTTATGAGATTTAGTAAGTCAAAATAAAAGGGGGATCATTTATAAAGAAGACTAGTTTATCTTGACATATGTTCACTCTTATTTTGCAAGAAAGAAAAGATGATATTGTTTTACAAGATGTAGAAAAAGAAGATGAAGAATTTAAAGATGAAATGGTACTTGGAGAAAAAATTATGTGAATGAAAGAGAATCTTTGATGACTATTGAATTTCTTTGACTTATTTTATGAAACTTGAGACTTTATTAGTTTATTATACTTTAAAATTCATCCATCATTATCAATTATAAGCATTTTTATGCAATCTTCAAGTTATCACAACAAACTATTATAAATTTTTAAAAGTCTCAAATTACAAGTTCACTTTCAAACTTTATCTTAAGTTAGGTATGTTCATAACTTCATAATATTTATTTTCTATTCTATTATCATCTACTAAATATTATATATTTTATAATGGTTAATAAATGTATCAATAAATTTATAATCTTATATGATTTATGGGTGCTTTGATTTTAAAAGTGCAACTTTATTTTGCCCTTTGTGCCTTGAAGCAAAAATAAACCTTTATGCATTGCATTGTGCTTTGAAAACACTAAAACTAATAAAGTTTTAAGTTTCATAAAACAAGCTAAAGAAATTTGGTAATTATCAATTTCTTTTTCATTTACATAATTGTTTCTCCTTACTATTCAAATTCTTTATCTTCATGTCTTTTTTTCTTCTAGTGAATCAATTTCATTTTTTTTTTTATAACAAGTGTGGATACATACTGAGATAAACTAATTCTCATCATAAATGATCTCCCTTTTTTGTTTGAACCTATTAAATATAGTGTATTTAAATGCCCACTTCTTAGTCGAAGCATGTATAGGGCATTTTACTACACAATCGCACAACAATTGTGCGTGATGCTTGCCCTTAGCACGTGAAGTGTGTTATAGTTCGTTCTCGTGCGTAGCAAATGTCAGGCGGTTGATTGATTTAATAATGATTAGATCATGCTACGTTTCTTCATTTCTCTTACAAAAGTAGAGGAAAATCTCTAGGTTGTTTCGACCTCGTTGTTGACGCATGACTTTGACCCCATTGACGCTCGATTTTGACCCATCAACGTTAGCAGCTCCTACCCAATCCCTTGTGTGCACGACCTCATCAATGCTAACGGCCTCGTCTTTAGTGCACAATCTTGTTTCTCGTGCATGATCTTGTGTCCATACTATTGATGCCGATATATTTTTAACAGTTATGCCAAAGAAGATACCCATTGTTTACTATATATCTATGATTTAATGAATTGCAAGTTGCTTTTATGTTTATGTTATTTGGTGGAAATGTTTTTCTTTTGAAGGTGCAGATCTATGATCAGAAGTATTAAATAAAATATATTATGTAGTACCATGATTTTTTTGTTAATTCTTAGTCAATATATATTATTGCAGCCTAACAAAATTGTTATTTTCATGGTTGATATAAAATTTATTTCATGATTAAACCATTTTTGAAATATGGTGAAAGTGGGGGTGATTAAATAGAAATAAGTATTATTATTTTATGTATGGCTGATTTCAAATGCAAGGAAAAAAGATTTAATTTGAAAATATACAAAATTGAAATATGAGATAAACATTATTTGCCACATGTATTTATTGTAGTAATGAATGTATATCTAGAGCAAAAGTGCACCTTATTAGTCCTGGTAACACTTATATAGAATAACTAATTTTGTAAAATGTTAAAAGTCCCTATAAAAAATAAGAGAGGAGCAATTAGCTTATTAAAGAGTGAAGAAGCTAAAACAAAATTTATGTATGAAATATGAGGAGAAGGTGATATACATTATCGATGAATCATTAAATCAATTGTCTAAGCGTTATGATAAGAGGTCACTTGAAATATATTCTGGACAAAAAAGCATTAGTACTTTTGTCCTGAAAAATTTAATGGATCAAATTTCTGTTAAAGATTATGAAAAAGAGATGGCAAAAAGGAAATAAATGAGACAAATAAAAAAAAATATAGATTAAGAATTAGAGAAATAACTATACAATATATTACTAAGTGGTTCTTTCAATCATGTATATGATTCAATGCAATTAAATTAAAAGTTTTGATGATATAGTGGAGGCAATTGTATAGTATAAACATGATCTTTGACCACCATCATATTACGAGTTGAGAATTTTTTACTTGAAAAGGAACAACAAGGAACTATAAAAGACGTTGAAGAATATCAAAAAGTTTGTTAGAAGAATGAATGCACTTTAATATTTGATGATTGGACTAATCATTGAGAGCGATCAATAATTATTATTTTTTGTTAATTTATCATTAGGAATTGTATTTTTGGAGTTGGTGTATATGAATATTCAAAGATCATATTAAAGCTCTTTGAATTATTGGATGTACAAATAAAAAAGATTGAAGAGAAAAATATCTTTCAAGTGATTACAGATAATCACTCTAGCTACAATCTTGAAAGTATATTATTCGTGTTATTTAGTTTATATTATATATAATTATATCATATATTTTTATTAAGATGGAGTGATAGACAATATTTACATTTTTTTTATATTTGTCAAATGCTTATGGAAATGAGGATCCATATGTAGTAGGCACCATTTGTTGCTCATTGTATTAATTTGATGTGAGAGAATATTGAAAAAGTTGAATAAAAGTGTAAACAAGAGCATTTTGTAGTTAATTGGGTACATATATAATCATGAGCTTGTTTTAATCATGATAAAAAAATATATTAATATTACATAATTAATAAGACCAGGTGCTACTTATTTTGCGACTTCGTTTCTGACTCTTGCAAGAATATACAAGTAGAAAGAGAATTTAAGGTATTTTTGTTTTTGATGATTAGAATAAATCTAAATTTAATGTTGATTATATGAAAAAAAAAGCACAATAAATTGTCCTCAAAACTAGATTTTGAAATGGTGTCTTCTACAGCTTAAATGTGATATGCTCAATTGTAAAAGATGTTAAGGTTAGCAGATAGAGATAAGCGACCAACTATGAGCTATATTTATGAAGCTATGGAGAGTGAAGGAGATAATCATTATTGCATTTGGAGATGTGAAACAAGCAAATTTTTCATATCATTGTGACAATTGGAGATGTTGGCCTCAACATCACTTATATAAAGCTACATATTATCTTAATGCAAAATTTTATTACAAAATAAGTTCAAGATACACTCAAATGCACCGTTAATGGAGGGAGTGTTTGCAACCATTAGTATATTAGTTGTAGAATAGCCATAAATCAGGAGCTTTCTATTTATAATCATGTTGGGAGTATATACAATCTTTAGTAGATTAGTGGCTTAATGGTCGTAAATCAGGAGCTCTCTATTTATAGTCATTCTAGTGGTTTATGTTCTATTGAGTATTTTTTTGTAATAGTGCTAAAAATCTTCGAGTATGATTAATAAAAACCTCTACATAATTTTGAGTTCTTAAATTAGTTTATTATTTCGAAAAGTGATGTATAAATTTAAATACAACAGAGTGGTGAGAGATGTATGGTGTGTCTGCCCTCGACTTTAAATAAATGGTAATCAAGATTTCATGATTAAATTGCAGTATTGCTAGTTGTGAGATGATTGGAGTGTCTTTGAGTAGATATATAAATTATAAAGTTCATATTTTACACATTAAATAATTTATTATGCATTTGTTTAATAGATTTAATATAGTTTTTTTACCTATCTACACTAAGAAAAGAATTAGGTTAGATTAAATATGCTTAAATGATTTAGCTTTCATTAAATAAAATTATAATTTAAAGTGAAGATTCAATCTAAGAGATGTTATTAATTGAATTAGTTTGGATTCAATTGATGAAAGTGATGACTGGATATTTGGAAGTTGCTGGTGAGCAATTGTTTGGAGATGAAAATCTCACTTGGAGATAAATTGAAGAAGTTGTTATAAAAATTGATAGTATGTAGTCAATAAGATTTAATGGACTAAAATAAAAAGGGGCTTTATTGATTGTAGCATTTACTTCATCTCAACTTATACCCACTTTTGTTACACAAGTAATAGAATATGACACTAATTCACAAAAAGTAGCAGAAGAAGAATTTGATGATGAAAAAATTCTACATAAAGGAAAAAAATTTTGTTATTGAAAGAGGGGATGATTAGTAAAATTTTTTATTTTGATTTATAAAACTTTATAAGAGTTTATTAATTTGTTTATGCTTTAAAGTTTATCTTTTGTTATAGTTTTGTTTATGATGAGTGAATTATGTTAATTTATTTAAATTTTAAAGTTTATTTTGAGAATTATCATAAATTTTAATTTACAGATACACCCTTAATGTCTGTCTTTAAGTTATGTATGTGATTTACATTTTTTCATACTCCATCAAATTTTATAATATATTAATATATTTATGATTTTATACAAACAATAAGTGATTTGGTAACAAAAGCATCGTTTTGCATTGCGTTTTACAATTTGAAGCAAAATTAGACCCTTGTGTATCGTATTCCGCTTTGAAAACATTATAGAATAATTCCGATGAACTTCTCTTGAAGCATCTTCAATTTATCTCCAAGTGAGATCTTCATCACCAAAGTGGTCCTCACTAACATCTTCAATTTCTTCAATCAATCACTCATTATTTTATTAGTTAAATCAAAATTAATTGGATTAATAGCATATTTTAAATTTTATCTTCTCTTTAATACTTGATTGTACTTGATGAAAGTTAAATCATTTAGGAATTTTTTATTAAATTGGTTTTTTTATATGAATTTACAAAAAAATATAAAAATATTAATAAATACATAAAATATGTGAATTATTTATTATGTTTATAATTTATAAATTATTAACAAGGGGTCTAATCGATTATAATTTTAAGTGTAAAGTACAATGCGATGCATAAGAGTCTAATTTGCTTCAAAGTGTAAAGTGTAGTACGAAATGGTGTGGTTGTTATGAAACTATTTATTGTTTGTATAAAATCATAAATATGTTGACATTTTATAAAATTTGATAGAGTTTCAAAAAGTAAAACATATACCTAACTTGAAAATAAATATTAAAGGTGAATCTACAAGTTGAAATTTATGATAATTCTCAAAACAAACTTTAAAATATAAATAAATTAACATAATTTACTTATCATAAACAAATACATAATGTAAGATAAATTTTAAATCATAAACAAATTAACAAATTCTTAGTTTTATAAATCAAAATAAAAAAAATTCACTAATCATCATCTCTTTCATTAATATAATTTTTCTTCAAGTATAATTTATTGATCATCAAATTCTTATTCTTTTGCTGCTTTTTGTAAATTAGCTCCATCTTCTATTTTTTGTGGAATAAGAGTAGCAATAGGTTGAGATAAAGTATTGATGAAGCCCCTTTTGGTTTCAGCATACTTAATCTTATTGACCATGTTCGATCAACATCTCCAATAGTTTTTTCTATTTTTCTCCGAGTGAGATCTTTAGCATCTTCCACTTCTCTAATCAACCATTCATAATTTTCATCAATTAAATCCAAGCTAATTGGATCAATAATGTCTTATAAATTGAATTTTTTAAAAAATCCTAATTATATTTGATTAAAATTAAATCATTTAAACACTTTTGATCTAATCTATTTTTTTTCCTTGTGTGGATCTATAAAAAAATCATAATGAATTTATTAAAAAATGAATACTAAATTATTTAATGTGTTTAATATGGACTTTATAATTTATATACTTGCTCGAAGACACCTTTCATCAATTAAATCCTTTCTAATTGGATAAATATATCTCTTATAAATTAAATCTTTTTTTAAATCCTAATTATATTTGATGAAAGCTAAATCATTTAATTGCTTTTGATTTAATCTATTTTTTGTGGGGATCTATAAAAAAAATCATAATGAATCTATTAAAAAAATGAATAATAAATTATTTAATGTTTAAAATATGGATTTTATAATTTATATACTTGCTCGATGACACTCTAGTTCATCTCATAACCAGTAGTATTATAGATTAACCTTGAAATCTTGATTGACATTTTTTGTAAAATTAGGGGTGATGAACCATACATCTACCACCACTATATTATTAAAATTTATACATCACATTACGAAATAATAAACTAATTAAGGACTCAAAATTATATAGTGGATTCAATTAATAGTACTTAGAGATTTCTAATCTCTATTATGACTAGCATACTTAGTAGGAAATAGATCACTAGTATGATTATAAATATATAACTTTTGGTTTATGACCATTCTTTCAGTAGGATCTGTCACTAATATACTGATGACTGTATATGCTCTCTTCATCAACTGTGCATTTAATTGTATCTTTGAGTTGTCTTCGTAAAAAGAATTTTGGATTCAGATAATATTCAGTTTGATGCAATTGATGTCAAAGTTGTCATCTATATCTATCAGTAATGATATAAAAGATTTGCTTGCACTTCTTTTCATCTCTTCTAAATGAAATAATAGTTTTCTTCTTTACTCTATCTATAACTTCATAAATATAACCCATTGTTACCACTCATCTTCATGATTTTTATTTTTTATTATTGTATTAGTAAAACTGAGGTTGAAGAGACTTTAAAAAAAATGAAGCATGGAAAAGCAATAGGATCTGATGATATTTCAACAGAAGTATAATAATGCTTAGGAGATCAAGGAATTTCATAGCTTACAATTTTTTAAATATTATTTTTTAGACTAAAAAGATGTCAAATGAGTGAAAAAAGAATTGTTAGTTCTCATTTTTAAGAATAGAGTGTACAAATTATAAAAGAATTAAGTTAATTTGACATACATTAAAATTATGGGAGAGAATAATTGAGCATAGATTACGATGTGATATAAAAGTTTCTCAAAACTATTTTGGATTTATGTCGGGTAGGGCTATTATGGATGCTATACATTTGTTGAGAGGTTTGATGTAGAAGTATAGAGAGAATAAGGAGGATCTATATATGATGTTTGTTGATTTAGAGAAAGCATATGATAAAGTTTCAAGAAAAGTGCTTTGGAGAGTTCTAGAAAAGAAGGGATTTAATGTTGCTTAAATTAAAGACATTAAGGATATGTATACTAAAGTTGTTACTTGTGTTCAAACATAAGGAGGCTTAACCAAATATTTTCCTATTTCAGTTGGATTCCATCAAGGATCGACTTTAAGCTCATATTGTTTGCTTTAGTTATGGATGTTCTTATTAGGCATTTACTAGAGGAAGTATTAGGTGTATGCTTTTTATTGATGATATTCTTCTTGTTGATAAGACTAAAGAGGGAGCTCAAGAAAAACTTGAAGTCTGGAGGTCATCCTTAAGTCAAGGCTTTCGTTTGAGTAGATCTAAAACTTAATACATGGCCTGTAATTTTAATTATAAAAGATCTAGTGGTGGGGTTATGATAATGGGTGATCAAATCATTAAAAAGAGTGAATGTTTTAAATATCTCAGGTTTATTATTCAAAGTGATGGTGATATAGATGGGGATGTTATTATTAGAATTCAAGTTAGATGGTTGAAGTGGAGGAATGCATCGGGCTTGTGGTTTGATAGGAAAGTACCACTTAGACTCAAGGAAAATTTTATAAGATGGTGGTAAGACCTGCAATGTTTTATTGCATAGAATGTTGGCCAGTAAAAGTGAAACATAAAACTTAAGTGTTGCAGAGATGAGGATGTTTAGGTGGATGAGTGGCTTTATACTTAGAGACCAAATGGGAACCTAATATATATGTGAAAAGGTTGGAGTAGCTCCATAGCAGATAAGCTTAGAGAGAGTCGTCTTAGATGGTTTTGTCACATAAAATATCGGTCGTCTGATGATCCAGTTAGGAGAGTAGATGTGTCAAATTTGGCCTATGTTATAAAAGATAGAGGTAGATGTAAAAAAACATGGTTAGGAAGTATAAAAATGATCTTAATTTATTAGGAAATAAGAATATGACACTTAATAGGATATATTGGAGAAATATGATTTATGTAATTGACCTCACAGAGTGGGGATAAAGGCTTGTTGTTGTAATAATTTTTAGCAAATATAATGTTACTTCTAGTGATAATAGTAAATATGTAAAATATGAATTTATAATAAATGACTTCAACTTGTTGTAAAATTAAAAAGAAATATAATGTACATATAATTTGACTACAATCTTCAAACGTGAACCACAAATTGAATAATATAACACCTATCATGCATAGGAATAAATGGGAAAATAAATTTAGTGAAATAGCTTGATACAAAATGTAGGAACTTCAAGATTGCATGCTATATATATATATTTAGTTCGCACAAAAGCTAAAATTTATGTATGGAATATAAGTCTCATAGAATAAGCTTAAGCGAAATCATTATTCATTGTTTTCCCTGTTTTTTTTTCAAGTATCTTTTTCCTCAAAGTAGAAGTTTATTATCTTCAAAACCTCCTTTGTTTTTGAGTCAGTCTCTTCCTCTCTTTCTTGAACAACATAAGTAGATGCACATAATATGAACTAGTCATTATTGTGAATGGACCTCATCTTTTTTTTTTGGATTACCAAATCTTATAGATCACCTTCTAATAATTTCTCTTATTATATTTTTTTTGTTTGTCCTTAAATTAGGCATTCATTGCCAAAACATTCTCACCAACATCCTCGAATTTGAAATCAACCGCTCATAAGTTCTATCAATATAATTCAGACTATCTGATTAATAACATCTCCTAAATTATATTTTCTTTTCAAAGTTTTTTGTACTTAATAAACATTAGATCATTTTAAATGTTTTTGATCTAATTGATATCCCTTTTTTCATGTTAAGTTGCAGAAAAATTATCAAAATAAAAAATTTAATACTTGTGTATTATTCAATACATTTAAAATTAATTAATTTTTATCTGCACTAAGGCATATCAGTTTCATTCACTGCCAATAACATTGTAGGCCAACCTAAAACCTTGATTGTTAATTTTAATAAAGTTGGGTTGATGCATCATGCATCTCCTGGCCCTTCAATGTATTAGAATTATAAAACTATATTGAAAAAAAAAATACTTGCATTAATAAAAAATTTATATTTTGCAAAATCTCTATTAGAAATTCTAACTTAAGATTTCGTATCTCTATTTCAGATGATAAATTTAGTCTCAAATAGGTTTCCAACATGATTGTAAATAAAGAGCTCCTAATCTATATCCATCTCTCATTTGGGTCTTGGGTCTTCCACTACTTTCAAATGACTGCATATGAAAAATTGTGTTATCTAGTAGCCATCTTGATAGATTTGTTGGTCGAGTTGACAACTTCATCTTTCATCAATGATACAAATGATTTGCACATATGTTTTTTCATCTCTTCTATAAATACATCACTAATTACATTAGTAGACTTTTGATGTAAAACCTAAAAATAGCCCATAGCCAACATCTTGTCATATCTGTTAACTTCAATATCTTTGCAGTTCACTGGTGTGCTTATAACCTTTAAATACTAGATCACACCATTTCCAAAATATAGTTTTAAGGATGATATTCTTTACTTCTTTTTATAATAAAACACTAAATTTGGAGTTGGTTCGATCTTCATAGTTAAACATATGCATTAAAATTTCTTTTTGGGATGAAATAAGTAGCAAATGAGTGATGCCTAACCTCACCAATTCTACATGTTTATTTCCTTATCATACTAAGGTTAATTCCATTCTTATATAGGACATAACCTTCATGGCTTTTCTAATAGTGCTTTTGCCACTTGAGATTAGTCTTCCCAATATCCTCCTACTTTTCATTTATGCAGTGGGATGCATGTGATATCCAATATAAATGTGCCCTCTGAAGAACATTTGATGTGATGTCCAACATTTGATTGTGTTCTCTCTCCCCATAAATTTCATGTACCTTCCATTGTTTTGTCTTTACAAGAGACAAAAAAACTAATTTTGGCAGAGACAACTGAGGAAAGAATGGAGTTTGGTCATCCTGACCACTAGGTTCATCGCCATCTCTCATCTCTTACACAAATGATACCAACGAACAAATAGTTTTATTAACAAAAAATCCCTATTATATGCTTTACATCAAAACCTTCAAAATGACTTTTCCGCTTAATGTTAAAATGAAGAATCTACGTGTTGGATTTTGCGAACTGATTATTTTTTATGCAATTAGTCTCTACATGTAGGAATTGAATTCCAATTTGCATGTATTTATTGATCTCAAGAAACCATTAATAAGGAATAATTTTGTATCATTTGGTTGACTGCGTAGAGATTTCCATTCATTTGATTCTCCATAACTAATTTGTAACATTTGTTCACTGTTTCTTTTTTTTGAAAGATCTATTATTTAATCTATTATTGTAAACTTCATTAATCATATCAGCTGCAAACTAATGTTGATAAATTTGACATTTGACTCACAGATGCCCTTTTTTTGTTTTATAGGGTTTTGATGAGTACATGAATTTAGTTTTGGATGACGCTGATGAGTTTAACATCAAGAAGAATACAAGAAAACCGTTAGGTGAGGCTACACTGTACATTTTTTTGGTCTACTATTTCCTTTCATTTCTTATAATCCTGTTTTCTCCTTACATATTTGTGGCATTTATGCAGGGAGGATTCTCTTGAAAGGAGACAACATAACCTTGATGATGAACACGTAAGTAAATTCTAAACTTCTTTCCTACAACCTCAAGTCCGTGTGTTTTTATCATCCTCTTCAACTCCTTACCACTTGATACTTCTAATTTCACAGGGGAAAATGATTTCCGAAGCTGATTCTAGACCTAATATGTTTCTGTGTGAACTCTGAGTGTACTTGTTTATGAAACTCTGTTATGAGCTTAACGTTTTTGGTATATACTGTAGGCCATTGAATTTATGGTGCCTTCTCTTTTTTCTTTGCTCACATGTTCAACGAAGCTGACATTTACTAATATTATATTCTGTGGTTTTGTTACTCACAATCCATCTTTTTGCATTTGATATATTTTGCATTTTTTTTAAAATAATCTACCAAACATTGAAATTTATTGTCTGGTGCAAGGAAAAATAAAACAGTTTAAGAGGGAACAAATTTCAATCTTGGTTAATACTAGTACCTGTTTGGTAATTTCAATCTTGATTTTTCTTAATTTATAACTCACAACCTTTGATAAGATTTTTCTTACAGATGAACAGCTTTAGCTGCTAAAATAGGTTCACAAATACTTTTTTGAAGCCTCCTCATAGCAATCATATTGAGTTATTTAGCACTCGTAGGGCTTTTATATCCCCTGACCTGACCGTAGATCTATTTCTGGATCTCCCTATGGTTTTGGGTTCCGGTGTAAGATCCTGCGACTATAAGGTCTATTTCATACCACCTTTTTTTGTTTTCCAACTTCTTTATGTCTAAATTAGTTGAAGGACATTACAAAAGTTTCTATTATTCCATCAGGTAATAGAGTTTTTTTTTTCTCATGTTCAAGTCAAAAAGAAAGGAAAAAAAAAAAGGAATTATTACTTTTTAACAATTTAATATTGGAACCATCAGCAT
This sequence comes from Cymbidium sinense, assembly GCA_021442155.1. NCBI lineage: Eukaryota > Viridiplantae > Streptophyta > Magnoliopsida > Asparagales > Orchidaceae > Cymbidium > Cymbidium sinense. The sequence continues at coordinate 182,784,964 of CM038219.1, forward strand.
CATCTGTAGGAATATTTTAATATGAGTTTTTACTCTTGTGCTTTCATTTAATTGTTTTGTTGGAACAATTTCTTTGATATCTGCAATACAGGCTGAGTAACAGTGCTCGGGAATGGCCATACTAGTCATTTTGGTGCCCTTTTAAAATTTCATTGAACCGAAATGTATCTTTTTTGGTGCAGGACCAGTTATATCTTGAACTGAAATGATTTTATTCATAGTCCCCAAATAGGCTTAAGGTCATATCTTTTTTTGAATAGTCATGGTCTCTAGGCCCAAGCAGTTTCCTAAAGCTTGATATTATCTTCCCGGAAGTAAACTTATTCGGTAAAAAAGCATTCTTATTTTTTGGTGCAGGACCAGTTATATCTTGAACTGAAATGATTTTATTCATAGTCCCCAAATAGGCTTAAGGTCATATCTTTTTTTGAATAGTCATGGTCTCTAGGCCCAAGCAGTTTCCTAAAGCTTGATATTATCTTCCCGGAAGTAAACTTATTCGGTAAAATTATTCTTATTTTATTGATGAGCTCAAGTTGCCAACTTGCCATTTGTGTGTGAAGGATCTCGTCATTCAACTATGGAGGAATTCTATTTTTAGTCCAGGTGATGATCTATTGACCTAATTTGTGTGTTAATTGGGCAAGATAATCTAGAGATTTGCCTGATATGTTCATAATAATAGCAAATTGATATGATAATTATCTGCCACCTGATTAAGTAATGTCACAATAGATGAGAATTTATATCAATATCTTCATTTATGGACTCAATAAATAGTAGAGATAATAAAGGTGAATATGCATATCAGTGTATCACGTCCTCTTAGTTTCATTCTAGTGGAACTGGAAGGAGAGGGAGAGTATGTATGTTTTATGAAGAAATAGAATTGCATTTTGATATTTTATATTTTTTTGGCACATTTATTATATACATACCATACAATTCTTATATATTTATCTATTGAAGATCTAAAACTTAATATTTTCATAAATAACATCTAAATATTTATTATCATATTAAAAATATCACTATCATCATCTTTTTTAAGTAAAATACATTTTTGCATGCATTGAAAAAAAATGTTATATGCAAACTTAAGTACACAATGTTTTTTTATCATGATAATGTAGCTGTTGATTTTACCTTCTAAGTGGTCTATAGCTTATTCATTTTCTTTGTTGGCTTTTATTCTACTTGGGGAGGAGCATTAGACCCTCCAAAAAAAAAAAGTACTAAATGGGAACAGAGTAGCAAGAAGTAGATGAAAAATATTGTCTAAAACGTTTTGTTCTGCTCACTTAGAATTGGTGCTTGTTAGTTGAAGTACTGAGAAATTTTGGGACTTAAAATTTCAACATCAGGTGCTCTTTATAAATGTTAATATTATTGATTATTAGAATTCTTAATTTCAAAACTCAAATTTTAGCTTGCTTCATGCGGTTAAGACAATTAATTTTTGGTTACGGATGACTTGAATCTCAATAACATTAATCATCAAGGCCACATTAGTTGTAGACTTTATTTATACGCCATTGATAGTTTGATCCTCACTCAAATATAAGTTCTTTTGATGGTTTAACCCAACTCAGATATGTTTTCTTTTGATTGAATTTTTCAACCTTGCAATGATAAGATATTTCGATGGCTTTATTTTGTGAGAGGATTGGCAAAAGTTGTGCTTATAAGGGAGGAGAAGAAAGAGAATTCAAAGATTTGTGAGCATGCATTTTTAAAAAGTCTATCATAATTATACAATTTTAAAATAGACAATAAATTGCAATCCTTAATTATTGTTTAAGTATCAAAGGACATCCTAAATCTAGCCTTGTATATCACATACCAAATGATCATTTGAGCATTAATGGTAGAGGTATTTTAATTTCAATAAAGGAAGATGAAATGATTATTTGCATTAGATATTCTTCAACATTCTATTAATCTTTAGTTCATTTTTGAGACATACTCTTATAACAATAACATTTAAGCCTTTCAAAATGGGGAACATAATACAAGATCATCACACAATATTGTCCTTAGGAGATGAAGAAAACACAAGTTTCATTGTTGATGAAGAGACATTTTATTACAACATTATGCTGTTCAGACTATGTTATTTGTTGATGAGAATTGATTTTTACTCTTCAAAGTTGGGTTAGTCAATATGACTTGAAAGGTAACCAATAAGGTAACACAAGCTCATGGAGGTTAATTAAGAAATGATTTTTTCAATTTGTTTTGTAGTGAAGGCATTATGGCTTAAAGGCTGCAAGCAATGCGCAAAAAGTTTAGGAAAGCCCCTAAACATGGTTGACTAGATCCCTCCCTTTGTAGGTTAGGCAACATGATCCATGAATGTAATGACTTCAGAAATGCCTCTTTAAAAGGGTGACTTTATGACCTAGAGATGGTCACTTATAGATGCACATAGTTTCCATCTTACAAAAAGAGACATTACAATTAGACAATAAGCTAGGAGAAGTTGAACAAAAACTTTATTAGAAGGATGTGCAAACTATATGATATGAGTTTCATGATGGAGAAAGGAAAAAAAATATTTATCCTCTTAAAAGAAAGAAAGAATTATCTGAAAAGTACTATAATGTTATGCCATTCTGATTTCAATTCATTTTATTATAGGTGAGAACTAATTTTTACTGTTCAGAGTTTGGTTTGCCCTTCTGGAGATAACCAACAAGGTAACATAATAAGCTAGTGGGGTTTACACATATACACCTAAAATGAAGGGAGGGTCCAGGAACACTAAAATGAATGATTGTTTCAAGTGGTAAGACCTTTACAATTTTTTATAATCTAAGAAGTTCATACTATGCCAAATGCTCAAAAAAATAGGGTCTATTTGCAAATTTTAAGTGGATATTTTGTCTTTTTTTAAAATTATAGCAAAATATTTTTCATTCTTGTTAGCAACAGTTAACAAATGGAAAATATTAGATTGTTTGTTGATTGACAGGTGATTAAAAAAAATTTCATCCAGGCGTATGCTCAATTGACTCGCTTTGACAAAGCTTAGGTCTATCGAGTAATTATAATTCACCAGTGGTGATTCAATGATTACTACCATTAGAGATGCTCTTATTGGTGACTAGAAGACACCGTCACAAGTCACCATCTCATTTTGATGTCATAAATCCAATACAACAATCTTTTGCCACAAAAGGCTCATTAAGCTAGATCATAAAACTTTAAGTAGTTTAATTAAATGGGCTGTTTGATTGTCTGCAAAAGGAATACAGTATAAAAGAAATGCAGTGTATTTAGAATTTCGTTGAGTCGTCGGCAATCAAATATCTTATATGGTGTATTTAGAATTTCTCGAATTCTAAATACATCAAAAATGAACATTCTAATGCATTTTAAATATATTACCTAATACATTATAAATTTATAAGTTAAATTTCTTGTATTCAATACTTTATACTTTAAAATCTTTGGTAGAAGAGTAAAGGGGAAAAATATGCCTCAAAACTAGACACATGGATGTGTTACATATTAAGAGATGGTGATTTAAGGGTCTAGTTTGATGGCACCTTGATTGATAAAACAAAGCTATGGGGATGGTGGCTATGCGTCGCATACAATGTGGCCACCTTCTGCGAATGGTTTGATTAAATCAACAATTTATCTTTTGAAAGGCCATTCCTATCATATTCTTGCATTTCTTGGTATGGTTGAAATCATCATGATGAGAAGCTTGTTTAGAGAGTTAATTGGAGCTCAATTAGCTCTAAATTAATTGTATGTTGATTTACTTGCTTTTGTGTGCTTATAATATTTATTGAAGTTAGGCTTATCATAACTTCAAGATTTTAGGAAATCATTTCATCGTTAATCAAATGCATGAAAAATCTGCATGGTTTTATGATTTTAAGGAGACCAAGTGGAAAATAGTTATTATATTTTTAGGAGTGAAAAGTCTCTCATTTTCTCTTATATATTTATCCTCATAAATTTCACCATTAATAGTAATGAGTCGAGTGGAGTTGAGATAGGGGGCGTGAATTAAGCTAGATTCGTGGTATATTTTTGCAATGGGTATCCACCCAACACCTCACCCATCTTGTGGGTAGAGATGTCGTTGTATTATATCAGTTAGCGTCGCATTCATCACCTGCTTCTCTTACTTACTTTTCACTTTAAGTATAGCCTCCTGAGAGGATTCCTTCGATCAGGGATTAAAACGTTGTGATATGGTTTTAACTTGACTTTATAAATGGCTTATAAATTATGTTTGATGAGCTAATAAGTTAAAGTTTGAGCTAGCTTAGATTCTACTTATTAGTTCGAGAGCCAGTTCGGATAAAATTTATTAATATAAAATATATTTTGAAATATTAAATTCAATAGTTAAATAAAAATTATTTATCATTTTTTGATCAAATAATTTGACATTATTTGTTTATAATTTCTCATTATTATTATTATTATTATTATTATTATTATTATTATTATTATTATTATTATTATTATTATTATTATCTTTTTATTATAATAATTATTTAAATTAATTTTTTTAAAAAATTAAATGAGCTAGCTTCTAAGTTGACTCAAACTTGTAGAACAATGATTGAGCTTGAATTTTAACTTGTTAAAATTTTCAAGTTCAAGGTTAAGCCATTGATGATAAGCTCAACTTGGCTCATTTATAATTCTAAGCTCTAAGCTAAGTAATAGTTTGTTCAAGGTTGTCCATGCTTTTGTTAGAGTTCAAAGCATAGCTTAAATATGACATTATTTTAAAAATATTTTTCAAATTTATTTATTACTTGTTTATAAAATTTGAGCTATATCATCCTAATAACTATATATTTAATGCTAATAATTTAAACATATATATATATATTGTTAAATTTTAATTGATTTATGAGTTTTAGTCATCTTAATTCACTAAATATTGTTTGATAATATTTAAGTATCTGAAAAAATAAATTTACTATATTTAAATTTTAGTAGAATTGGATTGGGCCTTCCTGTGGATTTCTGATGTGGAAAGCTTGATCACCACTCTCGGGTCCGACAGCAGTTAAATAGAAATCCCAGTGTGAGCCTCCACTCACTCGTCCTTAGTTAGCAATATCCGGGCCCTGAGAGCGACAGACTGCGACCGTGAATGGGTTTAGATGGCCCACCACTTTGTCAAATTGTTCAGAGCCCAAAGCAGAAATCATTCAATTCCGAAAATATCCTCCTCAACATTTAATATTAACGAACATACTTCCCTTGCGAAAAGCGGCGCCTGTAATTATAAATAAATGGTATTGTAAAAAATGATCCTAGTTGGATTTTAGTTTTTAAAATCAGGATCATTAAAATGTTTAGATGACTTATAAAAATGTGCGAGCACCAAATTTACCCTCCTAAAAGAATAATATATTATGCACAATTTTACAGCGGTATATTTATGATTTAATTTTTTTAAATGTTTAAATAAATTTATTCATAAACTCACATACATAATACATGTATAAAAATTTGAATCCAAAATTTCTTTATTGAAAGTCAAAGTTCTCAACAGTTAGGCTAAGTTATCGCACACTATTTATGATTTAATTGAAATTATGATAATTTTCTTCAACGCTCATCATTGATCCTTTTCAGAGTTAGGCAGTTATCTTCACATTATTAATTCTTAGGGTGTGAGTCAAGATGAACTAGCTCAAGTTTAAATCAATAAATGACTCGTGAACCGAACTTGATTAACTAATAAATTAAAATCAAGAGAGCTCGATTAATAAATATTAATATAAAATATACTTAAAATATATTAAAATTTAATAATTAAAATTTAAATATATTAGAAGTACTTAAAAATCACATATCATTCAAAAAATTTCTCTAAGGAGGAAGATGTTACAATTAGCAAAAATCTTTGCCCTAATACATGACATTCAAAATTTATTTTTTGAATTAATTTCTATCTATTTATCCGACTGTCAAGTCCACTTATTATGCTACAATAGAATTTTTCTATAACTTAATGAAATAATGTTATTTCCTAAATTTTAATTTTATCTATTATTTAATTTAAATAAATGAATTAAAAAAAATTGTCAACTATCTAAATAGAGAGAATTTACATCTCTTAATTAGAATTTCAAAATTCAATAATTTAAAGATCAAATTAATTAAAAAGTAAAGTAAGTCACAAATTAATTTGATTCAAATGTACTTATTATTTGATCGCTTTGATTCCGTTGATATTTTAATTCAATTTAATTAATTTAATAAATATATTATTAATTTATTCAAATAAATTAAATGCACACTCCTATTGAATTAGAAAAAGTAGAAAGCTATCTTATAATCTATCACCGATCATTTTTTTTTCTTTCAAAAGCAATCCCGTTTCCCGTCACGCGATCGTACGGGCAAGGATCCTGCAGAAACCAGCTGAAGAACAGCGAGTTCATGGACGGGGAGCCAATGGCCATACTCAGAATCGAAAAAGGTTAAAGTTGCAAAAAAGTAGTATACAGTAATTTAATTAGCTTGCAACATAAGGAGCTCTTCCTGGGCTCCGGCTAACTCCATCCCAACCGCCACTTTCTTACATCTTACCACCAGTCATGGCGAAAACACAGGGATATGGAGATCGTATGACCTTCTTAGAAAGATGGAACGACGCCGTAGCCTTGAACTGCTTCCATGAAAGCAGCCGTGGCGGCCGCCGCCGACGAGTAGATCTGATCGATCTCTGACTCCACTTCCGTCCGCTTCGCAAACCTCCCCTTTATCCTCGGTCTCGTCTCCGCGTAGGCCTTCCTCGACGCGTAGCGTATCGTCTTCTCAAACCGCCTGTTCTTCCTCTTCTCCCTGTACCTCATCACCCTCGCCTCACGATCCATCATCACCGATCTCTCGCCGGCGGCGGCGGCGGCGCAAGTTGGCGCGTCCGCTATCGCGGTGCCACCGCCATCAGGCACCACCCCTGCCTCCGATGAGGACACCTGCGAACAATTATAGGTTTCATCGTAAAAAAAACATAACCAGAAAAAACATATCAAATGAAATTGATCCAGATCTGCCAGGATGAGGAGAAAATTACGCTGTGGCTGACGGTGTAGCCATGCGTGGTCTTGGCCTTAGAGAAATCGAGCATGATGAGGCCTGACGGGGCTCCGCCGCCAGCGGGAACGACGCTGTCAGATTGGTAAATCCCGGTTTCCACCGACGAAGCGTACTCCAGATCCAGGTACGGATCGACGTCAGAGAAGCAGTCTGTGGATTTCATCATCCCTTGAGGCGAATCCTTGGGCGGAGCAGGCAATATCCAAGATGCAGCAGCGGCGGTGTCTTCTTCCCCGTCGTCGGCATCCAATAGTAAGACGGGGTGGTTGGAGACGGGTGATTCGAATAAGGGGACGACGGGGACGCGGTGGTGGCGGCTTGCCAGGGAATTGGCGGAGTGGATGTCGGCGTCGCAAGCGGAGCAGAGGGCAGCGGCATCAGCCTTGCAGGTGACAGCGGCTGGCGCTTGCTCGCAGACCTCGCAGAGCCAGACGCGCTCGTGCCGGGAAGCCAGCTTGTTCGCCCCGTGCACGCGCGCATCGCACGTGGTGCATAGGAAAGCGGCATCCGCCCGACAGAATAGAACCGCCGGAGCCGGCAGCCCCTTGCAACCGTCGCACGTGCGTGCTCCTAGCCCCCAATAAGCTCCCCCGCCTTCTGCTCCTTTTCCTCCCATCTCTCTCTCTCCTCTCTGATTATTTTTTTCGTAATAGCTGAAATAAATGAAGAGCTGAAGGTAGTCTCTGCCACTATGGTGAAATGGGCGAGTGGAGGAGGGGGGTAACCTTTTAGAAGGAGATAATATAAACGAATCGTAGCCTTACACGTGGATAAGAGATTGCCGTTGAAATTGATTTCGAGGCGATATAAAATAGAACGGGATCAGTCGTGCTGAGATGGTCGGCAAGGGCGGTAGGAATATGGACGGCTGAGATGGAGAGAGATGGATGGGATGCGTTGTGTAGTCGCATCAGGAGAGAGAGAGAGAGAGAGCTTGGGAGCTGAGCGTAGCTGTTTAGGCTTGTCCCACGTGATGAGTGCGGTTTTGGCTGCTTTGTATGAGGAGATAATGAGGCATGTGGATCTTTCTTTATTAATTATTTGATTTTTTTGTTTGGTTTCGTTATATTTTAAATTTAATAAGATATCAATATAGTAAAATTTATCTAAGTTGATACCGCTAATAATTAATATTAATGATCCAGTTTCGTGTCTCATATATTTATTAATAAATCTCCCAAAGTCAATAATTAATACTCTTCAGTTCCGAAAATTTTTTATATTGATAACTACTAAAAATAGTATATTTGTTCTGAAATTTAACATCCTATTTAAATTTTCAAATACCAAATTACCGCACAACATAGTTTTGATCGCTGATCTTTGATCTTCCTGATAACAATAAGTGTCCATTCGATGATATCTTGTTATTAGAGCTGCGTGAGTTTCTCAGAAGCTTCCTTCACTGTCGTCGGCTTCGTTGCTTCGGCGCCGATTCTGAGAGGTCCCGATCTCGCCTCTTTACTATCTCCCATTGGATAATGAGGTTCCAGATGTTATTTGTTCCGTGCTCATGAATCTGCTCCAACGATGGCGTGATCATCGCACGGCGATTAACATCTACATGTTATGAATCCGCAATAGCGATTAAATTTCCAAAGCGGTAGTAAAGCGGCAAATGAAGCGGATGAACGCGAGCATCGATCTTTTCGCGCTCTACAACTTTATCCAAGGAATCGTAGCGGTTGAACTCCTTTGTGTATGGCAGAAGCAGTGATCTCCTTTCTTTATGAACATCGTCGAAATTATAGAATATTCATCTCCCGACAACTAAAAAATCAATTAATTAAATAACTCTTTATTAATATCTGCGTAAATTAATCTGATCGAGTATCAATTTAGGCAGGTTCTATTGTAATTTACTTAATATTATAATTTAATATGAATTTAATTTTTTTTAAAAATTAAAATTTTCATATATTTAAGCTGTTTAGTTTTTTGTCTGATTTAAATTTATCTATCAAATCAAAATAAATATAATTTTGATTAATTAATTCAAAATTAATTTGATTTAAAATTTTGATCAATTTAATAAATGTCTAGGATTAAAATTATTACTATTGAGATTAGGTCCAATTTAAAATCGATCAGTTGACTTAAAATAACACCTTTAATTTTATATATTTATTTAGAGTTTTTAGAGCATAAAATTAATATAATTATATTAAAAATAATATGAAATGTACGGATTCAAAAAAGAATTAATGAAATAAATACAATTTTTTATACATAATCTAACAAAAATAAAAAAAATGCTTATGAATTAAAAAAATAATAACTCAGTAATTAAAATTGAATATCAAATAGTTATGCTTGTGCTCGAATATGTAATACTGTACTTGGCTCCATTTAGAGAACTGGGAATCAAATTAACTATTCATTTAAAATTTAGGAGCCATTTGGGATCATTTTTATTTTTTATTTTTATTTTATAATTTTATTTTATTTTGTATTTTTGTTTTATTTTATTTATATTTTACTTAAAAATAAAATTTATTTGATGTACTTGTTATTTTTAAAAATACTAAAATATTTTTAGATATTTTAAGTATTTTTAAAAATAATATTATTTATTTTTAAAAATAAAAAATAAAATCACATAAAAATATTCTAAACAAACTATTTTTTTAAAAATAACATAAAAAATAAAAATAAAATACAGAAAATAAAATTAGTTGAGGCTCTATTTCGTTCTCGAGTTTTTTGAGTTTGACATATTGGTTGAGACTCTGTTTCGAACAATGTCAGAAATTGCCATAAAAATTTAAATAGCACAGCACATGAGAGTCTAAGGGAGAGCATAATATATACAACATTTAGCCGCAAAAATCATATATTTGAGTGCTTTATGGAATAGCCTTTATATATATATATATATATATATAAACCAATTGAACTCATGGAAATGAGTGAAAAATGTTTTATGAGCTTTTTTTTTTTGAAAAAGAGAGGAAAAATATTTCTTAAAAATAAATATTGATGAAATATAATAATAGTAATTTTATTGCATATTTAAAAGTTTATTCATATATAAAAAGGTTTTTAGTTTATAACTTGTTTTATTTTCATTATCATAAAGTAAGAAATTGATCGTTTTTATTATTATTATCTCTATATAAAAATAATCAAGTTTATTAATATAATATAAGTAAATAAAGATATAATTTTTATTATTATCATCCAAAATGATGAAAAAAAAATACTTTACTATTTGTCATCTTCTTCATACTTGCAACAACTAAGGATGATTTCTAATATCATGAAGGCAACAACTAGAATTACTCTCTTTCAACTTATTCTTGGCCAAAATCTAGAAAGGAGGAATCTTGAAAATTTTGTCCTCCATCTCTCCCCTTTTTTCCTTTATGACATAATATTCAAGGAAGTAAGATTTTGATGTTTTTTCAATCAAGCAATTTGTTGAGAGAATCAAAAAATTAAAGATTGAAATAAAAAATCTATGGATTTATGAAATGGCCAAACACTCTCTTTTTTTTTTTTTTTTCAAGGATTTTTTATGTTTTCCTATACAATTCTGATGGGATATTATTATTGCGTGCTATAAAATTTGTGATGATAAAAATAATTTTTTATTCTAACTTTGTACTAAGACCCTTTATACATAAAAATAAATAAAAGATAAGAAGATAGAATAAAAAATTTTTACATGTAAAATTCAAAAAGAGAAAAATCACGAGACTTAGCCTAGTTGACTTAGATTCTTTATAAAATCGAAGTTTTTGCGGTCCACTTTTACCATTAATTGGTGAATATGAGATTAAACAATTATTTAGTATATGTTGTAGAGATTATTAGAGAAGTAATGAAAAAAGAAGACGATCACACAACATTAGTTTGGTGATAATAACATAATGGAGGCTAAATGATTACAGTCTGATGATAATAATCGAAAGATCATAGTTTAGCATATTGGTTTAAAGACTAATGTCAGGTGAAATTAGTCAGGAGATCATAGTTAAACTACTGTGATTTGGAGAACATAATCAATTGATGATGTCCGGATGTTGGTGATCGAGGTACGATAATTGTTAGTGATAATCCTCAACAATGATTGTCAAGTAGAGCTCTTTCCAACTTAAAATCTAAGTTTAGCTCCTAGTTCTAAGCTAATTGCCTTCTTCATATGAACAATGAAGTTTTTTTTAGTGATATTTTGATAAATCTATCCATTTTTTTGTAACAATCTATTGAACAACTCATATTGAATCATTTTATTATGAATTATTCTTTTTTACATATATGCATATTAATAGTTTAAAATTGAGTGATTTTTAGCTCAGTAAATTTCTCTTATCGTGATAGACATTTTGTACAACAATAGATTTGCTAAAATCAAAGTTTGCATAGTTCTTAATTAGATTCTAAAATTTTGCATCACATGTATTGATTAAGATTCAAGCTTGATTAGCTGAATTTTTAAAGATGCATCATTTTCCCCCAATTTTAAATATCATATTCATTTTATTAAGAAATATATTAATTGGCATAAAATTATAACTTTAATAAATTACTTAACACAATAACTCCTTAGACATTAATGTGAACATGTTTTTGGGACCATGGATTAAATAAATTATTTACAAGCATAATTTTAGCCCTTATTGAGTTGACACATAAACTAGCATAAGAGTTAATAAAATAAGTGGCTCCAAACATGTCTAATCTACTCATAGTTGATTGTAGAGGCACCATTGGGTTCCAAAAGTGACAAAATAGAGTTGAAAAATATATTGATAAGTGGTATTAGGAACTCTCAAAATGCTAGAATAGATCTTGTAAGACTAAAATTGTGCTCAAATGCTCATATCTTAATCTCTAAGTAATAAAGAATTATCTAATATTATGTGCCTTTCAAGGTTTCTAAATTAGCTTATATTCCATGTAATTAATGAATAGAGAGATTATATTTTTTTAGTGATTATGTCTTTTGAAGGTTTTGAAATCTATATTTTATAAGGATTATGCCTTTTGAGATTATATATATATATATATATATATATATATCACTTTTATGGAATTTTTTAAGGGGTTGTTTGGTTGAAAGAATTTGGAATGTGTAAAAATAATGCAGATTTTAACTTTTTTTTGGTGTTTGGCGAAGTAAAGTAAAATTTCAAGGTAATGTGTAACAAATAGATTACGGATTTACTTAGGATTTACACCGCTAAATCCAAATCAAACAAAAATAGATTTACTAAATCCGGTTTAGTAAATCTGTAAATCCGAAATCGGTAAATCATCTTAAATCCCGGATTTAGTAAATCTTATTGAAAGGGTGGATTTACGGGATTTATAGAGAAACTCGACGAGAGAGAGACTCAAGGTTTTCATGGAAGAAATTATTTTGGGTCATTTTTTTTAGAAAAATTTACATACATATCACACAAATCTTATGCATTTACATATATAATACTTAAAGTTTGATATTTACAAATATAGCACCTTTTCTATATTTCAAAAGTTGAATTTTACTTCAAAAAATTAAGAAAAGAGTTATTTTTGTTGTAATAATAAAGATTTAAGTGTTATATATATGTAAATATTTATATTTAGGTGTTAGATATGTAAATATATAAGAGTTGTGTACTATGTATATAAATGCCCCTTTTTTAATCCTTTTAAAAAATCTTAATTTTAAATAATTCATTTAATTACTTATTTTTTTTCTTTATTAAAATATAATGATAAAATAATTTTATTTTAATATTAATAACTATTTATTAATATGTAATTATAAGTTCATTATAATTTATTAATTATAATTATTAATTAAATTTAAGTAATTTTAGCTAATGTGATAGTTGATAGTTTTTAATTTAATTTAACTTAATTTAAACTGATTTAATAAAATATTATTGATGATTAACTTATAAGTTATTAAAATTAAATTATAATTTAATAAATATAATTATAATTGTTATAAGTTTGATAGTTAACTAATTAAAAATTTGAAAGAGTTCCTATAATTTTACCCCTTCATATGCCTTAATATAGTTTAACTCCTAAGATATTAATCTACTAATATAATTTAATAGTTATTAATTTTAATTAATTAATAGTTAATATTAATACATATTACTTTAAATTAATATTAATACTACTAATTGATTAATTAGTATATATTGAAGTTAATTTTAATTGTGTAGTGCTAATAATTTATTAATTCAAAAAAAATCTTTTTAAAATCCTAATATACTTAAATTTTCAAATAACTTGTCAAACATCTCTCTGGGTTTAGTAGGATTTAATTAATCCATTATCAAACACTTTTCAGGATTTAACAACTCAGGATTTACTAAATTCAGATGTACTGGATTTACACAATCCTGCTTGAAATAAATCAAATCTATTACCAAACACCCCCTACATAGGTCATTTTTGGTATATTTGGAATTCACCTGATTTGGGTGAATTCCAAATACAAATAAAGTGATAATGGTATTTTTGCCGCCCATGGCTTAGCCACAATCGTCGTCGGGAGTCAAACCTTCAAAATACTTTATATTACATTTTTTAACAAACAGAAAAAAATAAAGTCATGAATTCGTAAAACTCTTAACAAAACAAATATAAAGTAATCCTTTTATATTATATTCCTTTTATACTATATTCTTTTTACACTTTATTCCTTTTTCAGCCAATCAAATAAGTGACAAAACTTTTTTTTTGAAAATAACCCAAAATCTGTGAGTAATTTCAATTTCCCACAAATTATACCTCGACAATAAAATTTTGGTTGGAAATGATTTCTAGCAGATGAAAAATTTGACATAAAGTACTTGGCAGATTTTCCACAGATTTTCCTTTGTAGAAATTTGTTATGAACCAAATTCCTCCAAGGCCAAATCTGACCACAAATATCTGAATATCAATCTGAGACCAGATAATAAGAAGAAATTATTACAAGATTACTAAACCAGCATGAAACAAACTACAAATATTACGTATGTATTTAGAGTAAAGCAGTCAGAACCAAAGAACAATGTAAAGCCAAAGCTTAAACTAAATCAACAAAACTACTTTCCCCAGGAAAGTCAAGAACCATAGATTCAACGCCAAAAGAAACGAGAAAGAAAAGCAGGTTAAAGAGTTCTTTAACGTTCCATCCTAGAAAGAAGCAAGATCCAGATTGTAGCAGAAAATAACAACCTCAACGAGCGGTTAAAGAACGGTGGATCCACTTAGTAAAATAACATCTAGGCATAGCAGATGAACATTCTAGAAGAGCGTCGAGAACTATAAATAGAGGAAGACGACAACCCGTAGAGGATAATCAAGAATCTACGAGAAGAACTTATCTTGGTCTCCCCTCCCGTCTCTTTCCCCTACCTCCTTCTTCTAGGTTCTCTCGCCACCAGCGTTCCACCGGAGAAACCATCTCTCCTCCGATCCCGGCGACCATCCTTCTCTGAGCTCGGCGGCTCGGCGTCGAATGAAACAAACCCAAAGCGAAGGCAAGTATCAAATTAGGTTAATTCAAAGCGGCATCCAATGATCCATAATCACGCATTCAATCAAAGGTTGATTCATTTCCCATCAAGCCGATCACACACAACATCCGTAATCCACTCGGCTCAAAAGAAAGCGGCGATCAAGAAAGCAATCCAAGGCGGTCCTATAAAGCAATCCAACGGCAAGATTCCATCTAAGAAGAACCCAATCAGCGTCGCAGCATCCACAGCGTTAAAGCGCTAGATCCAACGGATCGAGCCGACACTCAAACCGGAGTCAACTTCAGGTGAATCAAGCTCAAGTTTCACCCAAGACCAATTGGGACATAGCAGAGCAATTAGCTCAAAGAAATATTCCGCGAAGCTCACGTATGCGATCACATTACGAAAATAATCGTATCATTGGTGCTCTTTGATTCACACACACAACACTAAAATGGCGAAGGAACCGAAACAATGCCAAAATCATTGAAGCATGTGTTACCAGATTGAACAACAATGAACGACAAATGACCAATCACTATGGCTTTGAATGAAATATCAAAGAGATTGGTGAATAAGCGATTAGAAAAACAACCTCAAAGCCGGTATGTGAGGCATCCCTTTATGCGATTCTCGGAGATCACATACACACACACCCATGGCAATGCATATGAAAATATATATGCCCGATTTAATGGAGATAACCCTAAAGGCTGGCGTTCAAAGCGGTACAATATCATAATTTATCGAAGAACAAAAGTTCTAATTGCCTCGGTTTACATGGACGGACGCAGGTATCAATATATGCATCTTAATAAACAACTAAAATCATGAGAATTTAAAGAACAAGTTATGCGAGATTTGGCCCTTCTCTGATTTAAGAGGAGAACTAGCTAAGCTTCAACGACAACAACAATAGTTTTATCGAGTTTGAAGACTTAGCTAACCAAATTTCAGATATCCCACAGAATTGCTACAAAGCCGCTTTTGAATCGGCTTAAACCGAATTAGAAGAGAAATCGAGCTACAACCCTTCCTTGCAGCAAGCATTTCAATTAGCCAAGCTAATGGAGGATAAAGGCTATCGATCAGCAAATACAATAAATACAAAGAAGTAAAACAGAAATAAAGAAACACCTACCTAATCCACCACATGGCAATCAATATAGCAACAAACCCTTAGCCAACTTATGTGCATTCATGAGTGTCAATGAAGAACAAGAATATCAACCTTCTGACATTATAGTCAACGAAACTCGGTGGATACAAGAAAATGCCTTAGAACCAAACTTCAAAATATCAATTGTCAGGTTAAGGCAGACATATAAATGTCTAATTATAAAATAGCCTAAATAAGTTGAATAATTAGACCATAGAATTAACCTAGATAGATAAGTGGGATATAGCCCAATTATCCCAGCATAAGATAGTCGCGATGATAAGTCATGGGGGCACAACAATTCCTTCCAACTTCAAGTAGATGGCCATTTCCCGCGAGTCTGATCAACAATCGCCGCATTACGTGGGCACAACAATCATTGACAGCAAAATAGATGGGCGGTGTCATATAATACAGCCACATATAGGTTGGACAGATCCATATAACTCACAGGAAGCTCAACAACAACATGAAACAAAGGGCCGATAAAGAGAGCTTCAATCTAGACTTAAGACAATTGCAGCATTACACTACAATCAAGAAATCACCAACTAAGATGGACATATGGTATCAAGCTTGTTAAAAAGTTTTAGATCACAGAAAAGTACTGACGGGAGATCCACAAAATTAAAGAAATATCAAAGCAAACAGAAGGATTTCTAGCCACAGAAGCTGCGGCGATATCAAGTAAAGAAATACAGAAAGCATCTCCGGATTTTTGACCTTGAGGACAAGGTCAGTGTGAGGAGGGGAGTAATGTTATGAACCAAATTCCTCCAAGGCCAAATACAGCCACAAATAATACAGAATATCAATCTACAGAGACCACTGATAATAACAGAGAAGAAATTATTACAAGATTACTAAACCAGAGCATGAAACAAACTACAAATATTACAGAATGTATTTACAATGAGTATGAAACAGTCCAGAACCAAAGAACAACAGAAACAAGCCAGAGCTTAAACTAAATCAACAAAACTACTTCCACAGCCTTCCGGAAAGTCAAGAACCATAACAGATTCAACCGCCAAAAGAAGAAAGAAAAAGCTTAAAGAGTTACCGCCCAACGCTCCATCCTAACAGAAAAGAAGCAAGATCCATGTGTATGTAAAATAACAACCTCAATGAAAGCAGCTTAAAGAAGGATCCACTTAGTAAAATAACAGATCTAGGCATAGCAGATGAACATTCTAGAAGAGCTGATGCGAGAACTATAAATAGAGGAAGACAGACAACCCGTAGAGGATAATCAAGAATCTACAGAGAAGAACTTATCTTCAGTCTCCCCCTCCTTCGTCTCTTTCCCCTACCTCCTTCTTCTAGGTTCTCCTCGGAAACCACCGCTTCCACCGAGAACTGCTCTCCTCCGATCCCAGCAACCATCCTTCCTCTCGAGCTCGACGGCTCAACGCCGAATGAAACAATCAAAACCAAAGAAGGAAAGTATCAAATTAGGTTAATTCAAAACGGCATCCAACGATCCATAATCAGCCGCGCATTCTCAATCAAAGGTTCAGATTCATTTCCCCGATCAAGCCGATTTCAACACAACATCTATAATCCACTCAGCTCAAAAAGAAGGAAAGCCACTTGATCAAGAAACAGATCCAAGGGCAGATCAGACTATAAAGCAATCCAACGGCGCAAGATTCCATCTAAGAAGAACCCAATCCGCGTGCTAGCATCCAACGGCCACGCTAAAAAGGCGCTAGATCCAACGGATCGTAAAGCGGTTCCAACACTCAACCGAGTCAACTCAGGTGAATCAAGCTCAAGTTTCACCCAGACAATTGGGACAAGAAATGTAACGAATTAGCCCAAACAGAAATATTCACGCAAGCTCACTGTATCAGATCCTGTTACAGAAAATAGTACGTATCAAAATTTTTCGCGAAGAACCAACGAGAAGGCTGATTGGAAATCTTGTTGGAGAAAAAAAATGCCAGAAAATTTTTTGATCGGGAATTTTCGGCAGAAATTTCAATAGTAAATTCTGCTTAAAATTTATGACAGAAAATTGTCTTCAGAATTCTGCTAGAAAATTCTTCGTCAGAAAATTTTTCCACCGAGATCCCCCCAAAGCTTCGTATTGAACATATCAATGAAAAATCCATCAAAATCCGTCATAAGTTTATATAGAATTAAAAAAAAACTAGAGCTTTGCATATGCTCTGATTTTTACACACGAAAAAAAATTACATAATAACTTCATAATTATTTCATAACTATTTCTAACATACCGACAATAGCTATGTAAGCAATCAAAACCAATAAATAGATAGTTTCAAACACTTATTTCATTGTAGTACTTTGAAAACATTGAAATTAAACAATAATTTCAAAATATTCAGACTAAATAATTTTAAATCATTAACATCTCAACAAATTATCTACTAACTAAAATAAAAATTGATAATAACATCATGTAAATAAAGTACTGCAACTAGAAAAAAAAGTAAAGTACATATAAAACCTAATCATCATCCGTTTCCTCTTCATCACCTGCATCATCTTTGTTATCCTCATCCTCCACCAATAGCTCCTTCCCCTTCTAGCTTATTGTGCGTTTCTTCCATTTTAGCCTCTATCGCAGTCATCCAAGCTTCCATCTAAGTAGTCATCCTCACTTTCATGTCATCGACCATCATAGTGTTGTGCCTTTAAACTATCTTGTCATTCGATTTCCTGCTCATTCTAGAGAAAAAAAATGACATGCATCATAGGCTAACCCTTGCAAGCCTAGGTCATAAATCTATCCCTTCTTCTTACCTCCAATAGCCTCTTTCAAGATGTCATATTGAGCCTTCGGTATGCAGGGAGGTATCCTTGCCCCCATAATCAGAAGCTTATTTAGATTCCCATGCTCTATAGATGTCAATCCACACATCCTCTCTGATTCGAAGAGATTTTTGCCCAGAGATGCATATGTATGTGAACATATAACGTAGAAAAGTTGTGCTTCGATATTCTAATTTTTTTTTCTGATTTTCTGGCTATGCTTTAGCAGCTAGCTAAAATTTTTTGGTAACATCAAACAAATTAATGATAATTAGTAGCACTTTAATATAATCTAATGCTTTAAAAATGTGTAAATAGTTATTACAATTCCTTGAATTCACTAAACCATATGTCTCGAATCTTAATTAATACCTTCTTCCATGAAACATATGAACTATGTCCATAATTTTATGTATGGCTTCCCTGGATAGATTGAACCTAAAAATTCTAATTAAGAATATAGCAAAAAATTTAAAAGTAAAACTTGAGAGATAAACATACATGTTGCCCTCTAGCTCAATAAAAATATGTGTCATCGACGGCTTAGTGGGTCTCAATGTATCGGGTTAATTATGAGGTGTATGTTGAAATTTAGGATCCTTAAGACCTGTGTATGCTTGGTATGGTTAGAATGGTGTAGTGTTGGCAGGCTCTGGAGAATGGTAGGCATGTGTACCAATTGGTCCTGAAGTCTGAAGTGGTGAGATCTAGGTTAAACAGTAGGTTGGATCATAGCCTTTTACTTCCACCTGAAGATGCTTATAATCTATCATCATGGAACATCATCACCACCACCTGATTCCAGCTATAAGAAAAATAAAAAAATGATTATATTTTATAAAATTGGCAACATAAAGAACTTAATAGGAACATAAAAAATTATAACAAAATAGAGGTGCAAGTATAGTTTCTAAAAAAAGTATATGAATTGCAGTATGTAAAAGGTTGTTGACCTCACTTTTAGAGTGAGTTCTCACCCCTCTCTTCTTAGACTTAGGAGTCTTCTAGACACTAAGGCTTTCTTATTATAAGACACTTTTAACACTTAGGTGAACACTTAACCTAAGCCTAGAGATTTAGAAGGGTTAATCATAGGATTAGACTATGCCTTAGGACTTAGGAAAATCCACCTACCCTATAGCCTAAAACCAATCCATGTTCACCTTCTTAAATCATAACCAAACCTCAAATTCAATTCAAATACTAGATCCAAATCTAAATCCAAATTCCAAGCCAAATGATTGAAGCTCATGATCAAATCCAAACTCAAAATCAACCTAAGCCCTATGATTTTATTTTATGGATTTAGTCTTAACAAAATTCAAACCCAAACTTCAACCTCATCAAACCTCAACAATCAAACTCAATTCCAAATCCAATTTTCCAAAATTTGCAATCATACAAAATCTTACCTAAGCCATGTGACATATTTCCATGAACTTAGCCAAAATCCCATCCAAATCAATCCAAAACCAATTGATTTTCTCATAATCAATTTATATCTTCAATCATCTTCCTAAATATAAATCAAATCTACATTTTAATCATGAAAACTAAATCAAAATCCAAACCTAAGCCACATGACCCAATTCCATGGACTTAGCCAAATTCTTCCATTCCAAAACCTAAATTCAAATAATTTTCAAATGAATCAATCATACCTTCAATCATATTCACAAATATAAATGAAATCTACAATCATCAAGCCAAACTAAAACCAATCCAAGTCAAACCCAACTTAGCCCTTTTGACTTGAAATATCAAAATGAACCAAAACTCATCCAAACCCAAATCAATTACAATTGAATTTATATATCAATCCCAAATCCATATATATACTCAACTAAATCAAACTCAACCAAAAATCAAGACAACTAAACCAAATTGGTCCACTTGACCCAAAGTGGCTGATTTGACCTATTTGAGCCAAGTTCCAATCCTACCCAAATTGGATTGAACCAAGACCATCAAAACCTCCCATCATGATTGTTGATCACCCTAGCTTGATTAATTACCACAAATTGGGTCAAACCAAGTCAACTTGATCATTTGACCAAGTAAACCCATTAACCCATATGAACCTAAACTAGCCAAATTGCAACTTAAGCCAAATCTCTTGAAACCAATGATTCATATCAACTCAAAATCAATATTTGAACATGACTTGACCTTCAATTGAGCTAAACCAAACCCAATTGGCCCTCTTGACTCAAGTTGACCTAAATTGACTTAAAAGACCAAATTGGGTCAAATCAAAATATGAACCAAATTGATTGCAACCAATGACTCAAGTTCATTCTAAATTAATTATTGAACTTGGTCAAAGCCATGATTAAAAATAATTGACCTACTTAGCCTAAATTGACCTAAAGGGTCAAATTGGCCTAAATCAAAACCAAATCCAAATTAATTAAAACTAAAGCCTACAATCATCTTCAATTGGTCAACCAAACCTAAACCAACACCTAACCTAAGCTAATTTGACCAATTTGGTCAAATTGGCCAACCTAACTCATCTGACCCATTTGAACTCAAATGAGTCAAAATCAAATCTAAGCCAAATCAAACCAAACCAATGATACCATTACATCCCAAATGATCATATGAACTTGACCCAACCCTTAGTTTGACCCAATTTGACCAATTAGTCAACTTGACCCAACCTAACATAATTTGATCTAAATGAATCAAATTGAGCCAAATCAAACCAAATCAACTCCAACTGACATGAGATTTGGGCTAACCTAGTTTTAGCTCATTTCAAATTTGCTCAAATTAAATTCAATGATAAATGACCATTCTACCCTTGGGTCAAGTGTATCACATGAGATAAATCATCCATGTAAGTGGTCATTTCCATTCCTTGGCCACTTGCCATTGTCCCAATGGTCCGCCTAGGACACTAGTCGGTCATGACCCAATAGGAGGTGAAATCACCTCACCCTCCTCATTAGTGCACATGAAAACCCAAGGACACCCACTAATCCCTCTTAGCAGCCACCTCCCAAGCATTGGCCAACCAAATCGAGCCACCTAGGATGATTGCTGCCATCCTCAGCCAGCATCGGTGGTTGAACATCCATAAAAATCCAAATCGAGCTGAGCCATCCGATCTTGGGAATGAGGGGGTATAGCCCCCTCATTTAAATCAAAATTTTTGAGAGAGCCTCAGTGTGAGCTACAAAACCCTAAGGAGAGTATCCTCAAGCTTCCTAGAGTATTTCTCGAGCTCCCCAATCTCCCCATTGTCAAATTTATTCAAGCCAAAATAGGGCACTCCTCCATTCGATCCCATATGCTCAAAGCTCCACCAAAGTCAAATTAACTTCTCACACACTATCCCTAGAGCTCGTTGAGTAAGAATGAATCTTTTCCCGAGCTCCCTGACCACCAGAGATAGAACTTTGATCAACATCGGCCTCCCAAGCTTTGGGTGTTGGTCTTCCGAGTGAACTATACCAAATTAAGGCTCGTGCTGATCAGTAAGGCTTTGTCTCCACTAGATGAAGCTTCCTCAATCAGATTTGCCACCAATCTTGAGCTCCGGTGAGGTATGCCATTAAAATTGACCTTAGGTGAAAAATTTATTGGAGCTTTTTGAAGAAAATGTTCATCCCGTGTGATCTTGACCGTTGGATCCCCTCTGATCGATGTCGTGAGGGTGTGGGATCATTTTAGAGTTGATTCAAGCTCGGGTAAGCTTGAATCACATGAACAATGGTAGACGACCTTCGTTCTCCATTACTCGCATGTCGATAGATCACACACCATTCATTCCACATGATTGGAATGGATGATCATGATTAGATCCAATTGATTGATTTGATTTAATCTTATTAAACTACGAGATTAATCATAACCGTCCAATCTTAGATTGGACGATGGACAAGAAAGCGCATTCGCCGCTACCACGTAGGCACTGAGTTGGATAAGTTTTAAGTAGCCAATCCCATGATGCCACATGGAAAGCATGCCGCATTAGCACATCACATGGCGTCGATGAGATTAGGTTTTAATTAAGCTTAATGAATCATTTTTAATGGCTGAAACTTCTAAAAATCAAAACAAATTAGAGAAAAATGAAAAAAAGCACAAATAAATGCTCATTATAAAGGTATTTCAAAGGAGAATTAATTAAAAATGATCTTAATTAATTTTGAATATTAATTAAGGCTTAATTAGGGTTTAATTATAAATTTAATTAGCTTAATTACTTTTTAATTACTTGAGCAATTAATCCCAAATTTTATGGGTCAATTTAATGGGATGATCTCTACCTCTTATGATTTTCTTGGGATTTATTGCTCACTTAATTAGAAAAATTGACTAATTAAACCTTAATTACCCTTTCAAGCTAATTAATGATTAATTAATCCCATGAACAGTAATAAATTGGTTAATTAAGTTTATTAATCATTGCTGAATAGTGAATTGACTAATGGAATAAAGTTAAGACCTCTTTCTTAGCCCCTCTCCTAAGTTCATTCCATTAATTAAAATCAAATCAATTAAGATCTAACTAATTAACTAAACCACTTAATTAATTAAATTGAAATCAAAATCATATTAAATTGAATTAATTAAATCATGGGGTAGATAATTAGGTGTTTAATAACCTAAATGAGTTTAATGAAATTATAGTTAGTCCATATGTGTGGGAAAACCATAAGAGTTATTAATTAAGTTCCTAAAATTTAATTAACCATTAATCATGAGCTAATTACATTAGGCCTCTTTTATTTCTTAGGATCATTACTAATTTAATTTTAAACTCATATGCATATCATGTTGGCTCATAATTATTTGGATAATTATATTAAAGTAACATAGGAAAGGGTTAATTAATGTATTTAATGCATACTACAACTTAATTAAGTCATAAAAATTAACTTAATTATATTCATTAAACCAAATTAATTAACAAAAATGGGAATGGATTAGGATCATCAAACCTCTTCATCGCCTCCTTAAATCAAATCAAAATATGAAATTAAGAAATGATATTAAGAAAGCTTTGGTTTACTTTAAATGGCTTTATGTAATATGATTGTCCTTACGAATTAGTTTGATTAAATGAAATCTTGTGTTTATGTTTATTCATTCCTTTCTAATCATGCCAAATTGTGTATGTCATTTGAAATCATACATTCATCTTTTCAAAGTTTATTAAATCAAATGATTTTCTTTCTATGTAATCTTGCATGTGTTGGATTAAGTTATAATGTGTGACTATTATTACTAATAAATTTAAATTATTTTTCTAAAGTTTATAAATCAATTACATTGATTAGAGAATAATAGTCATGAATCTATATAGGCTTTGCATATGCTTTTAACTTAGGTATGTGAAGTAAAACTTTCTTTTCCTTTGTTCATATGTTATTTTATATGTATTTGAATGTTAATAAGTATATAGTCTGGACATCCAGAATACAAGGATTTAGCTAGCCTCAAGGAGGTCATATGATTACCTCACTTTCTTGGTTAACAATGACACATGCTTATTTGATTTCATTAATGTGTGTTTCTACATTAGAGTTTGGATGGAACTTTATTTCACATACATAAATGTTTTAGTCAAATAGAAATATAATTTTGCATGATTTCCCTCCCCTTATTTACATATACATTCATGTGTAGTGAGATAGCAAAGTATATAGTCTGGACATCCCAGGAATATGACGCTTTAGCTAGCCCCAAGGAGGTCATTTGATTACTTCACCCCCCTAGTTAATAAAGGTACATACTTGCTCATTTCTCTTTAAATGTATATGTATGTGTGGATAAAGGATGAAAATCTCTCTTTTTGTAAAAAAAAAAAAGGAATACATGCATCCATAATTGGCTAATTGATTGAATTAATTAATCATGTGACTTAGAGTTGTTTCTTTCTTATGTTCATGTGTACAAGCTTACATAGATTTGAATGAAAAAGGGTATATAGTGTGGACATCCCAGGAATATGAGGCTTCAGTTAGCCTCAAGGAGGTCATTTGATTACCTCACTTTCCTAGTTTAACTATGACACATACCTATTTAATTTCAACCCTATGTATTTTTGTATTAGAATTTGGATAGAGCTTTATATTAAAATGATTAAATAATTCAATTGAATGAAAAGTATAAAATCCCAACATGCACATACATTCATCATATAAGTGTGCTAAAACATATTGCATGTATAGATATGCTTAAGATTAAATCATATCCATGTTACATGTAATGGAAGGGAATGGTTTGATATATGTCATATGGTACTAATTCAATTAGATTAATCTTAAGATGCCTTTTATATTAAATAGAGTTACTTAAAGTGAACCTAAACTTAAGATTAATTTAAAATGTGTAATAAGCCATTCAGTAAAGAGAACTAAATCAAATTAATATACTTTCGAAAGTGGCTTAAGGTAGAGATGAAAGAGGGCAGTCCTCTTTTCCTCCCTTTATAGCACTTAGTTGCTAAGTGTAATAAAATAAAATAAAAGAAACCACAAATTAAAATTCTCAAATCAATTTAACAACTTCAAGTGAAATCAATCTTTCATATTAAATTGAATACTTCCAAACTTAGAAAGATATAACTCTAATGCTTAGTAAGACATACCACACAAATCCTTAACACATACATTAGAACTAAGTAATCTCTTTTAGCTCTATGTTAGGGCAGTGCATGATGTGATGTATATTTTATTTTGTGATGTATTATTTTAGACTGGATGTTAGGGTGCATGCTTCGTAGACTGGATGGTAGGCCGTTGTTAGCCTAATCATATTTTTTACAGGGAATTATGCTTAAGGGAATGCCTAAAAAAAATATAAATGCTCTCTTTGCAGGTTACTTAAACCCCTAAGCATAATCCAAGTTAGGAAAGGTGGGTTTGGTTACCCATGTGCAGGATGCTAAGTCCAAATTATATGTGTAATTGCTTGGGCTTGTATGTGTGTTTAGCTAACATTTATTTTGCAGGTGTAGTTAGATTTACTTTTCCCATTCTTAATATAATTTTGTAATAGGAATTAAGATTGGTGCTATGGACGATTTGGATGAGCAGTGGCTAGAAGGCTTAGTCTTGGGAGGCCTTGTGATGCCTTTGAAGCATAAATTAAACCAAGAGAGAGAAGAAAGAAAGATAACATGAAGAGCGAAGAATGAAGACCCCCATAGCATGTATTCATTATTTAAATTGCAATTATTCTTTCATATTTTGGGTTGTATAAGAGAGCTTCTACATCTTTTTTTTAGGTTGATGCGATTGACAATTCTTATTGTGTTAGCTTATAAAAATTGTTTGATGTTATGTTTAAAGTGTGCATTAGAAATTGCATGCCTTTTCATAATTTCTTTATGATTGGTGTTTTAATGTGTGGTCTGGATATGAAAGGCTCTTAGGGAAAAAATTAATTTTTCTACCCCAACTAACAACTCAAAATTAAAATTTTAACAACTCATAACCTCATATTAAAGCATGGGATATAATCAAGATAATTAAAAATTTAACAACCCCTTAGCTATATGATTGTATGTTTCACATGCATGCATATTATTTCGCTCTTGAAAATAGGAGTTTCCATTCTTGCACGATATGGGAATGCTTAACCTGTGAGGGCATCCCTTATGGTGGAAAATACCCCTTCTTGCTGATTTAGCTAACAACTTTATTTCATCATGCATGTAGACATCAAAATCCTAAATCCTTTGTCCAAATGAAGTGTAAAAAATTAAATAAAATTTGAAAAGATTTTGCATTTGTAGATTAAGTCATATACTCATACCACTCATGCTCTAGTCTCTTAAGGAGTGGGTTTAAGACTTTAGTCTCTTTCTAATTAAATAACTACCCTAGCTATCTTGCAATTTATATGACCGAACCACATGGATTTGAATCATAAGAGGAGTTAGCTAGCGGCCACTCTAGGTGGTTGTAAGTCCAAAAGTCAGGCAGCTTACCCTTTCTTGTGGAGGTAAACTTTGCTTACCCTTTCTTGTGGAGGTAAACTTTATGCCCATCTTCACTTAGATTTAGGTCGTGTGTTAGCATCATGCTAAAACTCTCTAGATTTAGGATCTGAGATTGTTGTTTCCTTCAGGCTACAAGCATAAATCCTCACCTCTTAGGAATTTTCACAATCTTGTGTTGTTGGATTATAATCCCTAGTAATCTAATAAAATTTCAACTCAAAATATATAAGTCTCTTCACTTTCAAACATATAAAGCCCAATTATAAGATAGAATGGAATCCTCATTAGGCTTCCTAGTATAATGAGCATTTTTAGTTCCTCCCTTCAGATTCCAAAAATAAGTCTTCTCCTTGAACTTTCCCATTTGATTTTCCAAATATAACAAATCCTTTAATAGTCTAACCTTGAAATCTATGAAGAAGATAATTTTCTACTTTAATCAAAAGTATTCTTAGGGAATTTCATTCCCTAAGATGTAATTAACTATGGAGGCTTTCCTCATAGGGAACTTTAGAACCTAGTTTAATATACACACTGCTTTATTCATCCATGTAAAGCAAGGGAAAAACCTATAGTATATTTGAAGATCAATCATGCCTTAGGAGTCATTATTAGGTGATTAAGTCCATTGAAGGGTGATTCTTCTATCTTCCTAGATAGTACATCATACCTCAATATCATACCCGATTACTTTAATAAGTACCCTCTAAGATTTACGTGGTGTCCCCCCATACATCCAAAAATAAACACCACAGATTTTTTTGGTGACTCCGCTGGGGATTAGTTCCTCTCTCTATCTATAGTAGACAATTATTGTCTCCAAGTATCGATAGTGGACTTATATTTTATATAAGCCCAAGACTATCTTTCTTTCCATTGGCACTTAGCTTATTTCATCCTTAAGCAAAGCTAGCCAACATCATTTAGGTTTTAGGACCTCACTCCATGTAGGTCTTGAAATCCTACAAATAAATTAATTAATGAAAGGAGATGATTGAACTTAGAACCTCTTTACCACTAGCTTGGTGAGGCAAGGTTCATCCCATATTCAAGAAAGTTTTAATAAAATTCAAACTAAATAAGTAAAGAATTTTGCAAAATTTTCCAAAAACACTTTTTCTAAATAAAATCATTTTGAAATACACTTCACATAATATAAAGTTTGCAAAATATAAAACTTTCAAATCTCTTTTCAATTAATAAAAATAGTCAAAACTCATTTAACATACTTAAATTTGTTAAATGAGGTTCCTTTTCAAAATTCAAAATCAAATATGCATCATCAAAACCATTTTTATATTTTTCAAAGCACATTTTTCAAAATAAAATCGACTAATCAACCAATTCCATTTAACATACCCAAATTTATTAAATGAGAGTTCTTCAAAATATTTCAAACACATTTTTCAAAAAAAAAAAAAAAAAACCAACTCTACTTAACATACCTAAATTTGTTAAATGGAGTTCCATTTTCAAAATCAAAATAAAACCAAAAAAAAAAAATCAACATATTATGGAACCTCACTTAACATACTCAAATTTGTTAAGTGAGGGTTCTCTCTTTTTAAAAACAACATCACACCCAATATCAAAACATATTTGAACTCTATTTGATATACCCAAATTTATCAAATGAGAGTTCCATTTTTCAAAATCAAAATAAATTGAATTCTATTTAGCATACTTACATTTATTAAGTAGAGTTCCCCTTTTCCAAAATCATGAAAAATAAAAACACATTTGAATCCTATTTGACATACCCAAAATTTTCAAATAGGAATTCCATCATCAAACAACACATAAAATAAATTAAACTCTATTTAACATACCTACATTTATTAAATAAGAGTTTCCCTTTTTAAATCAAAACAAAACAAAAATATCAAACACACTTGAACCCTACTTAACATACCTAAATTTGTTAAGTAAGGGTTTCAATTTTCAAATCAAAATAAAATATCAAACACTTTTGGAACCTACTTAACATACCTAAATTTATTAAGTAAAGATCCTATTTTCAAATCAAAATCAAATCAAATATATCAAACATATAATAACAACCCTCACAAATAAAATATTTTCAAAGATTTTAAAATATACATTTGAGTCTCACTTAGCACACCCAAATTTGCTAAGTGAAAGTTCCGAAACCAAGATTCAAACAAAGGTTAAACAACAAATCCATCTCCAAAGTCTCTCCAAATGAATGAACCCCACTCAACATACCTAAATTTGTTGAATGTGGGTTCCAAAGCAAAATCAAATTCTATGGCAAAGTCTCTCCTCATTTTGTAAAATCTCTCCAATTCAATGAACCCCACTTAGAATTCCTAAAAGTGTGGGTTCAAATTCCAAAATCAAGAATCAATGATTGAAGGCATCTATTAAATCAAGGGTCTGATTCAGTTGTATTTTCAATAAATGCAGAGATAACAGTTTAGTCCTTCATTCACTTATTCTATCAGTCTTCCATCATGTATTCTGGAAAGATGATCTTCTCCTTCCCCTTTGGTGTGGATTTGGCCTTGGATCAGGACATACTCACCAAGACCACCATGCATGTCATTCAATTTGGGTGTGGCTTTGAGGCTGTTCGAGTCACCTGTAAGGGGCCAACCCTCACGACCTTCAGTAGAGAGAAAGTGGCAGGGTAGAAGCCACTCCTTCATTTTGACATCCTGTCATATTCTGAGTTTCTCTCACTGAAGAGGAAGGCCGTTGAGGTTCCCACAATAGTGCAAGTATCAGTTCCATTTAATTTTGTGCTAGTTTCAATTTTAGTGCCATTCCGGTAGTTGTTCAGCCATTCCCATTGGGTCCAGCGGCACCTCCTCACTAGTTTCCCACATTTTAAAGGGAAATCCTATCTTGGCCTCTAAGATAGTCTCCCCTACCTTTGAGGTAGGTTCTAGCTCACTTTGCCCACTTACAGACATGTGCATGATAAGAAAAAGGTTAAGCGGAACTATGAGTGCGAGGCAAGGTAAATAGATGCTACCGCTCACATTGTTGAGGAGGGTTCTCCTTATAAGACCTCTCCACTCTTATGTGGTAGTAGGTTTCACCCCCTCTTGACTTCGGACGAAGAGGAGGACTATAGGAGGATTGCTGCATTGCCTCCACCACCAGCATAATTTTTGAGATAGTAGCTAGGAAGAGAAGGAATTCTTATGCTAGTCTATGATCATTTCTTCACTGAGTTGCAGAGCCCACAGACGCTCGAAGTCTAGTACATTGTTTGATTTGAGGACTATGATCCCTTGGAGTGTTAGGGGTTAGATACACAGAGAGAAAGCCTCAGAGGCTAAAGCTGCAGCCCCAGTGGGTAGAAAGGAGAGGAGGAGGTATCCCAGACAGTCGACAGCCTATGCTTTGATAAGTTTCCCGGATCGGTGAGCTACCAGGGATAATCATATCGATAACATAGTCCTTACAGGCACTATCAGCCATAAGAGAAGAGCTCTGGTGGAGAGGAAGTTAGCGTCTCCACCATCAGACCGCTCCACTTGTCGCCCGCCATCACTTATCTAAGTCCCTCCTTCCACGATCCTGACCAAGGTAGAAGTCTACATCTCTAGAGAGGATATCTCCATTAGCAATCCGGTTATGGCCTAAGGATCCCACACCATCTATTCCACTCGTTGAGGTGAGGTTGAGAACTCCCATTCGACCTTCCATCTTAGTTATGGTAAAGAGGGAGTGGTGACCCATAAGCATCATAGTCGCTCCACCACCATAACCAGCAGCAGATGAAGAAAGGGATGTTAGTGCAGTCCCCATGATAGTTGATCCCCCTAGGAAGAGTACTCCATCAGTAGATAGTGTATGACATAAAATTGAGATGAGCAAACCTTGACGGCCATGTGGTGGATCATATCCCGTCGGCAGTAGGTGATCGTTCATTAGATGACATTCTAAAAGTTACTTTACTGAGATCAAGTAGATGGGTGGGAGTGATCATTTTGATTAGGAAGAGGGTAGAGTAGATTTTGAGCCCAATGAGGATGACCTATTAGAGGACTCGATAGAAGTCTAAATGGTTGATACTCGAGGATCCCTCCACAGAGACCATCAAAGTCAGGAAGGTGTTATGGTTGAAGAGAACGATGAAGTCCATTCAACCCCAGCTAAGGTAGAAGGATTAGCAGATCAATAGGATGGAGAAGAGGGTTGAGGATTTATTAGTAGCAGTTCTAGCACTCCAGAATCAAGCTCCAATTTTGTAGCCTAGTCCTATGGAGGCTGATCGGCTCAAGCTCTTAGATATCTTAGATCCTCCCAAGAGTACCTCTCCCATGGATTAGGATAGTGGTAGTTTGCATAGGAAGGTCATAGACAATACCTCTGTGCATGAGAAGGGCATCAAGAAGATGGTGGAACAATAACTAAAGGAAGCGTTGGCACAAGCCTGAGGGAGCTCATCCATTTCGAAGGGCAGGCCTTACCCGAAGGAATTCGATGTAGTCCAATACCCCAAGGGGTTCATGCCACCATCCATCAAAAGTTTCAATGGCAGTAGAAACCTATGACAAAATATGGCAAATTTTAGAGCCGGCTATTACAGCTTCGGTGGCGACACTTCTCTTCACTTCGTTAGATATCGGTGTTGCATTTGATTGGTATGCTGAACTACCTAATGGTTCGGTGAAGACTTTTTCTAAGTTGGAGCAAATATTTATCAAGAGATTTTGTTGGAGCCCAGTAGAGGGTAATTGTGGGTGACCTCATTGTGGAGAAACAAAAGCCCAATGAGTCCCATGTTGATTACATTCTTAGGTGGCGTAAACTGAGTATGAAATATGAACCACAACTATTCGAACAACATTCCATTGAGATTCTTCTCAAAAATATCCATGGCCCGAGCACCATCATGCTCAAGGGCTTTATAATTAAAATATTTAAAAAAATTAACCAACAAGGCGGCCAGTCTACAAGAGGAAGCTAAACATTTGCCTTTTCAAGACTAATCATCTAAATCCAAACCACAAAAAGTGTTTGAGAAGAGGTTAGGGATAGAGGTGTTAGTGGACAGAGGGAAGCATCCAACTAGATTTAGTTTAAAGACCACGAGCTCAACATCCTCCTTTGTCACCTCCTCTTTCACCACCTCAGCCATCATACCGATCACCACAACTACCATAGCGACCACCACCCTCCTGTACACTCAAACTATTCATATCCCACCGGGTACTATCCACCTACTCTTCTAGATAAATTAAACAAGCCATATTCATTCAAGAGGGAGGTAGTCAGGAAGATCTTTAAAATCTCTTAAAGAAACTTGATTTCCAGCTACCAGAGCCTAAGAGGCTAGAGGAAGTGGGCAAGAGTGATGATCCTAACTTTTGCCCCTACCACTACATGTTAGGCCATGTATTAAAGGATTGCATCACTTTCAAAGATTGGCTTGAGGGTAGCTACAAGTCGGGTGCCATAATTATCCTTAAGGAATACTTGTTAGAAGAACCATCTAGTTTTATTAAAGTTATCCTTAGTGATACTTGTGAACCTCTTAAGACAAAAGAAGGTTGTGAGATTTCTTTATCCTGAACCTCTAAAAAAATCATCTCTAAGATCAAGAAACTTTCCTTGCAAGTGCCCGAGGTAGCTCAAACCTCCAAACCAAGGAGGGCTTACAAGTTGCCAAGGACAACTAAGGAAAGGTGGGAGCTCAACAGTAGCAGCAGCAGTCCATACTTTCCTAGGATATGCCAATATCTCAACCATCGTCCAAGTCCAACATTTCTTACACCATTGTAGCTACTACCACCTCATCTAGCTTTTCTTTTTACCATAAGGAGCATTGTATCTACAGATGAGGGAACTAAACCCCTCACCCACTTACTTTACTTGATTTCTATCATGTGCCTCCACCTAAATCAAAGAAATTAATGAATAAAGCTTATTATACTTACATCTATGCCATGTTTGATGATCTTATTAAGTATATTCCCAAAGAAAGCTCTCCAAGTCAAAATTATAATAATAGCTCTAGTAATTTTGATCCTTTCTTTTCTGATTCAGAGTCAGACTTTCCTTCTTTGAATCAATCGGGTTCACCTCTTTTGATTGAGTTGGAGTCAACCGACTCTGAGAATCTCATAGGAGAAGCTATAGGTATGCCAAATGAGAAGGTAGAACTTTTACAAACTCATCATTCCAAGATGTCACTGAAGTTAACTTACGTAGTGGCAAAGTTCTTCCTCTTAGGGTAGTTAGGATAAGGGTAAGTAAGTCATTGGTTCCAGTGAGTAGATAACACCTCCACAGATGCCCCACCTATGGATATGCTTATGAAGGACCAAGCTAGAGTTGATTACAATGTCCTAACTCATCTTAGAAAGTTACTAGATAAGTTAAGCATATATGATGCCCTTGTCTTATCCAAAGAGATGAGGGAATCTCTAATCAAATCCTTACTTGATCCAGAGATATGCTTAGCTCAACTAACTATTACTGAAGAGGAGGCATGCCACTCGAAGGACATTTTAGGAGTTACATTCATCGATGAATACTTACTTCTAGGGACGATTGAGCACAACCATCCTATTTACATTACAGTAAACGTTGGTATATATAAGCTATCTAGAGTCATGGTTGACCCAGGTGCATCAGTCAATATTATGAGCCTAAGAACCCTTATCTAATTAAGGATCGACATCTCCAAACTCTAAAAATAAAGGATGATGTTGAGAGGATTCAATGACCAAGGTGAGAGGGCCTTAGGCTTCGTAGTGTTGCCTTTGGAGATAGATGATTGTAAGACTGAAGCCAAGTTTCACATTATAGAGTCAGATACATCTTTCAATGCTTTGCTTGGGACATAGTGGATACATGAGAATAACATGATCCCATGCTCTTTACATCCGTGCATGAAGTTTGTGAGAGGTGGGATCACCTACTGTGTCAAAGAAGATCTAAAGCCATTTATAATTCATGAGGTCGACATATACGAGGATGTGGCTTACTACCTCCCTCAAAACCAACAAGTCTATTCTCGCAAACTTGACCAAAGTTCATAAATAAAAAAAGAAAAAGAAAAAGAAAAAGAAAGAGAAAAAGAAAAAGAAAATAAAAAAGAAAATGAAAAAGAAAATAAAAGGGAGCGAGAAATAGACTTGGAGGAGGAAGTGTGAGCCATACAGTTTACTTACTCCATTGAACATATGGGTAGGATGACCCACCTCCATAGAGGAAGAGGCCAGTTTAGAGGTAGTCCTAGGGGTGGAAAACCTCCTTATTGGCCACCTAATAGGAGGTATGCCCCATCTACCAGGAATACACCTGCAATCCATATAGACTTAGAATCTAGTTCAGAGGATGAATCTTATATGGTTAGCATGCCATCCAACTCTTCTTAGTAGTAGATTCCCTTGGTGGTGACACTTGAGTGAGATAACGATAAAAATCAGGCTCCAAAGCAAAGCATAAGTGTATCCAAGTTAATATGTGAAATAGTTAGGCATCAGTTGAGAAATTTAGCTCTAACGCCACTTTCCTCACAAAAAGTTGAGGGTTTGGCAGTTAAGGAAGCCCCTAAATCATCCACAGATGCGAAGACTCAGAGGTTCTTTCTGGGAGCATCATTCTCAAGTCAAGAAGTTGATGTAGAACTTGAGGATGATTCATATAAAGATTTAATAGAATTACCTTTTGATCGGTACTCGCCTTGTGACCATAATTTAACAAAGAAAGGGTTAATCCCACATACTTAGTCCAAAACACAGGTCAGACTACTTTGAAAGAATATGGAACAATAGATGCAAGAATTCTCAATCAAGATTAGGACTAGGATTTGGTATAGTGGGTCCAGTCGATAATGATGATTACTACTTAGTCATCACAAATCATTTAAAATTTGATAGGTTCTTTTCAAATCACATGAACTCATATGAGGAGGTGTGCTTAGAAACTTCAAATGATCTAGATAATTTTGAAGTCAAAGATGCATCACCAGAGTTCAAAGAGGAGATAATGTCAATCATCAATGAGCTCAAAGAAATTAACTTAGGGACTGAGACAATCTGCGCCTGATATACATCAGTTCCTTATTAAATGAAGCTAAAACCAATGACTTAGTTAGGCTTCTCATTGAGTTTAAGGACTGCTTTACATGGAGTTATGAAGAGATGCCTGGATTGACTCCTGACGTAGCAGTCCATAAACTAGTAATAGAGCCTAGTGCTAACCCTATCAAGCAAGCTCTTAGATGCATGTGATTAGACATTGAACAACATGTCATTTATGAAGTCAAGAAATTGATCAATGCTGGCTTCATCTAGGAGGAGAAATACCCCACCTAGTTAGCCAATGTCATCTCAGTTAAAAAGAAGAATGACCAAATTCACATATGTGTCAATTTTAAGGATCTAAATAAGCCATGTCCAAAAGATGAATTTCCACTACCGATACTAGAACTGATGGTGGACACTACCTCATCTCATGTAGTCTTCTCTTTCATAGATGGCTCATTTGGATATAACCAATGACCCCTGAAGATGAAAGAAACACTATTTTTAGTACCCCAATCGAAATCTATTGATGTAAGGTCATGCCTTTCGGCCTTAAAAATATCGATGCTTCATACCAGTGGGATATGACTCGAATCTTTGATGAACTCATTCATCATCAAGTCCAATGCTATGTTGATAATCTCGTGGTCAAAAGTAAATAAAGAAAAACCATCTCTTTGACTTGAGAGTAGTTTTTGAATGGTTAAGATAAATTAAGCTCAAAATGAACCCCCTGAAGTGTGGATTCAGAGTAGCTTCAGAAAAATTCCTCGGGTTTGTTGTCTGACACTAAGGAATCAAAATTGATTCAGAGAAGATCAAGACGATACTAGAAATGCCACCCCCTAAAAGTTTAACTCAACTCAGATCATTCCAAGGGTGGTTGTCATATCTAAGAAGCTTTATATCCAACCTATCAAAAAGATGCCAGCAATTCTCAGAACTTGTCAAAAAGGATGCCAAGTTCAAGTGGGATGACAAGTGCCATTACGCCTTTAAAGACATCAAACATTACCTGATCATGCCTCCAATTCTAACAGCCCCTATCTCGGGCAAGCTGCTCGTATTATACATTACTGCATTAGATGACTCCCTTAGAATTTTATTGGCCAAAATGATGAAGGAAAGAAAATGCACCTCTCATCATCAATTTCTCAGGTCATCCACATAGAAGCTTTACTAGCTTTAATCTTTGCATTCCAAAAGCTATGGTATTACATGCTTTCTTATAAGGTGAACTGGATCTCTAGAATTAATCCACTATAATATCTCATGACAGGGCCAAAGCTATCCAGATGGTTGGCACATTGGTCCATAATTTTATCATAGTTTGACATTACTTTCGTACCCCTCCGTGTGATGAAAGGATAAGCACTAGCAGATTTCTTAGCACCACACCCACTTACTGCTGACTCTTTGCTTAGTGATGACCTCTTCGATAAACAAATCATAAACTTAGAGGATATTAGCATTCACCATTGGGAGATGTACTTTGAAGGTGCAGCTTCCTCTCAAAGAGGAGAGTAACCATAATTTACTATCCCAGGAAAAGCAAGGGTTGGAATAGTTCTCTTAATAATGGACTACGATGTGATAAGATTCTCATATCACCTGTCCAATCCTTGCACCAACAACGAAGTCAAATATGAGGCTTTGATTACCGGTATGGAGTTAGCCGTTACTCTAAGCATCTAGAACATCAATATCTATGGTGATTCTTAATTATTCATCAATGAAATCATTGGGTCCTATGAAGTTCTAAAGCTAAGCTCCATTATTACCACAAGTATACTATGGAGTTGTTGGCCCAAATCCTAGAGGTTACCATTTACAAGATTCCTCGGGAAGAAAATATCATAGCAAATGCTTTAGCCAAACTTTCCAAGGAGTTGGCATGTCCAGAAGATGAGTCCATATCAATAAGGTTCTAAAATAGACAAGTCTTCACCCTTATTGATACCGAACTTATCAAAAAGTACTCTCTTAAAGGGGAGGTTGCTATTGCCAAAAAGGATGAAGAGTTGGATTGGAGGCAACCATTCATGGATTACCTAAATAAAGGAAAACTACCTCAAGAGAAGTCACTAGCACATCAAGTGAAGTAGAGAGCACTTTCCTACGCTCTTGTAGATGACACCTTGTACCAGTGATCCTTCGATCATATGTGGTTGAGTTATTTAGAAAAACATGAAGCTCGTAAGATTGTGATTGAGGTATACTCCGGATTATGTGGAGCTTGTTAATTTGATCCGAAGATGAAAGCCAAGTTCAAAAGATAATGATACTACTAGCCATCAATGATCATAGATTGCATGGACCTAGCTAGGCGATGCCATCAGTGTCAAGTATGATTTGGTCCTCCATCAACCAACCAACATTCTTCATCCTACATTGGTCTCATGGCCATTCAAGTGTTGGGGGTATTAACATAGTGGGTCTAATTGATCCTCCTTCTTTCAAAGGTTATCAATTCATCCTAGCTGCTACTAACTACTTTGTCAAGTGGGCAGAGGTGATTCCACTCAGAGAGGTCACAACTCAGCATGTGCTCCAGTTGTTCAGGACCCGTATTGTATATAGGTTCTGGGTGCGTCGATGAATTATTTTGATAATGACACTATATTTAAGAACACCAAGATCAATAATTATGCTCAGAGATACAACATAGATTAGAGATATTCTATCATCTACTATCCAAGAGAAAATGGCTTAGTAGAAGCCTTCAACAAAACTCTCATCCAAATAATGATGAAAATACTTGACGATAATAAGAGACAATGGCATGAGTAGTTAGTTGAAGCCTTGTGAGCTTACCACACCACATATAGAACTCCAACTTAGTCTAGTCCCTTCTTCTTAGTGTTTGGGTCTGAAGCCATTATACCATTAGAAGTCTAACTTCATCATTAAGGAAAGTTGTGGGTAGCAAGATCACAATGGAGCAGAACACCAAGTTATGATTAGAAGAGCTCGAAGGTTTGTAGGAGAGATGCTGCGGGCATGCTAGAACATTGAGTTGTACAAAACCAAAATGATTTAAGCTCACAATAAGTTGGTCCGTCCTAGAGCTTTTCATGTAGGATGGGTTGTTTTAGTTGTAAGGAGACCAATTGTTGCCCGTCGCAAGAAAGGAGGTAAGTTTGAACCCACTTGGGAAGACCCTTTTGTCATAGAAAAAGCCTACCAAGGAGGATCTTATCAGATTATTAATCATAAAGGAGAGCGCCCGATGCTTTCAATCAATGGGCTTTACTAAAGAAATATTATCCATAAATTCATGTTTGGAAATCTTTATCATCAATAAAAATTCCTCTTCAAATAAAATCTTCTTTTCTTTAAGCATTTTATTTATTTGCGAATCCACCACGATGTGTTTAGGGTTGGTGTAAGGAACCCGATCGATATCTTATCCTTCATTAACATAACACAAACTCAAACTACACACAAACATATAAAATTAACATATATCTTTTGTCTCGGGCTACTTTGATTGGGATAACACCCTCACCTACACTCACTTAATAGCTGCTCTAGAATGGGATGACATGCTACCTTGCTAGTGTGTCACCCTAGTGGTCTTCTTGCTTTTGAGGATGTAAGTATGATATGCTTTCCTTCCTTACTTGGCCACTGCACACTGACAAGCGCCTTGTTAGCATGGTAGACCTTACTGTGTGGCCGATAAGCTACCTCATGTTGGCTTCATTTAAGAAGATATAAGTCTGCTATGCCTTCTTCTTGAACTAACCATTGTGCACTGACTCGGTCGAGTATGTTTGAGGTTCAGGATAAGTCTCCCAGTGGCTCCTTTCCTCTATACTACCTTGAGTTTGGGTCTAGTCCTTCTTTGTGACTCCCAACTTAGTAGTCACCCTTATGTTAGGTTTGATCTGTTGTGCACCAATAGGTTAGCTCAGTGGTTGTTCCTTGCTTTAGAGGATATAATGCTACTACACATTCTTCATAGCACATACATTGCACATCAATAGACAGGTTTAGGTCAGATAGCACCTGTCGAGCCAATGATAGACTATCCCGGTGATCGATTCCACTTTAGGGAAATGTAAGTCTACATGCCTTCTTCCTATACTAATCAGTGCACACCAACAGGCACCTTAGGTTGGTTGGTGTTCGCTATGCTTACAATGGCCCAACTAGTGGATACACCACTCATGACAGATGTAAGCCTACTTCGCTTTCTCCTTGAGTTGGCCACTATACACCAACATACTTTCATCTTTATAGGGTCCAAGATAATGCCCCTAGTGGCACCTCCCATGTGGGCACTCTGTTTAGATCACGTCCTTTATGATCCCATCTAGACTACTAGAGTTACTATCAGATTGGATAGTTCCCATTTCCTAGTGGCCACCCCTCTGGTTGGAGAATCCATCCTGTGGATGTGCTATTATCCTTTGGTCCAGTAAACCTGAGATAGGTCAAGGCCGACATAACCCCTTCTTAGTGTGGTCCCTCGCACACCAACAGGGTCCAAGCAAATATATAAACAAAATAAAATATATATTTGCTTGTGGATTAGGAGGACACCTCTATTGATACCTTTTCTCAAGTAGGCATCCTATCTTTAGGGTAATGTCAGCAAAAATCACTATAGGAATCGCCTAACTACTCTTGAGCTAACGTAAGTCCTCAACGACATTCACTCGGTAGTTGCCTTAAGTCGGGTTCGACTTGTTGTGCATCCAACAGGCCACCCCAACAACTACTTTGGAAGATCTAAGTCCTCCTGCTTTCTTCCTAGCACAGTCATTGCACACCGAAATGCAACCCTTAGGTTGGATAGTCTCACCCTTATGCTAGTAGACTACCCTTTTGGATTAGTAAATCTGAGATAAGTCAAGGCCTATATAGCCCCTTCTCAGTGGATCCATCGCACACAATTAGGGTCCATTAAATTAAAATGAAATTAATCTTGACTACTCTTGAGCTGATGTAAGTCCCCAATGACATTCACTCAGTAGTCACCTAAGGTTAGGTTTGATTTGTTGCACCATCAACAGGTCACCCCAGTGGCTGTTCCCCACTTTGGAAGATGTAAGATTATTATGCTTTCTTCTTAGCACAGCTATTGCACACCGAAAGGCAACCCTTAGGTTGGATAGTCTCTCCCTTAAGTTGGTTGACTACCCCTTTGGATTCATAAATCTGTGATAGGCCAAGGACAATATAGCCCCTTCTCAGTGGGTCCATTGTACACCGACAGGGTCCATGAATTAA
The DNA here is from genome assembly GCA_021442155.1 of Cymbidium sinense. Taxonomy (NCBI): domain Eukaryota; kingdom Viridiplantae; phylum Streptophyta; class Magnoliopsida; order Asparagales; family Orchidaceae; genus Cymbidium; species Cymbidium sinense. The sequence continues at coordinate 182,824,657 of CM038219.1, forward strand.
ATCTATCAAATTTAACCAAGTTCACATCTCCAGCAAATATGCCCTCATATTAAAACCATCATCTCCAGTGGAGCCATAACAAATTAAATCAACTCCCTAGTGGAGGCTAAATTGAAACAATCCAAACCCATCTCTCCTAAGTAGAGCTAATCAAACAAATCCTATAAACTTTTATCCCCAACAGATACATCCCCAAACAAATCTATGAAATCAAACTCTTATCCCCGGTGGATAGCCCGAACCTTCTTCTCTAGTGGAAGGTTCATATTTCCAATCCTTAGTGGATTCGAGCCCATATCCCTAATAGATATGCCTCCACATCAATTAAGACAAAATAAATTGAAATTAATTTGATCATTAACCTCAGTAGATTATAGATTCTTATCCCCAGTAGATCTTCTTCCCATAAATCATATTCATAATCAAACTCAAATCCATATCCCAAGCGGATAGCTCAAACTTGCTTCCATAGTGGAAGGTTCATGTACTCAATCTCCAATGGATTCCTCCTTTTATGCCCTCGGCATAAACCTCTCATATGTCATGTTTACATGTGTGATCCCTTAGTGGATCTTCCTTCACATCCTTGACATGAAATTCAAACAAAATCCTTCTGGCTCTCTTATGCCCTTAGCATAAGTTGAGTTGCATTTCACTAAGATCATGATTCTATGTACCTTTTGAGTTTAGGTATAGATCATTTTCATCAGTACTTGCAATCTTTTGGATATTGTTGATCATCTTGATCAACGTAAATATGTGTGGTGTGCCTTGTCAGTTACACTACATCTATTGGGGGTCCTTTTGTTGACCTCACTTTTGGAATGAGTTCTCATCCCTCTCTTCTTAGACATAGGAGTCTTCTAGTCACTAAGACTTTCTTAGTCATAAGACACTTCTAGCACTTAGGTGAATACTTAACCTAAGCCTAGAGATTTAGAAGGGTTAATCATTGGATTAGGCTATGTCTTAGAACTTAGGGAGATCCACCTACCCTATAGCCTAAACTGAATCTATGTACCCCTTCTTAAGCCATAACCAAACCTCAAATTTAATTCAAACACTAGATCCAAATCCAAATCTAAATTCCAAGCCAAATGGTTGAAGCTCATGATCAAATCCAAACTCAAAGTCAACCTAAGCCCTATGATTTTATCTTATGGACTTAGCCTTTGCCAAATTTATATAAGTCCAAACTAAAGTGTTTTGGTTTTTCTCAAATATCAATTCAACCATTCAATTAATCTGTAAAATTTACAATCAAACTCAATTCCAAATCCAATTTGCCAAAATCTGCAGTCATAGCAAATCCTACCTAAGCCATGTGACCTACTTTCATGAACTTAGCCAAAATTAATTGATTTTCTCATAATCAATTTATATCTTCAATAATATTCCTAAATATAAATGAAATCTACATTTAAATCATCAAAACTAAATCAAACTAAATTAAAATCCAAACCTAAGCCACATGACCCAATTCCATGGACTTAGCCAAATTCTTTCATTCCAAAACCCAAATTCAATTAATTTTCTCATGAATCAATCATACCTTCAATCATATTCATAAATATAAATAAAATCTACAATTATCAAGCCAAACCAAAACTAATCCAAGTCAAACCCAACTTAGCCCTTTCGACTTGAAATATCCAAATGAACCAAAACTCATCCAAACCCAAATCAATTGCAATTGAATTTATATATCAATCCCAAATCCACATATAAACTCAACTAAATCAAACTCAACCTTAAATCAAGCCAACTAAATCTAATTGGTCCACTTGACCTAAAGTGGCTGATTTGACCTATTTGAGCCAAGTTCCAATCCGACCCAAATTGGATTGAACCAAGCCTATCAAAATCACCCATCATGATTGTTGATCACCCTAGGTTGATTAATTATCATAAATTAGGTCAAACCAAGTAAACTTGGTAATTTGACCAAGTCAACCCCTTAACCCATATGAACCTAAAGTAGCCAAATTGCAACCTAAGTCAAACCCCTTGAAACCAATGATTCATACCAACTCAAAATCAATATTTGAACATGACTTTACCTTTAATTGAGCCAAACCAAACCCAATTGGCCCTCTTGACCCAAGTTGACCTAAATTGACTTAAAAGACCAAATTGGGTCAAATCAAAATATGAACCAAATTGATTGCAATCAATAGCTCAAGTTCATTCTAAATTGATTGTTGAACTTGACCAAATCCATGATTAGACCTAATTGACCTACTTAGCCAAAATTGACCTAAAGGGTCAAATTGACCTAAATAAAAACCAAATCCAAATTAATTGAAACCAAAGCCTACAATTATTTTCAATTGGTCAACCAAATTCATTCCAACACCTAGCTCAAGCCAATTTGGCCAATTTTGTCAAATTGGTCAACTTAACTCATTTGACCCATTTGAACTCAAATGAGTCAAACTCAAATCTAAGCTAAATCAAACCAAACCAATGACACCAATACATCCCAAATGATCATATGAACTTGACCCAACCCTTGATTTGACCCAATTTGACCAATTGGTCAACTTTTCCTAACCTAATCCAATTTGACCTAAATGAGTCAAATTGAGCAAAATCAAACCAAATCAACTCCAATTGACTTGAAATTTGGGCTAACCTACTTTTGACTCATTTCAAATCTACCCAAATCAAATCCAATGTCAAATGACCATTCTACCCTGGGGTCAAGGGTATCACATGAGACAAATCACTCATAAAAGTGATCATTTCCATTCCTTGGCCACTTGGTACTCTCCTAATGGTCCACCTAGGCACCTAGGACACAACCCAACCTGACCCAAGGGGTGGTTGGGTTGGCCATGACCCATGGGAGGTGAAATTACATCACCCTCCCCATTAGTGCACTTGGAAACCAAAGGACACCCACTGATCCCTATTGGCAGCCACCTCCTAAGCTTTGGCCCACAAAATCGAGCCACCTAAGTTGATTCCCTATCATCCTCATCTACCACCGGTGGCCGGACATCCACAAAAATCCAAATCAAGCTGAGTCATCCGATCTTGAGAATGAGGGGGTATAACCCCCTCATTTCAATCAAAACCTTAGAGAGAGCCTTAATGCGAGCTATAAAACCCTAAGGACAGTATCCCAAAGCTTCTTAGAGTGTTTCTCGAGCCCCCCAATCTCCCCATTGCCATATTTCTTCAAGCTGAAACATGGCGCTCCTCCATTCGATCCCATTTGCTCAAACCTCCACCATAGTCAAATTAACTTTGCACACACCATCCCTAGAGCCCATCAAGCAAGAATGAATCTTCCCTAGAGCTCCCTAACCATCAGAGATAGGATTTTGATCAACACCGGCCTCCTAAGCTTTATGTGTTGGTCTTTTGAGTGAACTACACCAAATCAAGGCTCGTGTTGATTAGTATGACTTCATCTCTACTAGACGAAGCATCCTCAATTAGATTTGCCACTGGTCTTGAGCTCCGATAAGGTATGCCATTAAAATCGACTTGGGTGAAAATTTTATCAGAGCTTTTTGAAGAAAATGTTCATCTCGTGTGATCTTTACTGTTGGATCCCCTTCGATCGATGTCATGAAGATGTGAGATCCTTTTGGAGTTGATCCAAGCTCAGGTAAGCTCGGATCACGTGAGCAATGGTGGATAGACTCCATTCTCCATCTCTCATGTGACGATAGATCACACACTGTCCATTTTGTGTGATCAAAATAGATGGTCAAGATTAGATCCGCTAGATCGATCTGATTTAATCCTATTAAACTGTGAGATTAATCACAGCCATTCGGACAATGGATGAGAAAGCGCATCCACCGCTGCCACGTAGGCATCGAGTTAAATAAGTTTTAAGTAGCCAATCCCATGGTGTCATGTGGAAAGCACACCGCATCAGCGCCCCCCATGGCGCCGATGAGATTAGGCTTTAATTAAACTTACTTAATAATTTTTCATGACTAAAACTTCTAAAAATCATAACAAATCATAGAAAAATTGAAAAAAATATAAATAAATACTCATTTTAAAGGTATTTTAGAGGAGAATTAATTAAAAATGATCTTAAATTAAGGCTTAATAAGGGTTTAATTGCAAAATTACTTAGCTTATTTGCTCCTTAATTACTTGAGCAATTAATCCCAAATTTTGTGGGTCAATTTAATGGGATGACCTCTGCCTCCCATAATTTTCTTAGGATTTATTGCTCACTTAATTAGAAAATTGACTAATTAAACCGTAATTACCCTTCCAAACTAATTAACTATTAATTAATCCCATGAATAATAACAAATTTGTTAATTAAGTTTATTAATCATTGTTGAACAGTGAATGGACTAATGGAATAGAGTTAAGACCTCTTTCTTAAACCATCTCCCTAAGTTCATTTCATTAATTTAGATCAAATCAATTAAGATTTAACTAATTAACTAAACCACATAATTAATTAAATTGAAATTATAATCATATTAAATTAAATTAATTAAATCACAGAGTAGATCTTTAGGTGTTTAATAACCTAAAGGAGTTTAATGAAATTATAGTTAGTCTATGTGTATGGGAAAATCATAAGAATAATTAATTAAGTTCCCTAATTTAATTCACCATTAATCATGAGCCAATTGCATTAGGCCTCTTTTATTTCTTAGGGTAATTGCTAATTTAATTTTCAACTCATGTGCATATCATGTTGGCTCATAATTATTTGGATAATTATATTAAGGTGACATAGAAAAGGATTAATTAATGTATTTAATGCATACTATAACTTAATTAATTCATAAAAATTAACTTAATTACATTTCATTAGACCAAATAAATTAACAAATATGGGAATGGGTTAGGATCAACAATCTTCTTCCTCACCTCCTTAAATCAAATCAAAACTGAAAATTAAGAAAGCTTTGGTTTACTTTAAATGACTTTATCCAATATGATTGTCCTTATGAATGAGTTTGATTAAATGAAATCATGTATTTATGTTTATGCATTCCTTTCCAATCTTGCCAAATTTTGTAGGTCATTTGAAATCATACATTCATCTTTTCAAAGTTAATTAAATTAAATGATTTTCTTTTTTATGTAAGCTTGCATGTGTTGGATTAAGTTATAATATATGTGGCTATTATCACTAATAAATTCAAATTATTTTTCTAAAGTTTATAAATCAATTACCTTGATTAGAGTGATAATAGGCTTTGCATATGATTATAGCCTACGTTTGTGAAGTAAAGCATTCTTTTCCTTAGTTCATATGTGGTTATTCATATATTTGAATGTTAGTAAGTATATAAGCTGGACATCTCAAGAATACGATGCTTTAGCTAGCCCCAAGGAGGTCATTTGATTACCTCACTTCCCTCGTTAACAATGACACGTGCTTATTTGATTTCATTCATGTGTGTTTCTGCATTAGAGTTTTGATGAAACTTTATTTCACATACATAAATGTTTTAATCAAATAGAAATGTAATTTTTACATGATTTTCTCCCTTTATTTATATATACATTCATGTGTAGTGAGATAGCAAAGTATATAGTCTAGATATCCTAGGAATATGAGGCTTTAGGTAGCCCCTAGGAGGTCATTTCATTACCTCACTTCCCTGGTTAACAAAGGCATGTACTTGTTCATTTCTCTTTACATGTGTATGTATGTGTAGATAAAGGATGAAAATCCCTCTTTTTCTACAAAAGAAAGGAATACATGCATCCATAATTGGCTAGGTGATTGAATTAATTAATCATGTATCTTAGAGTTATTTCTTTCTTATGTTCATGTGTACAAGCTTACATATATTTGAATATAAAAGGGTATATAGTCTAAACATCCCAGGAATATGAGGCTTTAGTTAGCCCCAAGGAGGTCATTTGATTACCTCACTTCCTTGGTTTAACAATGGCACGTACTTATTTAATTTCATCCCTATGTATTTTTGTATTATAATTTGGATAGAGCTTTAAATTAATATGATTAAATAATTAAATTGAATGAAAAGTATAAAATTCAAACATGCACATACATTCATTATATAAGTCTGCTAAACCATATTTCATGTATAGATATGCATAGGATTAAATCATGTGCATCTTACATGTGATGGAAGGGAATGGCTTGATGTATATCTTATGGTAGTAATTTAATTAGACTAATCTTAAGATGTCTTTCATATTGAATAGAGTTACTTAAAGTTAACCTAAACTTAGGATTAATTTAAAATGTGTAATAAGCCATTCACTAAAGATAACTAAATCAAATTAATATACTTTAGAAAGTGGCTTAAGGCAGAGATGAAAGAGGGCAATCCTCCTTTCCTCCATTTATAACACTTAGTTGCTAAATGTAATCAAATGAAAAAAAATAAAATTAAAATTCTCAAATCAATTAAACAACTTTAAGTGAAATCAATCTTTTATGTTAAATTGAATCTTTCCAAACTTAAAAAGATATAACTATAATGCTTAGTAAGACATACCACACAGAGCCTTAACACACAAATTAGAACTAAATCACCTCTTCTAGCTCTAAGTTAGGGTGGTGCATAATGTGATGTATGTTTTATTTTGTGATATATTTTAGATTGGATGTTAGGGTGTATGCTTTATAGACTGAATGGTAGGCCATTATTAGCCTAATCATATTTTCTACAAGGGATTATGCTTAAGGGAATGCTTAAAAATAAATGTAAATGCTCTCTTTACAGGTTGCTTAAACCCGTAAGCATAATCCAAGTTAGGACAGGTGGGCTTGGTTACTCATATGCAGGGTGCTAAGGCCAAATTATATATATATATAACTGCTTGAAATTGTATGTGTGTTTAGCTAACACTTATTTTGCAAGTGTAGTTAGATTTATTTTTCCTATTCTTAATGTAATTTAATAATAGGAATAAGGATTGGTGCTATGGGGGATTAGGATGAGCAGTGGCTAGAAGGCTTAGTCTTGGAAGGCCCTGTGATGCCTTTGAAGCATAAACAAAATTAAGAGAGAGAAGGAAGAAAGAAACATGAAGAGAGAAGAATGAAGAAAATTATAATTATTCTTTCATATTCTGGGTTGTATAAGGGTAGAACTCGGCTACCCATCTTTTTTTTTTGAGTTGTACAGCTGCACCCGACCACACCAGCCTATTATTCTTTTGTGTTAGCTTATAAAAATTATTTGATATTTTATTTAAAGTGCTCATTAGAAACTGCATGTCTTTTCATAGTTTCTTTATGATTGGTATTTTAATGTGTGGCTTGAATATGATAGGCTCTTAGGAAAAAAATTAAATTTTCAACCATAACTAACAATTTAGAATTAAATTTTTAATAACTCATAACTTTATATTTTAGCTAATATATAATTAAAAGATTTAGCAATCCCTTAGCCGTATGGTTATATGTTTCACATCATGCATGCATATTATTTCGCTCTTGAAAATAGAGGATTTCCATCCTTGCACGATAGGGGAATGCTTGACCTATTAGGGCATCCCTTGTGGTGGAAAACACCCCTTCTTGCTGATTTAGCCAACAACTTTATTTCATCATGCATGTAGACATCAAAATCCTAAAGACTTTGTCCAAATGAAGTGTTAAAAATTAAATAAAATTTGAAAGGATTTTACATTTGTAGATTAAGTCATATGCTCATATCACTTATGCTCTAATCTCTTATGGAGTGGGTTTAGGACTTTAGTCTTTATATAATTAAATAACTACCCTAGCTATCTTGTAACTCATATGAACGGACCACAAGGATTTGAATTGTAGGAGAGTTAGCTGGTGGCCACTCTTTGTGATTATAAGTCCAGAAGTCGGGCGGCTTACCCTCTCTTATGAAGGTAAATTTTATGCTCATCTTTGCTTAGATTTTGGTCATGTTTTATTATCAAGCTAAAGCTTCCTAGATTTAGGACATGAGGCTTCTATTTCCTTCAAGCTACAAGCATAAATCCTGACCTATTAGGCATTTCCACAGTCTTGTGTTGCTGGATTATAAGCCCTAGTAATATAATAAAATTTCAGCTTAAAACATATAAGTTTCTTCACTTTCAAACATATAATGCCCAATTATAGAATAGATTGAAATGCTCACTAGGCTTTCTAGTAACATGAGCATTTCCTACTTCCTCCCTTTGGTTTCCAAAAATAAGTCATCTCCTTGAACTTTCACATTTGATTTTTCAAATATAATTAATCATTTGATAGTCTAACCTTGAGATCATTGGAGATGATAATTGTCATCCTTAATCGAGAGTATTCTTAGGCAATTTCATTCCCTAAGATATAATTAACTATGGAGGCTTGCGTCCATAGGAAACTTTAGAACCTAGTTTAATAGAAATCATACTTTATTCATCCATGTAAAGCAAGGGAAAAATCTCTAATATATTTGATGACCCATCATGCCTTAGAAGTCTTTATTAGGTTATTAGGTCCATTAAAGGGTGATGCCTCTATCTTTCGAGATAATACATTATACCTCAATGTCATACCTAATCACTACAATAAGTACACCATACAATTTGCATGGTATCCCCCCACCCACCCATACATCCAAAAATAAACACCACAAAGGCTAGCATGTAGAAAATGTAAACAAATAGTATGTAGGCACAATATATAAAAAAACTTATTTTGTAACTAAAATATGTAAAAAGGATAATATGTAACTCCAGACTATTGCTTTTAAAGCATATGTGCAAAAAAATAATGTGCAAGTGCTTATTAAACAAAAATAAATGCTACAAGTAATATATATGTTAGGTCTTCTACTCCGATGAATCACTAAAGTTGAATTTATAGTGTCATGTTCATCATCATTCTCATTGCTCTTATCTTCAGACTGAATAATTTTCTCATAATCAATATTAGTATTAATCAAGCTTACAACTAGCTCTACATCATTAACTAGAAGTTTGAAATTTGTCATCTCATCCTCTTGATGAGAAAGTTCAACAGTGTTTTAATTTTAATTATCACTATCATCTCATCCTCTTTCTCTAGGTTTGGTTTTAATTATCACTATGCATTCCATTTTCTCTCTTATTCTTCCTAGATATCTTAGGTAATACATTTGTGTGGTTTAATGTGCAAGGATAAATGAGTCAAACTAATCATATGTTCTAGTCAACTTCACTTTAGTGATTCCATTTAACTTATGCTTCTCTATTCCTCTATTATGTACAGGATTAAACCAATCATAATTGAATTGAGCAATATTCCTCTTATTTGATCCAGGATACTATAATTGCACAACTTCTTGTAGAACTCTATAATAATTTATCTCATCATCTGAATGCGTATTTTCTCTAATGCAAACATTTGATCCAGGATACTATAATTGCACAACTTCTTGTAGAACTCTATAATAATTTATCCCATCATCTAATGTATTTTCTCTAATGCAAACACTAGAGTTTTGGCTAAGAACTTGTGTGAAATTTATAGTCATTAACATAATAATGATGTAACACATCAAAGGAGGAAAGGATCTGTCACAAGGTCCAAAAGCAAAGCTTGAACTTTAGAGGACTTTTATTAGACTTTATGTGTTGTAGATTTATGTTTCATGTGTTGCATTATATAGTAATGGATGTATTTGATCATGTTTAGGTGTCATATAAGGGTTACAGTTGAAAACATGTGAGTTAATGTGTTAAATTGTATATGTGTTAGTTTGGCTCCTTGGCACTACATTCCATGGTATTTAGTATTTAAGGATAGAAAAGCTAGTGTCGTGACGTTGGACTATGGCACTTTAGCGCTAGACTGTGGTGTCGCGGTGCTGGTCTATGGCACTTGGACATAGTGAAGCAATAGGTTCTGACTCTTTTTTTCTTCAATTTTTAGTAATTTTTCCCCTAAGGGACATGTCCTTTGGAGCATTGAGTCACACCCCAACCCAACGTAAATCATCATACCAAGACGGGATACATTGTGTCAAGAGATAATAATTAATTAAATACTAAAGATCTATTTAGAAGAAATTTTCTTTTTCTTTAATTATACAAAATTGAGCTACCATTATCATCAAAATATCAAAAAAAATAAAATAACCACATCATATTATATTACAATTATACAAATTACGATAACCCTAGTATGATTTTTCCACCAACAAAATATGTACACTATTATAATTGCCAAAAGAATATATCTAAAGTAGAAACATACCTAAAGTCAGACTCTCAATAGTAACTAAAATCCTCTACTCAACCTGAGTCTTATATTTTCCTAAAATAACATATAAATATGATAAGGGTGAGTAACCCCAGCTTAGTAGGCAACTAGAAATGTACTACAATTTCAATACATAAAATAGAAAAGAATATATATTTGCCAAAAATACTCTTTTATAAATTTAAATGAAATTAAATAATGTTTCAACAAAGCACATGTGTCTGTCAAGTACAATATTAGTATAAAAATTAATATATATTGTAAGCATGTATTAAGTAATATTGTAAATAACACGATATCAAAAATAAAATAAGACAACATGAAATAATAATTATTTTTTTATTTAGACTATTTTATAATTTTTTCTTTGCCCCTTATACCTCCACTTCTGCTTATACTGCCACTTATTCACATCTATTGAAGCGTATAAAATGCATAGATTGATAATTTTATAGGTGCACAAGCCCTTATAACTCCACTCGAATGTACATAATATACAACCAACAAGCCACCTACACTTCCCCACCTTTTCCCCCTTTTTTTCACATATACTTTGATACTTAAGCATTGTATATTATTATTTTTAGATAAATTTGATTAAATATGTTGGAAAAATATATAAATTATTGGTGAGTACAACTATTAGTAGGAATTTCAGGTAAATTTGTGTGCATATACCAACAATCACAATTTACCAATGCATTAATATGTAATGTCAAGAATAATATTTTAAAGCTTTTCTTGAATTACAACAATTTTAATCAGGAATAATATACTCACAAAAATACATAAAATGCTATACAACACAAAATACTTGGTATATTTTTTATGTCAATATGTCCAACACAGTTCATTCCACAACATATCAAAAGTTATATGATAAAAAGTTTATAAATATCTTTAGATCTGAGTTTGTATGAAATCCAACAAAGAAAAATGCTAAAATATACACATAAGTGATGAAATTAAAATCTGAAGTAGGAAAATAGTAGCCTATCTAGAGCCAGAAAAATTTTCTCAACTGAGATTATTCAATTGGAATGATTATTTTAAAATCCAAAAGGACATTAGTATGAAATGCTCATGATATTAGGAAGCCTGGTTAACATTCTAATCTATTATATGGTGAGGCTTTATAAATTTGAAAGTATTGAGATTTATTTATTTGAGTTGAAATTTTATTAGATTGTCTGGGTGTGGTTTTTTTAATTTTTTTTATGAGAAAAATATGATGGTGTGACACCACGCAGATCTGTAGATGTACTCATTAGGATGAACGGGTATGACATTGAGGAATGATGCACTATCTCGAGAGACAGAAGTCACCATCCTACAATAGACTAATCACCTAATAAAGACTTCTAAGGATGATGGGTCTTCAAATGTACCAAAGATCTTTCCTCTACTATACATGGAAAAGTAAAGTAGGGTTTATTTTAAATCGGGTTTGTCAAGTTCCTTATGGAGACAAGCCCCCATAGTTAATTATATCCTAAAGAATGAGATTCCTTAGGAATACTCTCGATTAAAGTAAATGATTATTGTCTCTATGAAGATAGGACTATCAATCAATTGGTTGTTTTTGGAAAATCAAGTGGGATTGATCAAAAGGAGGGAGTTATTATCAAATCCAAAGGGAGATGAGTAGGGGATACTCATGATACTAGGAAACCTAGTAAGTATCCCAAACTATCTTATAGTTAGGCTTTACATTTTTAAAATTGAGGGGAATTATATGTTAGAGTTGAATTTTTATAAGAAATCTAGGGCTTATAATTCCATAACACAAGATTGTGGAAATGCCTAAGAGGTGAGGATTTATGCTTGTAGCTCACAAAGAAAAATAATAACCTCATATCCTAAATATATGGAGCTTTCAGGAGGGTCAAAGCATAACATAAATCTAAGGTGAAAATGGGTATATTATTTACCTCCATAAGAGAGAATAAATCACCCTACTGTTGGACTTACAACCGCCTGGGGTTGGCCACCAACTGACTCCTTCTATGATTTTAAATACATGTAGGCAAGTCTTATGTTTTGCAAGATAGCTAAGCTATTATTTATTTAGAAGGGAGACTAAGTCCTTAAACACACTCCCTCAGATACTAGATCATGAAGGGTATGAGAAATGGCTTAATCTAATGCAAATTTTGTTAAGTTTTATTTTAATTTTTGGAAATTTTTATTTGACACAGGCTATGGATTTCAAATGCCTAACGCACAATAAAATTGGTTATGGGCCAAAATAAAAAAGAAGGAGGTGTGTTTCTACCATGGCTCTCAAAGGTCAAGCCATTTTCTTTGGCAAAGGTGGAAGTCCTTCATTAATAAGAACCAATATGTTTTATGCATGATGTGAGACATACAACATCCAGCTAAAGGGTTGCTAAATATTTTATTATCTTGATTTTATGTCCTAGGCTTTAGGTAAGGTTATGAGTTGTTTAATTTAATTTTAATCTGATTAATTGGATATAAAATTTATTTTTTTGTAAGAGCCTAATCACATCTAGGCCATTCATCAAATAATGAAGAAACTAAGGAAATCATGCCATCTTAATTACGTAATCATAAACATAACATCAATCAATTTATAAAATTAGCATAAAAGAATAAGAGGCCGATGTGGTCGGGCTCCACCTCACAAACTCGAAAAAGGAAAATGGGTAGCCGAGCTCTATACTTATACAACCTGGATTATAAATGAATAATTACAATTTAGAAGGAATTTATGTTATGGGGGTCTTCATTCTTCATTTCTTCATTTCTTCCTTCCTTTATTTCTTTCTTTCTCTTGGTTTGACTTGGGATGTAGTTTGCTCCAAGGCTTCACATGGTGCATAAGACTTGGTCTTATGACCAATGTTCATCCTAATCTCCCATAACATTCATTCCAAATCTTAATTGCAAAATTTACATCAAAATGGGAAAAGTAAATCTAAGTAAACCTACAAAACATAGATTAGCTCAACATACCACACAACCCAATCAATTATATGAATAAGTTGGACTTAGCACCCCACACAAGAGTAACCAAGTCCAGCTATCCTAGTTTGGACTATGCTTAGGGTTATAAGTAACGTGCATAGAAAAAGTATTTATATTTTTATTACAGCACCCCTTAAGCATAATCCCCTGCGAAAGACATAATTAGGCTAAGATTGTCCTATCATCCAGTCTACCCATATACACCCTAACATCCAGTCTAAAAAAATATTACATTATAAAACAAAATCAGGCATCAAACCATGCATCACCCTAACATAGAGCTAGAAATGGTGACTTAGCCTATTGTGTGTGCCATTTAAGGCTTGGTGGCATGTCTTAGCTAGGCTTTAAGGTTCAAATTTTCTAAGTGTGAGAGATTCAATTTAGAAAGCTGGTTTCATATCAAGTGATTTAGTTAATTTGTCAATTTTTAGTTGATTATTTGATTTGGTTTGAATGAACCTACACTTAATTACTAAATGTTGTAAAGAGAAGAGAAGAGAAAAGAACTTCTCTTTCATCCCTACCTTAAGTAATTTTTAAGGTAGATTCATTAAATGATTTTTCTTTAGTGAATATTTATTATGTATTTTTATTATTCCTAAGTTTAGATTTACTCTAAATAGTCCTACTCAATAAGAAAGGCCCCTTAGGATTAATTAGGGTGAATTACTATCACATAATACACACCAACTCATTTTTTTTTCCACCATGTATACCATGCACATGAATAATCCTCAGCATATCTATACATGCAATGCAAACTTTAGCACACTTTGGTGATGAATGCTAAGAGATGTTGTTTAAGAAAATTTGGATATTCCATGAATGCATATTTTTATTATGTAGAAAAGAGGGACTCTTTTATCCATTGATTAAATGCACATCCACATGTATAAAAGACATAAGTGAGTACATTTCCATTATTTTTTACATGAGGGGCATAAGGTACAAGACTTACTTGGGGATACTTAAAGCCTCACAGCTCTGAGATGTCCAGACTAATATATCACTTTTCTTAAATACATGTAAATGTATAAAAAGAAACAAATTGATGAAGAATCATGCAAAAGATTATGTTTGATTTGGTTGTATAATTTACATGTGTAAATGTGAAGATCCTTCTTAAGTCATAACATAGAAGTGCATAGAATATATTTAAGTAAGTGTTATGTTCTTTTCAAATAAACTATACACTTTTCAAATCCATATTAAGAGAAGAGAAGAAAATCACATAATACACATCTTATGCTATAATCACATGGAAGCTTATAAGTACCTGTAAGTATCATCACTTCATTTATAATATTTGATTTATAGGTTCTGAAAAATAATTTTTAATTTAATAGTGATAATAGCCACTCATATTCTTAACTTTAGCCAAAACATGCAATTTGACATAAAAGGAAATATTTTATTTAATTAATTTTTCAAAAGAAATGAATGCATGATTTTATATGGCAAATAAAGTTTACCATGCTTGGAAAGAAATAAAGAGATGGAAGCACATGACTTCACTCACCCTAATTACTTCCTAATGACAATCATATAAAATGGGATTATTTAAAATGAATCAAAAATTCTTTAAAGAGATTTTTATTTTTGCATTTGATTTGAAAATGATTTATGAGAAAGAGTTTGCTAGTCCTAACCCATTTCCCCCATGTGTGAATCAATTTAGTTTAATTTTAGAACAATTAAGTTGATTTTATGTTTTTTTTAGGTTAAAGTATAAATTAAGTCCATTAATTACCCCTTACCTATACCACTTTAGCATAATTATCCAAACAATTATGAGCCAACATATGATATGCAATCACATGGAATTTAAATCAGCAAATGCACCTAAGAAATAAAGGGGCCTAATGCAATTGGCTCACAATTATTAATTAATTAAGCTAAAGGGTTTAATTAAGTACTTTCATAACCATCCTACACATTTAGTTTGATTATAATTTTCTTTGAAATCTCTTAGATTATTGAACACCTAAAAATCTACTTAAGAATTAAATGATTAAGTTCTGGAAAGATTTAGTTTTAAATTTGATTAATTGAATTTAATTAATGAGGTGATTAAGCCATTAATTACAACTTGATTAAATGTTATCCAAATGAAGTGAACTTAAGGGGGAAAGATTGGAAAAGAAATCTTAATCTCATTCTCTGAGTCCATTCACTATTTCATGATGATTATCAAGCTTAATGAATGAGTTTATTATTATTTAATATATTAATTAATCATTTAATTAATTAAGGAAGGGATTATGGATGAAATGAGCAATTCCCCTAATTAATCCAATAATAAATTTCAAGAAAATCATGGGAGACAGAGGTCATCCAACTAATCATCCCTAAGAAATTTGGAATTAATTTTTGAAGTAATTAAGAAGTAATTAACCTAATTATGTTCCAAATAAAACTAAATTGAGTGAAAGCTACTATTCAAAATCAATTGATCTTAATTTTATATTATTTCCCTTTGAATTATCTTCAAAATGAACTTGAGTTTGTATTTTTTGGATTTTACTACAATTAGTTATGAATTTTTGAAAGTTTTTGCATTAAAAATGAATTAATTAGAGCTAATAACCCCTAATCCGTCCATGTAGATGATGCGGGCTGGCGGCACTTTCCATGTGTGGGAATATGTTATTTAAGTTGCCACATCCCTCGAATTAGGGCGGATGCGCTTTCTCCAATGGATGGTCATGATTAATCTTGTGGTTTAGGCTTAAATCAAAGGGAGATCTAATTTGATTTAATCACAACTATCTATTCCAATCATGCGAAACAGTCGGTGTGTGATATGTCTTCTCCTGAGCGACGTGAGATAGATGCCATCCATCGATCTTCGCTCGATCTGAGCTCACCCGAGCTCGGATGGAGTTCAAACTCACCCCCATACCTTCAGGGAAGCACAAGCAAGGTATCCAACGGTCAAGATCTCATGGGATTATAATTTCCTTCATAAAGTACCAAGAAATTTTTATCTTAAGATCAGTTTTGAGCAATACCTCACCGGAGGCTATCATCGGTGCTTCGAACGGAGGAGGTAGCTTCATCAAGTAGAGACGAAGCCCTGTTAATGGTATCAAGTCTTGATTTAGGGTGGATGGCTTGGTTGACCAAGCTCCCCTTCAATGGCAATCAGCTTTGATCAAAGTCCTCCTTCCCATGGCTTCGTGACTTGGGAAACAACTTGATTGAGTTCGACAAAGTCCCTTGATGGTTCTTGTGAGTTTAATTTGGTTTTGGCAAAGAATTGAGTGACTTGGTATTTGGTTGGACCTCCTTTATTTTAGATTTGAGAAAAATTGAGAAGGAGAAATTAAGGGAGCTTGGAAATGGCTTAGTAAATCTTTGGGATGCTTTATTTTGATTCCTAGGGCTTAATCGAATTCAGTGCCAATGGTTTGAGTGGAAATGAGGGGGAGTATATCTTCCCCTCTTTGGATTAGACGATTGAGAGTTGAGTTATCATTTTAGCTCAATTGTTGAGATTGGTTGGTTGATTTTGGCTGTGTAACATCCCATGTGATTCATTTTAGGTAGTGGAGGGAAGGAGAGTGAGTGCCCATTTGCTAAGTGAGTGCATTGCATGAGCCTATTGGTTAATTCCCATTGGAGGGGTTAGTTTGGCCTTGGGTTGGGTCACGGTAGACCCAAACCTATTGGGTCATGTTTGCCACCCTACTTGGTGTCCATGACGACTAGGAGGATGCAAAGTGGCCTTAAGAAAGAAATGACCAAATTTTAAGTGAATTTGGTCACGTGATACTCTTTGACCTAAGGGTAAAATAGTCATTTGATATTGATATTGATTTAGGCATATCTGAAATGATTCAAAGATGGGTTGGTCCAAATTTCAAGTGATTTGGAGTTCAATTGGTTTGAATTGGTTCAATTTGACCCACTTAGGTCAAGTTGGGTCAGTTTGGGTTAGGTTGACCAATTGGTCAAATTTGGTCAAACCATAGGTTAGATCAAGTTCAAATGGTCATTTGAAGCCTATGGTATCATTAGTTTGGTTCAATCTGGTTTAGATTTAGTTTTGGTACATTTGAGTTCATTTAGGTCAAATGGGTCAAGTTGACCAATTTGACCCATTTTTCCTAATTAGGTTAGGTCATGGGTTGGTTTAGGCTTGGTTGATAATTTGAAATGTATTACAAGCTTTAATTTCAATCAATTTTAGTTTGGTTTGATTTCAAGTTGATTTGACCTTTGAGGTCAAGTTGGGTTCATGGTCAATTAGGCTAGGTTGAGTCTAGTTAATCAATTGGAGCTTTGGTCAAGTTCAACAAGTGATTTGGAATGAATTTGACCCATTGGTTGCAATCAATTTGGCTTAGAACAAGATTTGACCCATTTTGACTTTTTAGGTCAATTTGGGTCAACTTGGGTCAAGTGACCAATTAGGCTTGGTTTGGCTCAATTGGTGTCTTGGTCAAGTTCAATCATTGATTTTGGATTGGTTTAGATCAATGGTTTCAATCAATTTGGCTTATGGTGAATTTTGGCTTATTTAGGTTTCATTTAGGCTAAGTGTTGACTTGGTCAAAGGTAAGGTTTGACTTGGTTTCATCTAATTTGAGTGATTGATCATCCTAGGATGATTGTTGCTCATAATGTGAGGCTTAGATGGCCTTAGTTCAATCTAATTTGGGTTGGATTAGAATTTGACTCAAAAAGGTGCTTTATGTCACTTTGGGTCAAGTGAGCCTAAATGGGTCAACTAACTTGATCAAAGTTTGATTCAAGTTTATTTGAACTCACATATGGACTTATGATAAAAATATAGATCCAATTGCAAGTGATTTGGAGTCAAATGGGTTTTGGTTCATTTGATAATTTCAAGTCAAAAGGGTGAGCATGGGTTTGAATTGGGTTAGTTTGATTTTAGTTTGGTGATTGTAGTTTACGTTTAAATTTGAGCTTGTGATTGAAGGAGTGATTCTTTGAAGAGAAAATCCAAGGGTTTGGATTGATTTGAGAATGATTTGGCTAAGTTCAAGGATTTGACTTGAAAGAGCATAGGTTAGATTTTGGTTAGATTTAAAGTTGAGTTTTGAATTGATTTTGATTATTTGAATTTATATTTTATTTATATTTTTGAATATAAATGGAAATATAAATGGGTTATCAGAAAATATTTTGAGTTTGGAGTGATTTGGATTTGTTTGAAGTAGTTCAAGGAATTGACTTGAAAGAGTTCTGGTTGGATTTTGGTTAGATTTGGATTTGAGTTTTGAATTAATTTTAGTTATTAGAATTTATATTTCATTTTTATTTGTGAATGTGAATATAAATGAGAATATAAATGGGTTATGAGAAAATATTTTGAATTTGTAGTGATTTGGATTTGATTTGAACAAAGTCCATAAGATGAAATCAAAGGGCTTAAGAAAGATTTTGTGATTTGAATGCAATCATGGGTTTCAATAATTTGATTTGGAATTAATTCATGATTTGAGAAAATCAATTGAGTTGGAATTGATTTGAGATTGATTTGAATTTAAAGTTTTACTTGAAAGAAGGAAGCAAGAATTTGGTTCAAACTATAGGGTGGACAAGTCCTCCTAATACCCCTAAGGCACAACCTATTCCTATGGCTAACTCTTCTAAGTCTCTAGGATTAAGTTAAGTGTTCACCTAATCACTAGAAGTATCTTAAGACTAAGAAATCTTAGTGTCTAGAGGAGTCCTACATCTAAGATAGAGGAGTTGAAAGCGCACTCTAAAAGAGAGGTCAAAATAGGGCTTATAATCCACCAACATAAGGTTATGGAAATGCCTAAGAGGTGCCCGTCGGTTTGTGACAATCAGCCTAGGAAGAATGCATCAGGCTCTCACATCCCCCTACAGCAGAACTGATTGCTAGGATAGTCTGTCCTTGGCTCGACATGTGCTATCCAACCTAGGGCGACTACTGAGTGAATGCCACTGGAGGACTTATATCAACTCATAAGTAGTCAAGAGAAAAGGAGCCACTGGAGAACTTATCCTAAGCCTCAAATATACTCGACCTAGTCAGTGTATGATGGCTAGTTCAAGAAAAAGAAGCATATAGGCTTGCATCCTCTTAAATGAAGTCAACATGAGGTACCTCACTGGCGCTTGTCAGTTTACATTGGTCAAGTTAGGAGGAAAGCGTGGGGACTCTCATCTTCTTGAATAAAAGACTACCAGGGCAACATATTAGCAATGTAACATGTTAACCCGACCTAGGGCTGACCACTGAGTGAATCCTATTGGGGGACTTTAATTAGCTCAAAGATAGTCAAAGTTAATTTCATTTTTTAATTATATTTGATAAATCCCATTAGTTTGTGATGGACTGCACTGAGTAGGGGATGTGTCGGCCTTGGTCTAGCTCAGATTTACCAATCTAAAGGGAGTAGTTTCTCAGCTGAGGGGAGAACTATCCAACCAAAGGGGCACCTTACAGTTTGCAGAGGCTGATCTAGGGAAGAAAGCTCGGGGACTCACATCTTTCCTGAATAAAAGACCACTGGGGCAACATATTAGTAAGATAACATGTTAACCTGACCTAGGGCTGCCCCTTTATTTGTGATAGTCATGCTAAAAAGAATGTGTAGTAAACTTACATCTTCCAAAATGAAATGACACTGAGGTAACTTGTTTGTGAAAAAATAGATTAAACCTGACCTAAGGGAGACTACTAAGAGAGTGCCGATGCGAGGACTTATCTCCACTCAAGAGTAGTTAGGTAATTTCTATGGGGAGTTCTTTGCCTAAAGATAAGATGTCTGCTTGGGAAAGTAGCTGCTGGGGGCTCGAATTTCTAATCCACAAGAGAATAAGTTTGTTTGTTTATTTGTTTGTTTATCATGGCCCCTGTGGTTTGTGAGGGATCATACTAAAGAGAAGCTTGTATCAACCTAAACCTATCTCAAATTTACTGAACCAAGGAAGAATCTATGCATCCGTCGAATAAATTCTCCAACCATAGGGGTGACTATTAGGAAAGGGGGACTATCCAATCCCATAGAAATCTGGGTAGTGCCTAAATGGGGTCACAGAGGATGTGATCCAAGTAGAGTGCCTGCAGGGGAGGGGCCACTAAGGGCTTTATCCAAAACCCTAGAGAAGATAATATATATAGGTATTCGGTGGCTAACTCAAGGAGAAAGCATGGGGACTCATATCTGCCAAGAGTGGTGCATCCACCTGGTGAGTCACTGTCAGCATAGCTAACATCAACCAACCTAAGGTGCCCATCTGTTTGAGATAATCAGCCTAGGAAGAAAGCATCAGGGACTCACATCTCCCAACAACAGAATTGATTGCCAGGATAGTCTCTTTGGCGATAGTCTCGACTAGGCAACTCTTGAATGCCACTAGGGGATTTATATTAACTCAAAAGTAGTCAAGAGGAAAGGAGCCACTGGGGGACTTATCCGAAGCCTCAAATATACTCAACCTATTTAGTGCATGATGGCTAATTTAAGAAAAAAGCTTGTAGGCTTACATCCTCTTAAACAAAGTCAACATGAGGTAACTTACTGGCTGCGCAGTGAGGTCTACCAAACTAATAAGGTGCTCGTCGATTTGCAATAGCCAAGTTTGGAGGAAATCATGGGGCTCACATCCACTAAACAAGTGACCATTGGGGTGACAAACTAGCAAGGTAGCATATCAGCTTGACCTAGAGCAGCTAATGAGTGAGTTCCACATGGGGCTTTCTCCCACATCAAATTACCCCAAAATAAGGGATATGTGTTTATTTTTATGCTTGTGTTAGAGGGAATAGGATGCCTCTCGGGTTCCCTTACACCTACCCAAAACACACCAGGGAATTTGATGAAATAGTGCCATGAATGGAAGTTGTGATCCCACCAAGAAAGGATGTTGCTTAGGTTCTCTCACACTTAACTCAGTTGTGCTAGTCGAAGTAGGATGCCTCTTGGGTTCTCTCACACCTATTCTAATAACGTCAGGGAATTATGTTCAATTTGTGTTCGTGTTATGAAAGAAGGATAGGATGCCTCTTGGGTTCTCTTGCACCTACCCTAAACACGCCGTGGTGGATTCATAAACAAGCAAACAATGTTTTGAAAGAAGATAATATTTTGATGAGTTGGAATGGAATTTTTGAAGATAGAATTATTTTCAAAAATGATTTTTTGGGTAGTATTTCTTCAAATAGAGCTCATTAATTGAAAGCATCGGGTGTTCCCATTTATAATCAATAAGTTGATAAGATCCTCCTTGGTAAGCCTTCTCTCTGACAAAAGGGCCTTCCCAAGTGGGTTCAAACTTGCCTCCCATCTTTTGACAGGCAATAATTTTTAGTACTAGAATAAGCTCTCCCACTTGAAAAGCTCTAGGGTAGACCAGCTTGTTGTGAACTTGAATCATCTTAGCTTTGTATAACTTAAGGTTCTCACACGCCCATAGGTATCTCTCCTCCAAGCCTTCGAGCTCTTCTAACCGCAACTTGGTATTCTTCTCTATAGTGATTTTACTACCCATTGATATCCTTAGTGATGGAGTTAAACTTCTAATGGTAGAACGACTTTGGACCCATACACTAAGGAGAACAGGGTAGATTAGGTTGGAGTTATGTATGTGGTGCAGTATGCCCACAAAGCTTCAACTAGTTGCTCATACCACTGTCATTTGTTATCGTCAAGTATTTTCATTAGTATCTTGATGAGAGTTTTGTTGAATACTTATGCTAGGCCATTCGCCCTGGGATAGTAGATGGTGGAGTATCTCTAATCTATACCATGTCATTTGGCGAAGCTGTTGATCTTGGTGCTCTTGAATGTCGTACCATTATCACATATAATTCATCGAGGCACCCCGAATCTATATATGATATAGTTCCTGAAAAATTAGAGCACATGATGAGCTGTGACCTCTCTGAGTGGGATTGCCTCCGTCCACTTGGAAAAGTAGTTGGTGGCAGCTAGGATGAACTAGTGACCCGTGAAAGAAGGAGGATCGATAAGACCCACTATTTCGGTACCCCAACACTCAAATGGCCAAGAGGCCAATGTAAGATGTAGAATGTTGGGTGGTTGATGTTGCACCACACCATGCACCTGACATTGGTGGCATCTCCTAGCTATGTTTATGCAATCTGTGATCATCGAAGGCTAGAAGTATCTTAGTCTCTCGATCTTTGCTTTCATCTTCAGACCGGATTGATGCGCTTGATATAGAACTGAATGTACCTTGGTCATGATCTTACGGGCTTCATGTTTGTCTAAATAGTATTACCACATTTGATCGAAAGATCGTCAATACAAGGTGCCAGCCACGGGAGCATAGGAGAGAGCTCTCTATTTCATCTGATGTGCTTATGATTTCTCTTGAGGTAGTTTGCCTTTAGTCAAGTAATCTATGAATGGTTGCCTCTAATCCAGCTCCTCATCCTTTTCAGCAATGATAACCTCACCCTCAAGAGAAAGTCTCTCGATGAGTTCAACATCAATAAGGGATAGGACTTGTCTATTTTGGGCCCTTATTGGAATGGATTCTTCTTTTAGACATGTCAATTCTTTGGAAAATTTGGCCAAAGTATCCTCTATCGCATTCTCTCTTTGAGGGACCTTGTAGATACTGACCTCAGGGATTTGGGCAAACAGCTTCATGGTGTACTCACAAAAATGATGAAGCTTAGGTTTTAGAACCTTATAGGACCCTACAATCTCGTTGAGGACCAGCTGAGGATCTCTGTATATATTGATTCTTTGACACACACTATAATAGCTAACTACAGACCAGCAATTAAAGCCTCATACTCAGCTTAGTTGTTGGTGCATGGATTGGGAGATAGTATGAGAATCTCATAACATCATAGTCTGGAGTTAAGAGAACTATTCTTACCCATGCCTTTCCTGATAGTAGATCATGGTTGTTGTCCTTTTTGAAAAGAAGCCACATCATTAAAATACATCTCCAGTGGTGATTGTCAACCTCCCCTAAGTTCATGATTTGTTCATCAAGGAGATCATCACTAAGCAGGGAATCAGTAGGAAGTGGGTTTGATGCTAAGAAATAGGTAAGTTATCCTTTCACTGCATGGAGGGGTATGAATGTAATACTAACTATGAGAGAATCATGGACCAATGTGCCAATCATCCGGATAATTTTGGCCATGTCATGAGATACTATAGTAGATTGATTCTTGAAATCAAGTTCACCTTATGGGATGCAAAGATTAAAGCTAGGTAATGTTTCTCAATAGGTGGGTAGTTTACTTCAACAGGGATTAGATGATGGCTAAGGTAGTAAAGAGTGCTTCCTTCCCTTCATTATTGGTTTGAGCCAACAAAGTGCCAAGAGAGTCATCCAATGTAGCGATGTAGAGGATAAGTGGCTTGCCCGGGATAGGGGCTGCTAGAATTGGCGGGTTCACCAAATATTATTTGATGTCTTCAAAAGCATGATGTCACTTATCATCCCAGTTGAACTTAGTGTCCTTTTTGATAAGTGCTGAAAATGGTTTGCATCTCCCCGATAGATTGGAGATAAAGAGCCTTAGATACACCAACTACCTTTGGAATGATTTGAGTTAAGTTAGAATTTTAGGGGGTGTCATTTATAAGATGGCTTTGATTTTTTCTAGGTCTATCTCTACTCTCTGTCTGGACAAACAAACTTCCAAGAACTTTTCAGAATGCACACTTCAAGGGGTTCATTTTGAGATTGAATTATCTTAACTATTCAAAAACTACTCTCAAGTCAAAGAGATGGTCTTTCTTTTCTTTTTTTTTAACTACTAGATTATCAACATATCATTCAACTTGATGATAAATGAGTTCATTGAAGATCAGAGTCATGGCCTATTGGTATGTAGCATTAGCATTTTTAACGCTGAAAGGCATGACCTTATAATTAAATAATCTGATCGGGGTTTGAAAAGTAGTGTTTCTTTCATCCTCGGGGGCCATCTTGATTTGGTTGTAGCTAGATGAGCCATCCATGAAAGAGAATATTGCATGAGATGAGGCAATGTGCACCATTAATTCTAGTATATGAAGTAGAAATTCGTCTTTAGATATACCTTATTTAAGTCCCTGAAATCAATGCCTATGCAAATTTGGCCATTCTTTTTCTTAACTGGCATGACAATGGCTAACCAGGTAGGGTATTTTTTTCCCTGATGAAACCAGCATCGATCAGTTACTTTACTTCAAAAATGTTATGTTGTTCAATTTCTAATTGTATGCATCTAGGAGCTTTCTTGATAGGGTTAGCGTTCGAGTCTATTACTAGTTTGTGAACTGCTACATTAGAAGATAATCCGACCATTTCTTTATAACTCCATGCAAAGCAGTCCTTAGACTCTGTCAATAGCTTAAATAAGTCATTGGTTTCTTCTTCATTTAATAAGGAACAGATGTGTGTGGGGCGTGGATCTTCTTCTATCCGGAGGTTGATTTCTTTGAGCTTGATGATAGTTGAATGGATTTCCTCTTCAATTCTGGAGGTGCATCTTTGATTTGGAGATAATCTCGATCATCTGAAGTTTCTAAATACACTTTCTCATAAGAGTTAGTGTGGTTTGAGAAGATTCTATCAGACTCCAGGTGATTGGTGATAACTAAGCAGTAACTATCGTCATCGACTGGACCCACTATACTGAATCCTAGTCCTGGTCTTGATCGTGCATCCCTACCTTTGTTGTTTCATAGCTTCTCGAAATACTCTTATGCCTGGATCATGTATAAGGAATCAAACCTTTCTTTGCAAGATTATGAACACACGGCGAGTACCAATCAAAAGGTAATTCCATTAAATATTTATATGAATTATACTCAAGTTTTACATCTACTTTTAGACTTGAGGATGATGATCACAGTAGAAATCTCTTTGGTTTGACATCCATGGAAGATCTAGGGGCTTCCTTAACTACTAAACCTTCAACATTTTAAGAAGAAAGTGAGGTTAGACTAAAGTTTTCAAGTGTTGCCTAATAGTTTTACATAATTTTGATTCGAACACATTCATGCTTTGCTTTGAGGCCTATTCTTCATCACTGTCTGGCTCGAGTGTCACCTCCAATGAAATCCATTGAGAGGGGTTGGCTAGTGTGCTAATCACATGAGACTCATCCTTCGAGCTAGAGTCCAATTCTATGTGAATCGCAAGAGTACTCCTGTGAAATGGAACATAGCCACTATTGGCTAGCGGCCAACTAGGAGGTCTTCCACCTCTGGAACTGCCTCTATGTCTGCCTCTGCCTCTACTTAGTGGAGGTCAAGTCATCCTACCCATATGTCCGTATGGTGGAACGAACTGTGGGAAAAATGTAACACATGACTCTACTCCTTCTTTGGACTCCCTTTCTTGTGCACTTATACTTTCCTTTTTCTTTTCTTTTTCTTTTTATTTTTCCTTTTCTTTTTTTCCTTTTTATTTTGTATTAGAATTTTGACCAAGTTCACGAGAATAAACACTTTGATTTTGAGGAAGATAGTATGTCACATCCGCATATATCTTGACCTCTCTAACTGAAAATGGTTTTTCATCTCCTTTCACACAGTATTTGATTCCATCCCTTCAAAACTTTATGCATTGATGAAGAGAGGATGGAATCATCTTATTCTGGTGTATCCAAGGCCTACTGAAAAAAGTAGTGAACGATGTATTTGAATCAATTATATAGAACTTACCTTCAGTCTTCCAGTTGCCTATTTCCAAAGGTAACACTATGGAGCCTAAATCCCTCTCACCCTGTTCATTGAATCCTATTAAAATCATCTGATCTCCTCAGAGTGTAGAGATGTCAATCTTCAAATAGGTAAGGGTTTTCAGGCTCATAATGTTCATCAATGCACCTGGATCAACTACAACCCAAGAAATCCTGAATCTGCCCATATCCAATGTGATGTAGAGGGGACGGTTGTGCTCCATGTCCCCCAGAAGAAGGTCTTCATCAGTGATGTAGAGGGGCCTCTTTAACTACCAAACCCTCAACTTTTTTATGAAGATAATGGGGTTAGAGCTAAGATTCTCAACTGGTGCCTAACAGTTTCACACAAAGAGGACTTCAATACACTTATCCTTTGCTTAAAAATCCAGTCTTCATCATTGTCTGGCTCGAGTGTAACCTCTAATGGGATTTGCTGTCAAGAAGAGCTGGCTGGTGTGCTAACTATATAAGACTCATTTTTTGAACTAGATTCTAAGTCTATATGGATAACAGGTGTACTCCTGGTAACTGGGATGAATCTCCTGATGGGTGGTAAGTATGGAGGTCTTTCACCCCTAGGACTGCCTTTTCCTCGTCCTGGTGGACGTCAGGTCATACTACCTATATGTTCGAATGGAGTAACGAATTGTGGAAAGAATCTAATCTCAGGTTCTTCTTCCTCCCCTATGTCTTTTTCTAACTACCTTTTATTTTATTTTTTATTTTTCCTTTTTTTCTTTCTTTTTCTCTCACGTGAGGATCTTGACTAAGTTCACGATAATAGACTTTTTGATTTTGGGAAAGGTAGTAGGCTGCATTCTCATATATTCTAACCTCATGAACTACAAAGGGACTAAGATCTCCTTATACATAATACTCGATTCAACCTCTTTAGAACTTGATGCATTGATATAAAGAGGATGGAACCATGTTGTTCTCATGTATCCATGGTCTCTCAATCAAAGCATTGAGAGATGTATCCGAGTATATTATGTGAAACTTGGCTTCAATTTTCCAATCATCTATCTCTAAGGGTTACACTATGGAATATAAGGCCCTCTCTCCTTATTTATTAAATCATTTCAACATCATCCTTTCTTTTTGAAGTTTGGAGATGTCAATCCTCAATTAGGCAAGAGTTCTTAAACTCATAATATTGTTTGATACACCTGGGTCAACCAAAACTCTAGATAGCCTGAATTTCCTAACATTCAGTGTGATGTAGAGGGGATGGTAATGGTCAATCATCCCTAAAAGTAGCTCTTCATCATTGAATATAAGTTCTAGGATGTCCTTCGAGTAGTGTGTTTCCTCTCCAGTAACGGTCAGTTGAGCTAAGCATATCTCTGGATTGAGCAAAGCTTTGACAAGAGATTCTCTCATCTCTTTGGATAAGACAATGGTGTCGTATATGCTTAGCTTAGTTGTAACATTCTAAGATGTGCTAATACGTTGTAATGAACTTTGTGCTAGCCTTCCATAAGCATATTCATAGGTGGAGCATCTTGTGGAGGGGCTATACACCCACTAAAACTAATGGCCTATTTATCCTTATCCTGAGGTGCTACTCTAGGAGATAGAACTTTATCACTATGGAGGTTGACTTCAGTGACTTCTTGAAATAATGGGTTTGTGAAAAGTTCTACTTATTCATCGGGCATACCTACCTACAGCTTCTCCTTAAGGATCCTCAAAGTCGGATGACTCCAAGTCAATCTCAAGAGGTAAACCCGATTGATTCTAGGAAGGAAAATCCAATTCTGAATCAGAAAGGAATGGATCAGAACTATTTGAGCTATTATTATTTAGACTTAGAGAGCATTTTATAAGAATAAAACTAGAAGCATCAAAAGTAGAGAGATTGTAAGTGGAATCAATATTCTTCATTGATTTCTTTACTTTGGGTGGAGGTACATAATAGAAATCAAGTAAAGTAACTAGAGTGAGGGGTTTGGTGCCCTTATCCGTAGATATAATGCTTTTGCAGGTAGAAGCAAAGCTGGTAGAGGTGGAACTACGCGGTGGAAGAATCGGACTGGATGGTGGTTGCCATCCTAGGAAAATGAAGGCTACTGGCTCTTCTTCCACCTCCTCGAGTTATCCTTCATAACTAATAAACATTCCTTAGTTTTGGAGGTTTGAGCTGTTTCAGGCACCTGTAGAAAAAGTTTTTTGATTTTAGATATGATTTTCTTAGAGGTTCGGGATAAAGAAATATTCCACCCTTCTTTGGTCTTAAGAGGATCGAAAGTATCCACAAGGATTACTATGACAGAACCATATGGTTGTTCTATTAAGTATTCCTTAGGGATGACTATAGCTCCTGACTTGTAGCTATGCTCAAGCCAGTCCTTGAAAGTAATGCAATCCTCTAAGACATGGCCTAATATGTGGTGGTAGGGGCAATAATTAGGATCATCGCTCTTGCCCACTTTCTCAGATCTCTTTGGCTCAAGCAGCTAGAAATCAGGCTTCTTCAAGAGATTCTTGAAAATCTTCTTGACTAACTGTATCTTAAATGAGCATGGTTTGCTTAATTTTTCAGCAAATGAGATGAAAATTAGCTACTTGGCACTGGATATGGATGCCGCTATGGAGTAGGCTACTATGACGATGATAGTCATCATTGTGGTAGCGGTAGTGGCCAGTATAGTGGCAGAAGTGGTGAAAGAGGAGGTGGCAATGGAGGCTACAGAAATTTGGGACTTCAAATTGTGCTCTAGCTAGCTATTTCCCCT
The DNA here is from genome assembly GCA_021442155.1 of Cymbidium sinense. NCBI lineage: Eukaryota > Viridiplantae > Streptophyta > Magnoliopsida > Asparagales > Orchidaceae > Cymbidium > Cymbidium sinense. Next base: position 182,853,221 of record CM038219.1, read on the forward strand.
TGTCCACTAACACAACTATCCCAAGCTTCTTCTCAAATATCTTATGAGGCTTGGGCTTAGATGACTGGTCTAAAAAGTGTAATTATTTGGCTTCCGCTTTTATGTTAGTCTCCTTGTTGATTAGCTCCTCAAATATCTTAATGGTGAATCCCTTAAGCATGAAAGTGACCGGGCTATGAATATTCTAAAGTAGAATCTCAATGGCATGTTGTTCAGATAGTTGTGATTCATATTTTATACTCAAGTTGTACCATTTAAGAATGTAATCAACAAGAGACTCATTAGGTTTTCTTTTCTCTATGATGAGGTCACTTATAATTATTGTTTACTTAGCTCCAACAAATCTCTTGATGAAGAGATTATCTAACTAAAAATCTTCACCGAACTGTTGGCCAGCTCAACATACCAATCAAATGTGATGCATGCTAAGCTACTGACAAAGAGGTGGAAAAGAAGTGCATCACTATCACGACCTGTGTTGCAACAATTGGCCCTAAAGTGTGCTATATGCTGCCTTGGATTCCCACTGCCATCAAAAATCTTGAAGGATGGTGACACAAAACTCGTAGGGTATTGAACTACATCAAATTCCTCTAGGTAAGGCCTACCCTTTGGAACAGATGAGCTCCCCCAAGCTTGCGCAAATACTTCCTTCACTTACTGGTTGACTATTTTCTTGATATCCTTTTCATGCACGGAGGAGCTATCGGTGACCTTCATATGTAAGCTACAGCCATCCTCATCCATGGGAGTGCACTTAGGACAATCTAGAGTATGAAGCTCAGCCGATGGTGCCATGGGAAGAGGCGTGAAACTAGGGCAGTTGCTAGAATGACTGCCTTTAACTCTTCTACCTTCTTCTCCATTCTATCGATATGATCATCCTTCTATCTGATCTAGTGGAGGAGGTGTTGAGTTGAGTGAGATGTGTCACCTTCCTTGCTAGCCTTCTCCCTATGCAGGGATCCTCAGGTATCTACCATGTGGACTTTTGCTAGGTCATCCAACATGTCATCCTCATCGGAGTCAAAATTGACCCTACCCTCTTCTTGATTAGCTATACGTCCTACTGTAGCATGGTAGTCTTTAAAATGTCATCTAATGAATGGTCATCTACTCGACCCTACTCTACCGGAACATAGGCTGATTGATGACTGACTACTGGACTGAGCTGTGTAGAGTTGATGCATTAAACACTCTGAATTGGTGGGGTGCACTCCCTAGCTGGCTCAACTATCATGGGGACCATCTTGGTATCCCCTCCCCTCTCCTCCTCAAACTACTGTGATGGTGTAGCAACCATAATGCTCTTGGATCGCCACTCCTTCTTCACCACAACTAAAATGGAAGGTCGAGCAAGTGAGCTTACTTCAATGGGCGGAGTAGATGGAGTGGGATTCTTAGGACATAGTTGGATCACCAGTGGAGAAGCTTTTTCTCCAGAAGGGGGATTATGGAACTTTGTGGGACTATGGATGCTGAAACATAAACTAGCAAAGGTGGATGGCGAGTGGAGCGGTGTAAGGTGGAGGACACTGGCTGCCTCTCTGCCAGAGATCTCATCTTATGATTAACGGTATGGGTAAGGACTATACGGTTAGAATGATTGACTTTAATAGCTCAACGATCATGGGAAACTATCAAAGTGGAGGTCACTAATTGTCTAGCAAACCTCCTCCTCTCATGCTTGCCCACTTGGGCAGTTACTCTGGCCTCGAAGGCCCTTTCTCTATGTATCTAATCTTTTACACTCTTAGGTATCAAGCTCCTCAGATCATGCAATGTATCAGACTCCGAGCATCTATGGGCTCTGTTGAGTCAGTGAAGAACATATCATAGACCAGCATAGGGCTTCCTTTTATCCCTAACTGGTGTCTCATACTCTACAGAAGTGGTGGTGATGCAGCGATCCTATGGCAATCCTCCTCTTCCTTTGAAGCTGAGAGGGGATGGAACCTACTACCACCCAAGAATGGAGATGTCTCACTAGGGGAAGCAACATGAGAGGCCTCATCTATCTGCCTCACCTCACACTCGTACTGTGGCTTGATCTTGTAGTTCTTGTTACGTCACTAGGTCTTGGTGAATGGGGCAGAACGGGAGCTAGAACCTACCTTAAAGGTAGGAGAGACTATCTCAGAAGCCAAGATAGCCTTCCTCTTCATAGTAGGGGGAACCAAAAAGGAGGTACAGTGCAGAACTAGTAGGGGTAATAGATTGAGCACTAACTACCACAGAACAAATGACACTATTAGGACGATGTGGGAACCACAATGACCTTTCTCTTCAAAGTGGAAAACTCAGAATCAGAGTGCACGTCAAACTGAAGAAGTAGCTTTTTCCCTGCCACCTCATCTCGACTGATGGTAGTGAGGGCTGGTCCCTTGTAGGTGACCTTGAATTGCTCGAATATAAAGCCAAAATTGATGGCAGGGGAATCAGTGAGTATGACCTGATCCATGGCTAAATCCACACCACATGCAAAAGAAAATCATTATTTGGAAGACATGGTGATGAAGAAGAAGGAAGAGAAACGGCAGTATCTGCATTATTGAAAACGAGAACTGAATCAAGCCTTTCCTTTGATATTTTTCTAGAATTGTTAGATTTTGATTTGACTTTTGAATTATATCCCTCATTCAACAAATTTAGGTATGCTAAATGGGGTTCTTTTGGAGAGATTTAGGAATTTGGTCGAGAGACTTTGCCTCGAGTTGTGTTTGATTTTATTTTTGATTTTGGAACTCACATTCAACAAATTTAGGTATGCTGAGTTGGGTTCAATTATTTTGGAGAGACATTTAAAGATATTTTTGTTATTTTCTTTTGTTGGAATTTGATTTTAGATCCCTCACTTAGCAAATTTAGGTATGTTAAATGGGGTTTAATTGTACTTTTAAAAATTTTGAAAGCTTTTTATCTTGTTAGTTTGATTGTTGATTGATGATATGTTGATTTGATTTTGTAGAGAAGAACCATCATTTAACAAATTTATGTATGTTAAATGGAGATCAAAAGGTGTAATTGATGTTTGTTGTTGATTTGATTTTTGGAAAGGGAACTCTTTTTTAACAAATTTAGGTATGCTAAATAGAGTTCAATTGTATGTTCAGTGTTGTTGTTGGAGTTTGATTTTGTTTTGAAAATGAGACTCTCATTTAACAAATTTGGATATGTTAAGTTGAGTTCACTTGTATGTTTGATTGTTTGTTTGTTGATGTGTGATTTTATTTTGGTTTTGAAAATTGGACTCTCATTTCACAAATTTAGGTATATTAAATGGAGTTGGTTTGTTTTTTTTTATTTTTTTATTTTACTTTGATTTTTGAAAATGAAACTCTCATTTAACAAATTTGGCTATGTCAAATGGAGTTAATTTTATTTGAAAATGTTTTGGGTATGTTCGACTTTGATTTTGAAAGAGGAACTTTCATTTAACAAATTTAAGTATGTTAAATGGAGTTAGTCCATTTTGAAAAAGGGTTTTTGATGGAGGTGGGCGTTCTTTCTTTTGATAAGATTAAGAGAACTTGGGGATTGGAGGTGAGGGAAGAAGATATGTTGGATACCTAGCGTTCCCACCAAGGATTGCCAAGGTTTGCCACCAAGCTCTGATACCAATTTGATGGAGGTGGGCATTCTTTCTTTTGATGATATTGAGAGAACGTGAGTATTGGAGGTGAGGGAAGAAGATATGTTGGATAACTAGCATTCCCACTAAGGATTACCAAGGTTTGGCGACCAAGCTCTCAAACCACAAGAATAACTCAATAATTTGAAATTGCCAAGATCTCTTTCATTCTAGTAAGAGGGGTTATTTATAGCCATTACAAGAATCTTTGAAAAGAAAATAATTCAAAACATGGAGGGAAACGTAGGTGGCCACATTAATGTGAAGCATTAATTTACTTCATTATTTTATGTCATCCACCAATTTCACATGCTATTATTTTATGTGGATTCAACCACCTCACAAGTCATGCTTTGAATTTTTAAATGCAAAATTTTAAACATGGAGTTTCTAGAAGAAAATTAAAAATTACATAAATAAAAAAGATGAAATCATAAAATGGGCCTTAGTAGGCTAATGGGCTAAGCCTTCTTCTTTCTTAACTTTTCCTGGGCTTTAGCTTGAGATCTTGTAAATGCACCTTGAGCTCTAATTTTTGGATTCTCATGATGTTCTACATCAACTCCCATGAGGCCAATTGAACTCTGCTCCATAGAGCTAAAATCTAAGAAGTCTTCAATTAATTATGGGGCTAAAGTCTCCATACCAGTATGGGTCAACCATGTGTCTTCAGCTGGTGGCTTATTCTTCCAACGAACTTAAAAATAATGCTTAGAAGTTGGATTAATGGGTGCTTCCTTGGTGATAATATAGTTAACTTCAAAGGAAGAGGGCTTCTGTAAGTACGGTGTTATATCTCATACTAAAGAGTTAGACTGAACAAGTAGAGGCTTGCTAATTCTTTCATATGATAGAATATCTTCAATATTAATAATTGGATGAATGAGCATATCAGTAGGAGAATCAAGGTGATAAGCAGTAGTTCCAATTTTTTTTGAGAATTTTAAATGGACCACGAGCTCGTGCATGTAATTTCTTATATCAAGAGCTTTGATAATACTCAGGCCGAATGTGAATCAATACAAAATCACCTTCTTTATATTCTTTCATTGAATGATTATGATTTTTCTTAGAAGCATAATTTTCATTACTTATAGTAATTTACTTTCTTATATCTTCATGGAGGCTTTAAAAATCTTTAACAAATGAGAATGCTGCATCAGAAATACATGAGATGGTAGGTTTGCTACATCTATTGGTCATCGTGGGTTTTGAACATAGACTATGTCAAACGGTGATTTTTTTATAGTTCTAGATATAGTACTATTATAGGAAAATTCTGAGGTTGGTAAATGTAAATCCCAGTTTCCTAAAATTTTACCTACCAAGCATCTAAGAAAATTTTCTAAGGTATGATTAATTACTTTAGTTTGTCCATCAGTTTGTGGGTGAAATGCAGAAGAAAATTTTAATTTTGTACCTAATAATTTACATAATATTTTCCAAAAATATGAGACAAACTTAACATCTCTATCAGAATTAATGGTTAAAGGGAGATCATGGAGTCGCACTATTTCCATAAAAAATAATTTGGCTATATAAGAAGCATCATTTATTTTTGAACAAGGTAAGAGATGAGCCATTTTTGAGAACCTATCACTACAACAAAAATACTATCGTGTCCTCAAGTAATCCTAGGTAATCCTAGAATAAAATCCATTGATAGGTCTTCCCAAGGCCTATAAGGAATAGGTAAGGCAGTGTATTGTCCAGACCTTTGTCTGATAGTTTAGCATGTTTATAAATTAAACATTGAGCCACTAATTTTTGAACATCTTATTTTAATGAAGGCTAATAAAATCTATTTTCTAATAAACATATGGTCTTATCCTTTACAAAATGACCAGCTACACCCCCAGCATGTTGCTCAGTGATAAAGAATTCTCTGAGAGAAGATCGAGGAATGCATAATTGTTTTCCTTTATATAAATATCCATTTATTATCAAGAATGTCCCTTGTAAAGTTTTTGGTTTATCTAGGTGTTCAAGATAAAGTAGGTGAAAGTCAGGGCACATAATATAATCATCTTTAATTCTATCAAATCCTGAGATTCTCAATTCTAAAGAAGAAATCAATAGGTTTACCTTGGATAAAGCATCATCAGGTTTATTGTTCAATTCCAGGCTTATGCTTTAGGACAAAAGAGTAGTCTTGTAAAAATTCAACCCATTTTGCATTCTTATGACTTAATTTTCATTGAGTATTAATAAACTTTTAGGCATGATGATCAGAATTAAGTATAAATTCTCTATGTAAGAGATAGTGTCGCCAATACCTTAAGGATTGAATTACATCATAAACTCTCTATCATGATTGGAATATCGTTGTTTGGCTACATTTAACTTTTCACTAAAGAATGTTAGGATGATTCTCTTGACTTAAAATTCTACCTCTCCCATTTATTGAAGCATCACATGTCACTTCAAAGGCTTTAGAAAAATCAGTAAGCTGAAGGATTGGTGCAGAAGTGATAAGAGCTTTAATTTGCTCTAACTCCTTTTGTGCATTAGGAGTCCAACAAAATTTATCTAATTTTAGTATATTAGTTATGGAGCAATAATGGTACTAAAATTTTTGATAAATCTCCGATAAAAAGTGGCTAAACCATGGAAGCTTCTAACTTCAGTAAAACTTTTAGGTGATGGCCAATCTAAGATTGCTTTCACTTTAGAAGGATCGGATTTAAGTTTAGTAGTGGATATAATAAAGCCTAAAAGATTACCTCAGCTTCCAAAAAGAAACACTTTTTTAAATTAATGTATAATTTTTCTTGTCTAAGTAGTTCAAAGACTTTTTGTAGGTGTTGTAGATGTTCATTTTCACTTTGACTAAAAATCAAAATATCATCAATTACACCACAAAAAATTTACCTATATATGGTTTAAGAATAGTATTCATTAATCTCATAAAAGTGCTAGGAGCATTTGAGAGTCCAAAGGGCATGACAAGTCATTCATAAAGTCCATCAGGAGTCTTAAATGTCATCTTCCACTCATCTCCTGATCTAATCCAAATTTGATGACATCCACTTTTTATATCAATCATTGAAAAAAAATTCACCCCTAAGATTAAATCTAACATATCATCTAATCGGGGAATAGGAAATCTATATTTGATAGTAATTTTATTTATTGCTCAACTATCAACACACATTCATCATGTTCCATCTTTCTTTGGAGTTAATAATGTTGGGACTGCACAAGGGCTAAGACTCTCTTGAATAAAACCCTTTTTTAATAATTCCTCAGCTTATCTTTTAATCTCAACAAGCTCGATAAGGTTCATCTTATAATGTGAAAGATTAGGATGTTGAGAACCGGGTAAGAACTCAATAGCATGTTGAATGTCTCTTAGAGGTGGTAGCTTATCAAGAAGCTCATCGGGTGCAATATCTTTAAAATCAGAAAGAAGAGAAGAGACCACATCGGGTATGTGAGTCTCATTAGAGTATGGTATGACTTCTTTCACATGTAATATATGAAGAAGAAATGGATCAGAAATTCTTTTCGCAAAGCTCCAAAACTAATTATTTGTATCTTTGGGGTTAGAGGAGGAAGAGTGGATGTTTTAAAGTAAGAATAAAAAATGATAGTATTAGGCCTAATAGTAGGATTTTCTATGATAATTAATTGAAGTTTGGCAATTTTTTTCAATAGAGGCTTAGGCTGTAAGTCAGAAGTTATTTTGTGTGGTATTATGGAGGGTACTTTTTCTACTAGCTTTATTGGTAGGAGTTTAATAGTCTTATTATTATATTTAAAAATATAAGTATTTTCCTTACCATAGTGAATAACATTCATATCATATAGCCAAGGTCGTCCTAAGAGAATATGAGCAATCTCCATAGGGAGAACATCACACCAAATTTGATCCTCATAGCTTCCTATTTTAATAAGAACTAAACACCAATTGATGATGGAAAGAGATGTATGATTTATCTAGTTAACATGAACTGGTTCAGAGTGAGGTTCAGATTTTAAGTTGGCTTGAGTTAAGGTGTGTGTTGAAATGACATTCATAGCACTCCCTCCATCTATAACTAACTACATCTCTTTTCATTACACAAAACATACATGCTAAAAATTTTCTTTCTCCTTCAATCTTCTATCTTATTTTTAATTATAGTAAGACATCTCATCACATTAACAAGAGGGACATCAGTTAACGCCAATTCTTCATCAAATAATGGGGTGTCATCATAAACTTCTTCTAAATTTTCATCTATTGGATTTTCAACTTCTTCTAAAAATAAGATTTGAGCTTTACATTGATTTTGCATATGATCCTTTTTATGACATTTAAAACATATTACTTCCCAGTGTTCTTAGAGCTCTCTTCAATTGAAGTTTTAGGCAAAGGGGTCAGGCCATTTGGATGGGTATGATAGATCTATGGGATGAAATGGAAGGCACTTGACTTTTAATTTTAGAGAGGGAGGCAGATTTCTTTTGTTGTTCAACCAATAATGCGTAATGAAATTCTAAAGATTGTGGGTCAAATAACTCAATTTCATTTCTAATGTCAGCCTAAAGTCCAATAACAAATTTATTGGCTAAGTATTCAAGTATTCATTACAAGATAATTATCTTATCTCAAAGTTAATAATTGACTATGTAGCTTCTTATCATGATGTGGTAGTACTTTCCTTTAACATTTCTTTTCTATCCAAGTGAGGTTTGTTCTTCCTAATATTTATTAGTTAGCTAAAGTATTTGTCCAATAAATTTTAGCATGCCCTATCAATTTCATTTTAGAAAAAGTAACCTTTTGGTAATCATCCATTTTATACCAAAAAGTCATCCATTTGAACTAACCAATCACAAATTTATTTGGGTCATGTATACCATCATAAGTTGGGGCTTCTATTTTAACTCTTCGAGATGGATCATTAGAGTCTTGTATAGTCTTAAAATAATTTTCTCCCTTTCCACCATTTCTAGCAATTGATGGTCTTCTAAGTGGTTGATTTTTTTTATGGTTTGGATATGAATCTTCTTCATCTATCCCTATTGGCACAGTCTGAGCAGGTATTGGAGGAGGAGTTGGTATTCTTTTATTTTGTAGCTGTGTTATAAGAGTTTGCATTTATTGTTTAAGTTCTTACAGTTGATTCTTACTTTCTTCTAATATTTTTTGAGTTTTTAATTCATTGCCTTGGATCCTAAGATCTAAGATATCAACTAATCTAGTCAAATTTTCAACTTGATATTGAGAGATAGATTTTGGTGCAATGTGATTTTTTTAAAGAAAAAAAATGATATAGGGATCAATGAAAAAAAATAAAAAAATATGTATAATATAATTGTGCAATCAAAATTTTAGCCTAAGAGAACTTCTGTGAGGGGAGGGGTGGGGTGTACAAGACCACTTAAATCCCAAGCTCTCCTTATACAGTTTAGGTCTTTTGACAAAGTTCTATTTAGCTTCCAAAATCACCAAGTTTAACAAACTTATATTATTATTCATGCATATTTTTTTTATTTTTTTAATGCAATGAAAAAAAATGCTCAAATTTATCAAGGCTCTTTTTTTTTCCTCAGGAAAGCAAGTTATCATAAATTAATCAAACAAACTTCAAAAATTAACCATAAACAATACAAAGATAATAAAGCAAGTAATTAGATTTTGATTTACACAAATGGCTAGGTTATTTTTAGGGTGAAGCACTACCTCACTAAACTACTTTATTTTTTTTTTTCTTTTTTTTTGGAGGAGGTGCAAGTTCACACAATTAGAAAATGACTAAAATATATAATGGAGCTTACTAATTGAAATTTTATGCTATCACCATAAACTTGCAAGCAATATATATATCTTTCTAAGCTACTAATATGTATTTAAACTATCATATAAAAGAAAATTAATTAACCTCACAATTCTAAGAAAAACTCTTAAGTTGAAGACAAGTCCAACACTTGAGATGCTCCCTTTGTTGAAGCAAATTTTTGACCAAATTTTCTCCTTCTAGGCTTTGCTCTGATACCAAATTTGATGGAGGTGGGCATTCTTTCTTTTGATGAGATTGAGAGAACTTGGGTATTGGAGGTGAGGGAAGAAGATATGTTGGATAATTAGCACTCCCACCAAGAATTGCCAAGGTTTGGCCACTAAGTTCTGATACAAAATTTGATGGATGTGGGCATTCTTTCTTTTGATGAGATTGAGAGAACGTGGGTATTGGAGGTGAGGGAAGAAGATATGTTGGATAACTAGTGCTCCCATCAAGGAATGCCAAGGTTTGGCCACCGTGCTCTCAAACCACAAGAATAACTTAATAATTTGTAATTGCTAAAAAATCTCCTTCATTCTGGTAAGAGAGGCTATTTATAGCCATTACAAGCATCTTTCAGAAGAAAAGAATTCAAAACATGGAGAGAAAGGTGGGTGGCCACATTAATGTGAAGCATTAAATTGCCTCATTATTTTATGTCATCCACCCATTTCACATGCTATTGTTTTATGTGGATTCAACCACCTCACATGTCATCCTTTGAAATTTTAAATGCAAAATTTTAAACATGGAGTTTCTAGAAGAAAATTAAAAAATTACATAAATATAAAAGATGAAATCATAATATGGGCTTTAGGAGGTTTATGGGCTAAGTCTTCTTCTTTCTTGAATTTTCTTAGGTTTATATAGAATATAAGTCCACTATCGATGCTTGAGATAATAAATTTCTACAAGAGATGTAGAGAGGAACATTCCTCAGCGGAGTTGCCAGAAAAATCTGTGGTGTTTATTTTTGGATGTAGACACCACGCAAATCTTAGAGGGTACTTATTAAAGTGATCGAGTACAATGTTAAGATATGATGTACTATCTTAAAAGATGATAACATCATCCTAAAATGGACATAATCACCTAATAAGGACTCCAAAGGTATGATACGTCTTTGAATATACCAAAGATCTTTCCTACTTTACATGGAAAAGTAAAGTAGGGTTTATTTTAAGTTGGGTTCTTTAGTTTCATATGGAGGCAAGCCTCCATAGTTAATTACATCCTAAAAAATTAGATTGCCTAAGAACATTCTCGATTAAAGTAGGAAATTATTGTCTCCAAGGATTTCAAGGCTAGACTATTGAAGGATTAACAATCTTGGAACATCAAATGAGATTATTCAATTAGAAGACTTAATTTAGAATCCAAAAGGAGATGAGTAAGGAATGCTCATGATACTAAGAAGCCTAGTGAGCATTCCAATCTATTAAATGGTGGGGCTTTATATATTTGAAACTGAAAAGATTTATTTGTTTGAGTTAAAATTTTATTAGATTATCAGGGCTTATAATCCACAAACATAAGGTTATGAAAATGCCTAAGAGGTGAGGATTTATGCTCATATCTCAAAGAAAATAACTACCTCATGTCCTAAATCTATGGAGCTTCAACACAACCTAAAACACGACCAAAATCTAAGTGAAAGATGGACATAATAGTTTACATCCATAAGAGAGAATAAACTATCCGACTTCTGGACTTACAACTGATTGGAGTAGCTGTCAACTAACTCCTTCTATGAGTCAAAACTATGTAGCCTAGTCTTATGATTTGTAAGATATCTAGAGTAGTTATTTAATTGGAAAGAAACTAAAGTCCTAAATCTACTCCCTAAGAGACTAGAGCATGAGTGGTATGAGCATATGACTTAGTTTAAAATGTAAATCTTTATAATTTTTAATTCATTTTGGCATATTATTTTGGATAAAGGCTTTAGAATTTCTTATGCCTAAATGCATGATGAAATAGGATTATTTGCTAAATCAAAGAGAAGAGAGTGTTCTCCACCATAAGGGATGCCCTTATAGGTCAAGCATTCCCTTATCGTACAAAGATGGAGATCCCCCATATTCAAGGAAGAAGAAATATGATATGCATGATGTGAGACATACAATCATACAACTATGGGATTGCTAAATCTTTTAATTATCTTGTTTAGAGCCTAAGCTTTCGTGGTGAAATTTTTATATATTTCTAAAGAATAAATATACTTCCATCTTTGCTCTATATAGAATAAAATGAAGATAAAAGTATACTTCTTCTTCTTCTTTTTATGCCTTTTTGACACCACGTAGATCCACAAATATTTCTATTATGGCTCATCGGGTATGACATTGAGGAGAGGTGTACTATCTCTAAAGATAGAAGTAACCACTCTAAAATGGACCTAATCGCCTCAACAAGGACTCCTAAGGACAATGGGTCTGCATGTGTACCAAATATTCTTCCCCTACTTTACATAGAAAAGTAAAGTAGGTTTATTTTAAATTGGGTTTGTTAAGTTCCCTACAGAGGCAAGCCCCTATAGTTAATTACATCCTAAGGGATGAGATCCCTCAGGAATACTCTTGATTAAGGCAAATGATCGTTGTCTCCAAGGATTTAAATAGGTAGGACTATCAATCGATTAGTTTGTTTTAGAAGATCAAATAGAATTGATCAAAGAGAGAGTTCTTATCGAAGCTAAATGAAGATAAGCAGGAGATGCTAGGAAACCTAGCGAGTATCTCAAACTATCCTATGACTTGGCTTTGCATTTTTGAAATTGATTTAATTTGTTTGAGTTAAATTTTTCATTAGAAATTTAGGGCTTATGATTCCACAACATAAGATTATGGAAATGCCTAAGAGGTGAGGATTTATGCTTATGGCCCCAAAAGGAAGAAGCAACCTCAAAACCTAAATCTAGGGAGATTTGGCAAGAGCCAAAAGCACAACCTAAATCTAAGGTGAAAATGGGTATTTGGTTTACCTCTACAAGAGAGAATAAATCACCCGACTGCTTGGACTTACAACCGCCTGGGGGTGACTGCCAACTAACTCCTCTTATGATTTTAAATTCATGTAGGCAAGTCATAAGATTTATGCAAGATAGCTATGTTGATGTTTATTTATAAAGAGACTAAGTCCTTAAACTCACACCCTAAAGAGACTAGATCATGTAAGGGTATGCTTCAAATGACCTAAATCTAATGCAAATCATATTAAATTTTATTTTTTTTCATTTTTAGACAATTATTTGACTCGAGCTTATGGAATTCATATGCCTAATGCATGAGAAGTAAGATTATTGGCTAAAATCAGCGAGAAGGGAGGAGGTGTGTTTCCACCATATCTCTCATAAGTCAAGCCAAGTTACTCTGGCAAAGATGGAAGCCCTCAAATCAAGAGTGAAAATAATATGCATATGTGCATGATATTATAAATGAAGTACACATCCAGCTAAGGGGTTGCTAATTCTTTTATCTTGATTTTAGCCTAAGCTTTAGGTGAGGTTATGAGTTCTTTATTTTTAATTTTAATTTGTAAAATTTGGTAGAAGATTTTTTTTCTAAGAGCCTAATCCACATCCAGGACATACATCAAGCAAGGAAGAAACTAGGAAAAAGATGTCATCTTAATGCACAAGCTAAACAAATCATCAATCAAATTATAAAGTTAACGTGAAAGAATAAGAGGTCATTTGTGGTAGGACACCACAACACAAACCTAAAAATAAATTGGGTAGCCGAGCTCTACCCTTATACAACCTGGATTACAAATTAATTAAGTATAATTAAGCAAGAAATTCATTATTATGGGGGTCTTCAAGCTTCATTTCTTCATTCTTCATTTCTTCTTTCTTTCTTTTTTTCTTTTTTCTTCCTTGGTTCATTCTCTTGGATGGTTGGAATGTGGCTGCTCCAAAGGCTTCACATGGTACATAAGATGAGATCTTATGACCAATGCTCATCCTAATCCCCATGATAATCATCCCAAAATCCTAATTGCAAAATTATATGAAATGAAAAAGTAAATATAGCTAACACCTGTAAAATAGAGATCAGCTAAACAAACCACACAAATCCTAAGCATGTATATTGGACTTATCACCCCACACATGGGTGACTAAGTCCACCTGGCCTATTGGATTATGCTTAGGGGTATAAGTACCTGCATAGCAAAAGCATTTATATTTTTATTTAATATGGTGCCCCTTAAGCGCAATCCCCTATAAAAAAATAATGATTAGACTAAATCATCCTATCATTCATTCTACACACATTCACCCTAACATCCATACTAAAACATATATTATAAAACAAAAGCAAACATCAAACCATGCACCACCCTAAGCTAGAGATAGAAGTGGTGACTTAGTATAAAGTGTGTGCCTTTAGGGTTTGTGTGGTATGCTTAGCTATGGCTTTAAGTTAGAATTTTCTAAGTGTGAAGAATGTCCAACTTAGAGGAGGGTTTCATTTAAGTGGTTTAGTTGTTTTGGGTTGATTTTATTTTATGTTTTCATTAGGTTTAAGTGAATTCTATAATTAATTATGAAGTTATAAAGAGAGGGAAAGAGAAGAGAACTTCTCTTTCCTTCCCTAACTTAAGTAATTTCTAAAGTAGATTCATATTTTAGTTTTGTTTAGTGAATATTTTATTGTATATCTTAAATAATCCTAAGTTTAGATAAACTCTAAAATAACCTATTCAAAAATAAAGGCATATTAAGATATAATAAAGTTAGTTAAGATCAGAAAACACACATCACTTCATTTATTTCCCAACATGTATAATATGCATATGAATGAATCCTAAGCATATCTATGCATACCAAATGGGAATGTTTAGCACACTTTATGATGCACGCTAAGTAGTTTACTTAAGAAAATTTGAATGTTTATGATGCACGATTTTCATTAAGTAGAAAAGGGATTTCTTATCCAATTTTCACATGCACATATGAATGTATGAAAGGCATAAGTGAGTACGACACCATTATTAGCACCAAGGGTGTAACGTACAAGGCCTACTTGGGGCTACTTAAAGGCTAGAAATCTTGAGGTTGTCCAGACTAATATACCACTTTCCTTAAATACAAGCATGTGTACAAAAGAAATGAACGAAAAAGAAAGATGCAAACGTTTGTATTTATTTTATTTTTGGTTTGTTTATGAAAGTTATATATGCAAGTGTAGGTATCCTTCTTAATTCATAGCATAGAAATGAATAGAAAATGAAATTAGGCAAGTAGTGTGTTCTTCTCAAATGAACTATACACTTTGTCAAATCCTATTCGAAATTATACCAAAAGAGAGGAGAAAGGAAAACTACACTAAGCACATCCTTATATTTTACTCACATGAAAGCTTATAAGTTTTGATAATTGATTCATATATTTTGAAAATAGTTTGGATTTAATAGTGATAATAGCCACTCATATTCTTATATTTGCCAAAACATGCAATTTGACATAAAGGAAACATTTTCATTTTAAATTTGATCTTTGAAAAGCATGGATGTATGAAATCATATCACACACACATTTAGCATGTTAGGAAAGAAATAAAATAATGAAAGCATGTAAACACATTCACCTTAAATAATTCCTAAAGACAGTCTTATGAAATAAGAAAGCTTAAAGCAAATCAAAGTTTGTTTAATGTGATTTTTGTTTGATTTTGAGTTTGATTTAATTTGGAAAATGTGAGGTGAGTTTGTTGTTCCTAACCCATTTCCACATGTGTTTGATATTTTTGTTCAATTTTTAGGTGATTAGATTCATTTTATATTTTGATTAGGTTAAGGTATGAATTAAGCATGCTAATTACCCCTTACCTACACCACCTTAGCTTAGTTAATCAAATAATTATGAGCCAACGAGATGACATAAAATCACACAAAGAATTTAAATTTGTAATGTACCTAAGAAGAAAAGGGCCTAATGCAATTTGGCTCATGATTAATGATTAATTAAGCTAAGGGGTTTAACTTAAGTAATTTCAAAAACACCCCTCACACATATGAGTTGAATTTTGATTTCCTTAATTGTACTTAGGCTCTTTAACACCTAAGCATATACCCAAGAAAAATTAATTGAGTTTTGGAGTGTTTTAGAAAGTTATGAAATTAATTAAGGGGATAATTAGTGACAACCTTTAATTAAATTAAGATTAAGGAATAAAGGGGTTTAAAGAATATCTTAAGAAGAGTATCCCAAAATTATTCCCTGAATCTCACATTCACTTAATCAAAACTTAATTGACTCAATCAGAGGGTTTAATCACTAATCATACCCTTAATTAAGTCTAGTTACAATAAGGGAGTGATTAAAGAATGAATTAGCAATTCTCCTAATTAAGCCACCAATAAATCCCAAGAAAATTTGGGGAGGCAGAAGTAATCCCTCTAATTACACCCAAGAAGTTTGAGATTAATCAATGGATTAATTAGGGAGTAATTAGCAAATTAACATTCTTAATAAAACCCAAATTTAGAGAAAAAACTATTGAAAGTTAATCAAAATAAATTTTAGAATATGCTATATTCAATTATCTTTCTAATGTAATTTATTTCATATTTTTCTGATTTTTTTATGTTGAGATATATATTTTAGAAGCTTAGGTGATTAATTAAGAATATAAATGAGAATATAAATGAGTTGTGAGAAAATATCATGAGTTTGAATTGATTTGATGATGATTTAGGTTAAGTCCTTAAGAGAGAATTAAGGACTTAGGAAATATTTTGAACTTGAAATTTCAATCATGGGTTTCAATTATGGATTTCAATCATATGGTATTGATTTGAGTTTGAGGGAAATCAATTAAGTTGGAATTGATTTGGAGTTTGTGAAAATTAATTAGGATTGATTTGTAATTTGACTTGAAGGAAGGAAGGTGAGGAGTGGTTCAAGTTAAGGGTAGGCAAATTTTCTTAACACCCCAAAGGCATGATCTATTCCTATGGCTAACCCTTATAAGTCTCTAGGGCTAGGTTGAGTGTCCACCTATTCACTAGATGTGTCTTAAGACGAAAGAACTCTTAGTGTCTAAGAGAAGTCCTATGTCTATGATGGAGGGGTTGAGAGCTCATCCTAAAAATGAGCTCAGCTTTAAGATGAGGTTATGAGTTGTTTAAAATTTTAATTATGAGTTGTTAGTTGGGTAGAAAAACTAATTTTATCCTAAGAGCCTACCGCATCCAGGCCACACATTCAAACATCAAACATGAAGAAACTATGAAAGTGAGGCAATTATAATGCCCAATCTAAACATAACATCAATCAATTTTATAAACTAATTCAAAAGAATAAAAGGCTGGTGTGGTCAGGTTCTGCCGTAAACCCTAGAAAAGAGAAAAGGATGGGTAGCCAAGCTCTACCCTTATACAACACGGAATATAAAATAATAACTAGAATTAGAAATGAATACATGTTATAAGGGTCTTCACTTCTCCGTTTCTTCATGTCCCCCTTTATTTATTTGATTTGGTTTTCCAAGGCATCACAAGGCACCCCAGGACTAAGCCATCTAGCCACTACTAATCCCAATCCCCATAGCACTAATCCTAATTTCTATTATAAAATTACATTATATAGGGAAAATAAATCTAACTATACCTACAAAATAAAGGAGCTAAACATACATACAATCCCAAGAAATTATATCTATAATTTAGACTTAGCACCATGCATATGGGTAACTAACCCACCTATCCTAATATGGATTATTCTTAGGAGCATAAACAACCTACAAAGAGAACATTTATATTTAATTCTACAATGACCCAATAAGAATAATCCCTTATAGAAAAACATGATTAGGTTAATCATGGCATAACATCCAATCTACTAGTCATACACCCTAACATATAGTCTAAAATATTACATCACAAAATAAAACATACATCACACATACATCATCCAAACTTAGGACTAGAAATAGTGTTATAATTCTAATGTGTGTACTATGGCTTTGTGTAGTGTGTCTTACTAAGCATTTGAGTTATTATTTTCTAAATTTGGAAAGTTTAATTTAATCATGAAGGTTGATTTCACTTTAAGTTGTTTAAGTAGTTTGACAAATTTTAGTTTAAGTTCTATTTTGTTTCACGTGATTTACACTTATCATCTAAGTGTTATAAAGAGAAGAAAGAGGCTCTCCCTCTTTCATCCCTACCTTAAGCCATTTTCTAAAGCATATTTTTATGATTTAGTTCTCTTCAATGAATGGTTTATTAGGCATGTCTTCTTATTAATCATAAGTTTAGGCTGACTTTAAATAATCCTATTCGATATGAAAGGAATCTTAGGATTAATATAATTGAATTACTATTACATGACATATATCAAATCATTCCTTTCCATCACATGTAACATGCATATGATTCAATCATTAATGTATCTATACATACAATATGTTTTAACATACTTAAATGATGAAGGATGCAAATACACTTTGTAGAGAAAGAAGATTTTCATTTATTAAACAAGTATACATGCATTTGTATGAAAGACATAAATAAGTACGTGACATTGTTAACCAGGGAAGTGAGATAATCAAATGACCTCTTTGGGGCTACTTAAAGCCTCGTATTCCCGGGATGTACTTACTATAAACTTGTTGTCTTAAATACACATTAATGTATACATGAATATAAAGATGAAAATCATGCAAAATGTGATATTTTCCTTAATTGAATTATTTATGTGTATGGATTAAAGCCCTATCCAAATTTTGATACAAAAATACATAGGAATGAAATTAAATAAGTATGTGCCTTTGTTAACTAGGGAAGTGAGGTAATCAAATGACCTCCTTAGGATTACTTAAAGCCTCATATTCCTGGGATGTCCAGACTATAAACTTATTGACATTCAATCATATGTAGATTCATGTACATGAATAAAGGAAAGAGGCTCTACATCAACATACAACATATTTTAGTGACTTAGGAAATTATGAATGCATGTATTTTTAGTAGAAAAAAAAGAAGAGGATTCTCATACTTTAATTAAGTACACACATACATGTATAAGAAATATAAGTAAATACTTGCCATTATTAACCATGGAAATGAGATAATCAAATGACCTCCTTGGGGCTACTTAAAGCCTCATATTCCTGGGATGTTTAGACTATATACTTGCTTTCTTAAATACATATCGATGTATAAATAACTAGAAGAAAGAGAATCATGCAAAATTTGTATTTGGTGTAATTGATCTGTTTATGTATATGAATTGAAGCTCTATCCAAATTCTAATCCAAACATACATAGAAATGAAATCAAATAAGTACGTGTCATTGTTAACTAGGAAAGTGAGATAATCAAATGACCTCATTGAGGCTACTTAAAGTCTCGTATTATCAGGATGTCCAGACTATACAATTATTAATTTTCAAAACTATGTAAATCCATATATGAAATGTAGGAAAGAGGCTTCATATTCATATACTTAAGATATAAGCACATGCAAGTCCTATATGAGTTTATAACTATCATCATTCCATATGTTGCTATCAATTTATAAGCTTTGAAAAATATATTTGAATTTATTAGTGATAATAGCCACACATATCA
This sequence comes from Cymbidium sinense, assembly GCA_021442155.1. Classification (NCBI taxonomy): domain Eukaryota; kingdom Viridiplantae; phylum Streptophyta; class Magnoliopsida; order Asparagales; family Orchidaceae; genus Cymbidium; species Cymbidium sinense. The sequence goes on from CM038219.1 coordinate 182,872,202, forward strand.
TTAAGTTAAGCCAACACATGAAAGCTTACATAAATAAATTCTATTTGTTTCATTTAGATTTAAAAAACATGAATGCATGGAATCATATGACATGCAATATTTAGAAGTGATTGGAAAGGAATGACTAAACATAAACATATGGTTCATTCAAATATGTTAATTCCTAAGGACAATCATATTAAATAAAATTGCTTAAAGAAATCCAAAGCTCATTATTAATTTAATTTTGGATTTGAGTAGAACATAAATATGAGAGAAATTATTTGTTGTTTTAATCCCATTCCCATGTGGATAAACTTAATTGGTTTAAGGAGAGATAATTAAGTAGCTTTTTTATATTGATTAAGTTAAACCATTAAGCAAATCATTTAATTACCCTTTCATATGGTTCTTTAATTTGATTAATCATTTAATCATGAGCCAAAAATGATATGAACAAGTGAGAAAAGTAAATTTGTAATGCTCTTAAAGGACCTAATACAATTGGCTCATGATTAAGGATTACTTAAATTTAAGAATCTATTTAAGTACTTGTATGACTTTCTCACCCTTATGGGTTAATCATAATTTCCTTAAAGGGTCTTTATGCTATTAAACACATAAAAAGGAACCCTTAATCTCATTATTAATTATCTGATGTGATTTGCATTTCAATTTGATGTAATATAACCATTAATTTATTAATTAAGTGCTTAATTAATTTTCATATTAATTAACTCTCTTAAAGTGAAATAGATTTAGGTAAAAGATTAGGAAAGAGGTCTTAATCCCACTTTCTCATCTATTCATAATTAATCAATGATTAGTATGCTTAAATTAATTACTTTTTTTAATATTTAAATTATTAATTAATCATTAAATTAATTAAAGGGGTAATTAAGGTTTAAAACATAAATTTTCCTAACTACCTAGGCGATAAATTCTAATAAAATCATGGAAGGCAGAGGTCATCCCCTTGAATGAACACACAAATTTTAAAATCAATTGCCCAACTAATTATGGCTTAATTAAGCTAATTAAGTGGACATTCAAACCTTAATTATGTCATAATTACTATTCAAAATAAATTAAGAATATTTTTAATTAAATCTCCTCTATTTTACCTTTAAAATGAGTATTTATTTATATTTCTTGGACTTTTTATAATTAGTTATGATTTTTTAAAGTTTCAGCCATTAAAATGAATAATTAAGCCTTAATTGAGCCTAATCCCATAGGTGTCACATGGATCGTTGATGTGGTGAGCTTTCCACGTGGCGTCGCAGGATTGGTTAATTAAAGCTATCTGACATAGTGCTGATGTGGCAGTGATGGACGTGCTTTTATCTCTATCATCTAATCTAAGATCGTACGGTGAAGATTAATCCTGCAATTCCTAAGAATTGAATCAGATTAAATCAAATTGAAAGGTCACGACCGTTTGTTCCAATCATACGGAACGGACGGCAGATGATCTATCATCCCCTGAGTGATAGAAGATGGACACCGTTCGCCTTCCTCCGCCTAATTCGAGCTTGTCAGAGTTCAGATTGGCTCAGGATTGATCCTACACCTTTAGGGAAGTGATCTACAAGTATTCTACGATTGGATTCGCAAGACATTCATATTTCCTTGAAAAAGGCCCAAAAAAATTTATGAAATCTCAGTTTAATGGAATAATACCTCACCGGAGCTCAAGACCGGTGAACCAACTAAAGTACCTTTTGCTTGAAGAGGTGAGCTTTGTTGAGAAGATGGTGTGATGCCACCCGATTTATTGCTCTATGTACCAAGCATTGCTGGATTCCTCATTGGAGTTGGTCTAGGAGGTACTTATGGTGCTCAAATCACTCGGGGGAGAGTTCATTTTGCCTAACCGGAGCTCGGTGAATGTGTGGGAAGAGCTAATTGAAGTGGGGTTGAGTTTTGAGGAGGTTGGATGAAATGAGATCTCAGTTTGGCATAGTTCCATCATCTTTGGTGATGGAGAAGCTTAGCATTCTTAGAAAACTCTATGGTGGCTTCAAAATGACCTGAGGGAGCTCACTGAGGGTGTGTCTATTCGATTTAGATTGAAATGATGGGCTATACCGCCTCCTCCCTTAGATCGGATGGCCTTGATTCTTTTGGCCTCTAGTGGCCATCCGACTGCCGCAGGAGGTCGTGGGTGGCCGAGAGGTGCTGAGTTGGCTCAGTTTGGTTGGTTGAAGGAGGGAAGGTGGCTACCATGGGAGGAGAGTGGGTGTCCTTGGGCTTCCACTGTGCCAATGGGTTTGGAGAGGAGAACTCACCTCCACCTGGCTCATGGCTGACCCAATCACCTTTGAGTCAGGTGAGCCAGTGTCCCTCTTGCTTAGGCGGAGGTCTAGGAGGTAGACATGTGGATGGGAAGTAGATTTTACCATACAAATGGGGTATTTGTCCCATTTTGCAAGCTTTACCCATTGGGTTTGGGTCAATTCGAGTCAAGCATGGGTTGGGTTGGATTTGGGCTGACCCAAGGTGAGTTAAGGATGGGTCTTGCCAAGTTCTAATGGTTTGGGCTTGGTTTGAATGGGTTTGGCTCAATTTGACCCATATAGGTCAAACCAAGGCTTGGATCAAGTTCAAATGATGATTTGGAATTTTTTGGTGCAATTGGTTTGGTTTAATTTGGCTTGGATTTGGATTTGACCCATTTGAGTTCATATGGGTCAAATAGGTCAAGTTGACCAATTTGGCCAAATTGATCAAATTGTCTTGGGTTAGGCATTGTTCCATGTTCGATTAATCATTTGAAGGTGATTGTAGGCTTTGTTTTCAATTGATTTGGATTCATGAATGATTTAGGTCAATTTGACCTTTTAGGTCAATTTGGGCTAAGTAGGTCAATTTGGGCTAAGTAGGTCAAATGGGATCAATTGGTCACATTGGGTGCAATTGGGTGTTTGATCATGTTCAATAATTAATTTAGAATGAACTTGAGCCATTTGTTGCAATCAATTTGGGTTAGATTTTGATTTGACCCAATTTATTCCTTTAGGTTAAATTGGGTCAACTTGGGTCAAGAGAGCCAATTGAGTTTGGTTAGGCTCAATTGATGATCAAGTCATGCTCAATGATTGATTATAAGTTCATATGAACCAAAGGTTTTAATTAATTTGGCTTAGGATGAAATTTGGTTCATTTGGATCATGTAGGTTACATAGATTAGTTTGTTCAAATGGCTAGGTTGACTTGGTTTAACCTAATTGATTATAATTGATCAATCAAAGGTGATCAACAATCATCATGAGAGGTTTTGGGTGGTTTGGTTGAACCCAATTTGGGTCAGATTGAGATTTGGTTCAAATGGGTCCTTTAGGTGACTTTGAATCAAGTGAACCTAAATGGGTTAATTGGCTTGATTGAGTTGAATTGGTTGTAGTTAGGCCATCTAAGATGAACAACAATCATCATGGAGAAGATTTGGAGGGTTGGTTCAATCCAATTTGGGTTGGATTAGAATTTGGTTCAAATTCATAAAATTGGTCACTTTGGGTCAAGTGGATCAATTGGGCTAATTGGATTAGATTTTGGGTTGAATTGAGTTTAGTTGAGTTCGGATATTGATTTGGGATTGATTCATGGCTTTGGTTGCAATTGACTTGGATTCAATTGGGTTTTGGCTCATTTGGACATTTTGGGTTCAAGTGAGTTGACTTGGTTTTAATTGAATTGGCTTTGGGTTTGATTGGATGTGATTGTGATTGTAGATTTTGGTTTGGAATGGTGCTTGAAAGATTGAATTGATTCATAAGAAAATCAATTAAGCTTGGTTTGAATAGAAGGGAATTTAGTTAATTTCATAGGATTAAATCTTAGGGCTTAGGATTGGTTTGATTTGGTTTGATTTGATTTGATTGGTTTTGATTGTAGATCTAATAGGAATTGAAATGATGATTGAAGGATTGAATTAAGTTATGACAAAATCAATTAAGCTTGACTTGGATTGAAGGAAATTTGGTTAAGTCCATAGGTTAAATCTTAGTGCTTAGGATATGTTTGATTTGGTTTGATTTGATTTCATTGGTTTTGATTGTAGATTCAATTGGAATTGGATATGTGGACTTGAGAGTAGATTTACTAAGGGGATAGGCCACCCTAGTCCCTAAGGCATGATCCGAACTCCATGGTTAATCCTCCTAAAGTCTCTAAGCTTAAGTTAAGTGTTCACTTAGCCACTAGAAGTGTCCTATGACTAAGGAGTTTTTAGTGTCTAGAAGACTCCTAAATATATGATGGAAATATTGAATCATCACTCCAAAAGTGAGGTCAACATGACTCAAGATATTTGATACACTTACTCTGTCATGGTGCCATCACATGTGCTTGATTGAACACATGGAAGTCTATAGTCTCTACAAACATAGAGTCAGTGGAAAATAGAATAGACACTTGTGCGATATAACCTTATGTTTATGTTATTTTTTACTCTATGGCTCAAACCTAAGTGCTTCATAAAATTTTCATACAATCATTAACTCTGCAATCAATCTTTTTCAAGGTCAGACATAGCTTTAACATGAACTTCTTTATTCTATACAAGTCTTCTGAAACTAAGATTTATTATTGGTTTGTCTCTTTAAGTAGCCCTACAAATTGGTTAAGATATTCATGTGGCATATTTAATTCAATTTCAGCGCCTAACATGCTTATGACCACATAAAACTCAGTGTGGTTCATACAACCTTCTCACAATAGTCATTGTGCTACCTTCAGTTGGTTATAGAACTTTTGAACTTCTTTATTAGGCTGCTCCTCCTCCGTTACTCTTGGAAACTCAACTCTTGCAACATCATAGATAATTTTTCTTCTTAGTTTTGTTTAGAATCACACCTAAAGGGCATGCATATTTTATTAAGGCACTAGTGTCAACATCATTATATTGCTCAAACTCACCATGTGAAGTCCAAAATCAACAATTAGGCTGAAAACTCCTCCGATACAAGTCTAATTTGAGTTCATCAGGCATTAAGAAGTCCTAATTTGTGTGTCTTACACACAAATATTGAAACTTTTCTTTAGAAAGGTAAGATTAAAGTTAAGATGCCACGTGCATAAAGTGTTCAACACCACTCAAGAATTCATCAGTTAATTCTTTTTGCTTAGATGCAATATATTATATATCCATGACCACTCGCTATAGATATCCATAAGTTAGATAAATTAAGAAGTGTGAGGATTAAATTAAAATTATATCTCAATTATATAAGCATTAATAGCTACATAATTAAAACTTAATTTAATGTAACACCCTAAGTGTCTGAGTCCTTCAAAACACACACCTATAATTAGTAACAACTCACTATCATTCAAATCTCAAACTTTATATGGTGAGGCATAGTTAATTTTTGCATACTTCTAAAAGTAATTGAAATTCTTAATTACTCTTTATCGATCTACCCAAGCTAAGGCTGATCTGCAAGATTGAAGGAGAAGGTGAGGGGAGAGTGCAGATAGGGTGATTGATTGAATGGTATACAACATGAGAAAAAGACATGGAAACATTATGTTCACTAAACATTAGGCAATTAATGTAATATTGGAACATTGTGATGATCTATACAACCACAATTTTATAAAAAAATAAATTTGATATTTTTCTCCAAAATAATTTTTCATACAAAATCAAATTAAACATAAATTATGAAATTTATATAAATTCAAAAAAATTTAATTATATTATTAGTAATTTAATGCATGAAATTAATTGAAAAATGCGTAACCAAAAAATCCCAAAATAAAATTTACAAGAAATATAAAACCTAACATGTAAAATCGTAGATTTACCTCCAAATAAATATTTTTAAACCAAAATTAATTAATTTCAAATAAATTTGGATAAAATCTTGCCTAAAAACTATAAAAATCTCTCAAAACATCAATCCACTTTTCACACAAATGAATAGATGATATCTAAAAAAATAGCTATAAAAGTGATCGCTTAAGAAAATCACCTTTACAAATCTCTGCCATATTTATAGGAATGTTTAGGGAGTTCGTTCTTAATGAGGTAGATTGATAAACATTCAACCAAAATTTTCTTAATATTATGTTAGGGTTTATTTAGATTTGGGTTCTACTTCTTATGAACATAAGCATTCATAGTTAATTACCCCTCTTACCTTAGTAAAAGAGCACTCTCAATTAAGGTTTAAATAAACATATCTTTAATATGAATTAGTGTCTAGTAGCATGGTGTGGATGACTATCTAAGAGAAAGAAGAGGGTAGTACCAATCAAGATCCCATGGTTTCATCATCTCAGGACTACTGTTATTCTAATCTACCAACATCAGAGGGGTATTAGCCATAATGTCTAGGGAGTCTGATTAACAGCCATGGGTTGCCTCATCTTAGATATTCTTAGTAGACTAGAGTTTTAGTGTAAGTGTTATGATGCAAGTGTTTATTAAATTATTTGAGCTAAAATTAATTTATAAATTTATTCAATAATTCAATGAAGTTAGTGTTGCAAACATATGTGGGCTTACACCTACAAGAAAGCCAATTAGAATTTAGGTTAAACTTGCATGCCTTTTGGAATGCTAGTAAGAGTTTAGGTGTTCGCATAGCGAACAAATATATTGGACTTACATCCCTTTGGAATGCCATTAGGATTATCATATAGTGAATGAGCAGATTGGACTTACATCCCTTTGAAAGGCCATCAAGATGTTCACATAGTGAACAAATAGATTGAATTTAAATTTCTTTGGAAGACCAATAGGATTTAAGTTGTGCTTTCATTAAAGCATAAGTCAAACTTACATTTATTAGAAAGCCATTATATTGGACTTAGTTTCTATAAGATAGATTTGGGTGTTCGCAAAGAGAATAGGCATATTAGACTTACATCCCTTTGGAATGCCAATTAGGGTTTTAGGAATTCACATTACGAACATATATATTGGACTTTTATCTCTTTGGAATGCCAAATAGAATTATGTTTGCATGGCAAACTTAAAGATTATACTTGCATACCTTTGGAATGCTAGATAGGGTTTAAATGTTTGCATGTCGAACATAAATATTGGACTTACATTCCTTTGGAATGCCATATAGGGTTTAAATGTTTGCATGGTAAATATAAAGATTGGACATACATCTCTTTAGAATGTCAGTTAGTGTTTAAAAGTTTGCATACGAATATATAGATTGGACTTACATCCCTTTAGAATGCTAGTTAGGGTTTAAAAGTTTGTGTGGCAAATATATAGATTGGACTTACATCCCTTTAGAAAGCCAACAGATTTAGAGTTTGCATAGTTAACATATGGATTGGACCTACATTCCTTTGGAATGACAATTAAGATAGAATGTTCAAATAACAAATGAATAAATTTTTTATTTTTATTATTAGGATACAATGCCTTCGCATGAGAGAAGTAGCGTCAAAGTGCTTGGGAGTCAGTTCCACAGTGTTGAGAAGTTAGAGCTTCGATGTCTAGTGTTCGGTGCCTCGACACTAAGAAGTTAGTGCCCCAACACCGACAAATAGAAATATAAGTATCAAAACTAGAGAGGGCATTATTTAGGAACTTTAAAGTCAGTATTGTGGCACCAGTCAAAAATCCATTCAAAAGTCTGACGAGTTCGCAAACATTTAATAAAAAAGATAAACTTTTGACCAATATCGTGGCATTGTGTCAGAGCACTGAGGCGCTTCATCAATACCTGATGCATTTTATGTACTCTATCAGTTACGTAATTAATGGTAATAAATATCATAAATAATCTTTTGGATGAGAACATTAATTTCTTTGACCAACTGACAAATACCTAGGCGCATTTGGAGCGCCATAGTGTTGGTCTCATATTTCAGAAATCAAAAGGTCAGAGCCTCAGCACTGCAAAAGCCATATCGTGGAGCTGAGTCCAATCTATAAATAGGACCCTTCGGTTGTTCATTTACCATTCTAAACCATTTATTATTTTAGGAATTGCTACACCTTTCCCTTTCTTAGCCTTTGTTTATATTTAGGATAACAAATATGTCACTTAAATACATTCAGAAGGGCAAGAAGAGGGCACCCTCGAGCAATACTAATAAATTTCTCAATGTAAACATGGAGGATAGGTACTAATACGCTCTTATCAATAAGTATCTCATTTCAAAGAGGAGATTTCACAATCTAGGTGAAAGCACAGAGAGGATCATCAATTAGCGAGACTGAGAGCATTTCACCTATGACAACACAGCTTACGTTTTTCCTATGTGTAGGGGATTTTCGCCAACATGAAGTAGCGCCAAGATAATAAAGTATTTATAAAGGTGAAATGGGTATATTTTGATAGTATTATCATTAATACATATTACAATTTATAAAATTTTATATATGATTAATATCTTTTTTGCTATAATAATTATCCCAATTTTTTATGAAATTCTTAGTCTCCTCAATGTTAGATATTTTAATGTTTAGTGGAAACGATAAGAGGAAAAGATTATCAAATTTTTTGTTGCCTACCTAACAATAGAAGCTAAATCTTCACATTATTTTATTTTTGCTAAGTTGATTCCCACTGATAATATCAATAAGGTAACTAAGGATAGAGCTATTTTTAATTATGAGATTCAAAAGGACTTTACTATGGATGTATGAATTTTATTTGTAATTCAATTTATAATATGCTTAAGGTTAGTACTACTCTAGGTTATGACCATCCTTCTTTTATTCATTCTTTGTGTGTTGTGGCTATTGTGTCAGGGGTGCCAAATAAAGAAGTATTTATACAATGGCTCCTTTGATTAAAGAACAATTAAATGGTTTGGATCAAAAATAGAAGTAGAAGAAAGCTCATGTGCTCCTTAGTCTAGATCCAAATCCTCCAAGACTTTAAATGAGTAATTCCAAGAATATGGTGGGGAAGTTTGAGAATTAAGAAAAAGGGTTGGTGAAAGTAGCTTATTGTAACAAGCATTTTAAAATAAATTAGATCATTATATGGGTCAGTAGCAACAACAATTTTCTTACTCGAATGAGTTCAACTCAGAACTTGTTCAAATATTTGAAAATTACAACTTTAATGTCGGCCCGAGTAGAGTTCATTTTCCTATAGCATCTCATTGTCACCCTTATGTTAGCACCTCACTAGAGCAAGAAGAAGAGGAGGTGGAGGAGGAGGAGGACTATGAGTTCTAGGATAGTTTCCCCCTCTTTTAATGTATTTTCCTCCATTTCATTTTATATTTTTTATGTAATAAAAATTTTATTCCATATTATTTTGTATCACTTCAATTATTACTTGGCTATCTCTAGGATTTATAAGTTAAAATTTAATTGAATAAAAATTTTAATTCAAGATTACCAAAATTGAGAAGTCAACGCCTTGGCGCTAGAAGGTCAACACTTTGTCACTAGAAGATTAGTGCCTCGGTGCTGAGATGGTGGAATTGGGGCATAAAATCAGAGAAGATAGTACTTATGCACTAGAAAAGAGGTTTCACAATGCTAGAACAATGTTTCGACATTTCTTGGATAGGATTACAGTGCTGCAAGTAAACATTTTTGATCTTACAATCCAACAAGGCAGTACTGCGGCACTGGCATAGTGCCTTGGTGCTTTCAGGATAGTGCTATAGCATTGAAAGTGGATATTTTGACTTTATAACCCAAGAAGGTAGTGCTAGAATGTAGCATCTAGAAGCTAATTTCAACGCATTGGAGACACAAAGTGGAGCGCCAGAGGTCCAATTTCTCGAGAGCCCTCAATGCTAAAAGCTAGGAGACTTTGTTCTAGGATAAATTTCTTGTGTAATTTGATAATTTTCACAAAAATTTGATAGCGTAACGGCTAAGCAATATTATCTTTTGAAATTTTTAATACAATATGCACTCTTCTCCCATGTTTTGGATCCAAGATCAACGGAGGGAGGATTTGCATGTCATACTGGAACCAAATTTGATGACGAAAACCTTTATATTTAAAAATTTATGATTTAATAGTTTAGATTATAAATTAATCTTAATTTTCGCAGAGTTTTTTCATGGAAATGCTTAGGATTTTATAATTAACGTGATTGCGCTCTTCTCCCTTACTCTAGATCCAAGGTTGATTGAGGGAGGATTATCATCTCACACCAGAGCTAAGATCAATAGTGGAGATCTTCTGAAATTTGTTGTGGAGCAAGAAGCAATTGCATTAGAAAGTTTCATTTCATATTTTACTTGAAATTGACATTTGCAATAGTCTTTTCCTTTCATTTTAGTTGTCTCATGTGAGGACATTCTTCGTACGAGAGGAGAGCGCGACCAAGGGAACGATAGTAAAGAGTTGTTGGAGAGAGTGCTAGAGAGTGTAGAGAGAGTGAGAAGAGACCAATAAAAGTGTCCAACATCCCCATTTTATAAAAAAATATTCCTCTAACTACTCCCGCTCTCCCAACTGCTCTCATTCTTGCCTTGGGTGATTATTGTTGACAGAGATGGTTGTTGGTAGGCCGCTCTCCACTTTGAGCAGTTATCACTAATGATGATGGTTGTTGGCCAAAGTCGTTAGTATTTCTATATTTTGTAGACTTAGGGGAATCGACACCAGGATTACGGCGCCACGATGCTTTGGGTCGAGAAGTTTTTGTCTCTCTTTTTTATTTGCAAACAATAAGCAAAAGATCAAGGTTTATGTTGGTGTTTTCTGTGGAATAGAGGGAAGAAATGACACCACATAAAGTTTAGAAATATTTTATTTTGATAACCAAATATGGCATTAAGGAATAAACATATTATCTCAAAAGATAAGCATGATCTCTTGTAATGGATTTGATCATTTCAATAAAAGACTTCTAAGGCTAATGGGTCTTTTGTGTAGCAAAATATTTTCCCGTGAACTACATGAAAATGTAGCACAAGGTTTATTTTATCTTGGGATCATAGTTCCCTATAAAGGCAAGCCTTTATAGTTAATTACATCTAAGGAAGGAGCTTTTCCTAAGAATACTCTCGATTAAATAAATAAATGGTTATTCCTAAAGACTACTAAGGTAGCTTTCAAAGGATTGATTTTAGAAAATTCAATTAAGAGAGGTCCAAATTAGAGAGTTATTTTCAAGAGTCAAATGGAAAAGAGTAGGAAATGCATATTGATACTGGGATACCAGTAGACATTTCAATTATCCTATAATTGGGCTTCAAATTTGAGATTTAACTTTAGATTTCAAGTTATCATTTTTTTAGAAATCTAGAGCTTAGATTCTAGCAACACAAGACTGCAAAAATGCCTATGGTTGAAGACTTATTTCTAAATGGATACTTTAGAACCTAGTCTACAGGTACATCTGACACATGTCAGATGCTCGACCTAATTCTATCCTTGGGAATCATTGGTCATTTTCTTCACTTGAGGGAACTAACCTATCCCTGACTCTTCTAGACTTACAACTTACTTGGAAAAGGCTTCCAGCTAACACCACCTAAGCGCATTTTAAAACCATGAGGCTAAGTCATATGAATGCAAGATGGCTGGGCTGTTGCAATTTTAGGAAAGAAATTTATGAACCTAGACTCACTCTCCAATTTCTAAGATCATATAGGGTACGAAGATGCACCTAACTAATGCATATTTTTTAAATTTTATAATTTTTTATTCAGGATTCATTTATGTTATAGGAATAAAATTTATGCCAAATGCATGCAATTAGAAAAAGATTGTGGGCCAAATCAGAATAGAAGCAGGTGTAATTCTATCATAGGCTCTCAAAGGTCAAGCCCAGATTCTCTGGCAAGGATGGAAGTCCTTCATTAATCAAGAGTGAAACAATATGATTCATGCATGATATTAAAATATCCAGCTAAGGGGTTGCTACATATTTTATCATGCTTTAATGCCTAGGCTTTCTTATGAAGATTATGAGTTGTATTTATTTTTATATTTCAATTGATTTAGTTGGGTATAAAATTTAGTTTATCCTATGAGCCTACGTCCAGACATTCATCAAAGCATAAACATAACACAGAAAGAAATCTAAGAAAAGTATGTTGATTTCTATTATAACATAGAAATAAATCAAGCCAAATTAAATTATATAAGAAAAAGGCCAATGCAGCCGGGTACTGCTATACACCCCGGAAGAAAGAAAAATGAGCAACCGAGTTCTGCCCTCATACAACCCAGCCTAGAACTACAAGTTAGATCTATGGGTCTTCTTTCCAGGAAAGTCTTCTTCTTCAGGGACATCCATCGGGCTCCACAGGGGACCAATGCACCATCTCCTGGTTGGGTCAGCTCTTGCTAATCCTAGACCCCATAGATCCTAACCTAATTCTAAGCTCAAATTTACATTTAAAATTCAAAAGAAATCATAAGCCCTACAAAACAAATGTTAGGAAATACACATGACACACATAAAGCACTTTATATTTCTCAAACATATGGGCTTAACGTTAGTTGCTTGCCAAGCCCACCTATCCTATGGACTATGTTAAGGGATTTTTAGCACCTACAAGCAAATAACAATTTTATAATTTATTTATCACAGTAATCCCTTTAACATAGTATCCTGTAAAAAATAGTGTTAAATCTATCAAGAATGCCCTAACATCCAGTCTAACGAACAAACAAGCCTAGGCATCCAGTCTAAAGCAATACACCACACAAACATATGAAGCATAACACATCATATCATAAGAGATTAAAAGAAAATCACATAGCGATCTAACCTAGATCTAAAGTCCATGACATAAGTAATCTAGTGTGTGTAAAAGTAGGGTTTGTTTGGCAAGGCTTTGCTAAGCTCCTTTAAGTTCAAGTATAAATTTGAAGTTTGATTTTATTTAATTTTTACCTTTGGGTGGTTTCAATTCAAATAATTTAGTGATTTGATTCCCATTTTTATGTTCATTTTATTTGGTTAAAGTAATATTTAAATTTTCAAGAATGAGAAATAAAATGAATTTCTTTTTTAGGTGAAACTCACTTTATTCCACATCCAAAATCCTAATGTGGTTTCCAAAAGTCTAACTAAGATCCCTAGGTATCTTAATTAATCTTTTTGATGTCATTTATGTTTGGATTAGTTTTATGTTATTTCATTTGTTTGAATTGCTTTATTTGATTTAATTTGTTTGATTTGTTTCATTTTAAATTAAGATATGTGGGTTTCAATTGATTTGTCTTATCTTAATTTAAAGAGTTTGATTTTATTCAATTTAACTTAAGTTATTAAATTATGGATTTGTAAGCTTAAGATTTAAGTTCATTAATATGAATTAGTACCTTTGCTTTGTTGATGGAATATGCTTAACCTAAACCACTTGAGTTAATTATTTGATCTAATTTGATTATCCTAGGTTTTAGATTCATTATTTAAATTTATTAGAGATGAGTGGTTTCATTAAATTTCATTGATTCAAAGGTTAAGATTTAAGTTAATTAATAATTTTATTAACCTAAGGTTTTATTTCATTAACCTAAGATTGAATTTAATCACTTTAATTAACTTAGGATATTTAGAGAATTTTCTTAATAGTTTTTTGATGTTTGGTAGAGATTAGTTTGAATTACCACTTTATTTAATGGATTAATTAATTCCCTTAACCTAAAATTTGACTAACATTGACCTAAGGATTTAGAAATTTAAAAACTCCTAAGGATATGAAATTGGCATGTAACCCTACTTGCCATAAATATTTCATATCCCTAAAGTTTTAGCTTGATTAGAGATGTAATTAGGGTATAATTAAAGTTTTAATTATTTCATTAAAACTTAAATTAAACCTAAAATATTAAGATTCATTAAGGGATTTTATTTTTTCACTTCTTTTTTACTGAAATACCTTTCCATTGAGGGTTTATTAATATTTTTTGGTTAATTGGTAGATTTACTATGATTTATTTAAGTTCAAGTTATTTAATTGCATTATTTAATTCATTTAATTATGTAATTAACTTAATTAATGATTTATTAGGTTCATATAGGTTTAATTAAGTTTAATTAGTGTTCTAATGTTCATTAATATTTATTATGTTGATTTAAGATTATTTGATTAAAGTTTTCTAATTATTTCATTAAGGGTTAATTAATCTAATTAACTAAATGGTTAAGCATATGAAATTTGAATTTCCCTTGAATTCATAGAAATAAATCCCCACAAATTCACCTAAGGAGTATTTTATGCTTAATTTCATTTCCCCAATGTTTCAAAGTAATTAGATTATTAATTTGAGAGTAATTAGGGTTTAATGTTTTTTAATTAAACCTAAATTAAGGGACAAATATCCAATAAAAATTGCGGATTTTAATTTCTAAAGATTTCTCTCAACATAATGAATCTATAGAGCTTTTATTTGTAATTTTTTGATTTTTATTTGATTTTCTATGCTTTTTAGAAGTTTTCTATATTTTTTACAATTAATTATATCTGTTAAATAATGAATTTTAACGATTTTTAAGTGGGGTCCTAGCGGCATCTGCGTGCTTGCTCTCGCCATGTGGCATCTGAGTTGGTTTGTCTCGGTGCCACATAGTTCAAAACACGGGATCGCGTACCGACCGTCTGATCAAAGATTGGACGGTCTAGATCGATCCCACGGTTCCTAAAGGGTGTAAATTGATCCGTTCCATCTAGATCTAGCCTGTCCAATCCAAATACATGGATCAGACGGCAGAGAGATTGTCTCTTTCAATTCTGGGAGCCGAGGACCGTTGATAGTATTTTGCTAATATATTTTGATATAGGTAACGAAATCACACGATTTCAAGTGCTACACAATCGTTGAAAGAAATTCTTTGATTCTATATGGTTGTGTCGTATTGAAGATTGCATTTCTTATTAAACCAACCACAATCAAATTTCCTAAGAAAAAGCTTAAGGTCAACAATGGCATACCTCGATTCGTTGGACGATTGGCTTTGCAATTGATCCTAGATCCTCAAATGCTTGAACTGAGTTTGCTTGCCAAAGAAATTAGGTTAATTTCTTACGGATTTCTCCCCAGACCAACCCTTGAGTGCTCTTTTTGGCTTTGATGGTTTGTAGTGGTTGGGGGAGGGAACTTTCATTTCATTTGATGTGAAGTGTGTGTGTGTGTGTTCAATTCTCCTTAGGGAAATCTCTTTGTGGGGTTTCCTATATGGTCGAGAGTTATATTGCTTTTTCCTAGCTATTCCTTGGTCAGTTTTGGTGATGGAGGGCCTTGGAAGCTAGCTAGTGCACTCCTTTTCCATCACACAGCTATCCTATGTGAAGAGGTGGGAAGAAGGGAGAAGGAATTTGACTTCTCCAATTCCTTTGCTTGCATTAGTTTTCCTTATTTGAATTTTATTTAATAATGCAAGAGAAGTTTAAGTAGCTTGATTAGAGATGTAAACCTTCATTAGAAGGGTTTAAGGAAGTGTCACTCCCATCCCATGTGATTTGGTTAGAAGTGGTTTGATATTTCCTTATTTCTTTTGTCTTGCTTAACTCACTTAACCTAAATTAGTTTAAGTGAATTAAACATAATTTCTTATGGGTCAAATGACCCACTTGACCCAACTACACCTAATAGAGAGTTAGGTTATGTCCCATCACCATCCCCATATGATTTAGGACAATCAATTTAGAGTTATTTTGATTTTTCTTGAATTTGAGTTCAATGTGGCTTATTTAGGTTATTTTGATTTAAGGGATTTAATTTACCTAATCTAGGCCTCCATGGATTCAAATTCCTTTGTTATTGTGATTACATATATTCATTTGATTATTTAAAATATTTTTGGTGATTTAATTTAGTCAGATTTAGTGGGTTGACCTTTTGACCAAGTGGGCCCACTTAAGTCAATTCTAGGTTGACTAGAGTTGACTTTAGGTTTGACATTGAATTTTTATTTTATTTGCATTGATTCACTTGATTTAATTTATGTTGGATGTTTGATTTGGTTTTGGTTTTGCATGTAGTGGGATTAAGGGTTGTTGTTGTTGTTTGATTTGGTTTTGCATCAAACCAAGTAAATTGGATTTAGCTCAAATTGCATTTCCTAAGTTACTAAGCATATTAACTTGAATAGTGAATTAGGAAATCCTTATTTGAACTTGAGCTTTTCTTATTGCTAAAATGACTTCTTCCAAAAATGAGGTCAATAGTTTACCTTTGACTTTATAGATAAATCAGAACAAAATGACACATTTAAGGCAAAAATTAGCAAGCCATAGGTCGTTTCCACTATTGGTTTTTTTATTGAGCCTACCTCATTGGCAAGCCTTTCAGAGGTAATGATTGGAGACCCTTTCTACCACTTATCTTCATATGATCTTCTTATCAAGGATCTCATCCACTATTAGCTTCTTATAAAAATCTACCTAGTAAGTGTGTCTTTTAAGAGTTTTTTAATGTATTATGTTAATAATAAAAAGTACTTAAAAATCAAGCTTTATCTTAAAGAATTTGGCTAAATGAGGAGCTTAACATTTTTTTAGTTTTTTTTTTCGTGATAAAATCTTCCTCTATATAAAAGCAAATAGTATTTTGGCACTCCTATTTAATAACTATAACAATTTTCTTATAATTGACTCTTTTATTTTACTATATTTTACAGCTTATTATTTATATATTACTCATATAAATAATTATCGAGGTGTCCCTAGTGAAATAAACCTTTAATCTTTTCTTTTAGTGAATAAATTTTTCTATCGAATAGCCTCTTCAATGATGAAAATGTTGATATTAAGATTAATTTCCACCACTTTAATTTTTTTAATGTTCTTGGCCACTTGATTTATACTTCATTCGATGTGCAATAATAACCTAATCAAAGTGATTTATACTTCTACTCGATAAATAATGTCAGTGCATGAGCATAGTATCTTAACTTTTATGCCCTAGCTTTTATGGTTAAATTATTTCAGATGGAAAGGTTCACAAATGGTGTTAAAAAGTTGTGTGCTAAAAAATCTTAAAAGTAGAGAAATCTTTCTTTCCTAGCTTTATATGAGGGTTCAATACACATAAAG
Organism: Cymbidium sinense; assembly: GCA_021442155.1. Classification (NCBI taxonomy): domain Eukaryota; kingdom Viridiplantae; phylum Streptophyta; class Magnoliopsida; order Asparagales; family Orchidaceae; genus Cymbidium; species Cymbidium sinense. The sequence goes on from CM038219.1 coordinate 182,889,132, forward strand.
ATAGATGATAAAAGATAATATAAGTTTTTTATGTGAGAAATCTAAAAAGAGAAAACCATGTGCTTGTCCTAGCTAAATAGATTCATTATATAATTGTAATTACAAGAGTTTATTCCCCATCAATTAGTGAAGATGGGATTACACATTCGAAAATAGTTTTCTGATATATGTTGTAAATATTATTAGAGAAGACATAGAAGATGAAGATGATCAAACGATGGTGATTGGGAGGCAATAATATGACAAAAGTAACTATGGTTAAAAATTATCCTCAAAAGATCATAATTTTGTGATCTTAGATAAAAAAAAACTCTAGTCAAACAATAATGGTTAAGGGGTTATAATTAGGAGATAGTGATAACATGTTATGGTTGGACAATAATGACTGCAAGTGATGATGATCATCAATTATTGGGTGGAGCTCAATGTAGTTGAAAGTCTAAGTTTAGCTCCCAAATCCAAGCTCCTCGCCCCCTTTGTGTAATGAATAGGACATTTTGATATTCTAACCAAAAATTTATGATGTTCCATTAGACAACTTATATTGAATTTTTTCTATTATAGACTATTTTTTTCATTTATTTTGCTTAATGTTCTCAAAATTGAATGTAATTGGACTCATTGAATTCCTCTTGACACTTGTTTTGCTTATAACAAGCTAAATTTAGATTTTATTTGACCCCTCAATTAATACTTTGATTTTTTTAATTATATTTTGATGCTTTGATTTGGGCTTAACTATACTAGGATCTAATTAGTTTTGATGTTATTAGATTTGTGTTATTAGGATAGTTTGATTTAATTATAATCTAGTTGAAATTAGAGTTTCTATGACTTTGAATTTAATTTAAACAATGTTTAGTACATTTATTGCATTGAGATTCATACCTCATCAACCAAAATTTTCATCATGTATTAATTATTACATATGTAATAATTTTGAAGTAGCAAGTAGATTTGAATAGATTTAATTAATCCCATGTTATTTAAAGTGTTTCTTTACAAAACAATGAAAAATAATTTTTTGTGATTTTTACAATTAGGAGACTTAAGTGAGTCTTCATAAATATATATTAATATCTTTTGATGTTATTATTATTATGAATAATAATAAATCACATGCCTTCCTTTATATTCTTCTCTGATTTACATCATAATCATATATTAAAAATGCATAACAATGCATGCCCATTATATACATGAAATATAAGCAAACAATCTCTAATCGTAAAAGACAATGAACTAGTTTTAGTGTGCGTTTAGCACACTGGAGCAGTGGAATTGTATTTTTCAACTTGATCTTGTTAAGTGCGGTGACAGTAAGGAAATTGTAATATAACTTTTTTAAAATAAAAAATTATAATACCATCAAAAATTTTAGATAGTAACTCCACCATTATTTTTTTCAAACAGCTATAGCTATCCTAAACATACCATTAGTTATAATTTTAATCATAATATAAAAGATTTAATATCTTTTAGTTTTATTGAGCAATTTCATTGTTAAATTTTGTCTTTAGACTAAATCAATTGTAAAAAAATAATTAAGGAAATTTAAAAGTATTATATTATAATTATAATTAGCAGTAAATTCATTGAAAATATGTAATAAAGGAAATAGTTAATCATAGTCTAAAATACAAAAAACCAACTGTATAACTAAATCAATATAAGAAGTTATATTCCTATGATTTATTTAAAAAAAAGCATATGAAAGATATTTTGTAGTTGTAGAAGAATTAGATGTTCATCTAAATAAGAAAACTCGAGATAGTTTTGGCGCATTTAAAATATAGAAGATTTTTTTTTTTTTTTTTGGAAGATAAGCTGTAAGGGTAAATAAATTCTCGCATTTCATGCATCTCGAACCTGCGACTCCGTATTGAGAGCAAAGCCTCCAATTGACGGATCGAATGGTCTCAAGCACATAAAAAATTTAGCTATTTAAATGATAATGTTTTAAGAAAGTATCAGAGATTTATAATTTTTAAAGCCAAGCATTACAGCTGTTACTACTTATTTGTTTACTTTTTCATTTGATCACGGGCGTTGCTATGGCTTCCAAAAAATTTTACATAAAATTTATTTTAGAATTGTTTAACTAATAGATTAATAAATAAAAAATATTTTAATTTATTCATATATATATATATATATATATATATATTGTCTTGTTCTCAACCCTCTTTTTTTTTTTTTTGGATGGGTATATCCAACACCTCACTATCTTATGGGTGGGGATATCATTATATTGTCGTGGGAGTAAATCTTCATTATCGGATCCACTGATATTTTATCCACCTTGCGGAGATCGACCTTGTCAGATTCTTAATCACCAGCACCAACTAGAGACGGTGGGTTCTCAACCCTCCTACCTGTCTAGTGCGTGTCCCTAGATTCCCCATCTGACGCTATGGTCCCGCCAAAGCTCCTTTGCATCTTCTCCGTTCCCCACAAGCCCCTCAGCACATATTTTGTTTACTAGTTACCAAAAAGGAGAGATTTGCAGCCGAGCTGAGTGCACTATGTGAATATTTGAGTTCAAATTTATTTATTATTATTATTATTCTTAAATTTGATTTGAATTTTTCTAAATGATGCTCAAATTTGAGCTTATTTATAATTATTGAGCTCAAATTCAATTTCAAGTTTATTCAGTAGCTCAATTTAAATAGAATTATAGAGCCTGTTAATGAACAGCTTCTTTAATGAATGAATGAGCATTAATGAAGTCATAATAGAGCTCCTTAATAAGCTTGTCCAAGAGCTTTAAATGATAATGTTTATGAACATAAATGAATCGAATGAAATATATTCAAGTATATTCATTTAGCAATCGAGTATTTACAAAAATATTCAAGCTCGTTCGATTAGTTAATCAAATGATCATGAACTAACACTAATCAAGCTAACTCACAAGTAGTTTGTCGAATGCTTTGTTCATTTACAGCCCGAGGATGGACGTGATATTCTCTATAAAAATAAAAAAGTGCCTTCTTTTATTTAGCATAAAAATGTTTTTTTATTGATCAAATAATTATGATGAAGAGAGATATTTTTTTCTAGATATTTTAATCACATTTAAGGAGCTTATTTAAAGTGGCTTGAACATTTTAAAACATTGGGAATATATATCTAAATTTTTTGTGTTTTACAATTTAGGTAATGAATCTCATTCTCATTATGCATGAGAAGACATCACTTTTACCCACCGTCTCTTAGCTTCAGGTTGGTGGGGCGAGGAAATCCTCACGATCAGTTCTTCTCGAGGAGGAGCCTATACCTGGGTGGGGACGCGTGTGGATGACGAATGTGGCGCTAGGCTCTTGTGGGATTAGTCACAACGACATTCTCACCCACAAGATGGGTAGGGTGTTAGGTGGATACCCATTGCAAAAAAAAACCACTTTTTTATGTTGGCCTTAGCTTAAAATATATTAATAAAAAATGAGATATAAAATGCATAGGTATAAAGGGAGAAAGCATTAGACCAAGACCAAGACCAAGTCAGGAGATATTTTTAATGATTACAAATACTATAATGAGAAGATAGGAAATGCAATTAATCTAAAGCATATCACTTTGATTAGTAATAAAATTATTAGCTTTAGAAAAATCATATCCTTTTAAATGATTTAGTTTAATAAGATATCAAGATCATATGAGTTAACCTTAAGATACATTATTGTACGTACTTTGATGCTATGATTGTTCACAATATTTTAATTAGGCCATTTTTATGTGTAGGCTATTTGATATTTGAGGTGATATTACTTTGAGTGTGAATAAAATTCAAGATTTATTACTATACTTTGTTGTCAATGTGTTTACACCGCTAAATTATTTTGCTCGATTTGGCTTGAAATATTATCTTAGAGGTAATAAAAAATGATTGTGGAACCCACAAACTTTGAAAATTAAATTTTATTTTTATGATTAAAATACATCATTAAGAATGATATATTTTCTTGAAATATATAAGTATTATTTTGCAATGGATTCAATGACTAAAATAAAGATAATTATTGATTTTGTTGTATTTAAATATAACATAGAGAATAATATACTATTTCAAGAGACAGAAATATCATTTTAATATGGATTCAAATATAATAATAGAAAAGATTTTAAATTTTGTTTGGTCTACATTCACGATCACTTTTGAATTGAAATCAATTATATTTTGATTTTAGGGTACAAATTCACTATAGAAGCGTGTTTTTATAGTTAATTATATTTTATAGGATATTTTATAGGAGAGGTCTGTTAAGAACACTCTCGAAAATAGTAGTAGTGGATAATCTCATGATTTAAAATTTCATCCAAAGATTAATAATTTAGAATTTTAAAAGGAATTGGCTTAAATTTTAAACAATTCTTTTCAAAGACCAAAAGAAAATATATAGGGAGCACTAGATATTGAGAAATTGAGAAGTTCTCCAACTATCTTATGATTTGGCCTTAATTTTTTAATGATTTAAATTTATTTTATTTGAGTTATTAATTTTATTAAAAATTGGAGACTTAAAATTTATTAACACAAGGCTATAAAAATACCTCAGAGATGAGGACTTCTGATGTAGCCAAAAAGAAAATGGTTAGTCTTGGATCATAAACTGAGTTGAGAACCACTATGAAGTTGTTACTCGAGCCTAAGTTCAATAATGTGTAAAGGACTTATAATTCTCAACTCCACTTAGAATTGAAACAGTCTTAGTTTAGTTGGACTTACAATCCCGATCAGAAATGATGACCAACTAATTTACATAAGTGTTTTAAAATTATAATATTCAATTTGATAAAATGCAAGATGAGTAAGCTATTGTTTGTTAAGAATAAGATCTTAAACTTAGTTGCTAAAGTTAAGGAATAAATGATATACAATGCTTTTAGCTAATGTTCTTCATTTTAATTAATAATTTAATCTTAATGTAAGTTTAATATATAATACAATATAAAATTTTTTAAATAGTTTTAGCATAAATCTTTGATGCTCCTATCTATGAGTAGTGGTGCTCACCATCATCGATCATGAGGTTCCTACATGTGGTTATGTGTGGGGATAGTGTTAAAAATAAGAAATAAGTGCAATATGAATGCAAATGGTGATACACCTAAGGGTTCATTCTTCATTTTATTCTTATGCCATTTATTTATTTTTATTTGAATAAAAAAATTTGTTTCTTAAACACCTACCATAGTTAAAAGTCTAGACCACACCCACACCACACCTAGAGGTAAGCAAATGCATAAACCTATGAAAAAAGCATGTTGTTCTAGTTCACATCATGAGTAAACACACATCAAATAATTTAAATAATTATATAAAAAAAGTACATGATCAGTGTAGCTAGATTAGACCTACTGACTCGACTCAACCTGTGGGTTTTCAAGCTTCATCTATTATGATCTCTTTGCTCTAATGACAACAAAGTTTCACCCTTAGAGTGTTCATCTTGTTTTCTTTATACTATTTTATAATACCATAATATTATACAAAACTTCCTATTTCTTAACATTATATTTTAAAAATAAAAATTACACTCTTTTTTCTTCAGAATAGAGATTAACGACATATATTATATTGCAAACATACATTCATTTCTCCATTTCACGTAGAATGCTTAGCATTTTCAAGTGCCAAGCAACCTATCCTATTGATCATGCAAAATAGGCTTTAGTATTTTTAAATAAGCACAATGTAAGAAAATTTATTAGTTTTTTTATAGTATTTCATCATGATCATAATTATAGCATTGCCCCTTTTTAATCAAGGCTACATATAGAAAACAACTATGGGATTAATCCTAATGACTTATACAAATGACCATAAATTACTTATTATCACATTAATCATCATAATGTCACATCTCAATACCATAACATAGTATAAATATTCAAATAAGACCATGAATCTCAACCTAAAGGTCTAAGGGTTTTGCCCACCATATCTAGCATCTAATATGTGATAGGTCATGTTGGTGTTTGCCTATTAAGTTTTGCCTTTTGGTTTAAGTTTAAGTAATTAATGATTTTGAAAATATTTGTTTAAATTTTATTTGTTAAAATATCATATATTTAGCGATGCATGAAGGTGGATAAAGCTCACCTTTATGTGAACTTCATTACCAAGAGATGTTAGACAATATAAAATGTATCTTACATTACAATAATGAAATATATTTCATAATACCTTCAAACTATTCAAAGAATTTTATCATTAGTTTATTTTACTTTTTTAAAGAAAATTAATAAATATCAAAATAATCTCAAAAAATTATGATAATTTTCTATAGCTAGAGAATATTAAAGGAATGCCCTTTTAAAATTTTAATCTAATTTAATTTATATCTATTTGATTAAAAAATTTATAAAAATTAGAGTAAATTTCAATAATTGTAGATTTTTTTTGACTTGGGAGAGTCATAGAAGCATTCTATGAATTTTTTAGATTTGGTAAAACTTTATTACAATTTTATATTTTAATTATTATTTTCTAATTAATTTTCTATTTTAATTTTATATTTTATGAAAATTTTTCTAAAGGTTTATGACCTTCCATGATAATTTGGTATTAATAAAGTTTGATTAATATTTTATAAATCAATTAATTAATTTAAATTATTTAATTATATTATTTATTAATTATTTAAAAGTAAATTATACTTTTCTCTAGTTTTAAATTTTATTTTTTTATAGTTAAAATTTTGGTTCATATTTTTAAATTTTAATTTGAATTATTTATATTTTCAAAATTTCAAGGGATAATTATATTATTTATATTTGTATTTTATTCATTTATTTAATTATCGAACTCTTTAATTAGAAGCAAAGGATGAGAATTTCTTATTGAAGTTCTCTCGTTAAGATAAATTTAAAATTACCTTTTAAACTTTACTTAAATTTTCTTGATTTTATTTGAATTATATATAGTTTATTTAAGAAAATTTTATATGTTCATTAAACTTAAATTTTTTTTAAATTCATATCCTAAACTCTCTGAGGAAATTTAGAGGAGTTACAGTCCAAAGAACATCTGATAGAAATTTGGGGTTAATTTATTTTATATTTAATTTTTAATTTTTAAAAATTTTCTATTTATTTTAAAATTAGTTAACGAAATTAGGACTTTTATTTTTCATAAATTATCCGCTTTTATTAAATGCATATAGAAATTATTTATATATTTATGTTTTTTGCATAATTAACTATGGATTTTAATAGTTTTCCACAATTTTTTTAAATTTTAAAACACAATTTAATCTTTTTAAGACATGGCAAGTGAATTGGCACATGCTTGACATATGGCAGGTTGAGATTAGGTGAAATAAGGTTGAGATGTAATGGCAAACTATGGGATAGATCTTAACTATTTGATCAAAAAACGAGTAGCTTAATTAGACCCGCTATTTCATTGAATTTAGTAAGAGTTGTATGACTTGGCTTGATCATCACCATCTATTCCAATTAAAAGGAATAAACGGCTATAATTTCATCTTATATATTATATAATGATCATTGCATTACACTTGTCTAGTAGACCTCTTCTCACCCTGACTGAGCACTTCATTCTCATTCTCTCTCGATCTTGTCGACTAGCCTTATGTTGAGCAGATTCATGCACACTAAGGATCCCAACTATTTTAAGAGCTATGAGACAATTAAAGCCTTCCCATAGAAGGATCCTTAGAAATTAGGTACTTGTAAGCTTAATATGTTATATTAAATGTTTACAAAAGAAAAAGTTGGCACTTAAAGCACATTTGTCATATTTGGCCTTGATTATTTAGTCATAATTTATTATATATTATATAACACAATAATCTCTTTCACATATATTTTTTAAATTTATACATTATATGGATATCTATAATGAATGATCATAGATGTATAATAAATAGGTTGCATCCAGGCAAAAAAATGATTAACTTATAAATTCTTGAATGATGTTAAGCACTTATGTATATGGCATCTCAACTTCTTGTTTATCTTTAAGAAGGAAAGTATCGATGTTGATGTGTGAGGCACAAGAATTAGGTCTATTTAATACCGGAAGAAGTTAGATTAGACTTGTATCACAGGAGGTTCTATTTAATTTATTAGTTATTGACTTCACATGGTGAGTAAAAAACATATATCAATATTGACACTAGTGTATCCACAAGCTATACACCTTCAACTAAATATGACTCTAGAAGATATGAAGAAATGATGCTTAATATAGCAAGAGATCAATTTTCCAAAGTAACAAAAGTGGAACCACCATATAAAGAAGCTAAAAAATTTTGAGATCTGTCAAATACAACATAATGACCATTATCGGAATGTTGCACGAACCACTCTAAACTATCTATGGTTCTATGCATCTAATTTGAGTACAAACTAACTTACAAGGAAATTTTGTTCTAGAGGATTTATATAGAGTAAAGAATTGGGTGTCAAAATTAGGTTTGAGTTCATAAAAAATTGATTGTTTTGTGAATAGGTGTATGCTATACTATAAAAATGATGCAATGGTTGTTGAATCCAAATTCTTTAGAGTACCTAAATTCAAGTTGCTTAGTATAAAATAACACAAATAGAAGAATGTTTCCTACAAGCTATCGTTCTTCTTGTCACTTATTCGATATTTTCAAAGGCCATATGCATCTATGTGTTTAGCTAAACATATGAGATAGCACCATAAGAGAGTAAATGAATTAAATCTCTTGTGTCATCCATTAACATTTCAACCATACTTATCTTGAATTTGTAGCTAAGCCAAAATTAGACTTGATTTATGTGGTGGTAGTTTCATGCTATATAATCAGTCCGTGTCATCTTATTCATGTTAGCTAGTGACAATTACACCTTAAAATCTATCTCTAGAGATGTGCATAACCACACAATTTATGTTCCTAACTCTGTTTATACTATGCCACATAGTCTTAAAGAAAAAATTAATGTCCTTTTGCAACCTTTAATAGTTGAGCTAAATTTTTTTATGGAACAATGGTGTACTCATATATGATATGGCTACAACACAAAAGTTCTAGACAGAGACAATACTCATGTAGAGTAGCTATGATTTTTCATATGAAATGTTATCAAGGTGAGATAGTGGCGAAAAATTGGCATGTCTATACATCATGGATTTATCAAAGATATTTATTTAAAAAAAAACTTCATAATTTGAATGTTATTGTATGTTCCTATCAATTGATCACCCATTCAGAAGATATAAGGATGTTTTTTTTTTTTTCAAAAATAGAGTTAAAAATTCAAACTTCTACTAAGATAAAGTGAATGGAAAATTATTAGATCAATTTCAACAATAATTAATTCCCCAATGTTATTTGAAAGTTATATTTCAGGTTATAGTGCAAATCATAACTAAACAAAAAGAAGTATTTTCTAGGATTTACCTTACTAGAAGGGCAATTTGATTAAGAATAATCTTGATGTCATGCATATAGAAAAAAAAATCTCTTTAACAATATATTCAACACTATGATTGATGTTAAGAAAAAAGGAAAAAATTAATATGAATGTTAGATTAGACTTAAATGAATATTACAAGAGAAAAGGGTTAGAGCTAAACAGACTATGTGATAAAATTTTAAAGCCTAAGACAAATACTACCTCCCATTAGATAAGGGAAGAATATTTTGTGAGTGGGTATAATCATTGAAATTATCAAACAATAATGTATCTAATTTCATTATATGCATTGACTTGAGAATAGGGAAGATATTTAAAATGAAATATCATGACTATCATATTTTCTTATAGTACTTATTACCACTTGCATTTAGTGACTTACCTTATCAAATTCCAAATCTTTTGATTGAGCTTAATTTATTATTTAAGGAATTATATTCAGCTTTTTTTAAATGAGGATTATTGACCCCACTACGGTATTCCTAGAGTTAAGACATTTCTAATGGTTAAGAGAACATTGATCCTAAGCTTAGATACTTTTAGGGTTCAACCCTAGGGTTTGACTTTGACTTTGGTCAAGTAAGGCCCACCCACCCTAAGCCCAATCAAACCATATACCAAGCCAACCTCTCAAACTCAAATTGATTGATTACAAATCAAACAAAACCCAAAACCAATCAATTCCAAGCCAAGTTAGATCTATTATGATTTAATTTGGCTTAATGGCTAAGTTGACCTAACTTGACCCATTTAGTTTAAAAGGGCTAAATCCTAAATTAATCTAATCCAAGTAAAACTAAACTCACGCTAACCTATTTGAACCTCAATTGAACTTGATTGAGCCTTAATTACAACTCAATTGGATCATTAAGCCAAACATGCCCTTAACCCAAGTTGACCCATTCGAATCCTATAGGGCCAAAGTTCAATCTAATTTGATCTAAGTCAAATTGAATCAATCCAAACCTCATGATCACTCAAATCATTCAATTAAATATTCCAATTCATTTTAACCAACCTAATTCCACTAATTGGTCCAACTTAACCCAACTTGACTCATTTGGCCAAAAAGGTTCACGTGTGTCAAAACCCAATTTAACTCGGATTGATTGCAATAAAATATATCAATCAACTTCAAATTCATCAGTAAACATGTTCCAACACTTTTTGATCTCAATCAAACCTAATCAAGCCAATTGACTCACTTGACCCAATTTGACAAAAAAATGTCAAATTGAGTCAAATTCTAATTCAACTCAAATTGGACCAAATCAACCCATCTAATCACTTTTAAAATAATTATTGGTGATGATCTATCACTCTATTACACTCAATTGAACCTAATTGAGCCAATTTGTCCATTTGACCTTAAGAGTCAAATTGGGCCAAACATAATTCTAAACCAAATTGGATTGAACCAATGTCTTCAATCAATCATAAGTTAATAATTAAACACCCTTGAACCATCAATTGAAGCTAATTTGATCAAACCAATCCAATTTACTAAATTAGAATAATTTGGCTCAAAGGACAAAATTGAACTAAAACCTATTCTAAATTAAACAAATTCAATTCAAAGCTTCCAATCATTCTCAAATGTTTAATCAAACATAACCCGCCCCCTCATCTAACCCAATTTGGTCATTTCGATCAAATTGATTAACTTAGCCTATTTGACTCATATAAACCCATATGAGTTAAATCCAAATCCACTTTAAATCGAATCAAACTAATTACACCATTATGTTCCAAGTGATCATTTGAACCTAATTCAATAACTATTTTGATCCAATTTGATCAATTGGTCAATCTAACCCATTTGAACCCAAAGGTTTATATAGGTTAAAGTGAGCCAAACTAAACTAAACCAAATCCAACCTCAACTAAACTTAACATGACTTATGTATTTTGTCTATATAATTAATGATAAAAAAATATTAAAAAAAAACTTAACATGACTTATGTTAATTCCCCTTGACCTGCCCAAGTGGACCCAACCTAAGGTGAACTTAGTTTAGTCCAAAACAAGTGAACCAAGGGCTCCAAATAAGATAGAAATAAAAAATAGAAAGGCTCAACCCCTCCTTTTATCTTGGGCAGCCATCTTAATATGCCTTGAGCTCCACCATGCTGACTAGACCTAACCAAAGCTTTTGGACTTAGCCATTGACCAAGGTGAGGTCCCTCTCACCTTGGCCGACCCCTCAGTTCACTCCCCATGGGATGTCCACTTCATGGCAGGGCACTAAACTTGTTGAGCCACTGAGGGACATCCATTTCACCAATCTTATGCCATTTCCGGCTATCCCTGCTAGTTGGCTGGCTACCATGGCCTGAACTAGGGGTGTAAACGAGTTGAGCTTGAGTAAACAGAACTCTTGTTCATGTTCGTCTTGTTTGAAATTTGTTTTGTTCATGTTTGGCTCGTTTATATATCGAGCTTGAAATACGTTAGTGTTACTCATTTAATTAAACAGCTACAGAGGCTCATAACGAGCTTTTTTTTTGGCGTATATGAGGAGGATTGACCTCGACAATATTTTGCATAACAAAAAAGCGTAAGCCATGCATTTGTGATATATGAATGTGTTCATATATAATAATAATAATAATAATAATAATAATAATAATAATAATAATAATAATAATAATAATAATAATAATAATAATAATAATAATAATAATAATAATAATAATAATAATAATAATAATAATAATAATAATAATAATATAATAAATAATAGTAATAAATAATAATAATAATAATAATAATAATATATAATATAATTTGTTATTTCGAGTTAAATCGACCGATCGAACAAATAATTGTTCATGTTCGTTTATATATCGAGCTTGAAATGTCGTTGTTATTTCGTTTAATTAATTAACGAATGAGCTGAACACAAGCTTCATAACGAGCCGAACATGAGCTATTCGAGAACAACGAGCTTTTTTGAAAGCCCTAGCCTGAACTAACCATTTTGGTTGGTGCACCTCCTCCCTCATTCAAACTCAATAAAAATCTTCCTTGGAACATTCCCCTCACTCCCTCAAGTTCCTAATGCCTCTTAAGCACCCCATCACCAATGAGACCTAGCCTTCCCTCAATTCAACCCCTCTCAAACCCAACTCCACTAATCATTACCCAAACTCAAATTAACTCTTCACACACCTTCCTCTCACTTAGGCGATCTAAATTGAATCAAGAAACACTCAATTCAAACACTAGATACTACTCTTAGACCAACTCTGATGAGCTACACCATGGCGTTTAGTCTATAGGAAGATCGGTGGGGAGGCAGCTTGTGATTTTCTAAGTAGAGCTTCACCTCTTCAAATCGAAGCTACCTCACTCATTGAGCCATTGATCTACAACCTTGACGAGATAAATTCTAGCAAATTATAGAAAATCCCCTAGGTGTTGATCTTTTATAACGAGTTTGTGGTTTGATGCGAATCCAATCATAGATCCCCTTAGAATCATTCCCTCATCGACTTGGAATCGATTACGCCATTGAATAAGTTCCGATGAGCTCGGATCGAATGACGAAAGATGAATGATATTTTTCTTTCACTAGAGATCAACGACGGATCATCCGTTGTTTGTTCTTTGTGATTAGAACGAATGATTATTTGCATTAAATTTTTATTTTTATTTTGAATTTATCCACAACATTAATCTTCGTCATCCAATTTGTGATCGGACGACTGAGGAGAAAGTGCATCCGCCACCACTAAATCAGTAGCCACGAGGGATAATTTAAACAGTCAATCCAGCAACGTCACGTCAAAAGCATTGTTGTGTCTACGCTTATATGGTGCCAACTATATAAATAGATTAATAAAAGATTAAAATGAGTTTTAATTATCAAAAATTTTAAAATTCATAACTAATTATAAAAAAATTAAAAATATATAAATACATTTATTTTGGAAAGCTTAAACATACGAGAATCTAAGAAAATAAAAACCTTATTTTTTGTTAAATGAATAGTGATTAATTAGGATTTGAAGTTTTAATTAATTAGCTTAATTAAACTTTAATTACTTGGCTAATTGATTTAAAATTTTGTATGACTGTTTCTTGGGATGACATTTGCCTTCCATAATTTTCTTACAATAATTTTCCAAGTAAATTTTGAAATTCAAATTTTGAAATCATAATTAGTCATTTTATACATTTAATAATTATATAAAATTAAGAAATTATAATAATAATTATGGAAACTTAATTATGCATTAAAAGAGTGATGGTGACTAGAGGAATTAATTGGGACTCTTGGTTCTAATTATTTCTCAAAATCATCATAAAGGGTTTTTATTTGATTAATTAAATCATTAATTAATTTAGAGCTTAGGAAAATCATAATAATTAGTGTAGATCATTAAAACTTTTGACTAAGCCCTTTTTGAGCTCAACTAATAAAGAGATTTCAATGAAGTCAAAAACCCCAATTGATTTAGGGTATTTTGATTGTAATTAATGACTTTGGATTTTTCCTATTTGTTTAATTAACCATTAATTATGAGCCTAATTGCATTAGAATTTTTAAGACATATTAATTTTATATTTACATATCTCCAGTAATTTTTTCCTAATTTTTGGGCTCATACTTAGGGCTTAATTGAATTTATGGGCTCCTTTGGGGCTTAATTGATTTAATAATTAATTCTTAAAAATTATATTAACCACTTTTAAATCACTTAATGAATAGAGGTGGATCAAGGAATAATTTTAATGATTCTCTCTCATCTTTAGGATTTAATAACTCAAATCTCAAAAATTAATCCTTAATGAATTTGATTAGGCTTAAGGGTGTTTATCTTAATATGAATGTCCTTAGGAATTAATGAATTCAAATGGGTTGATTGATAGTATTTAATTGATTTGTTTTAATTATCTATGAATTTTAGTTTCTTATGATTCATTCAATCATGTTTCAAAAATAAAATAAAAGATTATATTTAATTATATGTGTTTGGATTAAATAGTGTGGCTATTATTACTAGTAAATCTCATATTATTTTTTTAATAAATTAATATAAATATAAACTAGTATAACTAATTAAAATTCAAATATAGATCTTATATGTATGGGCTACAATTTGAAAGGGTATATAGCCTGGAAGCCTAAGGTTTCAAGGCTACTAGTCCGAATGAGGTCTTGATATCTCTTGTCTTCGATATAACAATGGTACGTACCTTGAGATTTGTAGTGAACTACATACTAAGGATAAATTATTTTGACTTATATATCTAAAGTATCTCAAAGTTTCATAATTTCATTCTTGTGTCCATGTATGTATGTATATGTATATGAATTAACAAGTGTATAGTCTAGATATTCACAAGCATGAGACATTAAGTAGTCCCAAGGGGGTCTATGATTACCTCACTTCTCTAGTTCAACAATGGCACATATTTGTATAAATTCAATATATTAATGTGCATATACATACATAAGTCATAAATAAATTAATTTCTTTTACAAAATTCATACATCATATTTTATATAATATAAACTATATGCATTAGTTCATTCATGTATCAAGTGTGGAATAAGAAAAGAGTATATATATATATATATATATATATATATATATATATATATATATATATATATATATATATATATATATATATATATATATATATATATATATATATATATATATATATATATATATTAAACCTAGCAATTCAACTAAGTAAATATTAAAGAATAATGAAGTAAAGCCAAGAAAATACTATTAAATTAACCTTCGATTGATTTTATTATTCCTAAGATGCCTTTCATATTTAGATAAACTTCTTAAATTAAATCTAACTAATAGAGTTAAATAAAATTTTATAACACTTCATCAAGATAATTAAAAACCCTAAGAGCTCATTCCCTAAATTCAACCTGGGTTAAGGATTATGGTGGATTTTATTCCTCCTTTTATCTCTTTACAACTCCAAATCAAAATAAAACCCAAAATGAAATTAAAGATTTAAGTCTAAAATTCATTTCAAGTTATTAAATTACATAAAGTGTAATAATTCCTAATAGGGAACTTGAACATTCATCATTAAAAAATTCAAACATCAAAGACCAATTATGACATATCACACTAAGTTTAGCAGACACATGAACATGCTAAGTCAATGGTCTTAATCTTAGGTTAGGCCGATGTTTATTGTGATGATATAATATTTTATTTTGTGATATAATATTTTAGACAAGATGTCAGGATTGATTGTGCGTAGTCTGGATGTTAAGGCGACATTAGACTAATGATTATTTTCTAGGGGATTATGCTTAAAGGAACATTGAAATGATAAAAAATATAAAATTTTCTTTCTTGCATGTGTTACTTAAGTTCTAAACATAATTCATTAGGATTTGTGGGCTTGATGACCCAATATATAATTCTAAGTCCAAATGTCTGGAATATAATTCCTTGGCTTGAATATATGTTAAGCTAATTATTTTTGTAGTTGTAGTTATAGTTTCATTTTATAAAAATATAATTTTTTTGTAATAGGATTAGGATTAGTATTATGGGGTTTAGGATGAGTGGCCTAGAAGGCCTTATGATGCATAGAGTGCACAAATCTAAGAAGTAAAGATGAAGATGAAGAATTGAAGAACCCCATAGCTTTATTTTCAATTGTACTTAATTATAATTCGAGTTATATAATGGTAGATCGGCTACCCAAATTTTTTTTGGGGTGTACAACTGTATCTAATCACACCGGCCTTTTATTCTTTTAAGCGATTGATGTATAATTATTCTGTTTACATTGATTGTGCAATAGAAATGATACATTTTTCATAGTTTTTTTTTAAATTTGATTGATTGATGTAGCCTGAATGTGGTAGACTCTTTAGGAAACTTAATTTTTTGATTCCAATTAATCAACTGTAATTAAATTTTAATAATTTATAATCTCAATATAAAGCCTAGGATTCTAATCAAAGAAAGAGTGTGATGTGAATGATTATCTAAAAGAAATAGGAGGATAGTCCCAATCAATATCCCATAGTTCTATCATCCCAGGACTGTCATTATTACAATCTACTAAAATCAGATGGCTATTAGTCATAATGACTAGTGATGTTGACTAGTAGTCATAGGTTGCCTCATCTCAGATATGACGAGTAAATAAGAGGTGTTATGTATGTATTTAGTGAATTAAGGGTAAACCAAATTTTATAAGCTTATACAATGATTCAATGAAATCTGTGTTGCAGACATATGTAGAGCTTACATCCATTGAATGTTGTCAAGGTGTTCGCATGGCAAACACAAAGGTTGGACTTACATCCCTTTCGAATACTAGATATATTTTAGAAGTTCATCTGACAAACTATATGGATTGGACTTACATCCCTTGAAATATTAGTTATATTTTAAAAGTTTGCCTAGAGAACTATATGGATTAGGCTTATATCACTTGGAATGCCATCAGGGTGTTCGTATGACGAATATATATATTAGACTTACATCCTTTCGGAATGATAGTATATTTTAGAAGTTTGCATGGGGAACATAGAGATCGGGCTTACATCCTTTGGAAGGCCATTAGGGTATTCATATGGCAGACATATGGATTAGACTTACATCTCTTTGAATGTCATTATGGTGTGACATTCACATAATAAAATATATGGATTGGACTTACATCCCTTAAAAGGTTAGTATATTTTAGAAGTTCACATGGCGGACATGGAGATTGAACTTTCATCCCTTGGAATGTCAATATGGGTGTTTGTATGGCGAATGTAAAAGTATTTGGTTTGATTTTTTTATTATTATATGTAAATTTTTTTAAGCACAATGCCTCGGCGATGTAAACAAGGCACCACAATGCCATGGTGCTGAGAAGTTGGCACTTTGACACTTGAAACTCAGCATCTCAATGCGGGTGAGACATCATCATGACACTATCAGTTAGGAACATGAGTCTCAAAACCAGAGAGGGCAGTGCTTCGGTTCTATAAACGCAGCACCGCCGCACTGAGGCGCCATAAAGAATAACATAAATTGTTTATTATTTGACTAGTGCCAAGGCACTGCCAAAAGGCACTACGGTGCCAGTCAAAAGCTATTCAAAGGATGGATCTTTTGACCAATACTGTGGCTCTCCATCAATGTCTGACACGCATTTAGTTCTAGTCCATTATGGAATTAATTATAATAAATATGCATAAGTGCTCATTTTGACTGGCTGACTAACACCTAGGCATTGCATGGGTGATCATATTAGTGAGGTGATTAGGGATAGAGCATTTTGAAATATGCGATTCAAAAGAGCTTTACTGTGGATGTAGGGAGGATCATTTATAATTCTATTTGTAATATACTTAAAGGTATTACTACTGTAGTTAATACTCATTCTTCTTTAATTTAGTTTTTGTGTGTTGTGTCGAGTGCACAAGGGGATTTTGATGAAAAAGTTTTGATTCAGAAGGCTCCCCTTATTAAGAAAGCAATTGAAGGATTTGGCTCGAGGACTATGGTAGGGGAAAGCTCACGCACATGACCTAAGGATTGCTAATTTTAGCCTAATTATAAGAGCTTTGTATTTAGCCTCGTTATTTATGCAAGTCTTAGATAAATGATAGGAATATCACATCATTCTTTATCTGAGTTATAGAAATTAATCCAATCATGCCTTCCCTGGAATATAAGAGTTCAACTCTTTGATGCATCATCAAAGAATAATAAAGAGTTTTAATTAATGAAAATAGGGGGTGTGCATTAAAGATTAGGGGTGTGTGTTATTAATTTTTTGGTTAAAATCAAATAACGCACACCCATATTCCAAAAGAAAAAAATTTAGCTATAGTAAGAATTTGACACATTTATTTCTAAAATAATAATAATAATAATAATAATAATAATAATAATAATAATAATAATAATAAGAGAGAGATAAAGGCCTTACAGAAGTCACCCATTTGATGCCACGTCACAAACAATGAGCAATTAATTACTAATAATTTTATTTTAACGCATGCATATATCTCAATCATTTAAGCACTGAAGCCTTACTATAATTACTAGTCAATTAAAAAGAGCATTACAACAAGCAAAATAATTTGACTTTTAATTACTCCGTTCTAATATTTTTTTTGATGAAGAGGCCACGTAAGTCAGTCGGCGGTCCGGTTAAACTTGAAGTCAAAGCCTCCTTTTTTATTTTTAAAATGTTTATAGAATATAAAATTATTATTTAATTGCACCAATTGAATAAAAAAATTCAACCGACTTATTAAATTAATATTTAAATTATTATATTTTAATATATTTTAAATATATTTTATATTAATATTAAATAGCCAATAAGTCGAATCATAATTAATTTTAATTTAACTTATAATTGCCCATAATTTATTTACCAAATTGAATTTAAACTGAACATAAAAGTGACATTACACTTTAAGAAAAAAAATTGACAGCCTGACGATTGTGCTGACATCGTCAAAGCGAAACTTATGCAGAGTGAGTAATATAACACATAGTTCTTTGGTGATCACAGCGCTCCGATTCAACACATCATTATTTTGTGATATTTACAGTACACGTGTCAATAATTTATTGCCATCGTTTTTTTTTGTTTTTAGTAATAGCCTAACGGGTGTCCACCTTTAATTCCACCCACTATAAGGTATATGATTTGGACACATGATCCAGCTATCACTCAAGGTATTTATTTCTTTTCATCTGTTAAAATAGTGTATCCTGCTCTGAAAAAGAATCTAATGTGGCCGGGTACTCTAAGGGCGATGGGTTTTCCATCGTTTTAGAATTGTTCTGCCTTTTTTTGTGGGACCCATCGCTGTTAGTGGGCTGTTGATGATGACTTGGATAGAAAATTGAATCTTGTATTGGAAACAGACTGCGAGTGGACCCTTGTGTCCAAAAGGCCACGTGCAGTTGGGCCCACAGAGGAAAAGGGCATATTGTTTAGGCCTTTTGCTAGCAGGCCTTGTTACTGGATCCCAACATCCGAATCAAATTCTTCAAAGAAAAATCCTATTATTCATGAACTTCATCTAAAATGATTTTCCTATTCTTAAAAATAATCAAAATATTATATTAAAGATTAATTCATATTAAATAAATTAATGTGTTCAAAATATCTGTTACACGAGTAACTATAGGGAAAACTATGAGAAAAGATGAGAGAGAAAATATAAGATAAATATAATAGCTAATAAAATGTGTTAGATTTATCTCTTGTTCTTAAGTTTGAGTCTGGCACAACCTTATAGAAAATATTATATTTGAGAAATACAACTAAAAATATATAATAGCTTAATAAATACATTTGAAAAATGAATGAAACTAACTTTATAACTATCAATTATAAATAGAGATTTCATCATTAATTCTTCTAAGTAAAGAACAAGTTCAAATGAAGTTATTATTAACTTCATTTCATTTGATAAGTTATCCTAAAATTTTTTATAACACTATTTTGATATGATGAATGACCTTAACGACTATAAGTGGTATAGAGGGCTTACTCGAGTACAAAGATAAATGTGTCAAATATGTTTGATGACTTAAACTAAGTAGAGAAATCAATCTTGGATGGCATCACTTTAATTGTGAATTGATTCCCTTTATGTATGAACTTGCCTTGAATTTAATTTTAAGTTATTGATTAGGTCATTTTAACTCAACCAAGGTGAGATTAAGCATATATTTAGTTCTCTAATTTTCCTGTCATTTAATAAAATAAAGAATATGATAATAAATGCATTATTCTGATGAGCTAACCCATTAATTAATTAATAATGTGGATATAAAAACTTTTTGTGGATAATAAAATGATGGGAAAAAAGTATAAATACTAGCTTTAAGGTGGCCCTATGAAGATTTTGTTGTTTTACCGTTCATCTTTCCTCTCAACTCTTAACTTTGTTCTGAGACTTCATTATTTTTATGGCTAAATGAAATATCTTCCTGACTTTAATTGTGTGGTCCTATAGATATATTGAGATTGTTTCTCTTTCACTTTAAGCTTTAATAGACACTCCAATATATGGAGATATTGTTTGACTCCAATGTGCCTTTTAAAAATAAGTTAGAACTTAGTTAGGCAAGTTAAACGAATTTTGATCATGTGATTCGAACTAATCTTATGAATTCATTAAGTCTTCTCCCTCCTAAGAAAGTAGATCAAGAATAAGCACCCATTACTTAAAAAAATCTCTTCACTTTTATCAAAGAAAGTGACATGATAATGCTTCCTTAACTAAATCTAGTAATATTGTTAAAAGATTTATTATAAGTTAGCTTATTGCAATAACCCAAGAAGGGATTAGCACTAAAGTGAAGCCATTGTATAATTATTAATTATAACTCATTGATGAATCTTTACCTAGTGAGTGTGGGAAAAATTTATGAAACCACATAGGTTTTAGAAATTTCTTATTTAGATGATCAAATGTGTAATTAATAAGTAAACATGCTATCTTGGGAGATAAACATATTATCATATAATGAATTTGGTCATTTAATAAAAGACTCCTAAGACTAATTAATATTTATGTACTGAAGAGTTTTCTCTTAAACTACATGGGAAGTAGAGCAAGGTATATTTTAAACTAGGTTCATGGTTATAAAGGCAAGCCCTCATAGTTAATTATATCTTAGGAATGGAGGACATCTTTTTAAGAATACTCTCGATTAAAGAAATAAGTTATTATTTCTATGGATTTCTAAATTGGTTTCCAAAGAAAATAATATTTTAGAATTTCAATTGGGAACGATCCAAAGTGGACAAATTTATTTTTGGAGGCCAATTGGAATGAAGTTGGAAATGTTTGTTGATATTGGGATGCCTAGTAGACATTTTAACTGTCCTATCATGAGGTTTTAATTTTTAGAATTTAAATTGAATTTCGAGTTAACATTTTCTTATAAATCTAGGGCTTAGATTCTAACAGCACAAGACTGTATAAATTCTTAAGATTGAAGACTTACTTTAAGGAGGATGCTTCAGACCTAAGTCTATAAGTGCTTCTAACACAAGTCAGATGTTCAACCTAATTCCATTTTTGATAATTAACGGTCATTCCTCTCACTTGAGAGAACAAAGCTATCACTGACTCTTCTGCACTTATAACTCGCTTGGATGGGCTACTAATTAACACCACCTAAATGCATTTTAAATTCATGACGCCAAATCTCATATATGTAAGATAGCTAGGCTGTGATATTTTAGGAAAGAATCTAAGAACATAGACTCACTCCTAATCCCTAGAATCATGTAGGGTATGAAATGCACCAAACTAATGCACATTTTCTAGCTTTTAAATATTTTGACTCGTGATTCATTTAAGTCTTTAGGATATGCATTTTATGCCTAAATGCATGTGGTGTTTATTTTTGGATGTTGGGGGGACACCACGTAGATTATAGGAGGTACTTATTGAAGTGATCGGGTACGACATTAAAGTATGATGTGCTATCTCGAAAGATAGAGACGTCACCCTTCAATGGATCTAATCACCTAATAAGAACTCATAAGGCATGATGAGTCTTCAAATGTATTGGAGATTTTTCTCCTACTTTACATGGATGAATAAAGTAAGATTTATATTAAACTGGGTTTTTAAGTTCCCTATGGAGGCAAGCCTCCATAGTTAATTACATCCTAGAGAATGAAATTCTCTAAGAATAATCTCGATTAAAGTAGACAATTATCATCTCAAAAGATTTCAAGATTAGACTATCAAAGTATTAGTTATGTTTGAAAAATCAATTAGGAAAGTTCAAGGAGAAGACTTTTTTTATAATTCAAAGGGAGGAAGTAAGAAATGCTCATGATACTATGAGGCCTAGTGAGCATTCCAATCTATCATATAATTGGGCTTTATATATTTGAAAGTGAAAAGATTTTTTTTATTTGAGTTGAATTTTATTAGATTGCTAGGGCTTATAATCCGCCAACATAAGGTTGTACAAATGCCTAAGAGGTGAGGATTCATGCTTATAGCTCAAAAGAAATAGCTACCTCGGATCCTAAATCTAAGAAGCTTTAGTACGAGCTAAAGCATGACCTAAATCTAAGAGACAGGTGGACATAAGGGTTTACCTCCACAATAGAGAGTAAATCATCTGACTTCTAGACTTATAACTACCTGGAATGGCCGCCAGCTAACTTGTCCTATGATTTTAAAACCATGTAGTCCAATTTTATGAATTACAAGATAGCTATGGTAGTTATTTAATTTGAAAGATCCTAAAGTCCTAAACGCACTCCCTAGGAGACTAGAGCATGAATGGTATGTGCAAATAACTCAATCTATAAATACAAAATCTTTTTTTAAATTTATTTCATTTTTGGCACATCATTTAGACAAAAGCTTTGTGATTTTAGTATGTCAAAATGATGATGAAGTAGATTATTGGCTAAATCAAAAGAGAGAGGGTGAAGCTCTATCGTAAGAGGTTGCTCTCATAGGTCAAGCAGTTTCTATTGTGTAAGGACGGGGGACCTCATTTTTGCAAATGTGGCTCAAGATGATCTGCATAATGTGAACATACAACATTCAGCTAAAAAAATTATTAAATCTTTTAATTATCTTGATTATATCCTAGGCTTTATGATGAGGTTATGAGTTATTTAAAATTTAATTATGAGTGATTAGTTAGATAGAAAATTAATTTTTATCCTAAAAGCCTGTCACATCCAGGTCACACATTAAAGCATCAAACATAAAAAACTATGAAGAAGATGTAATCCTAATGAGTAGTGAAACATAATATCAAATAATTTTATAAGCTAACGTAAGAGAATAAGAGACCGGTGTGGCCGGGTACCATCGTACAACTTAAAAAGAGAAAGATGGGTAGCTGAGCTCTACCATTATATAACCCAAATATGAAAGAATAATTATAATTAGAATGAAAACATGCTATGAGGTATCTTCATTCTTCATGTCTCCTTATCTTCACTTCTTATTTGGTTTTGCTTGCTTTAAAGGCATCACAGGGCACCCAAGAATAAAGTCTTCTGGCCACTACTCATCATAATCCCCCATAGCACTAATCTTAATTCCTATTATAAAATTATATTCATATAGGAAAAATAAGTCTAACTAACATGAAAAATAGAAGTTAGCTAAACATACATATAATCCCAAGCAATTATATTTATAATTTGGACTTAGCACCCTATACATAGGTAACCAAGTCTACCTGTCATAACTTGGATTATGCTTAGGGGCTTAAGCAACCTCCAAAAGGAGCATTTAAATTTATTTTAATCATCCCCTTAAGCACAATCATCTACAAAAAAAAATATAATAAAGTTAATAGAAAACTAACAACTAGTCTATGAAGCATACACCTTAATATCCAGTCTAAAATATTACATCACATCATACACAGTCCTAACATAAAATTAGAAGTGGTGAATTAATTTTAATATGTGTGCTAAGGTCTTATGTGCTTTGTCTTAACTAAGCATTAGAGTTATATTCTTTTAAGTTCGAAAATATTTAACTTCACATGAAGGTTTGTTTCATTTCATGTTGTTTAATTGATTTGTGAATTTTAATTTGTATCTTGTTTTGTTTCATATGATTTACACTTAGCAACTAAGTGTTATAAAGAGAAGAAAGAGGATTACCCTCTTCCATCCCTACCTTAAGCATCTTTCTAAAGCATGCTAATTTGATTTAGTTCTCTTTAATGAATGGCTTATTCCATATTTTTAATTAATCCTAAATTTATGTTAACTCTAAATAATTTTATCCGATATGAAAGGCTTCTTAAGATTTACCTAATTGTATTCTATCACATGAAGTATACTAAGTCATTCCTTTCCATCTCATGTAACATGCATATGATTTAATACTTGGTATATCTATATATGCAATATGTAAATGATGATGAATATGTATGTTTGGGGTTTATATTTTCATTTTGATTGAATTATATGAATATATAGATTAAAGCTCTATTCAAATTCTAATACCAAAATACATAAGGATGGAATCACATAAGTATGTGCCATTGTTAACCAAGGAAGTGAGGTAATCAAATGACCTCCTTGGGGCTAACTAAAGCCTTGTATTCCCAAGATGTCTAGACTATATACTTATTAACATTATAAACCTATGTTAATCTATACACGAATAAGAAAAAGAGAGCACAAATTTATACATAACATATGCTAATGACTTAGGTGAATATGAATGCATGCATTTTTAATAGAAAAGGAGAATCTTAATTTTTTAACTAAATACACACATGTATGTATAAAAGATATAAGCAAGTATGTGTCATTGTTAAATTAGGAAAGTGAGGTAATCAAATGACCTCCTTGGGGCTACTTAAAGCCTCGTATTCCTGAGATGTCCAGACTATATACTTGCTTTCTTAGATATATATATATATATATATATATATATATATATATATATATATATATATATATATATATATATATATATATATATATATATATATATATATATATATATATATATATATATATATATGAGTTAAAGCTCTATTAATTAAAGGAAAGAGAATCATGCAAAGTTGTATTTTTATTTGATTGAATTATTTAAGCATAAGAGTTAAAGCTCTATCTAAATTCTAAAACCAAAATACATAAGAATGAAACTAAATGAGTATGTGTCATTTTTTTTTTAAAATGAGTATGTGTCATTGTTAAACCAGGAAAGTGAGATAATCAAATGACCTCCTTAGGGCTACTTAAAGCCTCGTATTCCAGGGATGCCCAGACTATGTACACATTGTTGTTCAAACTTATGCAAATCTATATATGAATCATAAGAAAGAGAGTTTTATTTAATATGCTTAAGTTATAAACACATCCAAATCCTATGTATATTCATAACTATCAACACTCTAAGTATTATAATTGATTCATAAACTTTGATAAATAGTTTTGAATTTATTATTGATAATAGCCACACATATTTTTAAGTTAATCCAATACATGCAAGCTTATATAAAGAAAATTCATTTGATTTATTTAAATTTGAAAGCATGAGTACATGAATTCAAATGGCATACAACATTTAATGTGCTTGGAAAGAAATGACTAAACATAACCACATGACTTCATTCAATTACATTAAGCCTTAAGGACAATCACATTAAATAAAACTATTTAAGGAAAACCAAAGTTCATTATTGATTTATGATTTGGGATTTTGATTAATTTTAAAGAGGAGAAGAGTCATTTGTTGTTTTAGTCCACAAATGACATAAACATGCGATAAAAATAAAATTGCAATGCTCCTATAATGACCTAATGCAAATGGCTCATAATTAAAAGTTAATTAAAATTAAAAAACCTAATTAAGTACTAATGATTTTTCATACTTATGGGCTAATCATAATTTCTTTAAGGGTCTTTATGTTATTAAACACATGAAGAGGAACCCTTAATTTCATTATTAATTATCTAATATAATCATGATTTTAATTTAATTAATTAATCCAATTAATTAACTAATTAAACTCTTAATTAATCTCATTTTGATTTAATTTTCTTTTAAAGAGAAATAGACTTATGAAAAGAGCTTAGGAAGGAGGACCTAACCCTCATTCCCCTTTCCCATTCACTGTTCAACAATGTTTGGAGCACCTTAATTAATTATTTTTTACTATTGGAAGATTAATTAATAATAGGCTAATTAAGAGAGTAATTAGGGCTTAAATGGTCAATTCTCCTAATTAACCAAGCAATAAATCCCAAGAAATTTATGAGAGGCAGATGTCATCTCATTAAACTAACACACAAAGTTTGGGATTACTTACTCAGGTAATTAATGGGTAATTAATCTAATTAAGTTTGTAATTAAATCTTAATTAAGCCTTAGTTACTATTTAAAATTGATTATAATTAGTTTTAAATGATTCCCCTCTAAAATACCTTCAAAATAAGTATTTATTTATATTTTTTTATTTTCTACAATTTGTTATAAATTTTCAAAGATTTAGTCATTAAAATTAATTAATTAAGCCTAATTAAGCCTAATCTCATCGATGTCATGCGGGCCATTGGCATGGCGCGCTTTCCACGTGACCTCGTGGGATTGGCTACTTAAAATTGTTCAGCTCAGTGCCTATGTGGCTGGCAGCGGATGCGGTTTCATCCCCGCCATCTGATCTAAGATCGGACGGTGGAGATTAAACCTATGATTCTTAAAGATAAATTGAATTAAATATAATGGATTCATCACGACCATCCATTCCAATCATGCGAAATGGACGACGCATGATCTATCCTCCCCCGAGCGATGAGAGAGGGACGCCATCCACCCTGCCTCACTTAATTAGATCTCACCAGAGCTCAGAGGACCATGAAATTGATCCCACACCTTCACAAGGAAGATCCGAAGGGATCCAATGATCAAAATCACATGGCATACAACTTCCCTTCAAAAAGGCCTAGGAAAATTTCACCAAAGCTCAATTTTGTGGATATTACCTCATCAGAGCTCAAGATCGGCGGTGCGATGCTTGAGGTAGCTTCGTGTGGACGAGCCGAAGCCCTGTTGAGCAGCACTTGCGTTGATTCATCGTTGTTCACTCGATAGACCATGAACTATCAATTTGCACTCGAATGTTGATCTAAGTGGTACTTCTGGTGGTCAGAGGGCTCGAGAGATGATCCATTCTTGCTCGACGGAGTGTAGGGAGTGTGTGGGTGAAATTAATTTGAGTTCGATTGAGTATTGGTGTAGTTGGGTTGAGTGGAAGATTACCCTATTTCGACTTGGTGATTTTCTGCTGGGGGAGCTCGAAGGCTTGGAGAGGGCTCTAGGGATTTTATTTTAGTTTTAGAAGCTCTCTGAAGGTGTGTGTGTGATGGAATTGGCTCAAAATGAGAGGGGTATATCCCCCCTCCCTTGGATCGAATGGCTCGGATCGTCTCCTGGTTTTTGGCTAACCTCGTCTGGGCACCTGAGTGGTCAGTGTCAAGCTGAGGTGGCTCGATTTGGTTGCTGGGATGCTTGGTTGATGGCTCAAGGCAGCTGCCCTCCTCTTCAGATCCGTTGGGTTCGGCTAGGTGTGGGGAGCTGAGTTAACTCTCACGGCCATCCATTCTGATCATGCGGATGGAAGACGCTTGATCTATCCTCCCCCGAGCGATGAGAGAGGGACGCCATCTGCCCTGCCTCACTCAATTAGATCTCATTCGAGCTCGAAGGACCACAAAATGGATCCCACACCTTCACAAGGAAGATCCGAAGGGATCCAATGATCAAAATCACATGGCATATAACTTCCCTTCAAAAAGGCCTAGGAAAATTTCACCAAAGCTCAATTTTGTGGATATTGCCTCATGAAGACTCAAGATCGTGCGGTAGCTTCAAGTGGTGGGAAGCCTATTGAGCGACTGCATTGATTCATCGCCGTTCACTCAATAGACCATGAACTGTCAATTTGCACTTGAATGTTGATCTAAGTGGTACTTCTGGTGGTCAGAGGGCTTGAGAGATGATTCATTATTGCTCGATAGAGTGTAAGGAGTGTGTGGGTGAAATTAAATTGAGTTCGATTGAGTATTGGTGTAGTTGGGTTAAGTGGAAGATTACCCTATTTCGGCTTGGCGATTTTTGGCTGGGGGAGCTCGAAGGCTTGGAGAGGGCTGTGGGGATTTCATTTTAGTTTCTAGAAGCTCTTTGGGTGTGTGTGATGGAATTGGCTCAAATGAGAGGGGTATATCACCCCCCCCCCCCCTCCCTTGGATCGAACAGCTCGGATCGTCTCCTAGTTTTTGGCTAGTTAGCCATCGTCCGGGCGCCTGAGTGGTCGGTGTCAAGCTGAGGTGGCTCAATTTGGTTGGTATGATGCTTGGTTGATGGCTCAAGGTAGCTGCCATCCTCTTTGGATCTGTTGGGTTCGGCTAGGTGTGGGGAGGTGAGTTAACTCTCCCACCCTCCACCCCTTCCACTTGGGTTGGGTTAGCCACCTAGGTTAGGTTCTATTTTGGGTGTTTGATGGCTACCAAAAGGAAAAGGGGAGAGTTGACTTGCCAATTTGGGTATAATCTCGTGTGGGGGAGCTTTAGTCATTGGATAATGGGTTGTATTGGATTCATTTTGGGTTGGATTGATTTTGAGCTAACCCAAGATAAGTTTAGAATGGGTTAGATCATATCCCATTGGGTTTGGGCTTGATTTAAGTGGGTTTGGCTCAATTTGACCCATGTAGATCAAATTAGGCTAGGTTGGGTTAGGTTGAGCAATTGGTCAAATTAGGTCAAACCAAGTGTGAAGTCATGTTCAAATGAGTATTTGGGATATTTTTGTTCAATTGGGTTGAGTCAATTTGGCTTAGATTTAATTTTGGCTCATTTGATTTCATATGGATCAAATGAGTCAAGTTGACCAATTTGACCAAATTGGCCAAATTGTCTTGGGTTATGGGTTGATTTAGGTTTGATTGGCCAATTGAAGATGATTGTAAGGTTCAATTTTAAGTAATTTAGATTTAGATGAGATTTAGGCCAATTTGACCCTTTAGGTCAATTTGGACTAAATGGGTCAATTGGGTTCAATTGGCCAAATTGGGTTCAATTATGGCTTTTGTTAAGTTCAACAATCAATTTGAAATGAACTTGAGCCATTAGTTACAATTAATTTGGATTATATCTTGATTTGATCTAATTTGGCTATTTAGGTCAGATTGGGTCAAATTAAGTCAAGAGAGCCAATTGGATTTGGTTTCGCTTAATTGATAGTCAAGCCATATTTATGGATTGATTTTAGGTTGCTATGAATCAATGGTTTCAATTAATTTTGCTTGAGTTGAGATTTGACTAGCTTGGTTCATGTAGGTTAAGAGGGTTGGCTTGGTCAAATGATCAAGTTGACTTAGTTTGACCCAATTGATGACAATTGATCAATCAAGGGTGATTGATGATCATCATAGGAGATTTTTGTAGGGTTGTTTTAATCTAATTTAGGTAGGATTGAAATTCAATTCAAATAGGTCAAATTGGTCACTTTGGGTCAAGTGAACCAATTGGGTTTAGTTGAATCGATTTTGGGTTGAATTGAGTTTAGTTGGATTTATATTTGGATTTAGGATTGATATATAGCTTTGATTTCAATTGATTTGGGTACAAATGGGTTTTGATTCATTTGGATATTTCAAGCCAAATGGGTTAGGTTAGGTTTGATTTGATTGAATTAATTTTGGCTTGATGATTGTAGACTTCATTTATATTTGGGATGATGATTAGAAAAGTAATTGATTCATGAGAAAATCAATTGGATTTGGTTTAGTTTGAGTGGAATTTTGGCTAAGTCTATAGGATCAAATCATATGGCTTAAGAAAGATTTGGATTTAGTTTTGGATTTTGATTTAGGACATGTGAATGTAAGTTTCATTTATATTTGGGAAGATGATTGAAGAAATAATTGATTCATGAGAAAATCAATTGAAATTGATTTGAATTGATGGGGATTTTGTCTAAGTCCATAGGATCAAATCATAGGGCTTAAGAAGGGTTGATTTGATTTAATATTTGGTTTGGTTTATTTGAATTTGATTTGGAATTTGAATTTAGATTTGGCATGTGAATTTGGATAAATTGAATTTGAGGTTTGGTTTAGGCCAAAGAGGTAGGCATAGATTGGGTTTAGAAAGGTGTAAATCTCCTAACCTAATCCTAAATTAACCCTTCTAGTCTTAGTTAAGTGTTCACCTAATTGCTAGAAGTGACTTATGACAAAGAAATTCTTAGTATCTAGAAGACTCCTAAATCTAATAAGAGGAGATTAAATCCTCACTCCAAAAGTAAGGTCAACAATGTCATACAATTAGAAGTGGTCATGAGCCAAATCAATATAAGAAGATAGACTTCCCTAAGAAGGTTGTCATCCTCAAATGTCAAATGCTCCTTATGTGCAATGGGTGAAGTGTCAAATTCAAGAGTTTAGAGAAATATGATAGTTTGGTTGCAAGAACTAATTATTTATAATTGATTTTAGGTTATTCTTAAGGCTTTAATTTATATGAAGTTTCAAGTTTCTTTTTTTTTGTGTTTAAGTTTATTAGAATTAAATTGGGTAGAAAACTTAGTATTCCTAAGAACATAATCATCTAGGCATTCATCACAGAAAAAAGAGTTCAGAAAGAAACCTAGAAAAGTAGATTGATACTATTGTGCATCCAAAATAAATCAAGCTAATTTTAAACTAAAGAAAGGCCAATGTGGTCGGGTACTGCTGTACACCCTAGAAGAAAGAGAAAATGGGCAGCCAAACTCTATTCTTATACAACGTGGCCTAGAACTACAAGTTTAGATCAATGAGTCTTCTTTCCAAAATCGCCTCCTTCTTTAGGGACCTCTATTAGGCTTCACAAGATATTTTTGCACCCATCTATGGGTTGGTCAGCTCCTGTTAATTCTAGACCCCATATACCTTAACCTAATTCTAAATTTACATTTTAAATTCAAAAATAAATCCTAAACCCTACAAAATAGATGTCAAAAAACTATGAATAACAAACAATAATTATATTTTACAAACATATGGGCTTAACATTAGCTGCTTGCCAAGCCCACCTATATCCTTTTAGGCTATGCTGAAGGAAATAAAAATTTTATAATTTATTTATGATGGCAATCCCTTTTAGCACAGGCCCTGACAGACGACCATGTTAATTCTAAAAATAACATTCTACCATCCAGACTAATGACAATCAATCTTAATCATCCAGTCTAAAATAATATCCCATAAAATAATAATAATAATATATTTTACATCACATCTTCACAGAATATCATAGAATAATCTAACCTAAGTCTAGGGTTTGTGACCTAATGATCTAGTGTGTATAGAGTAGGGGTTTGTGGCATTGCTATGCCTTTTTAGTTTCAAGTTTCAATTTGGGTTTCCAATTTTTAATTTAATTTGATTTTTATATTTTTTTTAATTTCTATAATTTAGCTTCATAGGTACGTGTCATTGTTATACTAGAGATTCAAGGTATCAAGACATCCTTCGGAACAGTAGCCCTGCAATCTCGGGTGTCCAGACTATATACCATATGATGCTAATTGAAAATTTTTATTTTTAATCTTTTTACTTTTTTTTAGTTTTAAAATTAGTTTAATTTACCAATGGTGGTTTCACTTTAAGTGATTTATTTTTTTTCAATTTCAATTTTATTTTAGGTAAATTTTATGTTAAAGTAAGATTAGGTTTTCAAGAATGATGAATACGAAAAGTTTTATTTTGGGTACCCAGTCTATTCAACATCCTAAGTCCTAATAGAGTGAAACTTTCATCTTAAGATGAAGATTCATCATAAAGGTCTAATTAAGATCCTAAGCATCTTATTTAATTTTTTTTAGATTCATTTAGATGATTTGATTTGAATTAAATTTATAATTTTCATTCTTTTAAAATTTGATTCTTCTTTTAGTTTCTTTTTGATTTGATTTATTGTTCATTCCTTTTGTTAATGTTCATATTTGATATTTATTTTCGTTTAATGTATGTTCATTATGTCAACTAAACATATTTAAGTTAATGTATTTCACTCTTTTTCATTTTATTCATTAGTCTTGTTATGTTTTAGTTTTGGTTAAACCTTTATGTTTGATTTTATTTAGTTTTATGTTTTATCTTACATCTTTATCTTTTATTAAGTTATATTTATTTTATTTGTTTATTTTGTTTCATTTAATTTTAGAATGATTTAGTTTAATTATTACATTTGGATGTATTTATCATATTTATTTTTCAAGTTGATTTCATTTGTCCATTTTTCATTGTTGTTTATTAACAAGTAAATTTACATTTAATCTTAAGTTTAATATTATTTAATTTATCCATTTGTATAATTTATATCATCTTGAATTGACTATTCAAATTATGTTATTGTTTGAACTCTCTTAGTTCAATTCATTTATTTCATAAAATTTTCTAATGCTTATTAATGAACTTAGATTAGGATGGTTGATTCCAAGTTATGTATTATGGAATAGTTCAATTCATTTCAACTAACTTAAAGGGAATGATAATTATGGTATTTAAAAGAGTCTTTTTTTATCATTTGGTATAATGTGATTTCCCTTATTCATCATGATTTAAGAGGTTTAAAGAAGGGTTATTTCATGTGTATTAAACTTACCCTAGGTTACTTTAACTTTTATGTCATTTTAAGTTCAATTAAACTTAATCTTTCACATTTAGATTTATAGCCACTTTATTCCTTAATCTAAATGGCCTTAATATATTTACGTGTTGATAGATTATAAAGTTCAAATGTTAATGAATTTTATATTTTAGTTTATTAATGGGTTTATCATGGTTTAATTAGTCATTAATTTTGGAATGTAATTAAATTTCATTTCATCAATTATTCTTAATCCTTAAGTCATGTTAATTAGGGTCATTTACTTTCAGATTACTTGGACATGATTCTTTAAGTGTTTTGATGTCAATTATGATGTTTAAGTTTATGTTATGGATTTTATAATTTTTGTGATTTTTATGATTTATTATTTCCTTTAAATTGACCAAAAGACTTGGAAATTCAAGAATTCCCAATTCAAAGGTCAATTGGGCATGAAATTTTTATAGCAAGTGGAGTTCCTTGCCAATTTGATTTCTCCAAAATTTTACCTTAATCAAATGTATAATTTAGAATTAATCAGGATTTTAATTATTTCATTAAAACTTAAATTAAGATTATTTTTTAGTTTCCTTGATTTTTCTCTCAAAGATGCTTCCATATCATAATTTTTGAAAACTTGGTTGATTTATAATGATTTTTCTAAATTCAAGTTGATTAATTAATTTAATTAATTTAATTAAATGCCAAATTAGTTTATTTTATGATTAATTAGGTTTTAGTGGGTTTCAATGATGCATTTAAGTTCATTAGGATGTGTTATGATCTTTTGGATTGTTTCCATATGTTTTTCCTAATTTATTTAAGTCATATTTAATTTATCTTTATTAAAATCAAGATTTAGAATTAAAAATTTCACATATTTAGATTTATTATTCAACAAATTATAAAAAAATTCAACTAATGTGTATCTTAACACCAATTTCAATTCTCCAAAGTCTCAAATCATTATAATCAATGGTTTGAGATTAACTCAAGTTTAAAATTTTTCATTCAAACCTAAATTAATAAAAAAAACACCCTTGGATATTTTAATTTTAATGGGTTCATCAAGAGGAGTTCATATAGCTTTTATTTATATTTTCTGGATTTATAGTTTATTTCTTATAGTTTTTTGAATTTTTGGCATTTTTATTTTTAAATTTGGAAATTCCCGAATTTCGTCTTAACCGCGTCGGATCTACAAGGATCCAATGTGGCGTCGCTTTACACGCGACGCCATGAGATTCATCCATGCGAAATCAACATGGATCCCAAGTCAAAATGGCAACACACGCGAGATTCTTACGACCGTTCGATCGAAGATCGAACGGCTTTGATCAATCCGTAATTTTCTTAAGAGATTTAATTAAATGATCTGCCTAAATTTTTATCGTCCATTCCTAACATAAGGAATGGGTGGCGAAGATTATCTCTCTTTCGATAGAGATGAACGTCGAGAGCCATCCATCAATTCGAGATTATTTTCGGTGATCCAACCATTGATATCACTCAAATTCAATTCCAAAACCATTAGTGGATAAAATAAGATGGATCTATACAATTTGATCTTCTTAAGATCAAATTCATTTCAAAAAGCCCCAAAATCGAAAGCTTAAGAGGTGGCTTTAGTTGTATACCTCAATTTCGGTGATCCTCGGTGGTGGGGTTGACTCCAATAGCTTTAGAATGGTGAGTTGAGGCTATGGGAAGAAGAAATTGGATCCTCTCCCATGGATTGCACTATGGGAACAACTTCGTATGAGCTCGGGAAGGTAATGAAATAGTCTATTTGGCTCAAGATGCTCTCTAGCTCCCTTTGCCATTAGAGGCCAATAACCTCTTATGCATTTTTTTCTTCTCCTTGGTCAGCCATGCTTAATCACTATCCTTGCAGGCTAGCTATAAGGATCAACTATTTAATAGTTGTCTAGGGGTGATGAGGTGTGAAAGCAAAAGGGATGAGGGATTGACGAATTTGGATTTGGCTTCATACTCTCTTTGCTTGCCATGGCATATTCCATCCTTTTGTATTTTAGTTAGGATTGGTTTAGTTTCCTAAGCTTGTTGTCATTCTCTCTTAACCCATCTTAGGATGGGTTTGGATAAATTTAAGTGGGCTTGAATGTGTTTGGTTCAAGCTTGGTGGTTAATTATGCCATTGGATTCAATTTAATTTCAAATTCTTTAATCACATTTCTTTTCATTGAAAATCAGTTCATCATCATTCCCACATGTGGATTCAATTGTCAACTTGACCCATTTTACCTTAAATGGGTTAAGTTGAATTTGATTGAGTCAAAAGACTAATTTTGAATCAATTGGATTATTTTTGGACTCCAAGCATATTTAATCACATGTGTGAGATGATTTGGAGTGATTGATTTCAATTAGTTTGAAGTTAGTTTTAATTTTCACCCATTTGGCTCACATTGGGCTTAATGTGTTAAGTTTGGGTTCATTTGGGTCAATGACCAAATTGGTCAAATTAGAACCAATAATGAGTTGAATTATGTTTGATTATCATTTATAAATAATTTTGGATAATTAATTTGGGTTGATTTAGATTTAATTTGGATTTGAATCCAATATGATCCAATTATGCTCATTTAGGTCAAATGACCTATTTCAGCCTAATTAAGGCCTTATTGGATTTATATTCTCTTAAATTCATGTTTAAACATGAATATATTATCATTTAGATCATTTGAAATGATTTTATTTTGTCAAATTTTAGTGGGTTGACCTTTGACTTGGTGAGACCCACCTAAGTCAAACCTATGTTAAATGGGTTGACCACTTTTTGACCTTAGTTTGGATTTGGATTTATTCATGCTTTTAATTTAATTTCATGGTTTTATTTGATTTTTATTTGCAATTGTTTTAGTTAGGTTTGAGTTTCTTTAAGTTTAAATGGCTTTAAGGTTTAGTAGGCTAATTAGATTTATCATCATATTTACTTTGATTTTACTTCAAGTGTCTTTAGATTTCAATTTCTTTAGGCTTATATTTGAATTTGGTCTAGGTCTATCCAATCTTGTTGAGTTGGATTAGATCCTAGAAATGTGTATTAGGTCACTAAGTGAAGTGCCATAAGTATTTAATTAAGAGAATCCTTCTCTAGGATTAGGTATCCTAATTATTAGTTTTAGAAGTAATGATAACCTTATCTAAAAATTAGGTCACATCTCTTACCCATCTACTCAGTCAAAGCCATTGGAATAGACTCGCCACTCACCCATTATACTAGTTTCTTTGGCTATCAGAACTCACCCTGATAGGAGGCATGGGTCACTATTATAAAGTAACTCACCAAACATAGGCAACCACTATGGGACACCTTGTTGTAAACCTTTCACTTAGCATTACATACTCACCCCATTTAGCAGGGTTAGGATAAGTACCTAATATACATAGAACTCTACAGCAGCTACATTATGGCTTCACCAGACATATGTGTACACATGTGTGGTGATAAGAATATGAGGACATCAATGAACAATATACTACTTCGAAAGGTAGAAATATCACCTATGATTGATGCAATCACTTAATAAGGACTCCTAAGGCTAGTGGGTTTACATAAACTAGAGAATTTCCTATGTCTTATATGGATGAAGTAATATAAAGTTTTTTTTAGATAGAGTTACAAGTTTCTTAGAAGGGCAAGCATCGGTAGTTAAATCTTAAGAGAAAGAATCTTTAAAGAATTTTTTTTATTTAAATAGTTAGCTATTGTTCCTATTGATTTTTAAAGTTTATGTCAAGATTTTTAAATATAGAAGTCAAATGGGAGAATTGAAGTGACAATAGTTCTTATTAGATTCCAAAGGAGGATAAGTAGGAAGCCCATTAAGATTTTTGTCTTCCTATAGTTGGGCTTTATATTTTTGAAGTTGATATTTATATTAAGTTTTGAGTAGACAATTTATAAGAATACTAGGACTTATGTCCCTGTAAAGTTTTTATTTAGAATACCATGTAAATCTTTGGTGTTCTTATTTAGTTGTTAAATGTTTCATTAAATAAATAATACACCATCTCAAGAAATAAAATATCACCCTATAATGAATTCAATCATTTAATAAGGACTCCTAAGGTTGATGGGCCTACATATTCTAGAGATTATTATCCTGAACTACATGGATGAAGATAGATAGATTTATTTTATATCGAGTTCTCAATTTCCTATAAGGGCAAGCCCCTATAGTTAATTATATCTCAAGAGAGGGAAACCCTCCCAATAATGCTCTTGATTAAAAGAATCAGTTCTTATCTTTATGGATTGAAAGTTGATTTCAAAATTGCTAAATATGGAAGTCAAATGAGGTAAATAAAAATAAATAGTCTTTTTTGGATTATAAATGGAAAGAAATAAGAAGTGCTTTAATATTAAGAAGTCCAATAAGCACTTGAACTTACTTTATCATTTACTAGGGATTCCAATACTAATTTCAATTGGCATAGATTTAATTTTAAATTTAACCCATGTTGACTAAATTTGAACTTAATACATATAATTAGGTTTTCTTGGGCTAAGTGACCAAATTGGTCAAATTAGACCTAAAGAGGGGTTGAATTATATTCAATTATAATTTTTTGAAATATTTTAGAATTTTTAATTTGGGTTAATTTTAGTTTAATTTGAATTTGAGTTCAATATAGTCTATTTGGGTTCACTTAGATTAAGTGACTCAATTAATCTATTTGAGCCTTCATTTTATTTAGATTTGTACATTTTATATATTTAATCATGTTCATTTAAAGATTTTTATCCTTTGGGATGACTCAAATTAATCAAGTCTTAATAGGTTGACTTTTGACTTGGTGGGATATATATGGGTCAACTCAGGTCAAATGACCAATTCAGCCCTTTGTATCCCATTTGGATTCAATTTTATATTCATTTATGCTTTTATATTGATTATATGCTTTCAGTTTGATTTTATTTAGATTTAATTTGATTTTCTTTGGACATAGGTAATTTTGAGCTTAAATAGGTAAATTAGGTCAATCAACCTATTTACCTCAATTCAGGCTCAATTGAATATATATTTCAATTCAGATTTGCTTAATCTAGGTTTTATTGAATTTTATTGAGTTTAGATTTGATTGAGTTCACCTAGTCTAATTGGGCTAGGTTAAGTCTTGGTGGGTTTCATTAGGCTAACCAAACTCCCATCTTAAGGTATTTGGCTTTGAGTTTAATTTAGTTTCGATTTTAATTTTGTGTTTGACTTTAGCTTTATTATTTAATTTTTATTTTTGTTTGATTATACACCTAATTACTAAGTGTAGTACCCTGAGTGCCTAATTAAGAAGCTCTTAACCTAATATTAGGGATCTTAATTAATAAGGCTCGATGAAAGTCAACCTCCTCCAAAAATGAGTTTAACAAACAAAAACCCAATATGCATTCTAAACTAGCTAAAGTACTCACATATTGGTGTTGATTGATTTGATTAATTGAGCCCAAGGAAAGGGATTTTGATTTAATTTATTTTTGTATTTAAGATTCATTCAAATTTGAATAAACTTTGATTTGGAAATGAAGTTGTTAGAAAAAGACCCACTGGTCTTAACATGATCGTGATAGCTAGAAGGATTGTTGATGGGGACTGATTCCTATCTTAACTACAATAGATTTTGGCTTCCATTTATTTTCAATGGATAACCTATGAAGAAAGAATGAGGACTTAGATCTTTCTAAGCGGAATTAGCCAAAGGGATAGTCTAAATGACTAACCAGTCTAAGGAGTTCCCATCGATTTGTAATGACTAACCTAGGATAAAAGTATAAGGACTCGTATCTTTCTTGGTATAACTAGTCAATGGAATAGTCTAACTGAGTAACCAACCTAAGAAGAAGATTTATAAATTCCTATGTTGAGATAGACTAAATCCTAAGTTTTTATTTTTCCCATTAGTTTAAAATGGCTACCTTAGGATGAAAGTACATGAACTCACATCTTCCTAGGTGAAACTAGCCAAAGGGTTAGCCCTAATAACTAACCAACTTAAGGGTAGGATCTATAGGTGTCTATATTGAGATAGACTAATTCTTATGATTTTTTTTCTAGAACGGATGCCGCTGGGGGGACTTAGCCTTAACCAGCAGTGGTAGTTGGAGAGGACGCCACCATAGGATTTAATCCTAACCTAACAACATTAGCTTAGACAAAAGATTGATGCCACTCAGGGATTTTGTCTTACCCTAGCTGTATTGGAGAGATATAATTTTATTGGGGGATTTAGTCCTAGCCTTATCGTAATAAGGGTTTTATTTGGATTCTTAAAAAGGTGTCAGTAGAAGACTTAGTCATAAGTAGTGGTGGTAGTCAGAGAGGATGCCACTAGGGAACTTAGTCATATCCTAACTACACTAATTTAAATTAAAGAAAGTTGTTATTGGGAACTTAATCCCAACCTCACCAAACTAAAGATTTTATTTTCGATCACTAAAAAGGATGCCACTAGGGGTCTTAGTCCTAACTAGTAGTGGTAGTTGGAGAGGATGCCACTAGGGGACTTAGTCCTATCCTAAATACACTAATTTAAATTAGAGAAGGATGTCACTATGAGATTTAGTCTTAATATATCCATACTAGAGGGATAGAATTCCATTGGAGGACTTATAACCTCATCATACTAACTATTTTATTTTTGTTTACTAGAAAGGATGTTTTTGGGGGACTTAGTCCTAACTAGCAGATGTAGCTAATAGGAAGGGGTCTTTGTGGCCTAATCCTAACTTAAATAGCTAGAATGAAGAAAGGGGCCATGGTGGCTTAATCTTAACCTCAAGTTTTAAAAGGCAGGGGTGTCTTAGTGACTTGGTCCTAACCAAATTAGTGTATAATAATGGGGTGTCTCAATGACTTGGTTCATTCCTATATTTATTACTAAGAAGGTGTCGCAAGGACTTGATCATAACTTATCATAATTTGGCTAACAGGAAGGGTCCTTAATAGCTTAATCCTATTCTAAATAGCTTAGTTGGGAAAGGGGATACAATAGCTTAATCCAATCCCAAAGTTTTGAACTAGGAAAATGGGATATAAAAACTTAATCCTAACCTAGAATTTGCTAGGGGTTGTATTAGCTTAATCCTGACCTAAATAGTGTAGTTGGGGGAAACATGTCACAAGAACTCGATCCAATTCTCTGGTTTTACTAATGCTTCTTACGTGTGAAGAAACTTAGTAAAGACGTTTGAAAAGATTTTAAGCATATTTGACAGAATCATTATGAGAAAGATTTGGACTTAGTGAATAATAGGATCATGTTAAGGAAATAAAATTTCTTTGATTTTACTTATCTTAAAGTATGCCAAAGTAATGCCAAACGTTCAAATAACTTTAGATAAGTCATACAATATTTATGGTATCAACTTGCAAGATTTTATGAGGAAGCATGTAACATTTTAGTTCTTGGGCAACAAAACCAAAGTCAAGGAAAGCTTCTCAATTAATAGGTATTTCATTTCTGTCGATTTGAAACTGTAGGTTACAAGGCATTCTCCTTATCTTTCTTATTAATTTTAATCAACGAAGCACAAAGAGATTCCCCTAAAGCTACAGGCTTAAGATTTATAGTTTTCTAAGGATAAGAGTAGCAAGGACAAGGAAACTCTTAATTTTTTTCCCAAAAGTATCTTGACACTTCTAATTCTTAATAGAATTTTGTATTATTAACATAGTGAAAAGTTGACATTCTCTTAATAATTTTAAATTAAGTTTTCTAAGACAGACTGGCTTCTCTTATAAAGACCTTGTTTGAATAAAATTCTTGAGAGGTGTTATTTAAAGTTAATCTTTCTTGGATTAAATTTAATCCCTTTAAATCCCACTATGAATTTTAAGAAGTTCTGGAAAGTCACCTCAAAGATGCAATTTAGGTGATCCACTTTTTAAATTATAGTCGTGTGATAGTTCTCAAATAATAAAGATAACCTTTTCTTTATTTTTTTGTAACAAGATCATTGGTGTCACTTGATTATTAGTGAGATTTTCTAAAATCTTAATTATGACCTCTTGGTAAATTGCCCCGACATTCTTGAGACCAAACAACATGACCATGTCACAAAAAATCCTTATAGGATTTTGAACATTGCATACTTCTCATTATTATAGGTCATCTTTATTTAATTATATCTAAATAAGCCACGCATGAATGAAAAAACTTCATGTGGAGAAACTTTATTCATTATGAGTTTTAGTATGTGTAATATGAACTCATCTTCAAGATAAGCTTTATTCTAGTATGTTGAATTAACACTTAGGTGAATCTGACAAATGTTTTATTAGGATGATGTTAACCAATCAAGAAGGATATGTTTTTCTCAAATATGGTGATCATTCACCAGCATTTTAACTTTAACAATAATGTGCTATTTGATGTCTAATTTTCTGCATCAAGGGGCATATTTTATTGGAAAGATATCAAGCCCAACTTTGAGTTTATACACTACTACATATGGAGGCAAAATAAGTATTGTGTTATAACTCCAAGCAGAGCAGTCCTTAAACTATAAGAGTAACTTGATTAAGTCATCAATATCTGATTCATTGATGTGTGAGCTTGTTGATCAGTTTTTATCCCTAATTTTTTTTCTTAACTCATCAAGTGTATATTTAATTTCTTCATCAAAATTTGGGAGTGCATTCCAAACTTGAAGAGTATCTGATCTTATGACTTCTCTTAAACAATACTTATTTAAAGAGTTAGATTAGTT
This sequence comes from Cymbidium sinense, assembly GCA_021442155.1. NCBI lineage: Eukaryota > Viridiplantae > Streptophyta > Magnoliopsida > Asparagales > Orchidaceae > Cymbidium > Cymbidium sinense. The sequence continues at coordinate 182,930,414 of CM038219.1, forward strand.
TATGGATGTTGACCTCCACATATGTGTCATAAGTCAAGTAAAGTCTACAAATCGAATTCGACGGACATCGGAGGTGACAGTGCACAAATCGGGGCTCAAAATGCACTGAACGTCATCGAAAATAGTCAAAATGATCTCCAATCGATGAAAAAACTTCGCCGTCATGTTCCAATTGTCAAAATTGATCAGAATATAAATATTTTAAAATCTAATGAGTAATCGATTAAGCGCTCGAGCTATCAATGTGTCGATGCGCATAACAGAGTCGGGAAGCTACGACGATATCCGAACGACCTCCGTTCATAAAATTGATTATGCCGTTAGCTTCAAAATATCGAAAACTATCAAATAAGGCAGTCCGCTCTCAATTCAGATGAGTCGATGCAAATGTCGAATGATTTGAAGTGGCGGTGCATATAAGAAATGCGGAGGAAAATCAACTAAATGATCTCCGTCAACGCCATCATGTTTAGAACATAAAATTGGTTAGGATATAAATATTACTTGAGGATCAACTATTGCTCGGTCATCAACGCTTGCCGATATCGAGATCGGGGAGCAGGCATAAGCCAAATAATCTCTGCTAAAATTGATTATAGTTGCAAAATATCAAAACTTATCAAATAAGGTATTACATTCAATTGGATGAGTCATGAATGTCGGCGATCAGCGGCATTTTGGTGAAATTGATTGATTTAACTAAACCAGACCGCAAAACGGACGTATTCGTTCGTTGAAATAATTGAATAATTTTAAATTGACAGATATATTGAACATGTAATTTTATCAACGTAAAAGTCATTTTAAGTGCGATTAAGTGGTTAAAGGAATTAAATGAACCCAAATCTAATCTAAATCCCCTCATCTCACTCGACCCTAATTCCAAAACCCAACCGTTCCCTCCCCCATTCGAAATCTTCCTCAACTCCTAAGAACTACTCCCGCTTGCAACTTCCCACTCCCCCATTCAGTTTTCCTCAACCGCAGGAAACCAACACTCCTCTCTTCCTCCATTCCCACATTTCGGCTCTAACCTCCCCCTGCACAGGTAAAATCTTGTCCCTCTCCCCTCTCAATTTCCTCCATCCCACTCCGGCGCATATTCAGAGGCGCCTCGCCTGTTCTGCCGCGCGTCTGCTTCGTGCCATGGCCCTTCCTCCTGCCGTGCAGCGCGTCATTCCAGCTCCATGCGCGCGTGCACAGCCGTTCCGCTCCGCCTGCCTGTTGCGCGTCCTGCCAGCTCAGCTGTGCACGTTCCACCCTGTTCTTATCCGCCTGCCAGGTTATCTCTGCCAGTCGGATCCGCTGCTGCGCGTCTTGCCAGTGCTCCGCTGCGTGGGTGCCACGTCCTGCGTGTTCCACCAGGACATCCTCTGTCTTGCGCCCGCGCTCTACGCCACATTCCGCTCTACCTGCCTGCCCACTGTGTGCGTCTCACCAACCTGCTCCACTGTGGACATGCCACAGCCCATTCAGCTCCGCATGTCGGCCCACTGCGAGCGTCTCGCTAGCCCACTCCACTGCGCTCGCGCCATAGCTCATCCCGCAGCTCGCTTCACCTGCCGACCCGCTGGAAGTGCCTCAGCATAAGCCAGTACCCTGCGATCGCGGTTCAGTAAGCCGACGTCAGTTAGATGTCGCTCTCCTGACTAAATATTTAAATTTTGTCTAATTTCTGACTTAAAAAAAAAATAGGGATGAATATATTGTATTTGTCTTTCGGGTTTGAAGGCCTTCATTACTCACGGGCGTGATGAGATAAAAAGTGTTGTCGCGTGACCACTTATTCTCAAGAGGCGTGTCAGTAAACCAAAACAGATCGACTCTGAGGGGCGATGTGAGGCTGAGAAATTTAGACTAAAATGCAGGACTTAAACAAATTCGAGTGGAATTACCTAAACTTAAGTCAAACAAAAAGAATATATGATAAATATGAAGATAAATATTAAATCAAAGAGAAATAGGGGGAGAACACCTAAAGAAAATTTTAGAAAGAATAGGACACTCATTTAAAAAGCAAGTGAAATTTGGGGAGGCTAATATTAAACTCACAAACTATAATTGCAATTCTCTATGGCTTAAATTGAAGCGGTAAAGTGAGTTCTCTTTTCTTGTAAATTTCTCAAAATTAAAAGCTTTAATTGGATTTTGGGAAGAATATACAAACTAGCAATAAACTTAAAGTCATAAAGTTTCTATGGAGTTAAGGATGAATCCAAATTGGGTTTAATAACTATATGAATATGAAGGTGATTACTATCTAGTAATAAGCATGAGTAGAAATTTAAAGCACAAACGAAATCGACATAACTTATCAAAAGTGAGGTAAATTGAAGATAATCAAGTTGAGAGAATTATAAAAAAAACTTAATAAGTAAACTAAGTGCAAGTAATATTTTAAACTACAATCTAAATCAAAATGCCTTCTTCGCCACCGAATCTACAACTCTTTGTACAAGTAAACAAAAGGGGATATTCAATCCAATTCTACAAAAATCATAGTGCTTCTTTTAATCAAAATTTGAGGGATTTAATTCTAATTATGATTTTTAAAATTAATGATTTTATTAATTAGATGAAATTAGATAAGCTCTAAACACCTGCATGTGCTCAGACATAGAGATTTTAAGTGCAAATTTTGATGTCTGAAAAGGCTGTGCAGGCTAAAATTGAAATTAAATAAAAATCTGAAATCAATCTCATAATTAAGAAAAAATACTACGTAAAGTCTAAAATGCGCGTAACCAACATTTAAATTCTTAAATTCAAGTGTTGAGAATCTGCGGCGGGTTCTTACGATTTAGTCTTAGGACTAGGTCTAAGTTAACAAAACCTAAAAAAACATATAATAATAGTTTTAAATCAATGAAATATCTAAGAAATTGATTCGATAATGCGACAGTAGATCTAATCCTCTATTAGTAGTTAAATAGAGTTGACAGGATCTAAAGCTCTTAAACATATTCGAATTAATCAATTTTTCAAATCAAATTAACTCAAATTGAGTGTTAATCTAAAAAATTCTCCAATGAAATCTAATCATTAAAATCTTAAAGCTAACTCAATCTATCCACCTTTTGCAACAGTTTATCGGGGGTGATAAATTAAGAAAACTCTCATCCGCGCCAATGTCAAATCAAGTGTTACATGTTCATTCTCAATCAATCATGCCGATGGGGCGTGGGCGATGTCCTCTGGCTTGGCCGATAGGTTTCCCTGAATGAAGCGATTACATAGTCCTCGATTGGGTGGTTTGGCCAATCAGGCTCCATTATTTTACGTTCACGACCGTAGCCCATATGCTCCACAATGACTCTGCCCTTTGAGTTATGAATCATAGGGTATACTTGATAGGGCAAACAACCCTCTATCAGCTAAGATAAACTTAAGATTATCTCCTTAGACAAACACCACCTCAGGTCTACAAGTATTTTTTGGACGACGTAACCCATGTGTTACTGATGAGGATCCTTACGTGGGGTTATTACCTCTCCTCTAAGAAGTAGGACCGGATCTGATGATGTAACCATGGGATCTAGATGGGTCATGTCATCATTCCCCAACCATCCGGTTTAAGGAAATGATAAATTTTATAATCTAAATTCTCATATCTTTCTACTTTCGTTTGCATTAAGCGTCTAATGACTAGCCATCGAAAGTTCTCTCTCACTTATTGGGAGGTAATTAACTATAGGGCTTGCTTTAGAAACGAACAGATCTAAAGTCCTCGCCAAACGAGGGGCAAAATCTCAGGTAGTGTCTTCTACTATTCCTCTACGAAAATTATCTTAAATCACTCTCTTCAATTCAATAATTATCGAGAGGTCGGTGGCGAATTTTTGAAACCCACAGATTTCTAGCGACTCTACTGGGGACAGGATTCTCTTTCTATCTTTGGCTAGTCATATATTGTTATAGTAGCAATAAAATTTTTGAAAATTCAAAACAAAAATGATGATTTAAATGTGTAATAAATTCAATATGAGGCTCTATTTAGAATGAATTATTCCATAGAGTATATTTTTATTATACAATTATTTTATTATATAGTACCTCTGCTTCTTGAAAGTATGGGGTGAAATAATAATTGTTAATTACTAATCCTCATCTTTCATTTTCACAGAATGGATCTACAAAACACTCCTTTCACCGTTCAGTTAGGGCATGGTGCGAACATCTACCTAGCCAATGCCGTCATCAACACAGGAGATGTCGAGGCTACCATTCAATTTGGTAGCTTGAATTTCCCGGCTATCGTAGCTGTAACTCTTGAAGTACCCACCCATGGCACATTCGTTCGAGGCCATGCTGGAAGGCCTCAAGTTACTGAAGCTCCTACTAGCCATGTGCGCCAACCAGTTCAGCAATCATCCGTTGTCAAGGAATTCTCCCGATAGAGAACTTCAGTTTTCAAAAAGCTAGGTCAATCTGAAGCTCCAATGACGAAAAGAGCCGTCGGTGGGAAAACTATGTTTTTAATGCCTCATGGAACAACTGCTGCATGGATCGAACCCTTTGAACTCAGAAAGCATGATCATGAAGCTTTCTCATCAGGGAGCAAATTAACTAGAAGACAGAAAAGAAGGAGAAACACTAAGCTAAGGGCTCAGTAGATTCCCTTTGAAATACCTAGTGAATAAGCGATACTGCCGCCAGAAGCGAGTATTCCTACCCATAATAACTTTGACAATCTAAAGTGGGTAAATAGGAATAGCTCTACTAGTAAAATAAAGCGTCTTCGGAACCAACCGTCAACTCCACCACCATAGTGGAGCTGAAACACTATCGTCGGGATACATAAAGTTCTCAAAGTAGCACAGAGGCACGATGAAAAGAAGATTTGAGACACGTGGTGATGGAAAATACTAAAGCTCCACCAGAAAGTTGTCATCTCTTCTAGTAACCATCGAGCCCAATGCAGCCGCATGGTGAGCATCGAACATGACACTTGGGTCAGTCAGGATCCATTTGTCAAAAGGTCTCGACAAAAGGATAAGCAAATATGGAGGCCAAATCCCCGTAATGAAACTTTGAGTAATAGAAGAGGTGTGACATCTAATACATATACTCAGAAATCTGCTTCAAAATTAACTCATCTGAAGCGGATACCCAAAAGAAGGGATATCGTTGATGAAATACATGATGGTTGACACCCTAGAGAATATTCTAGGGGATCCCATCGTCGATCAAATTCACCCCTACAAAAGAAGGTTGACTTTGATCGCAATCCTTTAATAGAAGAAGTATTTATTCTACACATTGAACCAGAGATCCACTGGAAATGTTGATCAAAAATTCATGGGCAGGAAGAAAATAATGAAGAGGACACTATGGAAGTGAAAGTTGTCTATATGGTCAGAGATATAGATGAACTCCCCGCTCAACACCATCAGCAGTAACGTGAATCTAGGGAATCTAAACCTGAATTTGACGCTTATGTAGAAGAGTCTTCATAGAAGAAAATAGAAGGCAGTTCTTCGATCTTTGCTAAGAAGAATAAGAAGAAGACCAGAATGAGAAAGATATCATGGGTGTCGAAACTGTCTATATGGTTGAACCAGGAAATGATCGACTGGTACGCTTTTATAATAATCACGTCATACTACAATAGTTGTCTCTGCAAATACATAAGGAGAAGAGCAATCAAGTTCTCTCCTTGAAAATGAGCAAGGAGCATAACAACAATAAGAAATAGAAAAAGAGGAAGAGCTTGTACTGATTGACACCATGGAGCTAGCTAGAGAGAAAAAAGAAATGCAGCGTCAAATGGAGGTCAAAAACAAGGAGATTATACAGCTTGGTACCAAAATGAATGCTATGATGGTACAACTGAACATCATAATAGAAATATTATAGAAGAATATTATAGCAGGTACATCACCTACTTTGTCTACTAATCAACAGGCTACTAATAATGCAACTTCTATACCACCAGCCATTGTGGTACCTCAAGCTCATACAGTACATGCTACGCATGAAGCGAGGAACGAAGTTAACCCACTACCTCTCCAGCCAATAATTTAAAATCTGGCTAACACACCGGGAACTGTAATAGTTGATCAGCTAAAAATAATAATCAATGAAAAGATAAAGACAATCACGGCCTCAGAACAGGCTGAAAAGCTGATAAGTAAGGGTTGCCCTTACCAAGCTGAATATCACCAAGTGTCGTACCCGAAAGGTTACTCAGTGCTGAAATTTAATATTTTCAGCGAGTTCGATAATCCAAAGCAACATCTAGCCTAATTTAAAGCTACTTATGATAACACATGAGGGAATGATGTACTGCTTTTTAGCCAATTTGTCAATAGCCTGACCTCAGCCGCTTTCGAATGGTATGTAGAATTATCGAATGATTCAGTTAAAATATTTGTTGAATTAGAAACTATATTTATGAAGAGGTTCATCAGTGCAACCGAGAAAATCACAATAGCTGACCTTGCATTATTGAAAAGGAGGAAAGCTGAGTCAATGACAAAATTTATAAGTCGTTGGTACAACCTAAGTATGAAGTGCCAGTAATAATTGGAGGAAGAACATATGATCCAAGTGCCAATGGGCAATATGGATGATAAAATGGCACTATTTCTATGCATAACATTGATTGCAATATTCCAGGACTTGCTCGATAGGGTGGCTAAATTCAAAAAGTTAAATCGCTCTAAGTCTAAAATCTATGCACATAAAGCAGAGAGAAACAAACCTTCAGACTCAAGAAGAAATGAAATTCATGTCCCTTCCTATAGCTCATATGGCGAAAAGCGGGTGATATACAATGTGGATAAAGGAAAGCAGCCGATGTACAATGATGATAAGGAAAGAAGCCTGTTTATTCTAATCCACAGCCAAAATTAGTATTATGAGGCAATGACAAACCTTGGACTTTTTCAAGTGGTGGGGAGCATCCAAAATAAGTGACAAGAGATGATGAGCGAATGCTGGTATCTCTTAAGGAAAAGATCAATAAAGAATATTCTTTTAGAAGGGATAGTGTAGCTAAACTGTTTCAGCAAGCAGTCAAAGTTGGTCTACAGTTACCAGAAATTAAAAGGCCTAAAAAAGCTGATCAAGTCAATAATCCAAACTACTATCCTTATCATCGGATGATCAGTCATCCTATCGAAGATTACTATGTCTTCAAAGATTGGCTAGAAAGAAAGTATCAATGAGGTGAATTTATATTATATGATAGTGTTCTAGTCAACCTAAAAAAAATAATCTACAAGGATGATTACGTCCTCTTCTGTATCATCCAACAAAGACAAACAGAAGGAGGAATCAGTTCAGACTGAAGAATGGCAATTAGTAGTCTCCAAAAAGACCGTGAAGATGTTGAAGCAGTTAAAAGACATCCCTAGTGTTAAGTGAAAATTACCACTTGAACCTATATTGGACTTAAGAGAGATGCCTAAATCAAGTATTTGGGCTTCTCAATGGTATTCTGATAAGGCTACTTCATCACAACATGAGAAGCAGTCTACTAAACGTAGGCCTCATAAATTAAACAAGTTGGCTAAGAAAAGAAAGATCAATAAAAGCTCATTAACAATCTAGAGGAGTATCACCAACCGACAAGACAGCCATTTAGGCTTGCAGACTTCGTGCCTGAGCTTTGCATTGCTGAATCAGATGAAGAAGATAATGGTGAATCTTGTCCAGCAGAGACATGCCAAATCATCTATGTGATTTCAGATATTCTTCAGCATCAGTTACTCCGAAATGACAAGGTCAAAATTTTTATCAAGAAAGCAAGAAGAGCCTCAGGTGCTAATGTCTGAATTTTATTTAATGACTCAATATGACAATAACAGTTCATATGAAGATCTATATTTTCTCGACGGACAAGAGTCAGACTCATCGATATCATCACGTATGAAATATATGATGTTGAAAAATGAGTCTAGCCCTTTTGGCCAATCTTCCAAAATAAGAAAGAAATTTGAAGAAACTACCTCTTCAAAAGAATCTAAGCAAGATAAGGTGATTCAAGTTCAGTTGAAAAGTGGTAAAGTCTTACCACCTTCATCAAAGAAGGGATATGCAAATAAAGAGAAAGACAAATAAATTGAAGTCACTGAAGATATCAATCCTAGAAATCCTAAAGCGAAGCCTAAATTAAGAGAGAAGATAGATTATAATATTCTATCACATCTGAGAAAGATCCCTACATAAATGAGTGCGTACAAGGCTCTCTTGATATCAAAAGACCACCGAGAAACTTTGATACAGGCTCTCAAAGATCCAGAGAGTTATGAAGCTTACTTTTCTAAAAAATGCATGAATGAAGCATTACAAACTCAAGATCTCCCAGTAATCACATTTTCTGAGGAAGATCTTATGTTGGGGACAACGGATCGCAATCATCCTCTTTATATTACTACAGAGAGTGATGGCATCTCGATCAGCCGAATATTGATTGATCCAGGTTTTTTTATCAACCTTATGAGTCTAAAGGTATTGAGAAGATTATCATTCGATATCCAACATATTGGGAGAGATAAATTGATGGTTCACAGTTTCAATAAAAATGGATAGAAAACTCTAGGTTCTTTCATTCTCCCGCTCAAGTTTAGGAATTTATATATAAGAGCCAAGTTTCATGTAATCGATGTCGATACATCATTTAGAGCTCTCTTGGGCCGACCGTGGCTGCATGAGTATGAAATGGTCCCATCAACTATGCATCAATGTATGAAGTATATGAAAGATGGAGAAGAATTCAAAATTTGATAACCTACAACCATTCTCCATTAATGAAACAAATATCTATGAAGATACAAAATATTTCATCCTCTAGCAGAGCCTCTTGAAGCAGTAGCATCCACTTTAGGAATTAAAAAGTAATTTCACAAAGTGGAAGAAAGAAGATAATGTTGACTCTTCCTAAAGTACTTGATTTTACAACGAAATCAAGAAAATTAGTTCCTCATTTGGGAAGTGACACAGAAGGAGAAGATATGCCTATCGAACCCAAGGGAACTTATAAGCTCTCAAGAAAAGCAGAATGTGAAATAAGTGATTCTGATTCAGACTATGATTTTGAGTCTACTTATGAAAATAAAGTTCAGATGGCTACATCAAGGGGGATAGCTCACTTGGCAGAGTCAGATGACTCACTCAAAATTATACCCATCCCTCAATAGTGCTTCAAAGAAATCACTCCACTGGAGGTTCATGATATTGAAGAATCGATAACATTCAATGTGCTCTATTTTACAAATCGGAAGAGTCTCAGCTTCACAACTTTGATCGACCTACTCAATATGGAAATTATGATGAGATAATGTCAACAAGAATACAAATATACTATTCACAAAAATTATGAAGAATGGTGTATAAGCTTGGAATTTATATTGGGAGTACTAAATATAGAACCCAAACTTTTAAGAAGATGTAGAGCTAAAGAAGTCCTCAAGCATCACGAAGAAGTGATAAGTTTATCACTAAAGGCCTTAGGTTCATCCGCAAATCTCATCAAAATAGAGCTTGTTATAATATAATAGAAGTTGAGATCGAGACTCATAGTGATAAAGAAGATAATTCCCATGAAATTCTTCTTAAAAATGAGGAAGAAGCAGAAGCCAAGCCCGCACCTGAAGATCTTGAAGATGTTGGACAAATAGCTACTATGAATGAACTTAAAGAAATCAACCTAGGAGTTGAGGATGATCCCCGTCTAACTTTCATCAGTGCCCTTCTGACTAATGAGAAAGTTGAAGAGCTAAAAGTGCTACTTTGTAAATTTAGGGATTACTTTGCCTAGATATATTCTAAAATGTCAAGGTTATCCCCTGATGTAGCAATTCATACACTAGCTATCAAATTAGGTACAATGCTTATTAAGCAAGCTCTAGGCGAATGAGATTTGAGATTGAAGAACAGTGATGGCAGAAACTAAAAAGCTAATTGAAGCAAGCTTCATCCGAGAGGAGAAGATGTAGATTGGATAGCCAACATTGTTCCAGTTAGAAAGAAGAATGGTCAAATCGATCTCTGCATTGACTTCCGGGACTTAAATAAGGCATATCCAAAAGATGACTTTCTGCGTCCAATATTAGAACTATTGGTGGACAATACTTCCAACTACGACATGTTCTCATTCATGGATGGATCGTTGGAATACAACCAAATTAAAATGGCACTTGAAGATGAAAAATATACATCATTCAGAACACCAATTAGCATCTATTGCTACATGATCATGCCCTTTGTCCTAAAAAATGTTGGAGCTACATACTAAAGAGTCATGACGCATATTTTTGATGAGTTGATTCATCAAAAAGTGGAATTTTATGTTGACAATTTGATAGTAAAAAGCTTGAATCGTGAAAACCACTTTGAAGACTTGAGAATTATACTGGAAAGAATCAGAAAATATGATCTCAAGATAATCCTCTAAAATATACATTTGGGATATCCTTTGAAAAATTCCTGGGGTACATTGTACATCACAGAGGTATTGAAATTGATCCTATTAAAATCAAGGCAATTGTGAAGATGTCTCCACCGAAGAGTTTGCGTCAGCTTCATTCTTTACAAGGACAGCTCGCATTCATCTGTCGATTCATATCAAATCTATCAGGACGTTGTCAACCATTTGCAAGGTTGATGAAGAAGGATGCTCCATTCAAGTGGGACAAGGAGAGCCAAGAAGCCTTCAATAGCATTAATCTACCTGTTAAATCCACCAATCCTAGCAGCGCCTATTCCTGGGAAGCCCCTCATTCTATACACAGCTGCATTAGAAGGGTCCCTTGGAGCATTATTGGCACAACACAATGAAGAAAGCAAAGAGAATGCTCTTTATTATATCAGTTGGAGGCTGATTGGAGTAGAAATGAGATACTCTCCGATAGAGAAGCACTGTTTAGCATTGATCTTTACAGTCCAAAAACTTCATCATTATATGTTATCTCACAAGATTACCCTCATCTCAAGGATCGATCTGTTGAAGTACTTGATGATAAGACCAGGGTTGATAGGTCTCTTGGCAAGATGGGAAGTATTGCTTCTATAATTTGATATCACATATATTCCACAGAAAGTAGTGAAGGGACAAGTCTTAGTAGATTTTCTTGCTACACATCCCATTACAGCGGACTCTTCTCTTAATGAAAATTTTCCCGATGAGCAAATTATGCTCATTCATGAAAGAAAAAAATCACAAATTTGGAAAATGTACTTTGATGGAGCCTCATCGCTCAAACAAGTCCAATATCTAAATTTTCCAAGATCAAGAGCAGGAATTGGCATCATCTTCATAACACAGTTCTTGAAGAAGCTATTTTCATAGGCATTCAAAACATGCATATTTTTGGTGATTCTCAACTTATTATAAATAAGTACTTGGCATCTATAAAATCAACAAGCTTGAGTTAGCTGTCTATCACAAGAGAGTTCTTGAGCTTATGAAGCAGATACCAAATATCATACTAACTCGAGTCTCTCGATCCGAGAATAGTAAAGTCGACTGCTTAGCAAAATTAGCTAAGAAAATGGCAAGTATGAATGGTGACTATGTCATGATTGGCATATTTACTCGACCAATTTTAGAGCTAGTAAAATATTAGTCCCCATAAGTAGAGGGGTTATCAAATCTGACCCAGCAGGATGTGACTCAGGTTGCTACTCATACTCCTCAAAATCAACATGAAATTATACCCAGAAGAGTTAAGCCTGACATTACTTCAGAAAAGCTGTGGGAAGCTTTTATTGTAGAAGAGTCACATGATTGGAGGCAACCCTTCATCGACTACTTTAAAGAAGACAAATTACCAAATAATAAGTCACTGGTAGCTCAAATTGAGAAGAGGATATTGCGTTATGCTTTTGTCAATAATACTCTATATCGTAGATCCTTTGAAAAAATGTGGCTACGATGCCTATATCTAAATGAAGCTATCAAAGTGATGGTTGAAGTTCATGAAGGACTTTGTGGTGCACATCAGTCAGGTCCCAAGATAGTAGTAAAAATCAAAAGGATGGGCTATTATTGGCCATCTATAGTGAGAGATTGTATCATTCATGCTAAGAGGTGCCATGAGTGTCAAGTACATATAAATCTTATCCATCAATCTCCAAATCCATTACACCCAACAACATCATCCTAGACATTCGAATGTTGAGGTACAAATGTAATTGGACCAATTGATCCACCGTCATCAGCTGGACATCACTTCATCCTAGCAGTGACTAATTATCTCTCCAAGTGGGCTGAAGCTGCTCCATTTAAAGAAGTTACTACTGACTAAGTGATCAACTTCTTCATGCATAATATGATCTATAGATTTGGAGTACTGCATCGAATAATTTATGATAATGGAACAGCTTTCAAAAGTTGAAAGATTTATTAATTTGTTGATCGATACAAAATTGATTGGTGATACTCTTCAATATATAATCCAAGAGCAAATGGATTGGCAGAAGCTTTCAACAAGACATTGGTCAAACTGCTTAAGAAGATTCTCACTAAAAATAAAAGAGAATGTCATACCAAGCTAGTAGATGCACTATGGGTGTATCGAACTACCTATAAGACGCCGACTAAAGCCACTCCCTATTCATTGGTATTTGAAACTGAAGCGCTCTTCCACTCGAAGTTGAGTTGCCTTCCCTTCGAGTAGACATCCAATACAATCTAACTAAAGATCAAAATGCTCATCTAAAAATGGAGGAACTCAATGCGCTTGATGAAGTTAGATTACAAGCTCATCAAAATATGGAGGTTTATCGAGCAAAGATGTCCAGGGCTTTTGACCATACGGTGCAGCATCGAACATTCCAAAAAGGGGAATTGGTCCTGGTGTTGAGAAGACTAATTATTCCTAATCAAAAATTTGGTGACAAATTTGATCCTAACTGGGAATGCTCTTCTATCATTGAGAAAGTATATCGAGGAGGGGCATACCAACTCATCGACCTAAAGGGTGAAAGACCAATGCCGTCAATTAATGATCAATACTTAAAAAAGTATTATACTTGACGACCAAATTATCGAGGTACAATAGAAATCCCCCTACAAGATAGGGGGCATTTTTTTAGTATATCTATTTAGGTCGACATCGTGCTTCATGTCAAGATCCTTAAATAAACGTACTCTAGATGAATAACTTTTCTATGAAAATTCTCCTGTTACACAGGTGGCATTTTTATTTATTTTTTTATATATAGATGAAATCAATGTTGTATGTTAAAACCCTCTTAAGAGCATATCAATTCAAATTAATATATTTATGTAATTTCATCTTGAAAGTTCTTTCAAATGTGCTTTAGAATTCCCACTGCAAGACAGGGAGTATTTGTTATTTATATTAAGTTTATTTGAGTTAACATCATGCCATAAGATGAGATCCTCAAATATATTCTGATTCAGGTTGACATCGAGCATTACACCGAAATCCATGAACATATCTATAATTATCATTGTTAAGTTGCATATTCTTGCAAGAATAAAAAGAATTTATTTTTACATGTGAAAAGATAACCCTAAATGTCAAGAAATTTATCTCTCAGATTTGTCAAATTCTAGAGGTCAAGTTAGAAGAACTCCCAATTTTGGAGGCTTCAATCAATTAAGTTGGAGAAACATCAACCTCTACATTCTGAAGTCTAGGACATGGATAGGTTCTAAAGGTCGAACTCAACAAGCCCATAAATGGCTGAGTTGCTGACGCTCTCTTCACTCAACAAGCCGCAAGAAAAGGCCGCAATGAAAGAGCCCCTGTTCATTAGTCTAATGACAACTACTATAGCTTAAGACTCAAAATATGGTTAAGCTCATGTGAGGGTCTCACTTAACAAGCCTGAAAGAAAAGTGAAAGAGCCCACAGTCCACAATTACCATATTGTAAATCCCAAATCGAGATCCAACTTAGTGATTACAAGCTGCAGGATCAAGAGATCTCTTGATCGATAGATCGAGCAATCAACGCTCAATTCAGGGCTACCTCAAATTAATCTATATATTACCCGTAGGGTGATATCTCGATTTATTCTTAAATAATTTGATCAAGCTCAAAATAATAGATCAAAGCCAATCTCCTTATCAAGTTCATCAAAGCAGAAAGCAAAGGACCAAGGAAGCAGTTCCATAGTTCAAACAAAGTCGATAGTCAAACTAAAGGAATTTTATGGTTATTCAGTCTGTTAAAGCACACTTACTAGACTAATAATATAACATTAACCCTATATAAGCCAAAAGGTTGGGTCATCTGCATGTACCCTTCAACAAATATGTCAAAGCAGCAAGCACAGGGTTCATGGAGTGCATACACTTTCTGACAAGTCAATATGGACAAATCAGGTCTGTCATTCATTAAGTCCATCAAGCTTAAAGCTGGGACAGAAGGAATTTCAAATTTGATCAAGTACGGATAAACCGATTCCCCAGTGGAGTCCTTCATCAAAATAAGCAAACCAATTCCTCCATCAAACCCAACCAAGCATGAAACTAGGGTTGGAGGAGACTCAAATCTGCAATGACATAAAAGAAAGAGATCTTCAGTAAAGTCATTAAAGTAGAAAGTAGATGGTGTAGAACTCTTATATATCTAACAAGTCAATTCTGACAAATCGGTCCATCTCGTTACTTCACATGTCCTAAATAATGCATCATACTAATGATAAATCCTATCAAAAACTCCGTAAGCTAGTGCAATCGAAGCTGAAATGATTCAAGTTCTATGGCCAGCCCAAAAGGTCAATCAATTTTCAATAAATGTAACTCGCTCCATGCATAAATCACATTTATTAGGGGGCATTTATTGACCTCCACAGGTGTCATAAGTCAAGTCAAGTCTACAAATCGAATTCGACAGACTTTGGAGGTGACAGTGCACAACTCGGGGATCAAAATGCACTGGACGTCACCGAAAATAGTCAAAATGACCTTCCATCAATGAACAGACTTCGCTGTCGCATTTAGAATATCAAAATTGATCCGAATCTAAATATTGCAAAGTCTAACGAGCAATCGATTAATCACTCAAGCTATCAATGTGTTGACATGCATAATAGAGTTGGAAAGCTGCGATGATGTCCGAACGACCTCTATTCATAAAATTATTCACACCGTTAGCATCAAAATATCAAAAATTATCAAATGAGATTGTCCGCACTCAATTTAGATAAGTCTATACAAATGTCGAATGATTTGAAGTGGTAGCACGCAAATCGAGGCTGAAATGCACAGGACGTCACCAAAATCAACTCAAATGACCTTCGATCAACGAACAAATTTTGACATCACGTTTAAAACATCAAAATTAGTCAGGATATAAATATTGCACAACTTGAAGATCAATTGTTCAAGCGCTCGAGTCGTCAACATGCATGAATTTCGAGGTCACGAGGCACCAACACAAGGCAAATGATCTCCATTCGTAAAATTGATTATGACGTTAGCTTCAAAATATTAAAATATATCAAATAAGACTATTCGTACTCAATTCAGATGGGTCTGCATGAATATCGAGTGATCAAAAGTGGCGATGCGCATTTTGAGCTGAAATTGACTCAATTTGATGCCGACAAACGCGCCTCGACAGCAGACTATGCTGCATGAACAATGGAATGTTCCGGCTCCAACCTCCCCTTGCACAAGTAAAATCCCATCCCTCTTCCCTCCCAAACCCTCAGCCCCGCTTCCACCAGAGTTCAAGGCCCCATCCTGCTGGTGCCTGCACACAGCCTTCCTCTACTTGTACGTGTGAGTCCACTTGGCGCATGTCGCCCATTCGCTTTCTATATATTCTCGCCACCGACACCTGACATGTTTTGCCACTGTATGTGCTAATAACCTGTTTCTGCCTCAAATTTCTCCGCTTCGCCAGACACGCTTAGCCCATCCAGATCCTGTTTCACCAGGTCCCATCTGCTGTATCCATGCACGCTCTTCCTGCCACGCATCAGACGTGCCCACTACTGCTGCCAGACGAAGTCCATTTCGCTTGGCCATTGCCACCGACCCCATTAACCTGCTCATGACGCGACTACGCCATTCAGATCCTCCTTTCCCTCCATTGCTATCCAGATCGTGCTCCGGTGCGATTCACCTATAGACGCGCCGTTTCTGCCAGATCAAAGTCAGGCAAGACGCCATAAGTCGTCTGCTGTTTCTTCCCGCATGTCAATCAATTTTTTTTTCAGAATCGGGAAGAACATCATCAAGAGGTGAATTCTTCTTTCGGTTTCTAGCATCGCACTCCTCGCTTTATCCTTCCAATTTTCTCTTTGCCGCAAATCAAGGAAGAACATCGTCAAAAGGCGAATTTTCTTTTCAATTTTTTGGCGCTGTAATCCTCGCATTACCTCCTCAAATTCGCCTCGCCGTAGCCAAAGAAGCAACACCGTCAAAAGGCGGGTTCTTCTCTTGATTTTCAACATACCCAACCTTGTTCCCTTATCGAGCATTGTAGTGCGCCGAAAAATGAGTCAGAACATGTGGGATCTATGAATATATATATATATATACATGCTTGTATTTCTTTGCAAGTTTGAAGGCCTCATTGTGCTTAAGAGAGCACGACAAGATGAAAAATTGGTTGTGGTGTCGCAAGACACCGCTCGCTATGCTCAAGAGGGTGTACCGAGTAAGCCAACATCCGTTAGATGTCGCTCCCCCTAGACGAAATGCTACCAAAATTTTGTCTATTTTCCAGACAAAGAAAAAAAGGGGGGAATGAATATATATTGCATTTATCTTCTTTCAAGTTTGAAGGCCTCATTATGCTCAAGAGGGCGCGATGAGATGAAAACCTAGTTATGGTGTCGCAAGACACCGCTCGCTACGCTCAAGAGGGCATACTAAGTAAGCCAAAATACTCCCAATGCAGCTCCCTACACGGGGATGATGCCGGGAGGATGCCAAAATTTAGACTAAAATTCAGGACTTAAACAAATTCAAATGGAATTACTTAAACTTAAGTCAAACAAAAGAATATATGATAAATATAAAGATAAATATTAAATCAAAGAGAAATAGGGGGAGAACACCTAAAGAAAAGTTTGGAAAGAATATGACACTCATTTAAAATGCAAGTGAAATTTTGGGAGGCTAATATTAAACTCAGAAACTCTAATTGCAATTCTCTATGGCTTAAATTGAAGTGATAAAGTGAGTTCTTTTTTCTTATAAATTCCTCAAAATTAAATTAGCTTTAATTGGAATTTGGGGAGACTAATACTAAACTCATAACAAACTTGCAATAAACTTAAAGTCTATAAAATTTGATATGGAGTTAAAGATGAATCCAAATTGGGTTTAATAACTCTTATATTAATATGAAGGTGATTACTATACTAGCTAATAAGTATGAGTAGGGCTAAAGCGACAAACATTTAAATCGGCATAACTTATCAAAATTGAGGTAAATTGAACATAATCAAGTTGGGAGAATTACAAAAAAAACTCAACAAGTAAATTAAGTGCAAGTAATGTTTTAAACTATAATCTAAATCAAAATGTCTTCTTTGCCAGCGAATCTGCAACTCTTTGTACAAGCAGACAGAAGGCGATACTAAATCTAATTCTACAAAAACTATAGTGCTTCTTTTAATCAAAAATTGAGGGATTTCATTCTAATTATGATTTTTAAAATCAATGATTTTATTAATTAGATGAAATTAGTTAAGCTATAAACACTTGCATGTGCTCGGACATAGAGATTTCAAGTACAATTTTTAATGTCTGAAAAGGCTATGAGGCTACACCCGCATGGCCCCCGACACTGTGTTGAATGCTTAAATCTAAGTGTCTGAGGATGCTACGCGGGTTGCTACTCGGTTTAGTCTTACGATTGGGTCCGGGTTAACAAAATCTAAAAAACTTATAATAAGAGTTTAAAATCAGTGAAATATTCGAGAAACTGATTCTGTCAGGTGATAGTAGATCTAATCCTTTATTAGCAGCTAAATAGAGTTGACAGTATCTAAAGCTCTTAAATATATTCAAATTAATCAATTTTTTAAATCAAATTAACTCAAATTGAGTGTCAATCTAAAAATTGCTCCAATGAAATCTAATCATTAAAAGCTTAAAGCCAACTCAATCTATCCACCTTCCATAACAGTTTATCAGGGGTGACAAATTAAGAAAACTCTAGCTCACAAAGGAGCTAATGTTAAATCAAGTGTTATGCTATGTTCACTCACAATCAATCTCACGCCAGTAAGGACGTGGCTCATGCCCTCTGAGTGCATGGCTTGGCCAATAGGCTCCACAGATGAAGCAATTACGACCAGAGTCCTCTGATCGGGTGGTTTGGCCAGTCAGGCTCCATTATATTACGATCACAACCATAGCCCGTATGCTCCCTAATGGCTCTGCCCTTTGAGTTGTGAATCTTAAGGTATACTTGATAGAGCAAAGAGCCCTCTGTTAGCTAAGGTAGACTTAAGATTGTCTCTTTAGACGAACACCACCCCAGGTCTACAAGGATTTCTTGGATGATGTAATTCATGTGTTGTTGATGAGGATCCTTCTGTTATGTTAGGTCAACTACCTCCTCTGACTAAGTAGACTAGGGACCGCGACTGCCCGGGATGTTAGAACCATGGGATCTAGATCGGGCATATCATCATTCCCCCAACCATCTAGTTTAAGGTAAAATGATAAATTTCATATTCTAAATTCTGAAACTCCATATGCTGCTACTATACGCTACACATTAAGCGATCTAACGACTATCCTTAATCGAAAGTTCTCTCTCACTTATTGGGAGAGGTAATTAACTATAGGGGGTTGCGCCTATAGGAAACCTGGAACCAGTTCTGAAGTCCTCGCAAAATGAGGGTGAAATCTCTGGGTAGTATCTTATTTACTATTCCATCTGCCTTCTGAAAATTACATCGATACTCTTAAATCACTCTCTTCAATTCAATAATTATCGAGAGGTCGGTGGCGAATTTTGGAGCCCACAATGGAGAGAAGGTCATGTTTCTAATTGTAAGGTATTAAATGATTATTTTGTTGTCTTTATAATTTTTACTTCTTGGTTGGTTTTATATTTTCTTTTTTTTAAGAATTTAAATTCTTTCAACCTTTAAGTAAAGGCAACTTTGACTTCCAACTTTGCTATTTAGTTTTGATGTAGAAGAGTTAGAGCTAAAGTGCCTACATATTTATTAAGTTTTTCATACACATAGAGGTTAGAGTTATCTTTTTAGCTCTCAAACCTAGTCTTTTTTTCTTTATAGAATATAATATTATCTCAAACTTTGGTAAGGCACTAGGCACATTCAAATTTTCATCTAAGTTAGACTCCAAATCGACTATTATTTGAGAATTATTTTTATTTCTTTCTTTATTTCTTTCCCTTTTCTTATTTTTTATTATTTCCTTTTTTTTTCTTTTTCTTTTTTTTCTTCTTCTTCTTTTTTAAGGCCTTTCCAATGTTAGATTTCACAAAGTCAATAATTTGCTTTTTAGGCAAATTGTATGTGGCATTCTCGTAAACCTCTACTTCATAAATGAAGAATGGTTGCACATCTATTTTAATGACACATCTCACCTCATCTCATGTATATTTAATGCACTAATATTAGGAGGAGAAGACCATTCTATATTTCATGACCCTAGAGTCTACCTAAGAGAGCATTAAAAGATATTACTTCAATTTTCAAACCATGTAACTAAACCTGAGGCTTTCTCTTTCTTTTTTATTGAATACACATAGAATTATTTCTTCAGAGCTAAACCAACCTACATTCACTCTTAAGTAAGTTTAAATATATAAAATTTATAATGTTGATCAATGCACCTGATTCAACAAGCTTCATAAAGATTTTAAAGTTATCCGCATTGACCATTATATAAAGAAGATGATTATGTTCAATAGTTTTTAGTAGTAGAACTTCATCAGAGAAGATAACCTAAAAACTTTTCATAGTGGAGCGCCTCATCAAAGAAAGTTAGTAACTGAGCAAGGAAAATTTCTAAGTCGAGTAGTACCTTAGTCAATGATTACCTTATTTTCCTAAAGATAACAAAGGCATCATAAATCTTCAATTTTGCAAGTATCATCCTAAGATGGACTAAGGCACTATAATCGACTTTTTAAGAAAATAAATTTTATGTTGACAGATTAGGAGGAAGACCTCCTCATGAAAGTTTAGAAATCTAGTAACTATTAATGGTTTATTTTTCCTTTCCTTTTAGTTTCATTTATGGTAGTAAGACTCTTACATCTCAAAAGTTAATTTTGATAATCTATTCTATCTCAAAGGGAGGGGGTAGGGTCAACTCTGTCCTGAATGGTTTCCTTATGTTCTTCTATTTAATTGTTTGACTTCGAAACTTTAACTTAATGTTGAAAGTCTCTTCTTGAAAGTTGATAATATATGCATCACTATTATGGAATACTTTGTATAGTATCTTTGGGTCATGAAAATTTGAGAATTAATTTTATAGGGATCAAAATTTTCATTGAATTGAATAATTTCTTACTATCAATTTTATTATCAGGAGGAGTTAATAAAATCTTCTTCACTACCTTCTTTCTTTTATTTAATAGGGACAATAATTAATATATGGAGTTTAGATTTACCATCCTTGCCTATAGAGAATGCTTGCCCTCCCTTTCCTGACTCTCTCCTAAACTCCTAATGGCTTAAGGTTTCTAGAGGGTCTAAAAGGGAGTCATCCCCGAGTCACTTCTTAAAACTAGCTAATTAGCACAAGCAACTAATTTTTGAGTTCCTAGTGGACATGCCAAGATGATTTTGAAATTTTTTTGATGAACAAGATTAAAGCTAAATTACATCCATCAACACAAGAAACGCCATTATTAGGTGTAAGAGGCTTACCTTTGATTCCTCGATTGACCCTCACCCGGAGTCAACAAAGTATTCCTTTGGGATCACAATTATCCATTTCTTAATGTTTCTCTTGAGCTGATCTTTGAATGTAAAATAAGCTTCAGTCATACATGACATCATATGGTGGTAGGGGCAATAGCTAAGGTTATACCCCTTTATTTAAATCTCATGGATTTTGAAATTTAAAGTTTGTTTATTTGAAAGAACACTCTTATTTTAATATACATTCTCAGATGCTTACTACCTTAAAATGTATTAGAACAAAGGGGTATTAGTTTAAGGGCCATATCCTGACTTTCTTTAACTTTTACTAAAGCTAAGGAAAATTAAGGATAAAAAGAATCAGGAATTTAATTTTCAAAATTCTTCATTGATTATTTTATTTTTAGAAGGTGTCAAATCTATCTTGATCAATAGTAAAGTCTAACAAAAATGACTTTAATTTCAATTTTATTGAAAATTTTAAGGGACGGGTTCTAAGACCCACTCATTTAACAGTGATAAATAAAGAGTTATAAAACTTAAATTAAGAATGTTGGGTGGGTTTTACCAAGGATGAAATGGGGCACCCAAAAAAAAGTAGTCTTAACCCATGAGTGACACAAGGATACTACCAAAGTATAAAGATAAAAGTTAATTTCTAAAGATAGAGAGATGAGCTACTCCTCAACAAAGTTAGTAGAAAACTCTACGGATTTTTTATTTGAAACATCACGTAGATCGTGTGGGTTCTTATTTATGTGATTAAATACCTCATAATAAAATAATATACAATCTTAAAATATGGAAACATCACCTTATAACGGATTCAATCACTTAATAAGGACTCCTAAGATGGATGAGTTTGCATATTCTAGAGAATCCTCCCCTAAACTACAAGGGTGAAATAAGATTTATTTTATATTGATTATTAGTTCCCTACGAGGGTAATCTCCTGTAGTTAATTACATCTTAATAGAGGGAAATCCTCTTAAGAAAACTCTCAATTAATGAAATTATCTTTTATCTATATGGATTTCAAAGTTGATTTTAAGATTGCTAAATATAGAAGTCAAATTTGATAGATCAAAAGGAACAATTCTTTTCAGATTTCAAATGGAAAAATAAGAAGTATATTGATACTACAATGCTCAATAAGCATTTCAATCTAATTGATGGTTGGGCTTTATATCTTTGAAAGAGAGATTTATTTAATTATGAGTTGATAATTCATTAGAATGCTTGGACTTCAATTTTAACAACACAAGATTAAAAAAATCCTTTGATGTGATGACTTAGCTCTATAGCAAAAGAGAAATGGGTTGCTTTAGACCCTATATCTAATGGTTCTTCCAACATCAGTTAGAAGCTTGACCTAATCTAATACAAAATTTTGGATGTATTACTTCTTTCTTACCTAAGTATATGAACTTATCTTGACTCTTTTAGACTTATAACCCACCTAGTAGGAATTCAAAACCATGAGTCTAGCCTTTATGGATTGTAGGATGATTTAAGCTATTATTAATTAAGAACGAGACTAAGAAACCAAACTCACTCCCTAACTCTATGATCAAGATTGGTATGCTATGTTTCTATTTAATGTGATAATTTCTATATTTTTAATAATGTTTTGACAACTAATTTTATTTAAAGGCTTTGTGTATGCAAATTATTCTTGCAATGAGAAGTAATTAAAAATAAGTCATAGGCTAGATAAAAAAAAAGGTAAACTTCCCTAGGAAATGTGGTTATTCTCACAAGTCAGATACCCTCATATATGCAATGGGAGAAGGACCCAATTCAAGGAAGATAGAGAAATATGCAACTATGATTCACAAGTTCAAATGATTTACAGTTGCTTTTAATATTATACCTAAGGCTTTAATTATGTGAAGTTATGAGTTGATTATTTTTATATTTGATTTATTTAATTAAGTTTGATAGAAAATTTAATTTTATTTATATTATTAACATAAATCTAAGCTTTCATATCAACACATAATCACTATATATATATGCAATTCTATTGTGCACCCTAAAATAAATCACATCAAGTAAAAATAAATTAATAAACAGGCTAGTGTGGCCCGAGACATAATGGGTAGGTGAGGAGAGGTATAATATTTATTTATAAGTCAGGATAAGATTAATTTATATTTGAGTTATTTAATTAAGTTGGGAAGAAAAATTAATTTTATCAATATTCCTAAATGAAGATCTCCATAGATCAAAATTAGTTTTATTTATATCCCTTATATAGCCCAACCTATAACTAGATTTTGATCTATGGAGATCTTCATTTGCTTCTTTTCATCAAAATCATCATCTTTTTCAGGGAGCTACTCTTTGGGCACCACTTCACAGAGACCACCAACTAATGTAGTCTTCCTTTATTAATCATAAGTCTCATAGATTCTAACTTAATTCTAGGATCAAATTATAATTTAAATTCATATTCCATGTAAGACAAAGGTTAGGAAAAGCAAATAACATACCAACAATTATATATTAAACATATGGGCATATCACCAATTGTTACCAAGCTCACTACTCTTAATAGACTATGCTTAGGGACTTATGTATAGCAGCACCTGCAAGAAAAATATAATTTATAAGTTTTATTATGACAGTCCCACAACCCTTTATAAAAATAGTGTTAGTATAAGAAAACGTCCTAGCATCTAGAGCTAGCAAGAAAATAATCCTAGCCATTCAAACTAAAATATCACACCTCAAAATAAGAAAATATCATGATACAATCATTACATCAGCCTAACCTAATTTTAGGGTCGATGACTTAACATTCTAATGTGTGGAAAGAGGGTGGTGTAATATGTCTGTATTAGGCTTCTTTAACTCTAAGTTTTGATTTGATTTCAAAATTTTATTTAATTTGTCATTGGGTGATTTCATTTTAAGTGATTTCTATAATTTAATATTTTATTTTCAATTTTAATTTATATTTTTATATTAAGATGTTCAGATTTTAAAGAGTGAAGAAAAATGGGTCTTACTTGAGGTAGAACCCATTTCAATCAACACCCTAATCCTAATAAGGTGAAATCTTCACTGAAGAGCGAAGATTCACTCGAAGGGTTTTAACATAATGATCTATGCATTTTAATTTCTCATTTGAATGACTTAATTGGGTTATATTTCACTTAATATTTGTTTGATTTAATTAAAGTTTAAATTAAATTTATTCTTGATTGATCTTATTAAAATATGATTACTACAATTCAACTTAAGTTGATAGTTATATTTCAATTTCATTAAATCCATTTCAATTTAAGGTTCAATTTATTTGACTTCATCCTTTATTAATAGCTTAATGTTTGATCAATTTTATTAGGTTTTAACTTATGTGATTTATGTTGATTGAGCTAGTTTTCTCACTATTTGATTTTAGTGAATTTATGTTTTGATAAAATTTGACTTAATATTTCAATTCATATATTTTTGGTTATTTAAAAGTATTTTACTAATTTTGGGATTTGTTACTTAATTAAGTTATCTTATGATATTCGAGATTTATTTAGTTTGGGTTAATAATTTATTTATTTTGATTAATTAAATTTATTTAATTGAATTTGATTATGTTTGATTGAATTAGTTATAATTCAATTAAATTAATTTGGCTTAATTAGTATAGTTGAATGATTAATTAAGTGTTTACATTTAATTTGATCGATGTTCAATTTATTTAAATTTTCAATTAAACTTGTTATAGTTTGATTAAAGTTTGATTGTTAACGTGTGATTTTAAGTTGATTATTATATTTTACTTTTTAATTTAAGGTGTTAGTTGTTTAATTTTATATTTTATTTGAATTTAATGGTCTTATGTTTTTTATTGAGCTTGATTATTAATACATATTCAATTTAAGGTTGGTTATTAAGTTTTTAAATGTAATTAAGTTCTCTTTTAGTTTAAGTTTCACCTAATATTAATTCTTTTATTTATGTCTTATTTAAAGATTTATTGAATTTTTTAAGTTTTATTACTTTATATTAATTCATATTGATTGATTTTAGTTTTTAATTGTCATTTAAATCTCATGCTTTTGAGACTTTGATTAAATTTATTTTATTTAATTCCTCAATTTATATGTTTATCTTAATTAAAGATGTTTCTTGTAACTTTTTAAATTTGTTATTTGATTAGGATTTAATTTAAATTTGTTAAGATTGTATTTGAACATAACAAATTTAATAACGTTTGATATAAAGTTTGTTAATGTATGATTGTATTTGAACATATAAAGTTTTATTACATTATATTGATTCATATTGATTGGTTTTAGTTTAACTATTGTTTAAATCTTATGATTTAATATTTTGATTAAATTTAATTTATTTGATTATTGATTTTCAATTTAAATTGATCAATGTATTTTAATTCAATTTTCTTTGAATTACAATTCACTTAATGTTTGGCCTTCTATTTAGCTTATACTTAAAGGTTTATTAAGTTAATTATTTTATTGTTTTATGTGGTCCATAATACTTAAGTCATTTTGGTTAGTGTTCCAATTTTATGGTCATATGTTTTGATGTTTTAATAGTTCAATTCATATGTTGTAAGATGATTAAGAGCATTTTTGTAATTTTATTATTCCATTAAGTTTTCATAGAATTGGCATGATGATTCCCATTAATGAACCATTTTTGCCTTAGAGATTTTCTAGGTATAAGTTACTTATGCCATCAAATCCTACTTAAGCAATTTTTAAATTTTAAAATGTATGTTGATGGTAATTAATCATTCAGTCAATTTTTAATGGCAATCCCATTATTTTTAAAATATTAAGTGAACTTTGATTACTTTAATTTTATGTATACTTATTTGAATTTACATTCAAATAATGTGTAATTATGATTTATACCCAATTATTTAATTTATTGTGCATTTTATAATTTCAAACTTAGGGTTTTAATTAATTTCATTTTCTAAATCATTAATTAATTCCAAAATGTGTGCTTTTTATGTTCCACTAACTTCATAAGGCTTAGATTTTTCTAATTTTTTTTATGTTAATGAAAGTTTTTTAAATCAATTTTAGAGATTTTCATAATTTTGGTTATTTCATATTATTTATTTCTCTTAAATTATCCTAGCTGGCTTTAAAAATTCATAACTTGTATTGTATATGCTATTTGGATTTGAAATTTTTATGATGAGTATGATTTTATGTTAATTTCACTCTTTGAAAGTTTCAAACTAATCAGACTAATATCCTAAGAATAATTAAGGTTTTAACCCTAATTAGTATTTGAATACAAGTGTTAATTCAAGTTTTAAAAATTTCTTTTATTCCCCTCTAGAATATGATTCTAGTGAGGGTTTATTTAAATTTTTAGAGTTTATGGTTTATTTGCTATGATTTATTTAAGTTCAGTCTAACTAAATGAATTAATTAAAGCTAATTAACCTCTAATTAGTTTATTTTAGAGTTTAATGAGTTTTAGAGGGTTTTGTTATTTTTCTAAGGTTCAATAGTGTTAATTATAATGGATTAAGTTATTTTCCTGATTTCCATAATTTCTTGAATTTAATTTCAATTAATTTCATTAAATTAAGGGTTTAGACTTGAAAGTTATGTAACTTATAATCCACTTGGAATTCAACCTTGAAAATTTTATGTTAGAAGTATCCTAGCATTAATTTCAAACCTTAAAAGTTTTAGATTAATTAGATCAATAATTTGGGTTTAACTAAAATTTGATTATTTTTATCAGAAATCAAATTAAACTAAAATGATCTAATAAAAATTAGGGCTTTGGGTTTAATAGATTTCTCTCACGAAGATGAAAACTCTTATTTATAATTTTTGGTTAAGTATTTTAATTTCTATGAATTTTTTAAGTTTCAAGATATTTTATGTAATTTATTAAATCCAGAGAATATGGATTTCCCACTTAAACTAGTCGGTGTTGAAATAGTGCTGACTATGCATGCTTTTATTAAGAATTGGTGTGGGATTGGGACACATGAGCAATTGCATGGCATGACGATGGGCACATGGTTTGGATCGAGACCGTTTGATCCAAGTTCAGTTAGATCAAAAGCATCTCACATTTTTCTAAAGTGATTAAATTGAATGTTGCTTCTAAATCACGCTTATCTATTCCAAATAAAGAAGTAGATGGCTATGATTTCATCTTCCCCATCCACGACAAAGATCAAGAGTCGTTCATCCTTAGGGCCAATTTCTAGTGATCTAGGCAGCATTTTCTTGTGTTTTTGATTGCAAATGATCAATGATTGATTTGCAATCAAACTATACAATTTGACCTTCTTGAGATACATATTCACCTCACAAAGTATGAAACTATAAGGGGAGGGTGGTGGGCTTGAAAACATACCTCGTCGGAGCCGATGTCCGATGTTGTGTTTCTCATCCATTATTTGTATAAATATTTTAAAAAGCCATATAAATGGTTCTATTATTTTCTTTAATAAGAATGTCACACCAAGTACTACATTCTACTAATGATTGTTAACTCTCAAAAATGATACATGCACTAAGATGTATTAACTAACTATATAGCTAAGCACATAGAGCGTTGATTAAAAAAAATTATTATTTATGCCCATTATCATGATTTTCCTAAATTGTAGGTTAATTAATGGATTTAATTAATTAATTTAAGGGGTTTTAATGTGATTTTGAGAAATAATTAGAATCATGAGTCCTAATTAATTCTCTTGACCACCTTTAATATTCTAATGGTTAACTAAACTCTTATGATTAATTTCATAATTTGTTAATCTTAAATAATTAATAAATACATAAAATAGTTAATTAGGGTATAAAAATGTAGATTTCTTAAACCACTTAGCAAATTGCCTTAAAAAAATTATGAGAGGCAGAGGTCATCCCAAGGAACATTCACACCAAATTCCAAACCAATTAGCCAAATAATAAAAGCTTAATTAAGGTAATTAAATAAAAATTAAATACTTACTATTCTTTGGGCAAAATTTGGTGATTTTATTTTTCCTTACTTATCCTCTATTTAAGCTTTTCAAAATGGGTTTATTTAAATTTTTTAGATTTTTCTATAATAAAATAATGATTTTTGGAAGGTCTGGTTAATTAAATCATATTTTAATCCCTAATCAATTCATTTATGTAGTTGGCACCGCGCAATGGTTGACATGGTAGAGCTTTTTATATGGCGCCACGAGATTGATTATTTAAACCGTCCGATGCGGCTACTGACTCAACGACGGTGGACACACTTTCGTCTCGACCGCCTAATCATGGATTGTATGGTAGAGATTAATCCTAATTTTAAGAAAGTAAATTGAATAAATCTAATATAATTAATCATGGGCGTCTATTCTAATCACATGAAATGGATGGTTGATGATCCGTCTTCTACTCGCAGTGAGAGACGAACACCATCCACCTTTCGCTGCTCAATTTAAGCTCGTGGGAGCTCGTTTGATGGTAGATTCGATTCCAAATCGATTAGGGAGGAGTTTTAAAGGGATCCTACAGTTAGATTTGCACAACACAAAAATTTATTTCACAAAAGACCAACACCTAATGGTCGGAGCTACGATTTGAAGGAAATACCTCACCGAAGCTAAAGAAAGGTAGTCCGTCGACTAAGGTACCTTTGCCTTGAAGAGGGAAAGCCCTGCTGAGCAGATACTATCTTGCCTCCTCGCTAGTTGCTCACGAGGACTAATCCATGGGATTGGTTCAGCCTTTGGTAGTCATCCGGCTGGCATAGGTGGCCAGAGATGGTAGGGGACTAGTGATGAAGGAGTGCTTGAGTGGCTGAGGGAGTTTAGTGGTCTGCTATAGAGTGTACACCTCTTTTGAGGTGGACCAATGGCTGGTCAAGGGGAGGAGGTCCTCCCCTTGGTCATGGACTAAACCTAATAGCTTTAGGATAGGTTGGGTCAGTGGGTTTATGTCCAAAGAGAGCCAAAGGTAGCTTGCATAGGCAAAGGAGGTGGGTAGGCCTTCCAAATAGGAATTTTGTTCTATTTGGAACCCTTAGTTTACTTGATTTGAATCAAATCAAGTTCACCATGAGTTGGGTTTACTTGGCCAGGTCAATTGAGACATAAGGATGAGTCATGCCAAGTTTGGTTGGGTTTGAACTTGATTTGGTTAAGTTTGGTTCAATTTAACTCATATAAGTTAATTTGGGTTCAAATGAGTTAGGCTGACCAATTGACCAAATTGGGTCAAGAGGGCTATTGGATTAAGTTTATATGATCATTTGGAATGTATTGATTCAATTGGTTTGATTCAATTTGAAGTGAATTTTTTTCATATAGGTCAATTTATGCCAAATATGTTAAGTTGACTAATTTGGTCAAATTTGCCAAATTGAGTTGGATGAGGAGTTGAGTCATGTTTGATTGATCATTTTAGAATGATTATAGGCTTTGATTTAGATTTGGATAGATTTTAGCTCGATTTGATCCTTTCAATTGGGTTTGCTTGATCAAATTGTCTTTAATTGATGGTTGGAGGGTGTTCAATAATCAATTTATGATTGATTAGAGGCATTGGTTGCAACCAATTCGGATTGGGATGAGATTTGGTCCAATTTGACCCAAAGGGTCAAATTGGATCAACTTGAGTTAGGTGACCAATTTGGCTTGATTAGGCTCAATTGGTTACAATTAGATGATCAATGATGATCAACAATCATTTTGGAAGAAGCTGGATGTGTCTATTTTGGTCAAATTAAAGTTGAATTAAATTTTGATTCAATTTGATCTTTTAGGCTAAATTGGGTTAAGTGAACCAATTGGTTAAATTGGGTTCAATTGAGATCAATTGAATGTTGAAAGATATTCAATGATATATTTGGAGTTGATTGATGACTTTGATTTCAACCAATATGAGTTAGGTTGAATTTTGACTCATTTGAACCCTATAGGTCAAATGGGTCAAGTTGGGTTAATTAGAACAATTGATGGAATTGAATGAGTTGGGATGGATTGAAATTTTTAATTGGGTTTTTTGGAATGATCATGAGGTTTTGATAGATTCCATTTGGCTTAAATCATGTTGAATTGGATTTTGGCCCTATGGGATTCAAATGGGTCAACTTGAGTTAAGGGCCAACTTGAGTTAGTTTAGTTCAATGGATTTACAATTAGGTTTTAATCAAGTTCAACTGAGATTCAAATGAGTTTTAATGAATTGAATTTTAATTGGATTGAGTTGATTTTAGGTTTAGCCCTCTTAAGCACAAAATGAGCTAGGTTAGCTCAACTTGACCATTTGGCCAAATTGATCGTAATGAATCAGATTTGGTTTAGGACTAATTGATCTTGGTTAAGATTTGATTTGTGGGTAACTGGTTTGAACTTGAATGGTTAGTTCACTATGTGGTTTAATCGGGTTTAGGGTAGGTGGGCCTTACCCATCCTAGGCTAATTTAATCTTAGGGTTGAGTCCTATGAGTTTCTACGCTTAGGCTTAGTGTTGTCCTAACCACTAGAATTGTCTTAAGTCTAGAAATATCTTAGTGCTTAGATAGATTCTAAGTCTAAGGAAGTGGTAGTTAACCTCACTCCGAAAGTGAGGTCAACAAACTGTTGGTTATTGTGAGTGCTGTTGTTGGATTACTTCAACACCAATTCTTCTATCTTCCTTTTGGTTTGAAGATACATCATCAGATTCACCTATAATTTTGGTACCTTTGCAAGCCTTAAGCAGCGGAACTATGACTATACAAATGTTACATCCTTACTAACAATACATTTGTTCATTCCTGGCTCAATACACCATTGTCTATATCCTTTTACACCTTCAGTGTATCCTAAAAATGTACATTTAAGGGCTCTCGGTTGCAGTTTGTCTTATCCAATATGAGCATTAGCAGTGCATCCAAATAATTTTAGTCTGCTATAGTCAGGCGCATGTGCTCTCTAGAATTCCATAGGAGTATTGAAGTTTAATGCCGATGATGGAGATCTATTTATCAAGTAACAAGCAGTACTTAATGTCTCACCCTAAAATTCTCTTAATAAGCCTGCACTCAACATGCTTCTTGTTCTTTCAAGAAGAGTTATATTCATCCTTTCAGCTAAATCATTTTGTTGAGGTGTATTAGGGACCGTCAAATGTCTAGTTATGCCCTCGATAAGACAGCATTTATTGAATTCCTTAGAACAGAATTCAAGGCCATTATCAGTGCGCAATTTCTTTACCCTTCTTTCAACTTCATTTTTTATAGCTGATCTTCATTGATTGAAAAGTTCAAAGACTTGGTCTTTAGATTTCAGAAGATGCACCCAAACTCTCTGGGTGTAGTCAACTATAATACTCATGAAATATCTTGCCCCACCAAATGCAGCAATTTTAGACGGCCCCCGCATGTCACTGTGTATATAGTCTAACGTACCTTTGCTATAATGTCTGATCGTTTGAAAGGATACCCTGCTGGATTTTCCAAGAACGCAATTCTCACATAATTCAAGCTTATTTATTTCATCACCACATAGCAGATTTTGTTTACTAAGCTCTACCAACCCACGCTCACTGATGTGTCCCAATCTCAGATGCTACAGCTTGGTTCTGTCAATTTCATCTTCTACTATATGAGCTACTGAAATCTTGATCACTTCACCATGTAATACATACAAGTTATTAACAAGCGGCGCTCTCATAACTACCATTGCTTTCTTTGTGATCTTCATTGTTCCTTATGTCAATCTTGACATTGCAACCTGCGGCATCCAACATGCCTACAGATATCAAATTCCATTTCAACTCTGGGACATGCCTGACACCTTGTCGTGTTCTGATACAACCATCATGCATTCGAAATGCAATGGTGCCTTCACCCATTATCTTGCAGGCTTTATTATCCCCCAGCAAGACCATTCCTCCCTGTGCCTTTTTAAGACTTTTAAACTAGCCTTCATTAGGAATCATATGGAATGGACATCCAAAATCTATCACCCATTCACTGCTAGATTTGATGGTTGTAACAACTAATACTTCAGATGAGTCATATCCATCTGAATTTGTTACAACAGCTGCTTTCCCTTCTTCTTTAACAATGTTTCCTTGTCGATTGTTTCTTTCAGGGCAATCTCTTTTCAAGTGATCTTCCTTGTGATAGTGAAAACACTGTGAGTCACTATAGCACCCAAGAGGGGGGGGTGAATTGGGCGATATTAAAAATTTTAAAACTTAAATATTAAATTTTAAGTTTTAGTAGAAAATTAATTTTTGATTTTATAATGACAAAGATACAATTCTTAATGCAAAAAAATAAAAGACAAAGAAAGAGAGAGATAATAAAGACATAATTTTATGCTGCTCAACCAAATCCCAAACCTACTACGCTCAACACCCCAGTTTAGAATCCACTAAATACAAAAATACATAACAGATTCTCCTATAACGAAGTACAACCCCTACAATAATATATACTCCTCCACAGTACAACCTCAATATAAATTTTACAAAGATAAAAAAAAATACAAAGATAATAAATTTTGATAAAATAAATCTCTCACAAATATACCAAATATCTTAAAGTGATCTTACTAAGATGTTTATGTTATTAATTGTAGACTAATATAAAATTATATCAAAATAAATTCACAATGTTCTTTTGCAGATAAAATAAATTTCAACAAGGAATAATTTGTTTTATTTTAACCAAAAAATTCTTTCAATTAAAGCTAACGAATCTTAAATAAAATGAGTATATCTTTAGATCTAGAGTAAATTTTAAAACTTAATTAAAAGAGATCTATGAAATATGAAAATAATTTGATAATAATTTAATTTAAAATGCTTAAAATATACTTCTAAAATAGATCTAAGAATAAATGATCTTTCAAATGAGATTAATGAAAAAATATTTCAAGAAACCAAAGAATTTTGTAGGAAGTTAAAATTTCAAAGTTGAAATAGATCACCTATTATCATGAGTTTTTTTTTAAAATGATTGAAACTTTGATGTGAAAAACAATGTCCACTAATCCACCAAAGAGTATAAATTGAAAGAATAAATAGATGGTAAAAATAGCATGAACATAAAGGATTAAGATCAAGAAAATAAACTCAAGTAATTTGAGAAAATTTAGTTGAAGATGTTGAACTTAAACCAAAGTTGATCTTTTGATATTTGGAGAACACAATTTAAGAAATTTTTTCTCTTAGATTTCTTAGAGGGATTTTGAATTTTGAATGAGGAATCTTTTATGAAGAGAATGAGGGTTATTTATAAAGGTCATTTTGAATTATTTCAAAAAAAAAAAATATTATTCTAATCTCATGCTATCATGTGATAATTTAATATTCAATAAAAATATAATTTATATTAAATAAATATTAAATTTAAGTAGCCAAAATTTGGCTATTCACACAGTAAAAATAATCATATCCTTTATATTGGCGTATAACGTCGTTCATTATTAAAATCGGTAATATTTGAAAAATCATAATAAATTCAATTTTAATCAAACGTGGGTCATGTGATCTATCAAATTAAAGGAAAAAATTCCAAATCATTGGAGATGAAATCGATATAAATTCCGATTATAAAATGACTTTAAAATACAAAATTTCATATATTTTTGTTAATTTTGACATGTGACATTTAAATATTATGATATAATTTATATATAATCATACATATATTAGTTATCATATAACCATCAAATTAAATTAAAATATTTAATTATATTAAGTAAATAAAATAATTACACTTAATAATCATTATCATTTATTATTTTGACAATTCAAATCTATGTATGAAACATATAATTGAATGTTAATTGATAGAGATTTGTATAAATTAACCTCATTAAAATAATATGTTAAGTTGTGAGCAAATTGATTCATGCCGATGAATAAATGCATATAACCTAAAATCTTATATTTTGGCATCATTTATCCAATTTGATCTATCTTTTCGTTCTTACTTTATAATTTCGCAAACATGTATGAGATGTATTGGATATGTAATTAGCGATTGATATATAAACATAAAACATTCATTAAAACATCCAAGTATTCATTTGTTATCATCAAAATTGATCGGATTGAACATGAGGCTCATTAAGCCAACAATCGGGTTTAGGGTAGGTGGGCCTTACCCATCCTAGGCTATAATTTAATCTTAGGGTTGAGTCCTATGAGTTTCTACGCTTAGGCTTAGTGTTGTCCTAACCACTAGAATTATCTTAAGTCTAGAAATATCTAAGTGCTTAGATAGATTCTAAGTCTAAGGAAGTGGTAATTAACCTCACTCCGAAAGTGAGGTCAACAAACTGTTGGCTATTGTGAGTGCTGTTGTTGGATTACTTCAACACCAATTCTTTTATCTTCCTTTTGGTTTGAAGGTACGTCATCAGATTCATCTATAATTTTGGTACCTTTGCAAGCCTTAAGCAGCGGAACTATGACTCTACAAATGTTACATCCTTACTAACAATACATTTGTTCATTCCTGGCTCAATACACCATTTTCTATATCCTTTTACACCTTCAGTGTATCCTAAAAATGTACATTTAAGGGCTCTCGAATGCAGTTTGTCTTATCGAATATGAGCATAACCAGTGCATCCAAATAATTTTAGTCTGCTATAGTCAGGCGCATGTGCTCTCTAGAATTCCATAGGAGTATTGAAGTTTAATGCCGATGATGGAGATCTATTTATCAAGTAACAAGCAGTACTTAATGTCTCACCCTAAAATTCTCTTAATAAGACTGCACTCAACATGCTTCTTGTTCTTTCAAGAAGAGTTATTTTCATCCTTTCAGCTAAATTATTTTGTTGAGGTGAATTAGGGACCGTCAAATGTCTAGTTATGCCCTCGATAAGACAGTATTTATTGAATTCCTTAGAACAGAATTCAAGGCCATTATCAGTGCGCAATTTCTTTACCCTTCTTTCAACTTCATTTTTTATAGCTGATCTTCATTGATTGGAAAGTTCAAAGGCTTGGTCTTTAGATTTCAGAAGATGCACCCAAACTCTCTTGGTGTAGTCATCTATAATACTCATGAAATATCTTGCCCCACCAAATGCAGCAATTTTAGACGCCCCCCGCATGTCACTGTGTATATAGTCCAACGTACCTTTGCTATAATGTCTGATCGTTTGAAAGGATACCCTGCTGGATTTTCCAAGAACGAAATTCTCACATAATTCAAGCTTATTTATTTCATCACCACATAGCAGATTTTGTTTACTAAGCTCTACCAACCCACGCTCACTGATGTGTCCCAATCTCAGATGCTACAGCTTGGTTCTGTCAATTTCATCTTCTACTATATGAGCTACTGAATTCTTGATCACTTCACCATGTAATACATACAAGTTGTTAACAAGCGGCGCTCTCATAACTACCATTGCTTTCTTTGTGATCTTAATTGTTCCTTTTGTCAATCTTGACATTGCAACCTGCGGCATCCAACATGCCTACAGATATCAAATTCCATTTCAACTTTGGGACATACCTGACACCTTGTCGTGTTCTGATACAACCATCATGCATTCGAAATGCAATGGTGCCTTCACCCATTATCTTGCAGGCTTTATTATCCCCCAGCAAGACCATTCCTCCCTGTGCCTTTTTAAGACTTTGAAACTAGCCTTCATTAGGAATCATATGGAATGGACATCCAAAATCTATCACCCATTCACTGCGAGATTTGATGGCTGTAACAACTAATACTTCAGATGAGTCATATCCATCTGAATTTGTTACAACAGCTGCTTTCCCTTCTTCTTTAACAATGTTTCCTTGTCGATTGTTTCTTTCAGGGCAATCTCTTTTCAAGTGATCTTCCTTGTGATAGTGAAAACACCTTCTTGAGAACTTGGGCCTGGATCTCGACCTTCCACGATGATTGTTGCCTTGTTTAATATTTCTTTGCTCTATTCTTCCTCTAATCAACAAGCTTTCACCTGTTTTATCTTCTTTTATCTCAGCTTTCCGCTGAATTTTCTTTGACATCAAGACTGATTTCACTTCAATCATTGTCAAATTTTGCTTGCCATAGAGCATAGTATCAGCTATGTGTTCATAAGACTTTGGCAAAGAACTTAATAGAATTATACCTTGATCTTCCTCCTCAATCTTTACGTGAGATCTAATATGATTTTATTGAATTCATCCATGTGTTTCTTGAGATCTTTGGACTCATCCATCTGGAGAGTGTACAACTGTTTTTTCAAGAAGAGATGATTCGCCAGTGATCTCTTCAAGAAAAGCGATTCGAGTTTTTCCCATACCTCCACCACTATTTCTTCCTCAGCTACCTCCTACAATACCTCTTCTCCAAGGATAAAAGGATAGCACTATGCACCTTTAGTTGTATCTCCCTTCCTTTCCCCTAAACCCTAAGCTCGATAAGCAATCCCCTCTAATCCGTCTCTAGAAATGGCGCCTAACAAGCCTTGATGAACAACAAACATGCAAGACACCAAGTATATCTCCCCCTTCTACTCCACCTGAAAACAAGAATGATTTTTGATACCATCAGCTGGTATTTTTTTACACGGACAAACCTCTAAGCACCTACATCTTTCTCTCAATACAAGGGACAGGGTTTATAATTTTTGAACTTTCTTCTATTATGCAAGCGTTTGATTATAGTAATTATACAGAAGGGTAATCATTTAATTTAATTTAGGAAGGAGATGGATTATGATTTAATTTCATATGTTTATCATTGTAATGAAAATGCAAAAATGATTTGCATCTTCATAGAAAAAGTAAATCGTTTTTGCATTTTTCTAATTTTAATGAAAATAAATAAAAAATATATTCACTATTTTTATATTTTGACTCTAAAATTAATTAATTGTTTAAAGCATACAAAAATAATTTTAAAAATTATAATTAATTAAATTCATATATTAATTGAATAAACATAAATATGATTATTTAGTAAATAATTAGTATTAATAAAAATTTGTAATATTTAATAATTTTGGATGTTAGATAAGAAAATTAAACTAATTAAGAATTTTAATTTTTATTGATTTAAAATATAAATGTTTGACAATAATTTTAGAAGTTATTTATTGATAATCACTTTAAATAACTAATTATTTATATTATATACTAAATTGATAATATTTTATAAATTAATTTTAACATTCAAAATTATTAAATTTCATAAAAGTTTATTAATACTAATTATTTACTAAACAATCATCTATATATATATATATATATATATATATATATATATATATATATATATATATATATATATATATATATATATATATATATATATATATATATTAATTAGTTATAAATTATAAAAATATTTTTAAATGCTTTACATAATTAATTATTCTAAAGTAAAAAAAATAAAAATAGTAAATATATATTTTATTTATTTTCATAAAAAATAGAAATTAAAAATATGATTTGCATTTCTTAGGATGACACAAATTATTTTTTTTGCATTTTCGATGTGATTACATAAAAGGAAATTAAATCACGCTCTAGTTCCCTCCTAAATTAATTTTAAATGTGTATCCTTATGTTTAATTTCAATAATTACTTTTTTCTTACATAAACTGATCTTCAATCTCATATGTATAAGTTAGTAGAACAATAATAACATAACAACAAGCCTTTATCCCACTAAGTAGGGTCGGCTACATGAATCCTTCATCTCCATTGTGTCCTATTATGGGTTAAATTCTCATTTAATTCAAGTATATTAAGATCATTTTTTTATACATCTTAACCAAGTCTTTTTAGGTCTACCTCTACCTTTCTTAACATAAGAAAAATCTAATGCATCTACTCTCCTAATTGAGTCATCAAATGACCGACGCGTTATGTGGCCGAACCATCTAAGGCGACTCTCTCTAATCATATTTGTCACTGGAGCTATTCGAACCTTTTCCCGAACATACTCATTTCACATTTTATCTCTAAGAGTAAAGCCACTCATCCACCTGAGCATCCTCATCTCTGTAACTCTTAACTTAGTCTTTATCTTTATATTGGCCAACCCGCATAAATTATAAATCATCATCTTATAAAATTTTTCTTAAGTTTAACTTTTCTATCACAAACAGCCAAATGCATTCCTCCACTTCAACCATCCAACTTGAATTCTACTAATAACATCTCCATCTATTTCACCATTATTTTGAATGATAGAGCCTAAATATCACAGATCTCACTCTTTTTGATTTATTCACCTGTCACTACTTCCGAACTTCTACAACTAAAATTACACTCCTATATTCAATTATAGATC
Source organism: Cymbidium sinense (assembly GCA_021442155.1). Classification (NCBI taxonomy): domain Eukaryota; kingdom Viridiplantae; phylum Streptophyta; class Magnoliopsida; order Asparagales; family Orchidaceae; genus Cymbidium; species Cymbidium sinense. The sequence continues at coordinate 182,968,451 of CM038219.1, forward strand.
TACTTAAATGAAAACCTTTAGACTATACGATTGACCTCCATAATTTAAGTTTCTATTGGACTCCCTCTCTAGTCTTATCAACAACACCAAGGTACATAAGTTAATATAAGAAAGATCAAAATTATAAATCATTAATAATTTTTGTTCTTATATTATTAGTTTTTTTCTTTATTAAAATATCATGTTTCGAATTATTAGCTTGCCTGTAAAAATTGTTTGCATTTCTTAGAATTTAATTTGGTGAAAACAATAAAAAATATATATTTAATTTTTGTATTTTCTTAGAAGGGATAGATATTTGCATGACAATTAAATTTTAAAATTTTAAATTTTAATATATAAATCTTACATTTATTTATTATACTGATAATTCATTAATAAAATTATTGGAGTGCAATGCTTGAAAAGGTCAATGGCATTGACGCATTAATTTCACATTTGCACATAATTAATTATTATTTTTATTACTTAAAATTATTATTTTAAATTTTAAATATTTCTTTTGCTTAATTTATCATTATAGGTGTTCCTAGTTAAAATTTCACCTTTCTCGAAAATTAGAGGAGTTCGATGAAAACTATGTTATTTCGTATGCATGCAATTATTACCCAAAATTAAATTATAAATTTTTAAAATCACATAAATCTGATAATTTTAGCTTAAAAGTCTAATCAAGATAATTTTAATATTTATTTGTTTTCAAAATAAACTATAATATGAGATCTTTGAAACCTTTAAAGATCATATAACAATTAAGATTAAGTTGCTATAATTTAACAAATGATTTTTTTACAAAATAATTTGATTATCTTAAATTAAAAAAATAATTAATATTCAAAATAAATATAAATTATCATTTTTTACTTTAAAATAATATTAATGAAGTGCACAAACACAATTATTAAATATATTCTTAATATTTCTAGAAATGTATGTAATTATAAACTTATGATTAATAATTTTGATAAAATTATATTACAAATAAATCTATTTTTAAGTTTAAAATTAAATCTACATAATTTATAACATGCAAAGATCAATGAAGAAAAACAAGAAGGAATTCAAGTGAATCATTGCAAAGAAAAGAAGTAACAATGATAAATAATTTTGTTTGAAGAATGAGCAAAATTTAAACTTGAAAGAGGAAATAACCACGATCTAAGTATAAATTTTCCACTATGTATCTGTTTATGAGTATAAAGTTTTCCCGATAATGGGATTACATAATTAATATATGAGAAGAGCGACAATGAATCCAATCGAACGCAATATCTGGCCGTGTTAGATACGATTATTGTGCGGTTGATGATAGTGAACAAGAGTGCCAAACAGTGATAATTCGGTAGTGGTGATAATTCGATGCGGCGACAATGATGGTGGTCAGCGGCGATAGCCGTTAGCGGTTCAGCTGATAGCGTCGATATGATGATGATCGATAATGGTGGCAAAATTCGGCAGCATTAATGGCCAGCGATTAAGCAGCGATATCAGCAGCAGTGGAATGATGTGAGATGTCCAGTGGTTGATAAGAATGGCCGATGGTGGTGATGGTGATGTCTGGTTGTGGCGATAGCCGGCGGGTGGCCGGCAACGGTGGTCAGCGGTGATAAGCGAGGTGGTTACGACGAAGATCAGCGGTATGGCGTGGCCGATGGTGTTAGCGGCCGGCACGGTGGTGACCGTCAGTGGTGGCACGATTATGCTTGGAGGATTTTTCAAGCTTTAGAGCTCTCTCTCCTCTTTAGCTTGGGCTCCCCTCATATAAAGAATGAGGGGCTATTTATAGATTAGAGGGATGTCATTTCTGTAATTACATGCAAAATCCAAACTACTTCATCGGATGGCTCAAAATAACTCCCTTGATGATTTGATGTATTTTAAGTATTTGAATACTCAAATAAAGTCATAATCAAAGATCTTGGGCTTGTTAGATCTGACTAGTCAAAACGCTCGATTTGATCATAAATGCTCCATATTTAGGAACTATTTAAGAATTTAACTGATATCTCAAAATTTTCAATGATATTTTAAGTGTTTGATCTGGACTAGTTTCGACTTAGGATCAGATTACTTTTGACATCAAGATTCATACTTCGACTTGTAAAATTTTCAGTGCTATATCAGTAATTATATTTTTCATAGAAACAACCAAGATATTATAAATTTAGAGTATGTTTTCTAAAAATTAATTAAAATCTTATTTTTAAAAATAATTTATATAAAATTTAAACTTTTTTTTTGTATTTTTAACGTGGTTGGATAAATATTTGGATAGCTTAAGACTAGTAATAAACCTAATCTAATTTTGTAAAAGATCCTGGTGGGAACAATGCTCAACTACCTCAAAAAATTGATTGGTCTTTTATTCTTGTCTTAAATACATGCATGGTAGGCATAATTTGCATACTCAATGGCCTTCAAAATGAATAAATATGCCTAAAGAATAAATAAATAAATTATAATGTATTGGTTAGGTGCATTGCATAACCACATATTATATAGATTTAGTTATTAATTCTAAACATAGGAATCTTCCTAAATAATAACCTTACCTACTTTTTATTCATGAGTGACCAAGTGGTTAGCTGGCAGCCTTTCAGGAAGGTTTGTAAGTCTAGTAGAGTTGGGCTTGTTTCAGCTTCAGGTGAAGTTAAACGGTATAAATTTTATTTGATATCTTTAGAATGAATGACTACTTTGTAGTAATTCTCATTTTAGTTTGGATTTTGAGGTATATTATTTCTTTGGTCTACATCACAAATCTTCACCTCTTAGGCTTATTCGTAATCGTGTTAGTGAATTATAAGTCTTAAATTTTTTAAAAAATTGATCAACTCAAAATATAACTAAATTTGAATATCAAAATATAAAACCCAACTTGATGATAGTTGGAGCACTACGATACTCCTCGGTATCATGTGCTTCCTACTTATCTCTCCTTGGACTATGAAAAAAAAACTCTTTCTTGATTTGAGCTGATCTCATTTGAATTTCTAAATAATCAAATATTTGAATATAAACTTTGGATAAATCATAAAATTATTCATCACTATTTTTACTGAAAGTGTTCTTAAGAGTTTGTGCTCTTAAGATGTAATTAACTATAGAGTATTGTTGTACTCTTAAAATCTTAATGAAATTTCTATTGAAACCAATAAATCTTTTTGTAGATGCAGACCATACAAACTTTGAAAATATTTTCTGATTATCGTATTTTAATCCATATCTAAATGATATTTCTTGTTAAGAAAATCCTCTTTATTTTAGTCCTTGAATCCATTATAGAATAATATTTTTATCTTTCAAGATAGTATATTATTCTCGATGCCATATTTGATCATTAAAATAAAGTTATTTTCAAATTTTATGGGTTTCCAATAAATTTTCTCACAATATTATGGTTCCCTCCTTAAACTCTACATTCTTTTGAGCTTTCTTGACTCCACTACAAAACTTGAACCCTTTGCGCGATGATGCCTTCACTATGCGATAATTTACCATCAACTCACCCAATAACTTTAGAATAATGTTGTGTTTTAGGTCTAGACATTTAGTATCTTGCTAGGTCATAGTATACACACTCATTGTAGCAAATGGTAAGCTTGTGAAAAGAAGTAAATTTAGCTGCTTCTTTACTATTGAAGAGTAAATGCAATATCTAAAGTCAAATACAGCAGTAGTCACGTTGGCTAGATTTGACTCATAGGATTCTATTTTTTTATTAACTAAAGCAAACCTTATCCCCTTCATCCTTATCTTCTTCTTCTTTAAAGAGTCTAAGAATCCTTCTTTTTTTAGCTCTATAGCCTCTTCACAAGCTTTACCCTTGTAGCTCAAGTAGCTACCTCCTTTCTAGGTTAATGTGTACCTATCTTCTTAATTGGTGTATAGCTAGATGAGATCAACTCTAGTTCACTATAGTATCTGAAATAGTCAAGATTGTTATTTCACCAGCTCATAGAGGCTCAGGAAGGGACTTGCCAATAAGGAGAGCACCTCTCAGTCCATTTGATAGGCCATAAGGTAGACTCCATCTACAAAGTAGAAGATGGGTACATTAGTTAACAAAATTTTAGCAATAAAATAAAATCAACTCAAGTGATGAGCAGCCATTATATAAATTCTAAAACACTTTATTCGAGAAAAGCCTTACCTTCAAGCCTCTTAAAGGATTCTGCCTCAAACATGATTAACTCAAGGATAATAGCTTACTCCTCTCAAATGGGATCAACGTAGTTAGCACTGACCACTTGATTGATAACTTAATAAATAAAAAAGTTTTCTATTAATTATTGACCTTACTCATCAGACCACTTATTTTAATATGGATACTAAAAAACTGCACGCATTTATCCTTATGGGCCTTATTAGCAAACATGTGATGAAACATGATCAACTTCTATGAAATTATCTTGTTTTTTTAGGTATGAGATGAAGGTGACAATGCTTGCCACTAGATTTAGTAGCAACTGAACTAGCATTAACCTATTAAAATTTAGAATGTCCATAACCTTTCAGCATAATGGGAATGTCAACATAAGGAGTAAAAATATGAATGAGTTGCACATATTAGCTTCAAACACCATGTGGAATCTCTTATATTTGTGAGTAGGTTGCATAGTGTAGATGAAGTTACCATAGCAGTAGTCCATGATAGCTATATCTGCCAAGTGCATAATACTATTTGAGGATTCAATATACTTGGAATTGTAGAATATGTAAGCACACTTTCTTAGAACAATCATTGCATACTCACATACGGAAAGTTTAGAGCAAATGAACAACAAAGCTAAGGTAGTACTGATAATAATGAGATACCCAATCACCTAGATGAATATTTATAAAGAGAAAAAATTTTGAACTTTAAGGAAAAATTAAATATAATATTAAATGCAAATATATCAAATATTCCATTATCATTACAGTTACTTTCAACATCATTACTACAAATTTGACATGATTATTCAAACTTTACATATTTATTATGGCAAATTTAACTCATTGTATCATTTAAAAAATATCTAAGTTCATTAAGAGAGTGAGTACAACATGTTGTATCATTTAAAGTTTTATATAAGAAAACTAAATTCAACATCTATGTGAAAAAATAGCAAAAGTATGCAAAAATAAATTCAAAGCTAAACTTGAAAAATAAAATTAACAAAGCTCATTATTACAACACACTTATCACATTATATTTATTACAAAACATATTAACATTACATATATTACATTTATTAATTAAAGAAATGCCTAAACAAATGATCTAATTTAATATCTAGTGAGATTGTCCATTTTCTTATTAGATATTGAAGGAAAAAGTAATCACTTGTTATGAATTGGAAAGACTTTATTAATTCACCATGGTGATAAGATGACATGTCCTCTATACACAACTCTAACAGCTCCTTACGTAGCAACTCGATCTCCCTTGTCATGGTCATACTTCCTCCTTTGTAGTAAGACCACTCTCAACTATAGGTAAGCCAACTGGGCTCACAAGTTAATGACTTTGGCCTCCCACACTTGCAAGTTATTCTCATCTAGCAACTCTTAACATGGCTCTAGGGTTGGTGGTAGGGAGTTGCTTATCAATTTTGATGCTCAGGTCACACCTTACTCGCCTAATGCTCGGGGAATAGGAAGAGTTTATCATCTCTCATCTTTCCATAGTTGGTGTCATCGTTATGGAATATAAAGTTTGACTAAGATCAGGAAACTCTTTATCCAAAATACTCCGTTGTAACATAATAAGTCGGTCCATCAAGTTGGTCATCCTAGGCACTAATACCCACAATAAGATCAACAAAGCTTCCATTCTACTCAATGCACAACCTAAAAACTCACATATTATTAGCTGGAACATAAGTTCATTCGGGCAAGAATGTTCCAACTCCTCTAAAAAAACTCATTAATAATATAAAACTTACATTCATTAATGGTCAATAATTAAGCTCCTTCCATACATGAATCAGAGTTACTCGCTAATTTTTCTTATTAGTAAACAAATTATTTTAGAATTTAGCTTATAAAAATAACAGTGCAACATAAAACAAAGACCATTGTGAGGCGAACAGTCACCTCAACACTCTAAGGAAAACAAACATTGTAATTACACTTTAATTTATAGGCCAAAGATGCCTTTACCATCACAACAACCCTTAAATATAAAGGTGATGATATATGTGTTTGTCTAAATATGCATATTTGATAATAAATAAAAAAATTATTTCTCGCAGCATAAGAATTTATTTTCTCACATCTTTTTATAAATCACCTCTTCAAGAAGTAAGAAAATTGGTTAAATAAATGTATACCCATCCACCCAATCACAAAACTTAGCCATATCACAACTCGTTAATGACCAAGTGGCTAAGTCAGATCATGTATAACTTCCAATTAGAAACTCACCATCTAGCTAGAAGGGCTTATCATAACTCATCAGATGAACTCACATGACCTACCCACTAGAGGTAATCAACTAGGGAACTCGCTAGCTACTTGCCTAACTTGTAACTCGATAAGAGCTCATCCACTTAATTTGTTTGGTACTTTGGAGTTGGTGAGTTATGTTACTTAGAAGGCCTCATCAGTGAAAGGTTACCTTCATCACTACAACCAACTACTATAAATATGTTTGTATCATAATAGTTCACTTCATTTGAATTATTTATAATGTAGTCATTCTTATATCTCTTTTAACTTATAAATAAAAAGGTTAGAGACATATTTTACATCTTTAGATGGCAATTTTCATAGAATGTTTCTTACTTTTTACTTGATTCTTACTTCAGGTTCGGACTTTTGTATTTATTATGAGTGTCTAATAAAAATGCTCTTTTAGATTCTCTTAAACTTTATTCTTCTTTATCTAATATACTTTCCCATGTATTCAAAACCCCTCTTGTTCTCTTCTTTCTCTTAGCCTCATTTAAGACTATGTTTTGAGGAATCCACAGTGAAAGAATTATGTTATCCAATCTGACACATACAGTGGCAGCCAGAAAGCTGTAATTTGACTTTTGTAAAATAAAAAAAATTTGTATATCCACTGTAACATCTTTACGCAACAACTTCTTCTGTAATAGCTCCACCATTGCTTTTTCATACACTAAAATTGTCTCGAACAGACCCTAAGTTAGTCTTACAAGTAAAGCTTAGTGTCATTTAGTGACAATCTATGATATAATATATTCAAATTTAATTATGTGTTCTCATTTTTAGGACCTTTATAGTAAACCATAAACTCAATTAACATGCTCTTAAAACTTAAACATGAACACATTATTATTATCAATAAAATTTTATTTCGACACTTGACTTTTCTTGAATTTTGTTCATCATGAGCTTTTATTTAGGTTGAAAAAATTCATGTAAGTTTGTTGTAGTATGATCGATCATCATTGATTAGAACTTGAATACTGTTTGAAATCCCTTATAAAATCATTAAATAAAATGCAAAAAATTTATTATAATCAAATCACTTATGAGCCATCATAAGATATATCATTGACAATGAGGGTTAGAAGTAAACGAAAGCATTAAAAAGCATGCTAGAGTAGCTATTTTTAAATATATGCCAATATATTATATTATTTTTAAAATTCATATTAAATTATATGACTTCTTGTTGCGTGCTAGAAAACCAGTTGTGGTAGAGTATAAGTTTTTGCCTTAGCTTTGTTGAAATCATCATAATAAAAAGTCGAACAATAAAACTCGAAATTTTTACGGAAAAATCTCGAAAAGAGGGAAAAACCACGAGGCTATCCGGTAAAAGCTTCCACTATGTATCTTTGAGTATAAGATCTTCCGTCACAAGGATTACGGTGTATGAGAAAGGAACCGATTCTTGGTAATAGACGATGTTGATGGCGATGTTGCGATGGTGTTGGCGGCGATGTTGGCAGCGATGTTGGCGATGATGTTGATGAATGTTGATGGCGATATTGATGGCCGATGATAGTATCGGTGATGATGGCGGTGATGTGACAACGGCGATCGGCGGTGGTATTGGCGGTGCGACATTGCTTGGAGGATCTTTAGAGCTCTCTCCTCTCTCTCTCTTGCTTAGCTCCCCTCATATGAGGAATGAGGAATTTATAGATTGGAGGAGTGGCGTCTACGTAAATACATGCAAAATCCAAACCACTCCTCTCCATCGGGCATGATGATTCCCTTGATCATATGATGTGTTTTGTGTATTTGAATGCTCAAATGAATTCGTGTAAGATCTTTGACTTGTTAGAACCTCGTCGAGGCATTTCGATTTATTATAAACATTCCATATTTGAGAGCTTTTAGAATTTAACCGATGTCTCAAAGTTTCCGATGATATTTTAAGTGCTTGATCTTGGTTCAATTTCGATCGACTTGCTTTTCTTCAAGATTAGTGTTTCGATTAGAGGAATTTTCGGTCATATCGGTTCTATTTTTTGGATGATATTATCTCAATCATCAAAAATATATGTGCAAATCTTTCAAAATAGCAAATTCTTCAGAAATTTCTGAGTCCATTAACCATTTTTAAACATCTTCATGTAAGTATAAGATTACGACCGAAGCAAATGCACCACAAATATGCATAGGATGCGGCGTAAAATTGAGGTTCTGACCCATCCGGACGAGCTATCGGGCAGCCATGCTTATGGACTGAGCGTAGCGGCACGTATGCGCCTGTAGCGGGATTAGTGATGGAGTCGCGTCGGGCGGTGTGAGCGAATTTGGAGTCATGAACGGGCGTCGCGTCAGTCTTGGCCCTTCACGGCATGAGCGGCATACCCATTGGCGGCGAAGGAGGTTGGCGATGTCACGGGCATGTATCTGGAGCGCCAAAAAACGGCGATTTCGATTCGCGATTTTAGTAGTTTTAGGCGATTTTGATGATTTTTACCCTTTTGCCCAGAAGGTCTATAAAAAACCCAGGGCGAGAAGGCACACTTCTTCAACACTCTATTTCTCTTCTTCTTAGTGAGGTCGTTGGGCGATCAAGACCGTAGTTCATCTGACAGCTCAAGTTTTCCCTCGAAGAGGTGTCAACCGCCGTCGACCGAGGGTTTGGGCGATCAAGACCATAGTTCATGCAAAGCTCCAGTTTTCCCTCGAAAGCAACGACCTCGTTGGATCGGCCGGGTTTGGAAGCGATTCAAAGTTCATCGACAAGGCTCTAATTTTCCCTTGAAAGAGGTGTCAACCGACCTCGTCGGATAGCGGGTTTGAAGCGATCAAGACCCGTAGTGAGAAATTAGATTTCTTCAAACTTCGATGGATGGTTCAATGGCTGATAATTGCCAAGATGGCGGGGAAGCGGTAATTAGGAGCCATCATTTAAACAACTCAGAAAGTTTGACAGGTAATTTCAAAGCATCATTGGGGATGAATAGTTTCTTTGTTTCTTTTTTCCTTTTCTTTTTGCTCTCATATGTATGCATGTCCTTTTTTATCGGTCGTAGCAAAAATCTAGCGTTATCCATGAGTGGTAGAGTCGAGAAAGGGTATGCCCAAGTATTGGGGTGAGTGAGTACTTCACAAAATTTTTAGATTTTTGATTTTGTCATTTCTCCCCTCTTACTTATTCATTATGTATTTTCCGCAGGTGATGGCGGGATAATCCCATAGCACGGCTGAGATGATATACCATCCCTTGTCACATCAGATAGTTTAATGGTGTTCCATAAGAAATTTCATTTCCAATGAGTTGGTGGCTATTGTTGCCAAAGTCGATCGAGCTGTTCACCTCGTCGGGATACTTCACTTTGTTTAGATGATTCTTCATCTTTGGTGCGATTCTCTTTAGCTCACGAGCTGATTAAGATCTTCAAAACATGTGGTGTAGCTTTGTCACAATTTTCATTCGGGCTTTAATGGTCATCGTCAGTTTGGTTGTCTTCTTTAGAGAGCGTGGTGTTACTTTGAACATCACATACTTATGTCGAATGTGTAGATTCATATGTGATGCTCAAGGACGTGTTTCTTATCGGGCTATAAAGAATTGGATAGAATTTTTAGCACGGGATCCATCTACAAATTGGTCTAATGGATTCTTCTTTGTGAAAAATGAGTGGGGCCTTCACGAGAGATGGGGAAGATTGAATGACCTTCAGATCATTGCGATGTGAGAATGAGATCCTGACAACTCTTAATATCTCTGATGTAGGAAGCTTGCAGCATGAGTTACGTCACATTGGCAAATATATAGTTGAAGATAGAATGTTCAAGGTTGGCCTTTCTATCTAGGAGATCTCATTCTTTTCACTAAAGAGGTCAAGTAAAGGTGATGAAAGGTCTCCTCATATTCATAGGATTCTTTCAAGAAGCCCATCAATCGGTGGTGGCAATATGTTTCTTCCCAAAGAAAAGAAGACATGCTCAAGTGATCGTTAGATATCTGGGAAGATGTTGCCCCAGGTTGGCCTCGAGTTTAATTTCAACTCATGATGGGGAGTTCGTTTCTCATTCTTGAAGAGGTGTTAAATCACATATCTTGGCGTCAACGGCGAATTGGTATGTTGTCTTCCCTTTTTTCTTCTTTTCTTCTTCTTTTCTTTTGTGTAATATTTGTGACGATTTTTTTATAGGTAACTCAAACATTATGATAGATGGCTCATTTGGGTGTCGCTTTAAATGAGTGGAATACTGAATTTGTGAAGATAAAATATCTACAAGCAGTATGAGCGAGATGAGTATTAAAGCCAAAGAAGTGGCGACTTTGGAGGATCGGTGGGTGCGAGCTGAGCTAGAACATGTCGACTTCTCTTTCTCTCGGTGTCATACAGAGAGAGGAGAGTCGTCGAACAGAGAGAGCTCTGGAGAAAAGCATTACATGATCGTCTTTAGAAGGAGCATACAATGTCGAGGAAGCAAATAAAATCTCCTTGAAGGTGGAAGACTTTAAGAACTCCAGCTTATCTCGGTACACTCGAAGACCATGTTCAGGAAGCTCGTAATCATATACTTGATGTTGAAGTGAAGGACTTGGAGTACCAATGTTTAGAGGAGGGCTTCATCTGAGGGTTCTAAAGGAATCCGCTTAGTACATCATAAGGAGCTAGTATTGAAGATCTCTCGACCAAGTATCAAGACTCTTCGTCCGATTCGAGATGAAGGAGTTGAGAGTGAGTCGAGGAGTATCTCCAGTGGTGAGGATATCACCAAGCGATATGATGTAGCATCACTTGAGAATGCATTTTTTATTTATTTATTTTTTATATATTGCTATTAGTATGTATCAGAATCTTAATTCTTTCTTATATCATCATGTTAATGCTATCAATTTTTTATTTTTTTAGATGATGCGTTCTTATTTTATTTTTACCTATCTGGGGTAATTGGTGGGAATATTATTTGACAATGCTAACTGTACGGATGAGGTTAAATTGAATCCACTCAGGATTTTTGACCTATCTGAGGTTGTTTGTCAGAGTCTTCGCTCGATGATGTTAACCTGTGTGGAAGAGGCCATGAGAAGTCTACCAAGGACCTTTTGACCTATCCGGGGTTGTTTATTGAGTCTTTTCGATGACATTAACTATGGAAGAGGCCATGAAGTCCACCAAGGACCTTTTGACCTATCTAGGTTGTTTCGAGTCTTTACTCGATGACATTAACTGTGGAAGAGGTCATGGAAAAACCCCTTGGGATTGATCATGCTCCGATTGAGATATAACGTGAGTTGTATATTTCTCAAGTGGGAGAATTAAATGAAGAAGAAATAAGTTTGTAAGAAGAAAGCTATAAATTCATTACTCTGATAAGTTCAGTGATATAATCATAAGACGATTTTAACACGGATATGAGTTTTAAGAGAAAATGATAATAACAACAACAACAACAAGTCTTTATCCGCTAAGTGGGGTTGGCTACGAAGAGGAAATGATAAGCGAGACAAAATAAAAGGCTGCGATAATTATGCGAGAATTACATAATATTTTGGAGATTCTCGGTGTTCCAAGTTTGAGGTAAAGTTTTCCCTCAATCCTTGAGCTTGAAAGTTCCAGCTTCACCATACTATAACCACATATGGGCCATCCCAAAGAGGTGAGAGTTTATTGCGTTGAGGGCCTTTACGACTTGAGACCGGATCAAGTCACCGATGGACATGGGACGAAGTTTTACTCTTCTGTTGAAGTGCGAGCTACCCTTTGGTGATAGAAAGCAGTCCAAAGTAGGGCCATATCACGAGTTTCAAGGAGTAAGTCCAAGTACTGTCGGAGTTTTTCTTCATTATCGACATGATCGAATAATTAAACTCTTGGACTTGGAACCCCGATATCTACTGGTATAATAGCTTTGTGCGAAAGTTATACTGTGTCTCACCTCGAGTGCTTGATGTAGCGGTAAGCCAAGGAACATTAGAAAGCTCATCAACCCATTGCCCCACCTTCTCGAGGCGTGTTTTGAGTCCTTTGAGTATAGTCACATTGGCTTGGTCTGCATTAGTTTGAGGATGTGCTACGTATATGCAAAAAGATCTTTGCAAAATCGTAAAGACTTTTCTAGTAAATTGTGTTTTATTGTCGGTGATGATCTTTGCGGAAGAGGCCAATCGACATACTATATTTTTTCAAACAAATTGTTTAGCATTTATCTCCATAATTTTAGCGAGGGGTTCGGCTTCCACCCATTTAGTGAAGTAGTCAATGACTAAAATGATGAACTTTCGTTTTCGATGCTCTCAAAGGTCATGATATCAATCCCCATTGAGCAAAAGGCCGGGCTTTGAATGGATGAGAGCTTTGTATGCGGCATGTGAGGGATGTTAGAAACGACAACTTGCATATTTTTTGTGAACTCCAAGGCATCTTGTTTCATTGTAGCCAATAGAACCCTTGCCTTATAATTTTAAGGGCAAGCCCTTCCTCCAAGTGTTCTCCACATATCCCGAGTGGACCTCTCTTAATGCGTGTCGACCTCGAAGGTGAGAGACATTTGAGATACGGTCGAGAAAAGCATTTGTATAGTTCACCTCAGATGATAGTAAAGTTTGAAGCTTGTCTTGAGATGAATGCAGTTGGGTCTTGGGAAGAGTTCCTTCTTGTAGAAAAGCGGATGGGGTCCATCCATGAATGTTCCTTTATCTCATCAATTGCTTGAATTATCCATGACCCTTGGATACTTGGAAAATGTATTTCTTCAACATGCCTTCTCTTAAACAGATCCCCAGTAGTAGATGAAGCAAGCTTAGCGTCATTTCAGTATTCTTCTCTCATGATATATGAATGATTTGATGTGTCTTGAAATGGGCAAGAGACTTCAAGTCAGGTATTGTGTCTTTGTGGGGATTATGAACATTAAATTTCCCTCAACTTGGGAGGCGACAAGTTGAGAGTCGGTATGTATCACTAAGTCTTGAGCACAGTCGATGGCGAGTCTCAACCCTGTATAAGAGCCTCATATTGACCATATTATTAATTGAAATTTTTGAAGTCCATACTCTAGGTATTACTGGGAGGAAATAAGTAAGATTCCCGACACTTCACGAGCTCCATCAACAGATGGTCCATTGAGGATGAAAGGCATGTAGATAGCTCCTCAGAGTTGGGGCGATTGCATTCCACTATAAAGTCTGCGGTACTTGAGACTTTATAGCGGGCGAGGTAGAAAATTTATATCAAACTCTCCCAATTCTGACCACTGATTAACCTCCCGGATGCTTCGGTTTTGTAGGATGACTTAATGGTAAATGAGTGTAAGATAGTGTGAGCTTGGAAGTATGAGCGTAATTTTTGCGAAAACTAAAGCCACCTTATCGCATGTGGATAACAACTTTCTATATCGAGAGAATTTTCTTGACATAATAAATTGGGTTGTATCCCACTTTCTTCTGCACTAAAAGCGAGCTTATGCTCGCATGAGAAGAGAAGCGAGATATAAGTATAACATCTCTCCTTGAATAGGCTTGGATAGTAAGGGTGGAGATGCTAAATACTCCTTACGCTCAAAGTAGGGACATTCATCAGTCCATTGAAAATTATTATTTTTAGCTCCCTTTAATATTTTAAAGAATGACAAGTATCTATCCCCAGAATGAGCTAGAAAGCTGGATAACGCAGCAATTCGTCCATTCAAACGTTGAACTTACTTAATATTCTTCGGAGGAGTCATATTTTTGAGAGCTTTGATTTTCTGGTTGGCCTCTATCCCGGTGGGTTACCATAAATCAGAAATTTTCGGCGTAACCCCAAAAGCACATTTGGTCGGGTTGAGTCGCATGTTATAACGTCAGAAGGCTAAAGCATATTTCTAGGTCGAAATATGTTGTGATTCTTCAAGCTTTTCTACATATTATCCACATATACCTCATGCGCCTAGTAGGTCTTTAAAGACCTTATTCATAAGGCGTTGATAGGTAGCACTAGCATTTTTTAATCCAAATGGCATAACTTGGTAACAGTATAAACCTTTATATATTTGAAATGCCGTAGCTTCTTCATCCGTTGGGTTCATTTTATTTGGTTGTAACGAGTAAGCATCTAAAAGCTAAGCATTTGATGTCGGATGTAGCATCAACCAAGATCAATTCGAGGAAGAGGAAAACTATCTTTCGGGCAAGCCTTGTTAAGGTCAGTGTAATCAATACACATTCTCCATATTTCGTTTGTTTTCTTAACCATGATAACATTCGCTAGCCATGTAGGGTAATGTACCTCTCGTATGAATCCCGCTTCTAGAAGCTTGTTAACTTTTTGCTCAATAGCTTGAAGCGTCGTGCAAAACTGCTTCTTACGGATGATCGGTTTGAATGTCGGATCGATCTTGAGAGAGTGCATGATCACAGGGGTCGACTCCCGGCATGTCACTCCAAGCGAAGATGTCTTGATTTACGTGCAAGAAGTCATGTATTTTTCCCTTTGTTTCACGAGCAGATCCAACTTACCTTTGTAATGGTTGGTCATCGATAATGTAACAAGAGCAAATCTTCTACAAGCGAAGCTTTTATCTCATCTCAAAAATTAAAATCTTGATCGAAGGTCCGAAGGGCGTGGTTGAGCTTGTCGAGATAACATGATTGTGTTATCTGGATTTCCAGACCACTCTAACTCCCAGGGGTTGGAAATTTCATCTTAAGATGAAATAAAGTGATTTGCGAAAATTGATTGGAGGGCCTTCCAAAGATAGCGTTATATCTTTGAATGACTTGACCACCATGAATTGGATTAAATGAGCCACTTGTCGAGAAAATTCACCAAGGACAAGGAAGGTGATTGTCCTCTACTCCAGGCGATTATCAAACCCATATAATGGTCTGCAGTTGGAGCTTTTCTCTGGCTCATGTTAATAAATATGAGTAAAATAAGACATCAACATAACTCCATTGTCAATCAAAATTCTCTTAACATTATAGCATGGGTCCAATCCCTTCGATGATAAGTGGATCTTGATGAGGAACATGTACTCTTCTAATCGAGTCATTAAAAGTGATGGAATGATCAGTACGAGACTTCTTTAACTTCGGATCTTCAGAGATGGTAAAGAGAACTTGATTAGATAGTATTGGTCCTCCTGCGATTGTTTTGATTTTTCCAACTGTTTGATGATTGTTTTGTTGTTTCTGTGATGATTATCCTAGTTGCCCCCCAGTTGGAGGTATGTTTGTTTGAGTCGATTGATTCTTCACAAATCAATGTAGATATCCTTGCTGAATGAGCCTCTCAATTTCTTCTTTGATTTGTTTGCATGCCTCAGTAGTATGTCCCCGACTTCGATGGAAGTGACAATATTGCTCCTAATTTTCTGAATTTGGTTTCATTGGATGCACTTGATATTTTCTTCATCTCGAATAGCCATTAGAGGTTAACGAGATGTTCGGCGTGTATTCCTTTTGGTCGTGGTTCACGTCGTTGATATGGGGTCGTGGAGGAGATCATCACGCCTTGCTTCTTTTGATAGGGCTGTCGGTCGCATTCTAGGGTGCTTTTACGTTTTCTGTATATTGCTCAAATTATTTCGATGGCGTGTAGCCTCATCGGATTTGTGCTTCTGATGAACCAAGTAGGCATATGGCGGACCGTGCCTGCATTAATGATGAGTAAAAGGCCGGAGTCCTCAAGAAAACTCTCTTAATAGTTGAGTCTACTCTAGGTATTTGGCGAGCTTCTAAGGAGAACCTCTGGAAGTATTCCTTAAGTGATTCGCCCTCGTTTTGATGAATTCCGGAGAGATGGGAGGAATCTTTAATGATCCTCCGGTTTCAATGAACTGTTCCACAAAAAATCTTGGCGAGTTGTCAAAGGTATGGATGGATTCCCTTGGAGTAGAACCAAGTCGAGCTTGTCCGAGTAGCTTGGAAAGACGACAAAGCGGTGTGTCGTCGTTGGATATGCATGATAGTAGTAATGGTCGATGTGTTCATGTGGGTGTCGCCCATCATAGGAATCAATGTTGAAGCTTGAAACCCAGAATAGGATGTTGAAGAATAGCTTGGTAAAGGTGAGATTCCTCATAGCTACGGTGAGGGAAGATGATTTCTATCTTGGAGGTGAACTTCATCTTGCATTAAGCATCGTAATTATGCACGTATAACATGACGAGTGGGGTCAACAGGACGAGAATGTGTCAAGCTACCGAATATAGTGGTGGATTAGCGATCGGTTGGCGCGTGATGGATGAGTAGAAGCGGTGTCGAGATCGACATCACGATCTACACGGAACTTCAGCGTCAAGGAAATTAGCATTTTGACCTCCCCTGGCTAACGATCGATCTTGGGGGAGATGTGTTTTCTGCGGTAGTGGCTGTTGTGTTCCTTGCAAAAGTCGAATCATCTCATTTTGAGACTCTTCCATTTGGCGCACACGATCTTCTAAAGAGATTTGGCCTTTTCACCGTCGCGCTATCGTGAAAGAAGGTTGGCGTCCTTGGTTCAAGGATTGGTTTGAGTGGCGAGTTGAGCGGAGGCTCCATTGTTACAGTATTCTATTAGCCAGAGAGTGTTCACAATTGTGATTGAATGATTGTTTCTAAACGGCGCCATTGCGTCTTAGAAAACCATTCGGTAGAGTAAAGTTTCCTTCTTGTGAAATCCAAACACACGTATAAAAGTGCGAAACAATAAAACTCAAAACGTGAAAACCTCGAAAAGAGGAAAAACCAGGCTAGCCCGATCCACTATGTATCCGAGTCAAGATCTTCCCTCAGGGATTACAGTGTATATGAAAGGGCAACAATTCTTTAGTAATAGACGATGTTACGGCGATGTTGGCACGGTGTTGAGCGATGTTGACGATGTTGGCGATGATGTTGGCGACGATGTTGATGTGATGTTGGCGATGATGACCGGATAGTGGTCGGTGATGATAACGAGATGGTTGACAACGCGAGAATCGGCGGTGGCGGCGATGTCGGCGGCGGTGGTTCGGCCGTCAGTGGTGACATGTGGAGGATCTTTAGAGCTCTCTCCTCTCTCTTGGCTCCTCGTATGAGGAATGAGTATTTATAGATTGGAGGAGTGGCGTCTCGTAAATACATGCAAAATCAAACCACTCCTCTCCATTGACGGCTCATGATGATTCCTTGATCATATGATGTATTTTGTATATTTGAATGCTCAAATAAAAAATTTGTAAGATCTTTGGCTTGTTGGACCATTCGTCGAGGCCTCGATTTGACTATAAACACTCCATATTTGAGAGCTTTTAGAAATTTAACGAGATGTCAAAGTTTGATGATATTTTAAGTCTTGATCACCGGTTTGATTTACTGCTTTCGACATCAAGATTCGTGCTTCGATTAGAAGAATTTCCAGGGTCATATCACTTCTATATAAAAATATATTTAATCTAAAAGACTAATATATGAAAAAATATTTTTTATTAAGATAAACAATTATACTAATTCTTAATTGAAATAAATTTAATTAAATTAATATTTTTAAATGATAACTACAAAATTTTAAATATTTAAACAAAATCAATATATGTATAATTTTGCACAAGAAAGAGT
Source organism: Cymbidium sinense (assembly GCA_021442155.1). NCBI lineage: Eukaryota > Viridiplantae > Streptophyta > Magnoliopsida > Asparagales > Orchidaceae > Cymbidium > Cymbidium sinense. Next base: position 182,986,389 of record CM038219.1, read on the forward strand.
TATATATATCATACTATTTGTATGTATTTATATATTTAAAATTTATTAATTTAATATTTTGTTTATTTATTCAAATATTTGTTTATTTTAAAAATAATAATAAATGTGATATTAAAAATTTTAATGTTATGACTTATGGATATAAATATAAGTCCAATTAACCTCGGTATCGAACTAGGACGTGACCGTCGCGCGTTCCCAATCTTCGCCGGAGCAAGAAAGCAAGCACCCGGCTATAAATAGTTTGCCATGTCGCCATTTTATGGATTGCCAGTTTGTATTTTTATACACCAACTTTCCTTTCGTGCACAAATGTTGTATCTTCTTCGAGTCAAAGGCAAGCATTTCTCATCTTTCGTCGTCCTTTTTTTTGTCTTTCATCTCAGCGTAGTTTAATTCCACCGATCTGCTCGAATTGGTCTGTTCATTCTGTCTACCATCGAATGCATTTGGATTCAAATCTAGGTCTTTTGGTAGTGGAAGCGTTAGGCTGAAAAAAGTTAATAGGTTTTCTTAATCCGTCGATTTTCATTGCTATTTGAGGAATCGTTGCGCCAGTTTGTATCGTGATTCATGAGAATTTTTTCGTGGATGTGATTGTTTAGTGTGAGAAACGGAGAGAAGAACTAGGAATGGAGATAGGACTGGTGGAGCGGTTGGAGGCCGCGGTGCGGCGGTTGGAGGCGCTTGCGGTCGGCTCCAAGCCGTTTGCGTCCGATGGAGAGCCCGCGGATGACCTGTCGTTGGACCCGGCTATAAAGGCATTTGATGATTTATTGCATAGTTCCCTCCGGAGAGTCGTGGCAGCTGCGGAGAAGATCGGGGGCCAGACTCTTGAGGTTACGAAAATTCTGGAACAGGCCTTCTTGGTTGAGAAGGAGCTTCTTATCCAGGTTAAACAGACTCAGGTTGGTTATTTTTTTATTTTTGTTTAACGACTGAATTTGATGATGTACATTGTTACAGCAATCATAAACATTACATGCATGGTTTCCTTTTATTATTTTGATTGATGTATTTAGATTTTTTTTTATTTGCGTTTTTCTCATCTCCAAGAAATTTTACAACGGAAAATGTGCAGTTATATTTCATAACTCTGTGCGGCTTATTCGAAGATCAAGCTCTATTTTTAAGGACATATTTTTCAATGCTTTTTGCCTTGGTTTTGAAACCTCGATATGTATGGATGGAAATGTGGAAGGTTTGACAGTACCTTGCTCACGATATTCATCCTCATTCAACAAATCTTGTGCTATCCCACCTACTACAATTCCTATCGGTCGGCCTATGGGTAGTTTTTATGCTAAACCATCATGGGTTGTCCAATTCTGCCATTTTTCGTAATTCTTACAATATGAATGTCGCATGGATCTCTGGTAGTCGTATTCTACAAGCATGATTAATGTGTCGTATTTAAAATTTTCTTTGAGAATGTATTTTTATGTACGCCATAAGTCCACATGTATATTCATTGTTTGAAGTTTATACATTAAATTTGAGCAGAGATGCTTTTATCCTGTAGGGTTCTGTTGGCCCTGCTTTTATAAGAAATTACATCGCTATGCCTTAAAACATTCTGAACTCTGCCCCAAAAATTTCACCGATTGATACTGAACAATACTAATGGTTTCTAGGTGATGAAGATGGAAAGGGAATGAGTTGTCCTGCCAAGGACTAGGGATATGATCTTCAATAAAATTTCAAACTAAACAAATAAATTCGAGAAAATGTATTTATTAATTAGTAGTATATTAACATCAAATATAATTATATTTACATAAATCTACACTAAAGGACTCTAATGTAGAAGAAAATCCTATTACAGATATTTGGGCATGAAGAAAAGATTACCAACAACAATGTAACAACATTATTGTGATAACCTTAAGGCCTTAGCCTCAACTAGTCTTCATTGCAACTCAGATCACCAAGAGTTGTCATAGACACTCATAGTAGAATTCCTACAACGTGGAGTAATGCTTTCTTTCATTCATAAGTACATCACATGACAACTTACTATGATAAGTATAAGAAGGGGAAGCCAAGTATTTCAAACTAAATGAAAATGAGGGGAAGGGGTGGCTGACCACATAATACTAGGGGAAGAATACAACAAATCCATGGAAAAGTGTGAAGGGTCATGGAAAAGTTAAAAGGTGGCAGTGATGATGGAGAAAACATGGAGATGCAATAATTGATGAAGAATACTAAGCAAATGAAATTTAAGGAGGACCAAGAGAGGTGCTTAAGTATGGGGAGATGGGTAAACTATGACTCATGAAATAATAGATACCCAAAACCTAATAAAACATTAGACCCATATGACCCAAGCACATAAAGGGTTTGTTTGGAATAATTGTAGCTTTTATAAAGATGGTTGTAAAGTTGGTATGGAGAAAGTAAACTTACAATTAATAATATGACTCAATATGTCAAAATCTCATATGCACAAAACATGGGTTCTTAGGTTTATGAATCTATGCTATGACATAATGATAATGATTATGATGATTCTAAAAAGATTCTTAACATCACTTATCCTTCCCTTAAATGGGATGAGTCGGTACATAACCCAATGATTTTATCAATATATTATTATTATTATTATTATTGATGTTTTAAATTGCCTACATGGCTACGAAGTTGTGATCATGTTGGTCTATGTGTTTCAAATATATCTAATATTAAAAGGGAGAAATTTCATGTATGTTATTGATGAAAAGTTGTTGCCTATATATTGTATGAAATTGAGTACAAAATGAAATAACAATAATATAAAAATAATGAGGTTAATATTCTTAACTAAGAAGATATGACATATAGTATACTTTCAGAAGATAGCATCTTCCATTCTCATTCTTTTGCTACAATAACATTCTTCTTTAAGTTGGAGCATATATATCAAAAAGGACCAGCTTATTACTAAAATTGAAAAAGTAAAGAAGTTCAAGAGCTTTCATAAAGATTTTAGCCAAGTTTTCTTTTCTTTAAACATGAGGAATAATGATTTATGATGAAGTGACAACCAACTTATTTTATGAATTATAAATACTGGCAATATTGATATTTATTTGATTATTATAGGTAATATCATGGGCTTTGTGGTGTGAAAGTCAAGTTTCTCTTTAAGAGTTTTGATCCACATAATTTTCCAAATAGAATGAGCCATAATCCAATATTTAGCTTTAACGCTTAATCTAACTACAACCATTTGGTTTTTTTTTTACTTTTATAGGATGAAATTTTCGACCATAAAGATAGTATCTTAAAGCATATTTTTTGATCATTTGATTCAATATAGTTAGCATTATAAAAGATTTTGATCCTCAAGTAATTATGTTTCTAACATGCCTTTATTTTTTTGGAAACTTCTTGATATATTTTAAAATTCTCTGGATGACATCCACCATATATGCTTTTGCTTTTTACATATGCTGACTAACCACACTAACAATAAATGATTTATCATGTTGAGTGATAATCAAATAGAAGAGTTTATCATCAAGTCATTGATATCAAGAAAGATCTCATAGCTTTCATCAGCTTTAAATGAATGCGGAGTTATAGAGATAATCAATAGGCTTATACCCAAGAGATCAATTTTGTCTAGAAGATTTATTGCATATTTTCTTTGAGGGAGAAATGAATTTCTTATCATATTCAAATTTGATGCTAAAAAAGTATTTTGGATGCTTTATTATTTTTGGTGACAATTATTTTCTACAAATAGTATTGTATTTCTGTGATGCCTATTATCTCATTTTCAGAGAGAATGATGCGATCAATATAAATAACCAAAATTACTTAATTAGAGAAAGAGTGTTGAATATAAATAGAGTGATCATCCTTACTATGTTGTCCAATGTTAGCAAAAACTCAACAAAATTTATTGAACTAGTCACAAGGACATTGCATCAATCCATTTAAAGCTTTTTAATGCTTGTAGAGTTTATTCACCACTGTGCAACATACTTGATAGACTACATAATAAAAAATGAAAAGGCATTACTAACATCAATTTTTAACATAGGCCATTTGTAATTTTGACAATGGATAGAGGGAGATAACTGGAGTATGGATTGATAATTTGTGAAAATGATTCAAAATAGTTAATATCATAGATTTGAGTACAATTTTTCACTATTTGGAGAACCTTGTCACGATCAATACACCACTATAAAGTAAATACCCATCAATAAATAATAGGTTTAACACTAGTAGGAGATGCAACTATTTCTCACTTTTGTTAATCAAGAAAGCATCCATTTCATTATCATAGCATGCTTTCAATTGGGGTCATGTTGGGCTTTTAAAATGTTTTTGGAATAGATATAATAGACAAAGACAAGGCAAATTGATGAAAGAAAGAAGAGAGATGATCAAATAATATCAAAAAATTATAGTAGATGGTTAGTGTGTTGGCATTTGCCATTGTTGAGAGCAATAGGAAGATGTAACTTTGTTGGATCAATCGTAATTGGATGCTTAATCATAGTTGATGAGATGAAAGGAGGTTAGAGTTGGTGGAGATCAAGGTTTAAGAGTATGAACTTTAAGAGAGGAGATATGAGCATTAGGGCTAGAGATAATAAAGATACATATAGAGGTGTGGTTGGAAGGGATGAAGTGGGAGTGTCTTGAAAAACTACATAAGGGGATGTCTTATGAATAGTAACATTGACAGAGACATGCTAATTTTTCATTGATGAATAATAAGAATGATAACTTTTTTGAGTATGAGAATAACTACAAACAAATACATTCAATGTCATGAGGAGGTAGTTTCTCATGCCTTAGGCAAAGGGAATGGACAAACACACTCACAACTAATGGTGTATGGTGTTAAGTGAAAAAAGGATTTATTGGGATAAAGAATAGAGCATGGAGTAGCATCATTGAGAATCATAAAGAAAACAATTAATTATGTGGCATGCAATAAAATTAGCATCCAAAAAATGTGAAAAATGAATTTTCTAGCAATGTAAAGAAGATGATAGTTCTTGCACTCAATCACGCTATTGAGATATAGATGCACATGATGATTGATGTATATTGTTATTCTTGACACAAAAAGAAAGAAAAAAAGAAAGTGTAAATTCAAAAGTTTTATGAAAATCTTTGATTTGAATAGAAAATTGATTTTTTTAAAGAATAATTTGAATATAAATAAGGCCTCAAATTGACATTTTAATAGGTAAATCTAAATAACTTTGATAGGATCATTATTGAAGAAAGTGAATTAGTAAAAATAAAGATGAATAGTAATAGAACGTGATTTGTATATCTTAAGTGTGAGTCAGTTCAAAAGTGGCATAGATATGATAAGCCTAGGGAAAGAGAAATGGGAGATGATGATGTTTGCCAAACTTAAAAGCATCACATTAATTTTTTTTTTTTTTTTTTTTTGACATCACATTCAAATTTTCAAATTGAAGATGATGCATGATTGAAACTCCAAAAGTGATGATGAAGAACTATATGATAATGCCATTGATAAGTGAAAATTGTAGACAAATTAGTGGATTACATTTGAACAACGAAGACATGATAATAATATTGAGATGATAAATACTACCATTTTCACCTTTTGCCAAACATGCTCTTTATGTTGAGATCTTAAAAGATACGGTGACTAGGATAAAATTTTATTGTGTAGTTGATAATGTATAAATAAAATGTTGATATGAAATTGTGAAATATATAAAACATTATCTAGTGTTGAATGTGGATTCTTTTCCGAATATCAAAGAAAGAGTATTTTGATAACAGTAGTAGGTGAGAGAGGAAATTGTAGATTTTAATCAAATGGGAGAAATGACTAGAATCTGAGACTTAAGATACACTGATAGAGACTTTTGTAACAAATCTAGAGGAAGAGATCGTAGGAGATGTTCAGATGGATCATTGAGTTTGTTGAAATAATTGATCATAATCTTCTTGAGAGAGTAATACATCTAGAATTCATGACAACATGATTAGTTAGAGTAGATCTAGATGTGATCATGAATGGAGAGGCAAATGGGTAAATGAATTTCGTTCAGCAATGCTCAGGTGGATGATTGGTATAATTGCAATGAGCATATGTTGGAAATGTATTACAACCACCACGACATTTGTCATCAGTATGACCACCAAAATAATGATTCCCCTTACCATCTCAAGAGCAAGTTACCAAGGCTAGTTGATAGGTGGTAAGAGGTTTGAGAGGAATATAATTTTGTGACTAAAAGAACCTAAGAGATAATAGTTGTAATACTAGGAACAATAAAAGCAACATCAATTGTGATTACACATCTTGCAGAGAGGGATTAAAGTCAAAGTGAAAATTTTCCATTAAGAATTCTTCATTCTATTTTTGTCAAAGGGTTGGATTAGTAGTAAAGAAATGATATTGAAGTAATTCATCTCTTTTTTTTTTATGTAGAAGGTGCTATAATGTTCTTTGATTTACTTATCATTTTATTGAAGATGAAGTATCTTAGAATAAATGTTGTAGATGCAAAAATATTATTTTTTTCCAAAACATGTGGAATGTAAAAAGTCTCTTATCTTTTTAGCAAAGTTTTGAAACATAATTATTGCTATAATAGAAGACTGAGGACTATTAACAATTAGGTGATAACAATATAGTCAAAAACTTGTCATCTTGATATTTTGATGCTCTTACTACTATATGGAGGAGAAACATCAAGGGGATAAAGTTTTTCGTGTGAATCAATCAAGAAGTTAAAGACTTTTGACCATAGGAGATAATGGGTATCATTGAAGTTGATTATGTTAATGATAATGGAGGAGGGCTTGGACTCATTAAGAGAAGAATGAAGAATTGTGATTCTATTGAATAAGAGAGGTAACTTCAAACCATAAAATTTGAATCATGAAATTGTCAGGAGTTGATCCAATTATAATGAATGCGTCGTCATTAAGGATAGCACGTGCAAGAGTAGAAGGCAAACATATTAAGCAAGCGAGCGAGTGCATTGCATTGGGAGGTGTGTAATTGCAGCTAGCCACATTCTAGCATTATGAGAGGTGCAACAAGTAGCGAGGTTGTATGCGCAAGTTACTAGTAAATGGTGTAGTGCAACAATCGAGCTAGTTGTTGGTGCTACAAAAGTAGGCAAGTGAAGTAACACACTCATAGTAGCGTGGTGGTTTGCAAGCATGCTGGTTTAATCACGACATAGTTAGGCATAGTGATGAGCATGATCAATGCACACACTCGAGCAAATTGGGTTGTGAGAGCTACAATTTCTGAGGAAAGGCAGGTTTGGCATAGAAGTAAGGCAGGAGAGAAGAAGAGCAGGGACATTTGGGGATAAAATTTGTATATGTTATTGATGGGAATTTGTGCATATATAGTAGTATACAAGATGAGTACAAAGGGAAATAAATAATGACATGAATATCTCAATGAAGAGGATACAAAATATGATAAAGTGTTTCTCTTATTTTTTTATATGTTGTTGGACACCTAACTCTAATACATGTTAGAAGGGAGAAAATTCGTGTATGTAATTGATTGAAAGCTTGGTCTCTTTACAATATGAGTAGAAAAGGACAAATTATGAGATGTGTATCCTCAATTTTGAGGATATAAAATATGATAAAAATTTACCTCCTAATTACTTTTTTCCAAAGATAACACAGTTTAAGTTTGTTATTTTCCTACCGTAACACCCAACTTGTAATGTGATCATAATACAAGTATAGTCCACTTCAGCATTGCTTCAAAGTTGAATATCATGGTTTTGGCTGGTCTTACAATATTATTTTACATATTAGTGCGTATTTTAAACTTCAAATTTTCCTTTTTTTTGAATAATGGCACTTTATTCTGAACTGTTTAAATATACGGCCAATTCATTGCTTTTAGAGCCATGAAGTGTTGTGCCAATTTAAGTGTTGATGTCACCTAATATGAAACTTTATTTGTCCTTTTTTTTTTAAAATTACCATAGATTCTAATTCACAGTTACATGTGGAGCTTGCTATAAGTTCTTATTGTTCCTTTTTTATGCACTCTCCTTTTCTTTTTTCTTTTTTTTGTGTGCACTATCTATTTTCTTACTCCTTTTTTTTTTTTTATTGTTGTAATGCCATTTCTTTTTCTGTTCTTTTTTTTTTTTTTGGTTTTTTTGGAGTTATATGAATTTCATTGTTTAGTACACTCTCAACAGAAACCTAACCTGGAGGCTCTCGCTGAGTTTTTGAAACCACTAAATGAATTGATTGTAAAAGCACATACCATGACAGAAGGAAGGCGGTCTGATTTTTTCAACCATTTAAAGACAACGGCTGACAGTCTATCTGCTTTGGCATGGATTGCTTATTTAGGGAAGGATTGTGGTGAGTGAATCTTTGTTGGTTTCCTTTATTTATAGTTATTATATTGATCTATTAAAATCATAAATTTTGATTCCTTCTCTAACTGAGAACTATTTCTTTGAGGCATGAGTCTTCCAACTGCCCACGTGGAAGAAAGTTGGCAGATGGCTGAATTCTATAACAACAAGGTATGATCTCGATCATGAAAACAAAACGAAATAATAATAATAATAATAATAAAATAAAAAAAAAACTTCAATGAGCAACAATTGACTTTTTTGGGTGAGTTGATGTATTTATTGGTCAAAGTTATTACCAGAATGGTTCCTCATTTTTTTTTTAATTTATAATTTGTAGTTGTATTTTTCTTTCAATCCTCTTCGTATGTCTAACTAGTTTCATAATGATGGAAAACATCACGTCTTTTCTGATGAACTTTATACTTACATAGGTATAACTTCTTTTCCATTTAGTTCCATTAAGTCGCTTGCTTGCATTATTTTTTGTGTATTAAAAAAAAATCAAATTCATTAAATTTTCACTATCATCTACAGTGAGATCTCTACACTTTGTTAAATTATTTTGATTAATGTTAAACTTTATTACGAATATGTACTAATGGTACCCTCATTTTTTTTCCCATTGAGTTAAAGTAGTTATTCTTTTTCTTGTTCCTTCTTTCTGAGTCTTATTTTTTAGTTGTGATTTAATAGTTGTTTGGATTCAGCGTTAAAATAGTTGAATTTAAATTGGATGGATAAAGATTTACTTTTTATTTTCATCTCTTAGGTCCTTGTAGCATACAGAAATAAGGACTCGGATCATGCTGAATGGGCAAAAGCTTTGAAGGAACTCTATTTACCTGGCTTGCGGGATTATGTTAAAAGTTTTTATCCTTTGGGGCTTGTTTGGGGACTTCCTGTTACTGCTCCTATTTCAGCACCAAGCTCTACTTTGACCATGGCTAAGGCTCCACCAGGGAAGGCCCCCGCAGCACCACCTCCTCCAGCTGCTCCTCTTTTCAGTTCCGAGACTGCAGCACCACGGCCTAAACTAGGGATGTCTGCTGTGTTTGAAGAAATCAACTCAAGTAAATCTGTCACATCAGGTATTCATATTTGCTTTCCAAAATCATAGTTTAACCTCTTAAAAGATACATAAAATGGTCTCCTTTAGTTTACGATTGAATTAAGACTTCTACTTCATAGGTCTGCGGAAGGTTACAGATGATATGAAGACAAAAAACCAAGCAGATAGAACTTCTGTAGTAAGCTCTACTGAGAAAGAAACACGTACCAGTTTCCCATCTATTTCTAAAGCAGGCCCTCCCACGTTTGAGTTGCAAATGGGCCGCAAGTATGAATGTTTTAGCTATTACTCCTATTATATTCTTAAAATGAAATGTAAAACAGGAGATTTTCAGTTGCTTTATTCTTTTCAATTGATTTAATTTCATGAGTGTACTCGGACAGCACATATTTTACTGTTAATAATTCAGAGGTATTATGTGCCAGGTGGGCTGTTGAAAATCATATTGGAAAGAAAAACTTGGTTATTGATAAATGTGATGCAAAGCAATCTGTCTATGTATATGGGTGCCGGGATTCTGTGTTACAAGTCAAAGGTATTGAATGCATCTTTTGCTAAAAATAATTTTAACATGTAAAATTTTCCAACAAATATTGTGGAAATCTCTTTGTAATTGTGTGCAAATATTTCAACTTATTGGTGTTGCATTTCTGTAACGTGCAGGGAAAGTAAACAACATAACTATAGACAACTGTAATAAAATGGGAGTCTTGTTTAAGGTGATTTCAGACATATGGTGTCTTTTATTATCGCTGTCATTGTTCACTCATAATATTAACAATTCTTTGCCACACATGACTTAGGATGTGGTAGCTGCTTGTGAAATCGTGAACTGCAATGGAGTTGAGGTGCAATGCGAGGTATCAAATTTTTGCTTCTCTTGTTTTTGAAACTTTGTGCAAATTTATGATGCTGGACGTTTGCAATTCAAACATTTGTAAATGTAAAGAGGCAACAAATGTAATTAGTCCTCTTTATGCTTGTTATAATTTTGTCACATCTTGATTTGATTTTGCAATTGTTTCTAGATAAGCATTATCTATGTTGTCATAATCATTAGCGTAACCTTGAAAGTTTATCCTTCTATTTATGATGTCAGAATGGTTTAATGACGTTTGAAGTGGTTTTTGTCCCTGCCATTATGTGTTTGATTCAAGCTTTTTCATTTTGCCTGATATTGTGGTTTGATTGCATGGTCAGGGTGAACTTAAGCATTTTGGATACTCCTCTTCGGGCATGTTGTACGTATTTTCCTTGGATGGCCATGAGCGCCACTCACATACTTATATTTTTTTCTTCATTGGTGTGGTGTTGGTAGTGGTGATGTTGGGTACTGGGTTTTAGGTTCAGTTATTGGATTGTTTCTAGATCAATAGTAGGTATAGCTTTCCTAGTAGGATGGGCAAGGCACGTAGTTTCTAATGCAACTTATGGTAATATGCAAAATGAAAATAAATTTAAAAATAGAATTTAATAATTTCTTTTAAAATAAGGACATCAAACATAATCTACTCATTTTAAAATATAATTTAATGGTCGCCCAAATCTGAAATTCTATAAGATAAAAATATCAACATTAATTTCTACAATGAACAAGTCATGTTGGAAAAAGAAAAAAAAAACATGACACATGTCTTACATGATAAAATTTCAATCACCATCAAAACTAGTGATTAAATTATTTAAAAGACAAGAACATGGATAGAATCACCCCAGAGATGAGAATCAGTTTCATGAACATATAAAGAGTCCCCCTTTTCAAAGTTGTTATCCACGCTTGTGCAGCACTCAAATAATACAAATCCATCTTGCAAGTGAGAAAAATTATAATTGTATTTCAATATTCAATGTTCACTCAGTTTTACACACTATATATTGAAAATAACTTTTCTTTCCCCCTCAGGCCTCTTTAATCTGTGTAAAGTTCTTTTTCACTATGAAATAGATTGTTTTGACCATATTAAGATATCCTTATAATTCTTGTTCTAGTCGATTATGTTATTGTTAATTGTATATTTGAATCTGTAGTCTTTGCTATATCGTCTTTGCTATATCGTTAATGTAACTTTTTGAACAGGGTTCAGCACCTACCATATCCATTGATAACACAGGTGGCTGTCAACTGTACTTGAGCAAAGAGTCACTAGAATGTTCCATAACTACAGCTAAATCAAGTGAAATTAACGTGATGGTTCCTGGAGTAGGGTCTGAGATTGATTGGGTATGTTCTTTCTACTTGTTTTATCTAGAAGCCTGCGTATCATGCACTTTTGCTTGACTTTTGAATGCAATTACTTTTCAAATTGTTCAAGGAATGTAATATTGAACTGATATTGCTCCCTACCTCTAGAGAGCAGTGTTTTCAAAAGTGCTAGAAGCACTCAAACCAACATGGCTGCCCAATACTCAAGTCTTTAGATTCTCGCTGAAGTGACATGGGACTCTAGAAGATAAATGGTTACATTGCTATTAAATTTATTTATTTATGAGGAATAATTTGAAGAGTTTAAAATAATAATCATCACAATAAATTATGATGGACAAAATTTTGAATTTTTAAATCCCATTACATTCCAAATCCTAAAATTTACTAAAATGATTAATCTGATCAAGTATAGTTAAACTACTTGAGTTTGTTGCATACATAGTTTTTAATCCCTCATCATTATCTTTGCTCACCTCAATGTTATTGAATTTGCAGCTCTCCATAACTTATTTCGTTTCTTGTCATACGACATGCATCATGATTTTTTTGGAATTTTTATCATTTTGCAGTATATTTTTATTATATCTAGTTTTTTTATTTTAATATATTTAATTTAAATTTTTTTTTAATATTGGATAGTAAGATTTTTATGTCTTATCAAAATTGAAATTTAAATTTACTTTGGATTTATCATTTAACTCTAATTTTTATAAATAGAGATTTCAATGTTAAACTTGAATTACCTTATTCTGATTGAAATTTGAAGCAATCCTCTTTTTTGTCTTCCTCACGGTTTATTTCTCTCACCAGAATTCCAATTCTAGAATCCAATTAGGTGTAACTCTCAAGAACTAAATCTTCTTCTCTCCTTATGTGATTTCACTTATCATGCGACTTCATTCAAATATATTTCTCTTTTCTGATGCAGACTTCAATTCTCAGGACTTTTCTTTTACGGAAATCTTATCTCCTAACTCTCTTTTATTTTTTCTTATAATCTTTTAATACATGCCTAATTCAACCCCTTTCATTGGTGGGGTCAAGGAGAAGTTTACTTTCAAAGGCAAATTTAGAGGAATTAGAAGTCCAGACATACTAATGTCAATATTTCTATGATGACTAGACAAATGGTCATCCCATCCATCCCAATTCAAAACCATTTCATCATATTGACGTAGAATAGCATAAACATGTTTCTCCAATTTCAAAAGCTTAGCAATAATTGTCAATTCTAAAAGTTATGCGCCCATGTGAACTCGAGCATTTCATAAGCTTGTTAAAGATATATTCGATCCTTTATGCTAATTGGGTTTTCAAGGATTACTATTGTGATTATATTTGTGGAGCTTTTACAGTAAGGGTTATGATAAGCTATTAACAATTGAGCATCTTATTAAACCTAAAACTGAGATAGTGTCAAACTATTGATGAGCTTACATCTAATATCATTTCTGTCCCAAATGTTGTGCTTGTGAATTATCTTTTTGATGAAATTAGGTTAATCCACATACTTTTGTATTCCTGCAATCACTAGATATGCAGGTTGTTCGACAATTTTCGAAGTTGTTTGATTCCTCATAAGAAATATATATTGCGTTGTTACAATTGCTACAATCATCACATGGTTGTGAGAGGCCCTCTATTATGGTATTCACCAAACAAAGAATAATGCATGAGGATGTTGGATTTAATGCTTTCAACTCTACTTGTTCAGTTTGCACATGTTGTTGATATAAATAGATTTATGAATCAATTTCACCATCTCTTAAATTTCTTGTTATTCTACATGACACTAGGTGAAGTATAAGACACACATCAAAGTAATTTTTTGTTATTCTAGCAATTTATGGATTACTCAAGTATTTTCTTATTATATGTAGTATTTTATTTATTTTTAATGTACTTTATTTTTTGATTTCCATCTTTTAAATTTCTTTAGATTTATCATGTAACCCAATTGCATTAAATTTGAATTTGAATTTTTGTATTTGAGTTGTCTTAAGAGTGAAATTTTGAACCATTCTTATATTGTTCTTAGATTTTCTATTCTCTTTCTCTATTTTGTCTTCTCTCTCATCTCTCATATAGTTTCTCTCTTATATTATAATTCTAGGAATCCAATTTCTTACAATTATCTAGAATTGAATCCTTCTCTTTCTACACGGGCATTCACCAAACCTGAGACTTCCCAATGGTATCTGTCTCATGTTGTAAAACACAATTCGTGATACTTTCCCTTTTGGAAATAACACTTGCCTCTCGATAAAACGTTTTCCATATGTGCTTAATTCAATCTTTCTCATTTGAATGATAGCTTACTATCAAAGGCAAGTTGAGAGAAAAAGGAAGCGAAAAATCAAGATGGTGATCGTCATTAAGAGCCGATCGTGTAATCTCCATCAATTTGGTTTTAGAATTTCTCTTCCACGTCAATTTTTTTGCAACACATTTTTTTCATCATCAACATTTACAAATCTATATAGAACTTTTCTTGTATCTATATTTGCTCAACTTATTTTTTAAGGTCGATGAATATTTTTCTTTCTATTGAAGTTTTTTTTATCAAGTTGTGTCAAATTATCATTATCAAAATATCAACTACTTATTAAGATTTGAAGTATTAGCTTCCATCCCTTAAATTAAGGTTAAGGCATTAACCTCATCGCCTAGCTTTTTTATGCATGACTTATGACCTTGGTGACGGATCACCATTGAACTTATGTGAAGCGCTATTGACTTGCTTTTACAAAAATTATTAAAAATCGATATTCAAAACTTGATCAGATAAATAGAAAAATGCTCTTTCTGGTATTGCCTTCCTGGAAGGAAGTTTTTTAATTTTTAGAAGTTCAACGATAAACCAAAATTCATTGATGAGAGTGAAATATATGGAAATAATTTTTTTTGGAGTGGATGCTTCACTCATTTAGTTCATTCACCGCCTGTTTTAGTCATCTTGTTGCAATATGCAGAATCAGTTTGTGGAATAATATAATGCTAAGTTGTAGGGAACATCATCCTTTTATTATTCTCTTGTCTATGATGAAGACTTCAATTTATGTACTTGTTTTGAGATTTTTCTTCAACACAGTGTTTTAAATTACAAATGGGAATGATGGAAGCTCTAAGCTCATCAAATAATGATAAACTTCATCATGCTATATCTTTTGCTCTCCTTAACATGAAGTGGGTTAAATTCACTACAATAAACCTCCAGCTTGATGTGTCACAATTCTAAACAGCTTTTAATAAGTGAGGTGAATCATCATTTTTAGCTGTTGTGTTTAGTTCCACCTATCATTAGCCTTATTCCTATTCTTTGGCAGTAAAAACAAAATGTGGTGTTTTACTGACATTTTCTTGGTAGGAATTTCTTGAATATTGTTGAACTTGGATATTATGCTCCTATGAAGTCTTAAGAAGAATAGCACCGCTGCTCTATGAGGATGTTATTTAAATATCCCTGTTCCCTTTATTTTTTCTACTCAAGTGATTATGGAAACTTTTGTTATTCTATTGTTTTAGTATATAAGTATATATGAAAACTTAATAAATTTGAACAATTTTTACATATTATCTTAGGACAATGGAGGTGAGGTCCTTAAGCATACAACAACAATGAGCTTTTATCCTACTATGTGGGGTTGACTACATGAATCTTTGTTTTCCATTGTGTCTTATTAAGTGTCAAATTTTTAATTAATTCTAATAAACTAAGGTCATTTTTTATACATCATAACCAAGTATTTTTAGGTATATCTTTACCTTTCTTAATTTAAGGCGAATTTATTACATCTACTCTCCTAACTGGGTCATCGGACGATCGACGCTTTATGTGATCAAACCATCTAAGGTGATTCTCTCTAATCTTATCTACTGCTGGAGCTACTACAACCTTTTCACGAATATGCTCATTTCATTTTATCTCTACGATTAAAGCCACTCATCCACCTAAGCATCCTCATCTCTGTGACACTTAACTTAATTTTATGCTTTCTTTATTGGCCAATATTTTGCACTATAAATCATTACAGGTCTTACTACCACCACCACCGCCACCAACAACAACAAGCTTTTATCCCACTATATGGGGTCGGCTACATGAATCCTTTGTCTCCATTGTGTCTTATTATGTGTCAAATTCTCATTTAATTCAAGTATACTAAGGTCATTTTTTATACATCTTAACCAAGTCTTTTTAGGTCTACCTCTACCTTTCTTAACATAAGCCAAATCTAATGCATCTACTCTCTTAACTGGGTCATCGGACGACCAACACTTTATATTGCCAAACCATCTAAGACGACTCTCTCTAATCTTATTTGTCACTGGAGCTACCCCAACTTTTTCCCGAACATACTCATTTCGCATTTTATCTCTAAGAGTAAAGCCACTCATCCACGAGCATCCTCATCTCAACACTTAACTTAGTCTTAGCTTTTATTGACAACATTCGCACCATAAATCATTGCGTCTTACAACCATCTTATAAAATTTTTCCATGTTTGCTGCATTTTCTATCACACTGTAATGGATGTATTCCTCCACTTCAATCATCCAACTTGAATTCTACTAATAACATCTCCATTTATTTCACCATCATTTTGAACAAAAGAGCTTAAATATTTGAATCGCTCACTCTTTTTAATGACTTGTTCACTCAATGTCACAACATTACCACTAGAACTTCTACAATTAAATTACACTCCATATATTTAGTTTTAGATCTACTTAAATGAAACCTTTAGACTCTAAGGTTGACCTCCATAATTCAAGTTTCTCTTGGACCCCCTCTCTAGTCTTATCAACAAGAAGAATTTTATGAGCAAAAAGCATACACCAAGATACATCTTCCTGTAAATGCCTGGTAAGAACATCCATAACTAAAGAAAAAAGATAAGGGCTTAAAGCGGATCCTTGATGTAATCCAAATGAAATAAGAAAATATTTTGTCAATCCTCCTTGTGTTTGGACACAAGTAACGGCTCTAGTATACATATCCTTAATGACTTGAATATAATCAATATTAACTTCTTTTTTCTAGAACTTTCCAAAGAACATCTCTTGAAACTTTATCATAAGTAGGTTTTACCACCATATTATAAAATTTTTTCTTGAGTATTTGTTTAGGAAATCAGAATGTCAAAAGCGTGGTGGAGGTATCTGAGAACACCGCTTTAAGAAGCTGCTATAGGGCTTACAATTTTTTTATTTTTATTTTCAAAAAGTAAAATTGCAACTTGGTGGCCGTCATTGCAAGGAGCCGGGCAAAGTTAGAAAACAATTTTCTTACCGCAGATTTTTCAAAATATAGGCGAAATGTGATGCCCCAAATTGACACTTCAATGCGATGCGGCATTACGGTGCGGTGCGGCACTGCACTGCCACCGCCACATCAAACGCACCCTAAGTTTGAGCAGTACTTTTCTATCACACAACAAGTCAGTTGCATTCCTCCACTTCTACCATCCAACTTGAATTTTACTAATAACATCCCCATCTATGTCACCATCATTTTGAACAATAGACTCGATATATCTGAAACATTCACTCTTTTTAATGACTTCATCACTCAATGTCATAACACCACCACTAAAATTTCTACAACTAAAATTACTCCATATATTCAGTTTTAGATCTACTCAAAAGAAAACCTTTAGACTCTAAGGTTGACCTCCATATTTCAAGTTTCTCTTGAACTCCCTCTCTACTCTTATCAATAAGAAGAATGTCATTATCAAAAAGCATACACCAAGATACATCCTCATATAAATAAATGCCTAGTAAGAACATCCATTACTAAAGCAAAAAGATATGGACTTAAAGCGATCCTTGATGTCAATAAGGTAAGATCGTTAAGCATGAACTTAAAAAATAGTCATATATTGAAAGTGAAATAAAGTTTGAGTTTTTCATATAATTGTAGTATCATCATCTTTACTGGTTATAGATTGAGTTTTTTAATATAATTATAGTATCATCTTTACTGGTTATCTTAAGTTTTTAATGAGTGTTCATCTACTAATATATTGTTCTTAATGTGCTGCTTTATTATTCCTTTTAATAAGTAGTGTCATAGCCATTGCTTCAGCATGGATAAAGTGGTTCGTGTGGTTTTTATGAATTGGAGTCTTCTATTTAGTTGAGCTTCAAGAGTAATTGACTCCTATCCGTGTCCATGTGGTTGAGTGGGTGATGCAGGATTCTTATACAACTTTTTCTAATCACTCCTGAGGCTATAGCTAACAAAGCTCTATTTTCTAGGCTTATAACATGCAAATAACTTTTCTACCTATGGCTCTTTTCTACTATTACTGTTACCTTCTTCAACTTTTTTGGCCAAACACTAGTGCACAAATTTTGCTTATTCTAGAAAAAGGCTTAGAAAAAATTGAAAGTAGTTTGAATCTAAGTGTGATGAAATAGATTTGCAATTTTGACTGTATCTTAAAAGGATTTTGAGGATTTTCCTACTTTGGGTCTTCTGTATGCTATATTTAAAACCCCTGGGTTTGTAAAATGAATTCAACATTGAATAGGGAAATAAAGTTCCAGTTTCATTCAATTCTTATGTGAGTGAGATATTTGATTTTGATTTTTCATGCTCTTCGCTAATATGGACAAATACTTTTAAGAGTGTTTCTTGTACAAGGGTGTGCCTCTCATTTTCTATTGAGTAATTATTTCATTTTGTTTGGAATGAAAAAGTGTGTATTATTTTCACATTAAATGTAGTTTATTTTTACTAAATTTAAAAGTTGTCAACCAACTGATTGTAATTTTGTGCATTTTTACTTTGCCTTTCATCCTATGCTATATTAGTAAATCATGCCTTCAAATCTTCCTACATTGCATTAGTATTAGAGCTCAGGATGGAATGATGTTGATTCAAATTAAGACATAATATTTTGATCATTTAAAAATATTAAAGATGTAACTTAAAATCAGTTAACTAATGGTTTTGAACATGATGTAATTTTTATAAATATCTAATTAAATTACATGTTTACATTCAATGGGAAGTATAACCTTGATAAATTTTCATGTTATATTGGTAATTTGCCATTCTTTTTAAATATTACAAATTATTTGATTTTGAAATGTTTGAATGTTCAAAATTAAATTTACTGAAACATGCTCATTCAAGTGAATCTAAATCTACTTGGATTGATTTAAAACATACATTTAATGAGCAATATTAGTATTGGTATGTATTAATATTATGATATGATCTATGATAAGATTATAACTCTTCTAGCTAAACAACATTTGTCTTAAAATTATTTTATTGATGTTATTTGATTTGTTAAATTACTTAGATGAGAGGTTAGGAATGAATTAAGCTACAATTCATAAAATAATTGAAGGCATTATTTAGACCTTTGGATGTTTATGCATATTAGGATACATTATGTTAGGATTATTACACATAATAAAGTTCCTAAAGAGAAATTATTATCTTCTCCTCCCAAACATGATATCAAAATAGTTAGAAGTAAGGCTTAGTATCATGATAAATTAATGGGTTCCCAAGGTGATGACATTTTAATTAACTTTCACAAGCAAGTGAAAGAGTTCTATGCAAAAGATAAACTAAATAATACAACAACAATAATAAGCCTTTATTCTACTATGTACGGCCGGCTTCATGAATCATTCGTCTTCATTGTGTTATTTAAGTTTCAAATTCTCATTTAATTCTAATAAAATAAGGTCATTTTTTATACTTCTTAAGTTTTTTTAGGTCTATCTCTACCTTTCTTAACATAGGTCGAACCTAATACATCTACTCTCCTAACTAGGTCATTGAACAATCGACATTTTATGTGACCAAACTATCTAAGGCGACTCTCTCTAATATTATTTGCCACTGAAGCTTCTCCAACCTTTTCACGTATATATTCATTTTGCATTTTGTCTCTAAGTGTACAACATTCATCCATTTGAGCATCTTCATCTTTGCAACGCTTAAATTTCTGCTTATCTTTTATTGACCAATGTTCTGAGCCATAAAGCATTGCAAGTCTCACCATCATCTTATAAAATTTTTCTTAAGTCTAAGTGATACTTTCTATCACACAATAAGCCTGATGCATTCCTCCACTTCAACCATCCAACTTAAACTTTATTAATAACATTCCCATCTATTTCACCATCACTTTGAACAATAGACCTAAGTTATATAAAGCATTCACTCTTTTTGATGACTTGATCACTCATTATCATAATCCCACTACTAGATCTTCTACAACTAAAATTGCATTCCATGTATTTGGTTTTAGATCTACTCAAATGAAAATCTTTAGACTCTAAGGAAGACCTCCATGATTTAAGTTTTTCTTCAACTCTCTCTATATCTAGTATTATCAACACCACTGAAAATCATACACCTAAGTACATCTTATAAATGTTTAGTAAGAACATCCATAACTATAGCAAAAAGATATGGGCTAAAAGCCGATTCTTAATGTAATTTAACTGAAATAGAAAAATATTTGGTCAATCCTCATGTTTGAACACAAGTAATAGCTCCAACATACATATCCTTAATGACTTGAATATAAGCAATATATACTCTTTTCTTTCTAAAACTCTACAAGCACTTCTCTTGAAACTTTGTCATATACTTTCTCTAAATCAATAAATATCATATGTTGATCCTCCGTAATCTCTCCATACTTCTTCATCAGGCCTCTCAATAAATGTATAATATTCATAGTAGACTTATTCGACATGAAATCAAATTGATTTTGAGAAACTTTTATATCATGTCGTAATCTATGTTCAATTACTCTCTACTATAATTTTATTGTATGACACATTAACTTAAATCTTCTATAATTTACACACTCTTATGCATCATTTTTATTTATAAAAATATGAATCAACAAACTCTTTCTCTATTTATTTGTCATCTTCTTATTCTTTAAAATAAAATTAAAAAGATTAGTAAGTCATGGAGTTTTTTTATTTCTTAAGTATTTCCACACTTGTATTGGAAATACCATCAAAGTCCTAATTTTTCACAATTCATTTTTTTAAAGTCTCTCTGTTATCGGTTTTACTAATACTACAATAAAAAATAAAATTTTTTATTTTTATTTAGGGTACTAAAGCCGTTAAAGTCAATCGTATTCTTACAACTTTTATTAGAAAGTTTATCAAAATATTTCTTTCATCTATATTGAATATTCTCTTCTAAGAAAGCACATTTTGATCTTCATTTTTAATGCACTTTACTTGATCTAAATTTTTATTTTTTCATTCTTTTTGCTTGGCTAAGTTATATATATATCCCTCTTTAGTATCCAATCTATTATATCAATATCTAAATATCAAATTCTTTGTATCACACATTACTTTCTTAGTATCCCTATGAGCATTCTGTCTTTTTTAATTCTCTGAGCTTTTACATCTAAATTAATTTTATAACAAACCTTCTTATTTTTTATTATTTTTTGTAAATTTTCACTTCATCAATTGTTTTTATTAATAGAAACTCTTTCTTTTAATTCTCAAAGCACATTTTTTTTAACTTGTTTAATCTTACTTGCTACATTTCCCCAAACAACATTAGCTTTCTTATGAATATCTCAAATTCTAAGATCTTGTAGCTTACTATTAAAATTAGTTTTATTAGCTTTCCTTAAGTACTCTTATTTAAACCTAGAATAATATTTTGTTTTATTTTTTATCTTCCAACCCTTCATCTTAAAATCCAAAACTTTAATGCGAAGTACTTAAACTTTCACCTAGAATGACCTTACGATCTAAATAATTTTTTTTTATCAAAAAAATAATTAATCTATATTTTATTAGATTCATTCTTATAAGTAATAATATAATCATCTCTTTTCTTAAATAAAGTATTAATAATCATTATCAAATTATAAGCTAAAGAAAAATCTAATATGATTATACTTTCTTCATTAGTCACTCCAAACTCATAGCCATCATGAATGTTTTTAAAATTTTCTACCACTTTATCACTAGTTCATTTAAATTTATTCTAATAAATATTTTTTCTTCAATATGTATTATTTGTATTAATCCTTTTAAGTGATTCCAATAATTTTCTTTTAAGCATACATCTAAATCTACTTGAGGGGTATAAGTACTTATAACATTAATAATCTTAGCATCAGCAATAATCTTTAAAGTTATTATTCTCTCTCCAATTTTATTAATTTTCACTATATTATTCTCCAAACTTTATCTATAATCACACTATTTCTAATATGACTCTTATTGGAATATTAAAATTTAAAACCTAAATTATCAATATCTTTGGCTTCTATATAACCCATTTAGTTTCTTGAATATTTATTAATTCCATTAATTTATTTGTAAGAATACTTATATTTCAAGTTCTTATCCTAATTTTAGTTTCATGAAATAACTTATTTGTCCACATCTATTTATAATGTGGGAACCCTTATTTAAAACTACACTGGGTGCCAATGCTACAGCCCTTGCACACTTTTCTTTGTATCCAGATCATATAGGAATATGCATTATTTGGTTTTAACCAAAAAACCAAACCGAACCAAAGTTTTTGAGTAATTTGGTTCGGTTTTGAACTTAGTAATTTGGATTTTGGTTTTAATTAATGAAAACTTTGGTTTTTGATTTTTGGGTTGATTTGTTAAATAAAATTTTGGATGGAACTAAATAAAACCAAAATAATTATATGTATCTGATATTATTAATTTATGTATAATACTTTTCTATTATATATTTATTTTATTTATTTTTGAATACTTAGTAGATGCTTTGGATTCCAATTTTTAAAATATTTTGGTCTCATAATACTGAATATGGTTTCATCAAATTCAAAACACATTGTTTGGTAAGTCTAAATTAGTTTTAAATATTTTTTAGTGAAGTAGTTAATTGTATTTTTTGATTATATTTATGTTATTTTATTATTGTTATTATACAATAAAAAATTATATAAATAATTTTAAATGTAGCCCGGTTTATCCAAAATCAAACCAAAATAACCGAACCAAATTATTATTTAGTTTGTTTGGTTTTGCATTTTATTTGATCGGGTTGATTCAATATTTTTAGGAATCCAAAACCAATCGGTTTTAAAAATTTATCATCCAATCCATCCAAAAACCAAACGCACACCCCTAAGGTCTTTTTAGGGAACACCTTAGCATTTTTCAATAATGTATTAAGGGATTTATGTCATGATTTTTTGACAAGTTTAATGTTAGTTGTCAACTATCTAATGTAACCCTCTATTTTCTCATTTGAGACTTGGGACCAACGATAATGTTTAATAAAATTAATTCAGATCATGTAACACATCATTTTTAGGAAACTAAATGATTAATAAAATTAATTGAGTTGAAGTTCCTGTAATGAGATATCTTCTCCTCATAAGTCCAAATATATTTCAAAAGATTCATTTGTAATTAAATTTCATCTTATCGTAAAAATTATAGTTTATGAATAATTTCAGGAAGTGTCAGACGTAGAAAAAGATGTGAACTTGTGACAGGAGTAATGCCTGATTTCATTGAATATAGCATACACCTATGTTAGAATTTGTTCATGAATATGCATATACTTGAGCAAGAATTACAACTAGAATTTAAATTTGAATTTTTTTTTTGTTCAACCAAGTCTATAAGGTAAAACTTTATTATGATATAGGAGGGATCAAACCTAAAATTTTGACAATAATATTTATGATCCTTACCAACCAGATTAATTGACATTTATAAATTTAAAGTTGAAATTGAGTTTGAGTCTGAATCTAAACCTTTTGTTAGAAACTAAGTCAGCAATTCAAATTGAACCTACAATTTAATTTGAACTGCACTTAGAACTTGAAACCAATATTGGGTATGAACCTGAACTTCTAATAAAAACTCTTGAATATGAATCTAGGCTTTTAGAAGACATTGAATTTATGCCTAAATGTGTGGTTGATTTCATATATGTTTTTAGTTGACGAGTCTAATTAACAAAGTGTTGAAGTAAATCCTGAACATGTAAATGAATAACTCATACCTGGTAAAAATTATAAATCAATTGAACAAGTTAATTTAATTGCTCATGAAAATTTTAATTAAGTTATTAGTTTATTGACATAAAAAATTCATAAAGAGAGATTTTCTAAAGTTGTGCTCATATTTTAATCAATTTGTTAGCTGTGACTCCCATAAAAGAAATTTAAAGTTTAAAATTGAACAAAGATGGTAAATCAATCGAGTAAGTTAACTCTTGATGGAAATTAAAAAAAAAGTTATTTCTACTAACCAAATTGAACTAGAACTTTTTTTTTTTTAGTTTCATGACATAAATTTTATAAAGTCTTATGAGAAAATCAAATCTAGCATAAAAGAAATTTTAAGTTTAAAACTTGATTGGGCTAGATGAAATCTATAAGTGCATAATGCAATGTTATTATCATTTAATTATTTGGGTTATGTTTTGTTAAAAAAGTTATTCATATAAGTGCTTCATTTTTATGCGGTTTATCTATTTTTCAATTTTTTTATTGTATGATTTACATAATTTGTTTAATTGTTTGAAGAATTTTATAGAAAACTTACTGTCGATATGAATCTAGTGCTTATATGAATAAAAGAGGTGAAAACTAAATTAGATGATCAGACAATGGTACTTTGGAAAATTAACTACAAGAAAGGCAATGTAATATAAAATCATACAATGAATTGAGATTAGATACTTATAATTTACAAAATTTTGGAAGTTCTAATAATATTTTAGAGTTCATTATAATCTAATTTTTTCTTATTTTATGAACTTATTACCAAGTCATGAATTTTTCTCTATTCATCTCCTTTTTAGGAATTTACATCCAACATCTTACTAGATGGATATACTAATCTTTTTCAGAAATTATTTTAAATACAGTGATTGTGTCCACTATTGATGCCAAATATCACATTTTTCCTCTGCCTTGGGATTTCATCCAAATATTTCTTGGGAAGCATTACCAATCTTTCCTAGATTTATGTGGCAGAATACTAAGTTTGGTGTTCTTTGCAGGCCATTAATAAAGCCCCTAAGGCATGTAAAATATATCAAACATGGCAGCAAAATAAAATTCTAATATTACTCTGTCAATTAGATATGAATTCTTCAAACACTTTGCAAGTTTTGAGGACTAGTCTCCAAGCACATTATTTTGTTATTTCTATCCTTGTTCTTGTTATTAATTTGTTTGATAGTTTGCTTGTATATAATTAAAGATTTCTTAGATTTGATGAATCTTTTTTTTTTTAATACTGTGAATTCAAACTGTGGTTGAAATTTTCTTATCAGTTAATTATCATTATTTATATGAGCAAATTTTTTTTATTTAATTTGTATCTTTTTTTTAAAGACTTAAATTATTTTTTTAATGTATCTAATGCTCGTAATTATTTATTGCAGGCTGAGTACTCATTACCCCAGCAATATATTCATTCTTTCAAGGATGGACAATTTATAACGTCTCCTATCTCTCACTCTGGGGGGTAAAAATTTACCTTTTTTACCTTAACGTAAATGCTTATTTCCTCGAGTTCTCCTTGATGCCTTTTCCAAAGCACTTCTTTCAAGTGAGAAAATGCCTGGAAATATGTGTGTTCTCGTCGTCAGTTCGGTTTTCATATCTGCTCTCAACTTTGCATTTGTGTGCCGTTTCAGCCATGCTTGAGATTTTTGTCCTTTATTCTATTTTATTTTGCTTGTTTCAGAGAGTTATGACGTTTTAAAACATACAGGCAATATATTTATACATATATATAAAGCTGAGTTTGGGTTATATTGATTTTGTGTTTCCTTTATTTTGTATTAGGTGAAAATGGTCATTTATTTGAATGATATTAAGAGGACATATTAAGAAATACTATGTCTTCTGATTTGTTTATTTTACTCTGCTTCGTGATTCATTTCATGTGATTATGGAGTATCGTCAATTATTGTCATCGTAGTCATTGGTGTTGAAGGTTAATGTCTTTATACCTCTTGATGCTATTTTTCTCAATGCTTGAATAACATTTATGAACTTTTTATCATATGTAAGTTCATATTATAGTTTTAAATGGCATAATATATATTTTTTTTGCTTTTAATACTCTATATATTTTATTTTGATAAAATATATTATTTATAATTATTAAGATATAAAATTTATAATGTCATATTTAGTGGTACAAAAGATCTTTTGGCTGACATATTTAGGGAATGAAAACTATACAACTCATAGGATGTGAAAGGAGGAATATGATTGATAAGGAATGACTCTAGGAGATAGAGAAGAACTAATTGGGAAAGAGCAATGAATAACTTAGACTACTAGAGAATTATCCTAAAGAGGAAATTGTGTATCCTAAGGAAAACGATAAATTAGCCTAGAAATGGCTGCACTAACCTAGATGAAAGGGTAAAGTAGACTTAAGGAAGAGGAGACTAATCTAGGTTAGAGGGTGTAGATCAATCTAAGGAGGTGGGAAAGATAGCTTATGGGATCCCCAATTTAGATTCATTATGTTTTATCATCTTAGGCATAATTCCTAGTTCACCTAATTGGAGAAATTGATCAACTTTTTTTTAACTAGGATGATCCTTATAAATAATCATATGATGATTCATTCAAGTAGACCTTGCAGGTTTAAAGGGATAAGGAGATCTCATCCTAAGCTAATAATTGAGTTTTATACAATACAATCAATAGAGGGAGAATCACATGTAAGGAACCTTATGTTCTAAAGGATAGTTTTTTATTCTCACATATAAAAAAAATATAAATATGGGACTTATAACTTGAACACACATGACTAAGAAACCTAAGATGTTTAAATGATGATGATGATGATGTTTGATAGATAAAATACTTTCTATAATCATCAATTTTTTTAAATATTAAGTTTAGGTATTAAATATTTAAAGAACCTTTGTTAAAATCATATAAAATATTTAATTATTAAAGAACACTTGTTTTAAATTTTTTATAAAATTGAGTTCATTTTTAATTTATTGTATATTTTTTGAGTGCATATGTATTGTAATGATATTGTGAAGTTATATCCATTTATTTTTTATTTTTATTTTTATTTATTTTTAAGTTGATGATGGAATGAGCTGGGATTTATGTGCATTGAATACAATTTCGGTGTGGTGAAAGATAGGGGATGCATTGTGTAATAATTTAAGCATTATTGGATCTCAAATTTGAGATACAATGACTCATGTACATAATCTTCCTCCTACTAGCTTAACTAGGGCATCATACCCTATCATGGCTTCTCTAGTGTGCTTGATTTTGCATAAGAGGTGGAAGTAGACTAGCTTATAAGAAAATGTGATGTGGAAGCTTGTGGAGACCTCACCAATTTTAGTGGCGGCATGGTTGTTGGTGAGGGAACACGTTCCTTTTTTTGGTCATATGTAGCTTGGGCTCTATATACATGTAGGCTCTTCTATAACAATGCTATAAGACCTAAAAAATTGAGTTAGAGAGAGAGAGAGAGAGAGAGAGAGAGAGAGAGAGAGAGAGTTGAAGATGTACCTACATGTGGTTGAGATAGGAAAAGCCTTAAAGAAGCTAATTATTATTATTTTATTTCTCTTTCTCAATTTAAGAGGAGCTTGTGCGCTAGAGCATTAAGGTAGACATTAGATAGGAGCCATCTAATTCCATCTATCTCCTGTCTTACATTTAATTTTTGACAAAGAGATTGAAAATAAATTTGGAGTGTGTGCCACTAGCTTGTAAGGTTATGGAGGAGTTGAGGACATATTTTTCCATGCTTAAATGGTCTTAGAATAGCTAAGTTTTGTCTTATATGAAAATTGAGCCTAGATTTAACTCTTTGATTGATTATGTTGACCAAAGCTTTATAGGTTTGACTAGGTGGGCCGAATGGTATCTAGGTTGTTGATTAGAAGTTAGAGTTCCTAAAGCTTATGTTAGATTATCATCATTTGCAATAGCTTTGATGAATTTAGTTAATTAACTTAAGTTTACTTATATTTAAAAAAGTAATCATATGATTGACTAGCGCTTGACTAGGTTAACATAAGTAGATCTCCTAAGGCTTAAGGTTATATGGAAATGCTATGAACCAAGGGCATTTGGTTTGAAGAATTTGGATTTAAGTAAAAGTAAATCTGATTTTAACTTTTTTAGTGTTTGGCGAAATGTAATGTATTTAAATATATTACATAGGTTATTTTTTGATTTGATTTGGAATTCTTTGAATCTGCCATTAATCAAAAGTGTTGCGTTTCGTTATTGCCATCCTACGCCACATGTCATCGCCGGACCTTGCCGACGCCGCCCCGCCCGTGCTAGAGGCCCAGCCGACGCCGGTCCATGCCATCCATGCCGGGCCGCCGTCATCGCTGTCGGCCGTTGGCCATCATCGCTTCACCACGCAGCCTCCGCCCTTACTCATTTAACATTAAAATCTATCTAAAATAAACTTTACCATCTTACACCATTCATAATACTTTTCTAAAAGTTATCTTTTTGATCAATTCAAACTAACTCAAATTAGATTAGTCCTAGCATTTCTTCTATCATATCCCTCTAAACATTTACCATCGGACCACTAACTCCAAAATATGTCTTCTTATCTTTCAAACTTGACATTAATGATCAATTCAACCACCTAAAACACCAAACGATCACCCATGACCATTATTTTGGAATCATATTTGGCATTAAAAGATTTTTAGGAGTAAGAGGAGATTGTTCTTATGATGGATTTTCCTCCAATTCTTATGTGGTACTCCTAAAAAAATAAATAAATAAATAATTTTGAAATTAATAAATAATTTTTTGAGATAGATTAATTTTATATTCATAGTTAGGATATCAAGTATACTAGTTCAAGCATAAGTTTATAATTTAAAAATCCAATTAGTAAGCTTCACTATAAAATCTTATTTAGTGTGAACCTTTCTTTAAAGTCCATGATAAGTGAAAATATTTATAAGTAGAGTTGCTAACAAACCGAGTCGAGCCGGGCATGTACGTGTTCAAGTTCAAGCTTATTTATCATTATCGAGTTCGAGCTCGATTCAAGCTTTTTAGGATGGCGTTCAAGCTTAAGCTTGTTTACCCTTAACGAGCTCGAGCTCGATTTGAGTTTGTTCACAAGCTCAATTCAAATTAGATTATCGAGCTTGTTAACGGGAAATTCGTTTATTGAAATAAACAAGCTTTAATTAGGCCTTAATTGAGCTTGATTGTGGCCAGTTTGTTGAGAAACATACATGATTTGTAACAAATAAAACTAATTAAGTCTAAAAAAAGTTAAATAATATTTTTCACAACTAAGCCTTTCTAGGCATGGTAGTGGAGCCTTAACAAACTTGTGACCTTTAAACGATATTGTTCATGAACTTAAATGAATCGAATGATAAGCTATTCAAGCTTGTTCATTTAATAATTGAGTATTTATAAAATTATTCAAGCTCATTTGATTAGTTAATCAAGCGATCATGAACAAGCTCTAATCGAGCCGAGCGACGAGAAGCTTGTCGAATGCTCATGTCATTTGCAGAGAGCACCCTACTTTTTGAAAATAAAATTTTACCTTCAAGAAAATAGGATGTTATATAACCTATTTTATTTTTTTATGGTAAAAACTAATAGCTTATTTATAAATTTTAAAATAACTTGCTATTATCTTAAGAGCTTAAAACTTATTAATTATAGTTAATTTCGTTGTGTTAAAAAATGCATGCATATGAAATATTAGTGTATAAAACTTGATATTTTAAATTATAAAATATTATCAAAATTGCTTTATTAACTCTATTTTATTTATTGTCTTCCCTTCTCAAAACTATCTTCATATTTTAAAAATTATCTCATGATGCCAAAGTTAAATTTAAGATTAAATTAAGAATTTAACAAACTAGTTGATGCCCTAAATATTATAATTCATAATAATGATGCAGACGTTGACCTCAATTTTGGAATAAGATAAATATGTTGTTTCTATCGATTAAAATTTAGTAAAACTGAAATAATCAAAATCCACATTTGGTTAAGAGATTCTGAATAATTTTAAATTTAATGCAAACCTAATCAAATTGAAATTGACACATTAGGGATGGTTGAAGTGGAGGAATGCATCTGAATTGTTGTGTGATAGAAAGGTATCACTTAAACTTAAGAGAAAAATTTTATAAGATGATGATAAGACTTGCAATGATTTATGATGCAGAATGTTGGCCAATAAAAGAGAAGCATAAGACTAAGTTAAGTGTTGCAGAGATGAGAATGCTCAGGTGGATGAGTGGCTTTAATCTTAGAGATAAAATGCAAATGAGTATGTTAGGAAAAAAAGTTGGAGTAGCTCTAGTGAGATAAGATTAGAGAGATTAACTTTAGATGGTTTAACATAAAACATCGTCAGATGACGATTAGGAGTAAATATCATTAGATTTGCCTTACGTTAAGATAGAGAAAACATAAAGACTTGGTTAAGATGTATGAAAAATGACCTTAGTATTCTTGAATTAAATGAGAATTTGATACATAATAGGATACAATTGAGACGAAAGATTAATGTAGCCGACCAGCTTACGTTTGGTAGCTTTTGGATTCGGGTTTAAAATCTCTTCCCAAGCTATTGTCTTTGCTTTTGAAAATAAAATTTCAACTTCGATGGCCATCAAGCCTATTTATGTTAAAATTAAAAATTTAGGTCAAAGAAAAGCCTTAAAACTCCAGACTTAGTGAGATTAAGGCTTATTATTGTTATTGTTGTTGTGAAACTAATTGTGAAACTGATGTGAAGCGAAGTTAAGATCCAACCGTAGAGAAATCTGCATTTTTCATTATGATCCTTTTCAGTGAGTAAATTTTAAGAGAGCGCCATTTTTTTGCTCGGATCAAGGCCGTCTAAGTCGACGACTGTAGTTTCATGCTGAAGCTTGAAGACAATTTTGTGATCGTCAGTTTATCGGGTTCGGATAGTAGATCCGATCCAGATGCTTTTTAACCCGAGGACTAGAAATTAGCCACGTGTGAAGTGCTTAAAATTAGATGAGAAATAACACTTAAAAAAATCATATAAATTCAAAATAAATTTTAAAATATAAGTGAACCCTATCTTGAACCAGCATTCCTAGGGCGATTTAAGAAAAATTAAAACCTCTAAAATTCAATAAATTATTTTAGACTAATTTTAAAAATTCTAAAAATCATATTATTAAAATTAGATGAAAAATATAATTCAAATTGACATGAAATTTTTATAAAGAGCTTCTCTAGGTGTTGTTCGCCTTTAGAAATTTTCTTTATTATTTTAATAGAAAAGCATAATTTTAACTAAAAATGGGTAGAATAAATAAGATATTAAATATAAAATCAGAAAAAAATCAAGAGAAATCAAATAAATGTTTCACTTTGATTAATACAAAAAATTGATGAAAAGATTTTAGTTCATTTGTTTGTTAATTAAACATATAATTAAATAGTAAATAATTAACCAAATCAAATAAAAATTAATAAAAATAATACAATTAATCATTAAACTTTAAAAATACATAAATAAATAAATTAAAAGTCTAAAATATAAAATAAATTTTAACAACAAATGAATCATAGAAGTAAAAAAATTAAATGAAAAATAATAAAAAAATATTTAAATTATCATAATTTAATAATTCAAATTAAATCAATAAATTATAGAAAATTCAAGTTAAATCAAATTAATTTCAAACTTATGTAGATGGTTCTCGAGGTTATTACTAACCTTTATAAAATTCTTATAAAGTTTAAAATTAATTGAATATATAAATTAAAATTAAAACTAAAACACATAAATAAATAATTATTTAAATATAAAAATAAAAAATAATATAAAAATAATTTGTAAAGTTTATGGAAGTCTCTCTTACTATTCTAAGTCAAGAAGAAATTTTCCATAATTACAAAAAAATATATTTAAATATTTTTCTTGAATTTTCTAATATAAAAATAAGTAAAATTTTATAAAAATCATTTCAATAATTCTCTAAAGCCATAAAATCTACTCAGGGTAGTCTGAAAGTGTTATGAAATATATCTTTATTTTCTTATGAATGATGTTTTTATAACATTTAGGATGCTTAGGTGTTAGGTTCATCCCAAGAAGTGAACTTTATTTGCCTTAACATATTTTTTTAAAACTCTTAAATAATTGAAATCCAAATTAAAGAAAAACTAAATAAAACACTTCAAATCACTAATCAATTAAATAAAAACCATCCTTTAACTAAATTGAATATCAAAGTTTAGAAAACTAAAACTAAAAAAAATGCAATCTAGGTGGGCACCTACATAACTTAGCACATATTAGATTTGTTTGTTAAGACACAGCTCTTAGACCTTTAGATTAAGGAAGATTTGTGTTTTCTTATTTATTTTGATGTGATGTTATGTTGTGTTACTTTATTATGATGTGTGATGTTTGCCTTTGGTTATTCCTATGATTGTTAAGCTAGTTGTGTGATGATGCTAAATACTATTAGAAATAGATGAATACTATTTTCTATAGGTGGTCATATTTATAAAGGGTAATGATGTGTGATGTTATGAAATTTCATGTAGTTGCTACTTATAATTTCTAAATACTTAAAGCTCCTTAAACATGTTGGTCAAGTGATTTGCTTGGCATTCCAAAAGTGCTAAGCATGAAGTAAAGTTTAATTGTTTGAATGAATTGTTTATTTGAAATATAAATTGCTTGACTAGCCTTTATTTTGTAGGTTTTCAGTTGTAATTTTGTTTCACTTTATAAATGTAATTTTTATAAAGTTTTGATTATTTTGTTTTGACCTTTGGGAATTCAGAAAGAGTGAAAGAAAGAAAGCAAGAATGAGCCATTCACAGGCAAAGCCTTGTAATCTTTAGAACCAAAAGATGAAGTGAGAAGATCCACATGCTATTTGTCAATCGTAGGTCTAGGTCGGGTTGTATAAGGCAAGAAATTTGATTTCCTTTTTTTTCTTATGGGGTGTATAGCAGTATCTAATCATATGAGCTTTTCTCTTATTAATTTGATTATTTAATTATGATGTTTATCTTACTTGCGCACTGAAGATAATTGATTTTTTTAGATTTATTTCTATTTATGTATGTTAAAGCTTAGATTTGTGTAGTAGGTTCTTAGAATAAAATAAAGTTTTTTACTTAACCAATCAACTTAAACATAAAATGATACAATTCAAAATTTTTTTTAAAGGCATAGGTATATTTAATATAATTAACTAGAAAATATTAAAATTTGAATCATAAAATATATTATTTCGTACTTATTATTTGGCTCTTCACCATTTGTACATGAATGAACATTTGTCTTGTGAAGATGACTCAGCTCTTCTTAGAGAAGACTACCTCAAAAAATGATTGGTTGTCAATAATTACATGAATAATAGATATGATTTGCATACTTACAGCTTTAAATAAAATAAAACATCCAAAAAAAAAAAATATAAAATGTAAATTGATGCATTAGTTAGATGCATTACATACCCACATATAGCCTATATTTAGTGTCTATGTCCATACTTAAGATTCTTTCTAAATAATAATAAACTTACTTATCTTACATTCATATAAGATCAAACTTCTTGGTTTAAAGCGATTAGGTGGGTTAGCTTGCAGCCTTCTAGGTAGGTTGTAAGTCCAATAAAGTTGGGCTTATTTTAACTTTAAGTGAAGTTGAAATCTATAAGTTCTATTACATATTGCTTGACTAGGTTCTGAGTGACTACTTTATGGTAGACTTTAGTTCAAGTTTTGAGGTTGATTGTTTCTTTTTGTCTACTTCATAAGTCCTTACATTCTAGGCTTATTCCTAATATTATGCTAGTGAATTATAAGTTCTAAAATTCTATTAAAATGAATAACTCATAATATAAATATATTCAAACACCAAAATGTAAAGCCCAACCTCTAGATAGTTAAAGCACTATAGAGCATCTATGTGTCGTGCGATTCCTACTTATATTTCTTTGGACTCTGAAAAGAACTCTTTCTTGATTTACGCTAATCCCATTTGAATTTCTAAATATTCTAGTCTTTAAATTTAAACTTTGAATAAATCATATAATTATTCCCCACTACTTTAATCAAATGTATTCTTAAGAGCTTATTCTCTTAAAATATAATTAACTCTATTGCTTACCTCTATAAGGAACTCATACCTTGAATCTCAATGAAATTTCAATTGAGTCCATTGAAATTACTTGGAAATGTGAACTAGACAAACTTTGAAAATCTTTCTCTATTATAGTATCTAAATCTATAATAGAATGATATTTATGTCTCTTGAGATAGTACATTACTCTTTATGTTATATTTAAATGCAATTATAGGAAAATCCTCCTTACTTTAGTCTTTGAATCCATTACAAAAAAGATATTTCAATCTTTCGAGATAGTATATTATTCTCATGCCATATTCAATAGCTAAAATCAAATTAATTTCAAAGTTTGTGGGTTTTTTATAAACTTTCTAACAATAGGAACTAAAAATCTCTTTGAAGAAAGTAAAACTTAAATACATAATTTAAGAGAACAAATCTAAACATTAATGAATCAAATACAAGAAAAAAAATCTAGCCCCACCTAGTTGAAATCAAATTTTTTTTACTTATAATTAATTTTATTATGACCAAAGAGAAGGCTAATCTAATAAGAGACATTCAAACACTATAAATGATGACATAAGAGACCATCATAAGAATTTTATTAGTTTTATGGATCTCTTCATAAGAATTAAAGTTGCTCCCACTTAATGATGGTAGATGATTTAAATATTTTCTTAGCTAATTATTTCTAATGGATGACTTCTTTAGCTATCATAGGATAATTGACAACCAAAGAGTTATATTTGTGCTAAAATAACATTAACTAGGAATATTAAGATTATTAAGACTTATACGATGAACACCTTAGCACAAAAAAAAAAGAAGAAGAAGATTATAATGAGCTACCCTAACCTGGATTGAGATATAAATATATAAAAAAAGTTAAATATTGTACTACACATCATTATAAGAAACTGAATATATAGTTATTAACGATAACTACAATCTTAAATATATTTAAATGTCTAATTTTAGAATCAATTATGCTAAGATTAATTGATAATTAGATGACAAAATTTTCATTAGACTTACAATGGTCATCATGATTAAGATTGAGTTATTTGATTTTTAAATTGTAAAAGAAATCATTTTTTATGCTTTATTAGTAGATCATCAATAAAGAAATATGTTTCCATCTCTAGAATTAAGAATCAAATATCTCTTACTTTAACTCATAATGTTATTGCTAAACCCACCCATCAATTGGCCTAACCCATATAAATGATTTTTTAAGGATCTTAAAGAAATAATCTAAATTAAATGTCATAAAAAGGTGACATGCAAAATTAATATAAGGATCAATTTTTCTTCTTAAGAAAATTAAGTATCTTAGAGATGAAGTAAAATAAGTATCTTAGAGATGAACTAAAATAAGTTTTTAATAACACTTACTTATCTAATGAATAGTCAGAATTTAAAAATGATCCTCTTATCAATATAATGAGATTCTTGATTATTAAAAAGTGAGGTAAAGATTGAAAAAGAAAAAGAAAATAGTTTTACTAGGTACATTATATGTAATAAGAAAAGATATATGTTAGTCATAAAGATAGAAAGTGAAATAAATATTATCTCAACCCACACCATTACTAGAGCCAACCAAAAAATCGAAGCTCACTTAGAATTCCTTCATATTAGTCATGTCAACCATGTCTTACTTTTTCATCATTGATAGTTACCTTAATGTCCCAAATTAGTTATTGAACACTTATTAATGTCCAATTAAAACAAAGTTTATCAACTTAACCTAATTGGCCAACTTAGCTCAATTTGATCTAAAAGGTAAATTGAACCAAAATATAATTTTAATCAAATCAAATCAAATTAAAGTTTATAATCAACTCCAAATGAATAATTAAACTTGACTCAACTCTCAATTACACCCAATTTGACCAAATTAGTCAACTTAACTCATTTGGCCCATATGAATCCATATGAGACAAATTCAAATCCACTTCAAATTTAAATCAAACCAATTGCACCAATGTGTTCCAAATCATTATTTGAATGCAACCCAATAGCCATGTAGGCCTAATTTGATCAATTGGTAAATTTGAATCAATTGAACCTAAATTGACCTATATGAGTCAAATTAAGCTAAACCTAACCAAATTAAGCCTAAATCCAACCAAACTTGACATTCATCCTCACATGTCTCTTTATTTATCTAAATGGAGCCAACTCATGATGAACCCAATTCAGACCAAACCAAGTGAACCAAGGGTTCCAAATAGGATAAAATCCTAAAATGGGAAGGTCCAACCCCTTCTTTTGGCCAAAGTAGTCACCTTAGCGTGCCTTGAGCTCTCTTTAACTGACTTAAACTAGTCTATGGTTATTTGGTCCAATCATTGACTAAGGAGAGGTCACCCTCACTTTAAACAATCCTTAGTTCTCCAACCATGGGTTATCCACTTCACAACTAGTCACTAAACCTCTATAGTCATTAGAGAAGATCCACCTCACCGTTCAAAACAAATTATAGCCTTGCCCAACTTGGATGGAAACCATGAATTGAACCAACCAAAAATGATAGTTCACATGGGAAGGAGGTATACACCTCCTCATTCTTTCAAACTTCACACATTCCCTCACACACTCCCAAAGAGAGTCCATAAGCTTTTTAGAGCCTCTTGAGCACCCCATCACTAACAACACCAAGCTTCCTCTCAACCAAACTATCCCAAACACCCATCATATCCAAACCTTCACCAAAGTCTAATTAACTTTTCTCACACCTTCCTCACACTTTGATGAGTTAAAAAAATCAAGAACCACTCGATTTAAGCACTAGAGATAAAAGTTCATTCAAGCTCCAATGAACTCGCATGACATTTAGTCTCTCGAGAACGATGATGAGGGAAAGAGGGACTTCAATAGCAGGGCTTTGCCTCTTCAAGGAGAAGCTACCACAATCAATTTCCCCAATTTTCTTAGCTCGGTGAAGTAAATTTCTCAAAATCATAGATAAGTCTTTTAGGTGTTAGTCTTTTGTGAAGGATTTGTGTGATTTGACTCGATCAAGCTAACTTTTACACCTTGATAGTTTTAGAGTCAATTTCATTATGAAATGAGCCTTGGTTAGCTCAGATCAAGCGGTGAGAGATAAATGGTGCTAATCTCTCACTAGAGGAAGACGACGAATCATAGGCCATCCATCTCATGTGATTAGAATGGACAACCATGATTAATCTATGTTAATAATTATGATTTAACCTTTTTAAAATTACAAGATTAATCTGAGCTGTTTGATTTTTGATCAAATGACTCAAGATGTAACTGCCTGCATCACCATCCAAGTTAGCTGCCACGCGGGATTGGTTTAATAACCAATCTCGTGAGGTTGCATGTCAAGCACCATCGCTAATGTTGACTATGTAAATCGTTTAATTAAATTTTAAATAGATTTAAATTACCAAAAATTTAAAAAATCACAACTAATTATAAAAAAATCTTTAAAATATAAATAAATATTTATTGAAAACCTTAGATTGAGTAGAATCTAGGAAAAATAAAATACCTAATTTTTATTTATTAAACCAAAACTAATTAATTTGAATATTTTCATTGCTGATGTGATTAAGCCTTAATTATTTGGTAAATTAACTTGAGATTTTTGGTCAATATTCTATGGGATTACCTCTGCCTCTATAATTATTTCAAGTCAATTGGATAAGTACATTGGGATATTTATATTTTCAAGCCTTAATTAGTCATTTTGGCTATTTAATAAAAAAGTAATTAAATAATTTATAAAAATGATCATGAATGAATAAATATATATTAGAAGCTTAATGTTGAATAGAGAAATTCAGTAAGACATCTAGTCCTAATTATTTTTAAAAAATTATCATTAGCTTTAATTAAATTAAAAATATATTAATTAACTTAGTATTTAGAAAATTCATAATTGTTTACATAAATCTCAAAAAATTATAAACAAACTCTTTTTGTGCTCACTTAACAGAGGGTTAATCAATGAAATTAAAATTCCCAAATGATCTTGAGTATTTTAAGAGTAATTGCCTAATTAAAGTTTTTCTTAATTAACTAATTAATCATACAATATTAGCCCAAATGTCTTGAAATATTTACTGTTTACTTTTCATGTTATTTTGCATATTATTAAATTTTCTCATAACTTTTAGGCTTATAAATTATGATTAACTAATTTTTAAGGTCTATAGGTATTAATTAAATTTTATGAAATTTAATTAATTCATATAAATCGCCATTTCAGTCTTAAATCTCAATAATAACTAGAGGGTGTATGGGGGATAACTTCATTATTTAATATGTCCTCAATAAATCAAATCAATTGCAATTAAAATGTATCAATTAAGAAATGTTGATTAAGCTTAGTGATATTATTTTCATATGAAGGACCTTAGGGTTTGAAAGCATAAATGGATCACTTTATGATGTCCATTTGATATCCTTTATTCACTTATGAATGTGTGGCTAATTCATATTTATGTTTAAAGTTAAATTCATTAGGTGCATGATACATAACTATTAATACTATTAAATAAAAATAATAATATTCACCTCATCTAAGTCAAAATATTTATAAGCCTAAACTAATTAAAATATATGAAACCCTTATGTATAATTTACTTATATAATATACACTCTCTGAAGGTATATAGTCTAAACACTCTGGGGCATAAGCCTACTAGTTTGAAGGAGGTCTTAAATACCTCCTCTCTTTAGTTTAATAATGCCACGTACCTAAAAAGTAGTGTAGAAAAATACATGTACAACAACAATAACAACAACAACAAGCCTTAATCCCACTAGGTGGTCACATGAATCCTTGTCTCCATTGTGTCATATTGTGTCAAATTCTCATTTAATTCAAGTATACTAAGACATTTTTATACATCTTAACCAAGTCTTTTTAGGTCCACCTCTACCTTTCTTAACATAAGGCAAATCTAATGCACTCTCTCTGTCATTGGTCAGGACTGGGTGCTTTATGTGGCCAAACCATCTAAGGCTCTCCCTAATCTTATCTACTTGGAGCTACTCCTTTTTCCCGAACATACTCATTTTGCATTCTATCTCTAAGGGTAAAGCCACTCATCCACAGATTCCTCATCTCTGACACTTATCTTAGTCTTATGTTTCTCTTTTATTGGCCAACATTACATAAGTCATTGCGGGTCTTACCACCATCTTATAAAATTTTCCCTTAAGTTTAAGTGGAACTTTTCTATCACATAATAGGCGATGCATTCCTCCACTTCAACCATCCAACTTGAATTCTACTAATAACATCTCCATCTATTTCACCATCATTTTGAACAATAGAGCCTAAATATGAATCACTCACTCTTATTAATGACTTGATCTCCTAAAGTCACAACACTATCACTTCTACAACTAAAATTACACTCCATATATTCAGTTTTAGATCTACTTAAACCTTTAGACTAAGTTGACCTCCATAATTCAAGTTTCACTTGGACTCCCTCTCTAGTCTTATCAACAAGAAGAATGTCATCGACAAAAGCATACACCAAGGTACATCTTCTTGTAAATGCCTCGTAAGAACATCCATAACTAAAGTAAAAAGATAATGTTGATCCTTGATGTAATCCAAGAAATAGGAAAATATTTTGTCAATCCTCCTTTATGTTTGGACACAAGTAACTTGACTCTAGTATACATATCTTTAATGACTTGAATATAACCAATATTAACTTATTTCGTTCTAGAACTCTCCAAAGAACATCTCTTGAGACTTTATCATAAGCTTTCTCTAAATCAATAAATATCATATGTAGATCCTTCTTATTTTCTCTATGCTTCTCCATCAAACCTCTTAACAAATGTATAGCATCCATAGTAGATCTACGGCATGAAACCAAAGCGATTGTGAGAAACGTATCACATCATAACCTATGCTCAATTACTCTCTCCCATAATTTTAATGTATGGAACATTAACTTAATTCCTCTATAATTTGCACACTCTTGTGCATCACCTTTATTCTTAAATATAGGAATCCAACAAACTCTTTCTCCACTCATCGCATCTTTTTAGTCTTTAAAATAACATTAAAAGATTTGTAAGCCAAGAAATTCCTTGATCTCTTAAACATTTCCACACTTATTGGAATATTATCTCCTACTACTTTTCCACATTTCATTTTCTTTAAAGCTTCACTAACTTATTTACTAATCGATGATAAAATGAAATTCTCTATTTTGTTTAGGGTATTAAGGTTGCTAAAATCAATCATACTTTCAGATCCTTCATTGAAAAGTTTATTAAAATACCTTCCATCTATTTTCAATATCTTTTCTAAGAAAAGCACTTTATTATTTTCAT
This sequence comes from Cymbidium sinense, assembly GCA_021442155.1. Taxonomy (NCBI): domain Eukaryota; kingdom Viridiplantae; phylum Streptophyta; class Magnoliopsida; order Asparagales; family Orchidaceae; genus Cymbidium; species Cymbidium sinense. The sequence goes on from CM038219.1 coordinate 183,026,472, forward strand.
CCTTAATACCCCTCACTTGAACTATGTCTTTACTTCTCCTATCTCTTTGGTTGGCTAACTTATACATACATCTTTCACCTTCTTTGGTATCTAATTATATAAATCACTAAAAGCTAAATTTTTTGCATCATATATTGCTTTCTTAGAATCTCTGCCATTTTATATCTTTCCCAATTCTCGAGTTTTACTAAACCAAGTTTTATAACAATGCTTCTTATTTCTTATCTTTTCTTGCACACTCGACTCCACCACCAACTATTCTTATTAAAAGAAGCTTTTCCTTTTGATTAAGCACATCTTTACTTGCTTAATTTACTTGATATTTTTTCCACATAATGTTAGCTTCCTTATGAACATCCAAACTCTAATTTCTTGTAGCTTGCTCTTAAAATATTTTTATTTGTGTTCTTTAAGTGTCCCCATCTAATCCTAGGACAATAATTTAGTTTATTTTTTCTCTTACAACCTTTCATCTTAAAATCTAAAACTAATAGTTGATGTTGGGTACTTAAAATTTCACTTGGAATGACCTTACAATCTTTACAATCTAAACGATCTATTTTTCTTATCAAAAAAAATCAATCTGTGTGTTTTCTAGATTTTTATAAGTAATAATATGTTCATCTCTTTTCTTAAATAAAGTATTAACTAAAATTATAAGCTAAGGCAAAATCTAATATAGTCTTACCTTCTTCATTAGTCACTCCAAATCCATAACCACCATGAATACTTTTAAAATCTTCTACCACTCTATCAACATGTCCATTTAAATCTCCCCCAATAAATACTGTCTTCAAGAGGTATCTTTTATATTAATCCCTCTAATTCATTCCAAAATTTTTCTTTTGAGCTTACCTCCAAACCTACTTGAGGAGCATAGACACTTATAACATTGATAATCTTAGTATCAACAATAATCTTTAAAGCTATAATTCTATCTCCATCTATTAATACTTATAACATTATCCTTCAAACTTTTATCTCATAATCACTACACCATTTCTAGTTCGACTTTTACGAATACCAAAGTTTAAAACCTAAACTATCAATCTCCTTGGCCTTCTCACCAACCCATTTAGTTTCTTGAACATATAAAATATTTATCTTTCTATGAACCATAATATCTATTAATTCCATTAATTTACGTAAGAGTACCTATATTCCAAGATCCTAACCTAATTCTAGTTTCATGGACTAACTTCTTTGCTCGTCATCCATAATGTGGGAACCTTGCTTATTTAACAGCACTTGGCTAGATGGCACTCTATATTTTCCGTATTCAAGCCATAGTTGCATCTCGAGGGGATGCCCTAGCATTAACACAATGATTTAAAGGATTCATGTCATGATTATTTTGACAAAATACATGTGAAAACATAAATTACTTTTCAAACTTTATATATGTTTTCATCTAAAAAAATGAATGAAAATGAAATAAATTGAATATCCCAACTATATCGATTCAGAGGCTGTATTGCGCCTTATAGAATCTAGAAGCTCAAATCACCCCGATGGTTGTCTACTTAAATGATATAGCGCCGCAATGCTATAATGTCAGTGTCAAGGTACTGTAATGTCAACGCTGAGGCACTATCACGATGACCTTTAATTTTAAACAACTGGGGGAACAGTTATAAAGCGTAAAATCAGTGGGATAATACACTATTAAAAAGGGAGAACAACTCCTCTCTCCTCTCTTCTTCCTTCTTTGTCGGCCTCTCTCACTTACCTTTATTGTTCTTTAATCATCTGCACTCTCAACAACATTCTTTTTTTAGCGATCTCCTCATGTAAGAAGGAAGATCAAAGTTTATTCTCATCGATTCTGTCTTGGTGCTCCTTCATTAAGAACTCACACCATCAATGACAAGCTCAGAGCTAACTTCTCCTAGCCTCACTCGATGATGATTCTCTCTATGCTCCCACTCGAATTGTGGAAACTCCTCTCCATAATGAGGTCCTTGTGAATGTGGGCAAGTTGATACCTTTCCTTTACTTTTATGCTAACAAAATAATTAGCATTGCTTAAAGTTGCCTCCTCTTACTAGCGAGCCTTTTGAGGGACATGATTATTTTCTTAGTATGAGAAAGCTGAAGGGAAGAAAACTCTAAAATTCCTATAGCAAGAAAACAACATAATGAAAAATCTGTAGCCCAAGGAGGTCTATTTATAAATTAGGCCTAGCTTCATGAGTATCGAGGCACTATCCTCTCAAGTGTTGGAACAAAGAATCGTGCGACTTTATAATAGCGAGGGATGCTATCCTCTCGTCTTGAAAAAGGAAATTGCACAACATGCAACACACGCTTAGTTGGTCAAAATGATTACCATGCTAGTCAAAAAGAGCACTTATTACCATTTATTTTGTAATCGTTTGGGACTGAAAAGCATGCCAAATATTAATGCGGTGCCATCGTCACTTTAACATAGTGCCACACTACTAGTAAAAAGTTTATCCCATCTTTAAATGTGTCTGCCAATCTATCAAGCCTATTTGAATGGTCTTTTGACTGGCACCGATGCGTGAGTCAATCTACCAACTACTTTCAAATGTACTTTATGGCACACACGTATAATGCCTTGGTGTTGACTTCCTAGCATCGAGCACCATCTTATTAATGACAAAATGCCTAGATTTATAATGCCAAGGTGTTCCCCCTTCATAGTGCCTAGGTACCATACTTCTAGTGTTGAGGCACCATCCTCCAAAAGTCTCCTATCTATTTGCCATGCAAACAACTTATAATTCATTCACCATATAAACAATTATATAAATATGATATTCTTAAAAGATATAAGTCCAAGTTAACAACTTTTTAGTAAATGTAAGTCTGATCTATTTGTTCGTAATGCTAACACGATTGCTAGCATTCCAAAGGGATGTAAGCCCAGTCATCTATCTATATGTCATGCAAACAACCCAAACCATATAATTCGATCATCATTTGAATGCACCTATAATTCAGGCATTCCAAAGGGACGTAAGTCCAGTCTTTTATCTGTTCACCATGCGAACTCCCTATGATTCATTCATCATGTGAACACCTATATAATTATGGCATTTCAAAGAAATGTAAGTCCAATCTATCTGTTTACCACGCAAAAAACTCTATAATTCTGGCATCCTAAAGGGATGTGTGTCCAACCCATGTGTTCGCCAAGTGAACACTCTAATAGATTTTTAATAAATGTAAGTGATCTATCATTTTTTTTAATGCGAGCATACGCATTCAAAGAGATGTAAGCCCAATCTTTTTTATTCATGCATAACACCTTATCAATCCAAGAGATGTAAGTCCAACATATACGTTCGCCTTACGAACACCCCCACATTAAATCACTGATCTACTCAAGATATCTAAGACAAGGCAACCCATGACTACTAATCAAACTCTCTGGACATTACAGCTAGCCCTTTGATGTTGGTAAACTAGAATAATATAATCTCGGGATAACAAAACTCGGGGATCTTGATTGAGACTATTCTTATTTTCCTTAGACAACCATCTATGCTAAACCACACACACCACTAGACATTGATTTATATCAAGAAAAAATATTTGTTTCCAACCTTAATCGAGAGTGCTCTCTTACTGCAGTAAAAGGGGTAATTAATTATGAAGGGTTGCGTTCATAGGGAGTAGAACCCAGAACTAAATAAACCCTAACATAATATTAAGAAAAATTTGGTTGAATATATATATCAATCTGCCTCATGAGAAAATGTACTCCTACTCATCTCAATAAAAGTGATGGAGAGCATCCTCAAAAGTATTTTTTTTTGAGTGGTTAGATTTCTAGGGACTCCACTTGAGATTAATTCTCTCTCCATCTCTAGTTGAAAAAAAATTAAAATATGTGGTGTCATCATATACTTAAATATCCGGTTATAATATCTTAACAATTTAAGATCTATAATTAGGTCTGAAACTTCCAATGGACAATATTATAAACATGATGATTGTCAAGCTAGGAGAGGGGTCCACTGTTAGATTCCCTTAGGTAGTAATTAATGCTGGTTCCACTAGAGCTACTCTATAGTTCAGAACTATTTTAAAGGTTGTCCAGTTTCTACTAGCTAAACCTATAACTAAGCCTCTCATTAAGGGTGTTGGAATGCCAAAAGCATTCAATAAGGGAAGGAGGCCAAATGTGAGCATTTCCAATGAGCCCAAGCCTAAAGCCCTAATGAGAAGGGTTCCTTCTTTGATAGGCTATCAAAGGCAATGTTGACTACCCCTGCTAAGGATAAAGTGGCTGTTAAGCCAAAACTGAAGTCCATCATCGTCAATCTACTTAGCAGTGCATCAAGGGAGCTTACTATCCCAAAATACTACTTTTACTTAAGGTAATAATGACCACAAAGCATCCTTCGCAGGCACCAAAATGTTTAGAAGAGCTCAGAGAAAATATAATGCCTCTTGCAGAGCTGCTAAACTGTCTGTTAATTTCAAATAGCAATATGACCCACTGGTGGAAGCAAACATACCCACCAATAACAACTTCAATTTGCTCCGATGGATCAAGAGAAATAGCTCTAGATGAGCTATAGAGAAGTCATTTTGGGAAAAAAAATACACATCTCAGTTCATAGAATCAACCACAAAAGGAGAAGACCTTCTCCTCATCTACAAATTCTTGAAGGACATTAAAACTAGAAATCTTTAAAGAAGAATAAGGAAGCTGGTGAGCCAAGTCACGAACCTGACAATTTCCTATTTTAAGAGAGGTGGGAATATTGAAAAATATCATGTCCGACTAAAGCAGAACTTAAGGCCTAAGAGTATTATATTTAGTGAACAACGATAACGAATTCTTAGATATGAAGATACTAAGTGATTAGTTGTTGGAAGGTCTTGACAACCATGACAAATAAAGTAATATAATTCATTCAGTGAACACCAGAGTGTGACATTTAGGATATATTTCCAAAGATCCATCATTGAAAGGTCCCAATCAATTTGGGTAGCCAAAGAATCCCAAGTCATCCATGAAGAGACAACTCAATTTGAAATTATATGGAAGATCTTATAATAGCTTTGAGAAAACTTCTAAAATATGAATATAAATAATGGAAGTCAAAGTTATTCTCATGGTTGATACATATTTATAAAATAGAAATGTGGCACCTAAACAATAAAATGAAAAAAGCATCAAGAGAACCTAAGCCATCAATAACTTGGAGGTGAAGCTCAAGTAGAAGTTGAGGTAATTGAAGAGCTATCAGACATTGTAACAAGTTTATAACAATAAATGGGTTCTTAGCTCCCAAGAAATCAATCAACTCAACAATGATGCAAAATGAAACAAATGAAACAACTATTTTGTTAATCCTACAACACAATAAGTGCCTCCGAGAAATACTCTAGAGATAGTCAACCCAATAGTTGAAACTAGGAGCATACAAAATAGGACACCCAACTTGCCAACAACTTCAACGTAAAAGAAAGAAGCCCTGGGGGAAGTTACATTCAATGCTCATCAAGAGGTTGACATTATCATTAAATCTCAAGTAGAAGATCTCATAAGCTAGAAAGTCAAAATAGTCATCACTTCAGAAACTGTTGAACAACTAATTTGTAAAGACCATACTGATTTGAATTAGGAAAGTGTGAGAAGGTTTGCTAGTCCTTACACATTCCCACATGTGTGTTTTATTTTAGTTTAATTTTTTAGGTGATTAGATTAATTTTATGGTTTGGTTAGGTTAAGGTGTAAATTAAGTTCATTAATTATCCCTTACCTATACCACTTTAACATATTTAATCAAATAATTATGAGCCAATGTATTACATAAAATCACAAAGAATTTAAATAAGCAATGCATCCTAGGAAAGAAAGGTACCTAATGTAATTGGCTCACAATTAATGATTAATTAAGCTAAATGGTTTAATTTAAGTACTTTCATAACCCCTCCCACACATATGGGTTATGTATGATTTTCTTAAGTTACTTATGTTATTGAACACCTAAGCATCTACCCAAGAAGGATTGATTAAGTTTCTGGATTAATTTTGGTTTTGAGAATTTGATTTTATTAATTAAGTAGAATATTAGTGGATTAACCCTTAATTAGATTTAGATTAAGGAAGATAGGGGGTTTAGGGAATAACATAAGGTGAATATCCCAAAATCATTCCATAAACCTCTTAATCATTTAAACAAAGTTTAATTAACTTAATAAAAAATTAAACCCTTTGTTTGTGCTTAATTAAGCATTATTAGAGAGTGATTAGGAGTTCACTAGTTAATTTCTCTAATTAACTCATTAATAAATTTCAAGAAAATTAGGGGAGGCAGAAATCATCCCACTAAATATGCCTGAGAAGTTTGGAATTAATTAATGAAGTTATTCGAGTAATTTGGGTTATTAAGTTTTCATATAAACCCTAATTAAAGAAAAACAAATGACTACCTACCGGGGGTAACCACTCGAGATGGTGGGTGGGTTAGGCCGAGTCTGGTTCGGATCTAATGTTCAAATTCAATTAGAAATAATTTTATTAGATTCTCCTTTAAATTATCTTTAAAATGAATCTGAGCTTGGATTTTTTAGATTTTTCTATAATTAGTTATGAATTTAGGAAGTTTCAATTGATTTAAGTGATTTTATGAATTCTATTAATTTATTTTCTCAAAATAAATCTTTTGACACTCAAAATTCAATATCTTTTAATCCAAAGGTCATTTTGACTTGAAATTTTTATGATAAGTGTATTTTAACATCAATTTCAATCTCTAAAAATTTCAACTTAATCTGACTTGCATTTTTTGGTTTAATTAATGAAATTTGGTTTTTACTAAAACTCAACTTAAGCTCAAAATATTCAGTGAAATTTGGGGATTTAAGGTTTGTTGGATTTCTCTCAGAAAGGCGAATCCAATGAGCCATTGTTTATAATTTTTGGTTTAGTATTTTATTTTTTATGAATTTTTGAAGTTTTTGGTGATTTAAAGTAATTTTTTAAATCAGAAAATCAGATTTTTGTATTTAGCATGGTCGTCGCGATGCGTATGATATGCGATGCGCGATGGCACTAATGGTGCCATATACATGATTGGATGCTTGGTGCGCGTATTACGCCACACGGTGCCTCATTATTGGTGCATGGTGCCGCGTCAGCCTTGACGAGCGAGAAATGGGTCAATGGATAGGATGTCGACCCGCAGTTCAATCCAGATCGTCTAATCACTCATCAGATGATCCAAATTAGATCATGCAATCAAAGGCGATTATTGATGGCTCGAGCCATCCGTCATGCATACGATGAATGGTGTTAGTGATCGAGGGCATCGCGATTCACGTGCGATCCGAGCCATTTGATCCATGGAGTGGAATGGATGGCCATTGGCGGTGAATAGTAAAATCAAGGGTTATTTTAAAAAAATATTTCTAAGTGAATACTTGTCCGAATGGACTCATTTTTGCATTGATTTGTACCCAAAAAATTCTAATTTTAAATTGTGATGATTTAAAGTAAAAATGCAGGATTATCTAGGATAAATTTTTAAAAATCACACAAAAAAATATCACAAATAAAGGATCTTACGGCCGGCTATAGTTTTTGAAATTTACCTCACAGGGGATGATTTTCGGCGGCGGTGATGACTCGATCATGCTGTTGAGTGAGGGAAGAGGCCTTGAAATGAGCTTGGATCTTCGCCTTCACATCAAAATGAAGCTTCCTCTGGTGATCATTATTTCCTCACCTGAATCTACTTAGTTTTGAAGTATTTCTCTCCAAAATAAAGTGGGGGTGATTGCCAATGGGTTTGATAGCTCTAGGAGGAGGAGAATGAGGGAAATAGGGGTTTTTTCGGCCTCTAAAGTCTTGGAATGAAAAGTGAACAAAAATGAATCTTTTGTTTAAAATTTTGGCTCCAAACTCATGTCATTTGGGTTGGGGTGGCTGGGAATGGAGGAGAATCATCTTAGGTGGCTCCTTATGATTGGCTAAGGCATGGAAAGAGGCTACCTTGAAGGACAAATAGGTGTCCTAGCTAAGGGTAGGTGAGAGTCCTTCATGCCAAGTGTTCTAATGGGAGAGGTGAGGTGGTTTTACCCCCCCATGAGTCATGGCTGTCCCTACCACTCATTATGTTAGAAAATCAGTGTCCTTGGTGCCTATGTGGACCAATGGATGAGTGTCAAGTGGCCAAGGAAGATAAATGACCACTTGGAAAAATGTCAATTCTTATGGGATGCCCTTGACCCAAAGGAAAAGTGGTCATTTGGCATTGAATTTGATTTGGGCAGATTTGAAATGAGTCAAATGTAAGTTGGACCAAATTTCATGTCATTTGAAGTTCATTTAGTTTAATTTGGGTTACTTTGACCCATTTGGGTCAAATCGGGTCAAAATGGATTTGGTTGACCAATTGGTCAAATTGGGTCAACCCAAGAGTTGGGTCAAGTTCAAATGACTATTTAGAGTATATGGGTTTAATTAGTTTTAATTAATTTGGTTTAATTTAGATTTAATTTAGACTTTGGCTAATTTGATTCTTTAGGTCAATTTTGGCTAAGTTGATCGATTTGACCCAATTGACCAAATTGGATTGAATCATGGCTTGGTTTGGGTTTGGTTGTTCATTTGGAATATATTACAATTTTTGATTTTAATTAATTTTGGTTTGGTTTGATTTCAAGTTGATTTGACCTTTTAGGTCAAGTTGAGTTTATGATCAATTGGGTTAGGTTGGGTCTAGTTGGCCAATTGGTCAAATTGGATTTAATTAAGGCTTTGGTCAAGTTCAGTAATCAATTTGGAGTGAACTTGAGCCATTGGTTGCAATCAATTTAGTTTGGGTTACAATTTGGCTAGTTTGGGTTCATATGGGTTAAAGGGTTGACTTCGTCAATGAGCTAGGTTGACTTGGTTTGACCCAATTCATGAGAATTGATTAACCTATTATGATCATCAACAAACACGAAATGAAGTTTGGATTTTCTTAATTTACTTTGATTTAGATTGAATTGAATTTTGGTTCATGTAGGTTAAATTGGCCACTTTGGGTTAAGTGAGTCAATTGGGTTTAGTTGGCTTGATCAAGGCTTGATTAAAGTTTGGTTGAACTAACATATAGACTTGTGATTGAAATATAAATCCATTTGTAAGTGATTTGGAGTCAAATGGGTTTTGATTCATTTGATAATTTCAAGTCAAAAGGGTGAATATGGGTTTGACTCGGGTTTAATTTTTGAATTTAGTTTTGGTTTAGTGATTGAGGTTTGAGTTTTTATTTGGATTCATGATTGAAATATTGATTTAATCATGAAGAAAAATCAAGGGTTTGGCTTGATTTGAGTTTGATTTGACTAGGTTCAAGAATTTGACTTGAAAGGCTTAGATTGAATTTTTGATTGAATTTAGATTTGATTTTTGAATTAATTCTGGATATTTGAATTTATATTTCATTCATATTTATGAATATAAATGAGAATATAAATGGGTTATGAGAAAATTTCATGAATTTGAAGTGATTTGACCTTGATTTGGGCTAAGTCCTTTAGAGGGAATCAAAGGACTTAGGAAATATTTTGAACTTGGAATTTCAATTTTGGATTTAGTTTGATTGATTTGAATTTATATTTCATTTATATATGTGAATATAAATGAGAATATAAGTGGGTTATGAGAAAATTTCTTGAATTTGAATTGATTTGGATTTGATTTGAGCTAAGTCCATAAGATAGAATCAAAGGCTTAGGAAAATTTTGAATTTGAATTTGAGTTTCAATCATGGGTTTTTATTTAGAATTGATTCATGATTTGAAAAATCCATTAGTGATTCAAGGTTTAAGTTTATATGAGTTTGGAGTTGATTTGAATTTGACTTGAAGGAAGGAAGTGAGGAGTTGGTTCAAGCTATAAGGTAAACAAATTTTCCTAACACCCCTAAGGCATGACCTATTCCTATGGCTAACATTTTTAAGTCTCTAGGGTTAGGTTAAGTGTTCACCTAATCACTAGATGTGTCTTAAGACTAAAGAACTCTTAAAGTCTAAGAGAAGTCCTATGTCTAAGATGGAGGGGTTGAGAGCTCATCCTAAAAATGAGGTCAATAAAGGACACCTAAAGGTGTGGTGACCGACAAGGAACACCCATTATTGTTGGACCAAAATGATCAATGAACAACCATCACAAGCACTAACAGAGATAATCTACTCCTAACCTGAGGTGTAGAAGGAATCCAGAGCTTAGTGTAATGTGACTCTACTCATGTCCAAGACATAAGAGAGTGAAGGAGGAATCCACTAAGGATTGAGTATGTGAACCTTCCCCTAGGGAAGCAGGTTCAAGTCATCCATAAAGGGATGAGAGGTTTGATTTGATTTGAGTCTCGCTAGGGAGAAATTTGATTTGATTTGTTAAGTTCTGCTGGGGAAGAGGGTTAAATTTGTTTCAATTTGTTTTTATTTAATTATATTTGTTTTGACTCCACCGGGGATAGACAAGTGAACTCTCCACTGGGGAGGCAAGTTCAAGTCATCCACAAGAGAGGAAAGGCTGTGAAATCCACTGAGAGATTAGAATTCTAAGTCTGCTGGGGAGCTAGAAAAATTTGCATTTCACTAAGGAGGAGCAGAAGGTTTGATTTGGATTGATTAATTTTTTTTTGTTTCAGATTTTTAATTTTGGATTTTGAAATGGACCCTATTGGTATGCGATGGACTGCACCGAGTAGGAGCCATAGAGGCCTAGACCTAACTTAGATTTACCAATCCAAAGGGATAGTCTACTAAACACATAGTAGGGTAGCCAACCAAAGGATGCCTTGGTATGTGCATACTAATAAGAAAGCATAGTAGACTTACATCCTCCAAAGTAGGGACCAGTTCTTTGGGTGATCATTAGCAAGACAGTGAACTACAACCTAGGGCTAACTATTGAGTGAATACCATTGGGGGACCTAGATCAACTCAAAAGATAGTCAAGATTAATTTCATTTTTAGGTTTATTCTGATGGGTCCCATCGATTTGCGATGGATTGCACTGAGTAGGGGCCACAGAGGCCTAGACCTAACTCAAACTTACCAATCCAAAGGGAGTAGTCTACCAACCACAAGGTAGGACTATCCAACCAAAGGGATGCCTTTTAGTTTGCAATGGTCAAGTTTTAATAAGAAAGTGCGGGGACTCACATATTCTAGAAAATAAGAAACCATTAGGGTGATCGGTTACTTTGGGCAACAAATTAGTAGGGATGACTATTGAGTGAATGCCGCTGGGGGACTTAGATCAGCTCAAAAGATAGTCAAGATTAATTTTATTTTTAGATTTGTTCTTACGGGTCCCATCAATTTATGATGGATCGAGTAGAGCCCTGGCTACTAACTGACTTACTTAAGGGAGTAGTCTACCAACCACAGGTAGACTAGCCAACCAAGGGATGCCTTTCGGTTGCAATGGTCAAGTCTTAAGAAGAAAGTGAGGACTCACATCTTATAAAAATAAGAAACCAGGGTGATCGATTGCTTGGGTAGTAAATCTGACTGGGGATGACTATTGAATGCCTGGGACTTAAATCAGCTCAAAGATAATCAAAGATTAATTTCATTTTTAGATTTATTTATTTTGATGGATTTTATTAGTTTATGATGGATCTGCGAGAACAGTTTATAGCTAGACCTTTCTTGATTAACAAAGGGGTAATGCGATGGGAGAATTGTCCGACCATAGAAGTGCCTTTCGGTTTGCAATGATCAATTTGAAGGAAGAAAGCTTAGAGACTCACATCTTCCACTACAAAAGACTACTAGGGTGATTTGTTGCTTTGGGCAACAAATTGAACCCAACCTAGGGTTGCCCGTCAGTTTGCGACAGTCATGCTAGAAAGAATGTGTCATAGTCTTACATCTTCCAAAGCAGAATGGTCGGGGTAACCTGTTTGTGGAAAAACAAATTGAACGACAAATTAAGGAGTGAGTATTATTTATCTCATGTAGTCCAATTCCTATGGAGTTCTGCACCCTAAAGATAGGATGCTGGGAAAGGGCCCTTTATTCTAATCCTGAGAATTAATTTGTTTATTTTGTTTGTTTGTTTGTCATGGACCTATTAGTTTGAGGATCAAAGTGAAGGAGCTTATATCGGCTAGACATCTATTCTTGAACTAAAGGAGAATCATCCACTAAATGAATTCTCCAACCAGGGGTGGCTACTTGGAAAGGGGACTAATCCAAAAAATAACACGGGTAGTATCTAAATGGGGTCGAAGGGCGTGATCCAAATAGAGTACCCAGAGGGAGGGGTTAAAGGCTTAATCAAAACCTGAGAAGATCATGGCTAGTCATATATCAAATAGGTATATGGCTAACTCAAGGAGAAAGTGGGGACTCACATCTGCTAAGAGTGGCGTATCCACCGGGTGAGTCATTGTCAGCAAAGTGAACATAAACTAACCTAAGGTGCCTGTCAGTTTGCAATAATTAGCTTAGGAAGAAAGCTTGAGGACTCACATCCTCATATAGCAGAACTAATTACTGGGATAGTCGGTCTTCAGCTCGATAGGTGTCATCCGACCTAGGATGACTATTGAGTGAATGCCACTAGAGGACTTATATTGGCTCAAATATAGTCAAGTGAAAAGGAGTCTCTAGGGGACTTATCCTAAATCTCAAATAAACTCGACCTAGTTAGATCATGATGATTAGTTCAGGAAGAAAGCTCTGGGACTCACATCTTCTTAAACAAAATCAACTTAAGGTAGCTTACTGGCTGGGCAGTGAAGTCTACCATACTAAGAAGGCACTCATTGGTTTATAATGATTAAGTTAAGATGAAAGCTCAGGGACTCATATCTTCCAAACAAGTGACCACTAGGGAGACATACTAGCGAGGTAGCATGTATCCCGACCTAAAGCAGCTAATGAGTGAATGCCACAGGGGGCTTGCTCCCACATCAAAAATAGCCCGAGATAAAAGATATGTGTTTATTTTTGTGCTTGTGTTTAAGGGAGTATGACACTTCTCGGGTTCTCTTACACCTACTTTTAACACACTAGGGATTTTGATGAAGTGGTGCCACGGTTGGAAAATGGGATTTCCAACTAAGAAAGAATGCTGCTTGGGTTCTCTCACACCTATTCTATTAGCACCAAAAAATGTGTTTGATTGTGTTTGTGTTGTGAGAGAGGGATAGGATGCCACTGGGGGACTCTTACACATACCCTAAACACGTCATGGTGGATTCACAAAACAAGCAAACAACGCTTGGAACGAAGAGAAGATTTTGATGAATTGGAATGAAATTTTTTTTCTTGATTGATAAAATTATTTTCAAACATGATTTTTATGGATAGTATTTCCTCAAATAGAGCCCATTAATTGGAAGCATCGGGTGTTCCCATTTATAATCAATAAGTTGATAAGATCCTTCTTGGTAGGCCTTCTCTATGACATAGGGGCCTTCCCAAGTGGGTTCAAACTTGCCTCCCATCTTTCGATAGGCAATAATTGGTCTCCTTAGGACTAAAGCACATTCTCCTACTTGGAAAGACCTAGGGCGGACCAACTTGTTATGAGCTTGAATCATTTTAGCCTTATACCTCGAGGTTCTAGCATGCTCGTGGCGACTCTCCTCAAACCTTTGAGCTCTTATGCAACTTTGCATTACGCTCTAGTGATCTTGCTAATGCTATCCTTAGTGATGGGAGTTGAACTTCTAAAGGTAGAAATATTGGACCCATACACTAAGGAAAATAGGATAGATTGAGTTAGAGTTCGGTATGTGGTGCGGTAGACCCACAAGATTTCAACCAACTGCTCATTCCACTACTGCTTATTATCATTAAGAGTCTTCTTTAGTATTTGGATGAGAGTTTTGCTGAATGCTTCTGCTAAGCCATTTGCTCTATGATAGTATATGGTGGAGTATCTCCAATTTATACTATGTCTTTTGGCGAAGCTGTTGATCTTAGTATTTTTGAATGCAGTACCATTATCAGATATAATTCATTGAGGCACCCTGAACCTATATATGATATGGTTCCTAAAAAACTGAGCTGTGACCTCTCTGAGTGGGATTTCCTCTGCCCACTTGGAAAAGTAGTCGGTGGTAGCTAAGATGAACCGATGACCCTTGAAAGAAGGAGGATCGATCGACCCACAATGTTGGTACCCCAACACTTGAATGGCCATGAGGCCAATGTAGGGTGTAGAATGTTGGGCGATTGATGTAGGACCACATCGTGTATCTGACACTAATGGTATCTCCTAGCTACATCCATACAGTCTGTAATCATCGAAGGTCAGTAGTATCCTAGTCTCTTAATCTCCATCTTCATCTTCGGATCAGATTGGTGCACTCCACATAGACCTAAATGTACCTCGGTTACAATGCCATGGGCTTCATGTTTATCTAAATAACCTAACCACATTTGATCAAAGGGTGATGAAGGTGCCATCAATGAGAGCATAGAGAGAGCTCTATTTCACGATGGGCTTGTGACTTTTCTTGAGGTAGTTTGTCGTGTTCAATCTATGAATGGTTGCCTCTAATCCTCCTTATCCTTATAGGCAATGACAACCTCCCCTTCAAGAGAAAGTCTCTTGATGAGTTCAAAATCAATAAGGGATATGACTTGTCTATTTTGGACCATTATTGGAATGGACTCATCTTTGACATGTTCTTTGGCAAGTTTGGCCAAAGCATTTCTATTGTATTCTCTCGAACCTTATAGATGGTGACTTCAGGGATTTGGGCCAATAGCTTCATGGTATACTTATGGTAATGATGAAGCTTGGGTTTGAGAACTTTGTAGGACGACAATCGATTGATGACTGAGAATCCCTGATGTTGATGCTCTTGACACTGATAGTTAACTCAGGACAATCAAAGCCTCATACTCAGCTTCATTGTTGGTGTAAGAGTTGGAAAGATAATATGAGAATCTCATCAAATTGTGATATGGAGTTAGGAGAACTATTCCTAACCCTGCCTTTCCTAGAGGGGTAGATCGTGGTGCTTTGCCTTTATGAAAAGAAGCTACACCATCAAAATACATCTCCCATCAGTAATTTTCAACCTCCTCTAGGTTTATGATTTGTTCGTCAGGGATATCATCACTAAGCGAGAATCGTGAAGTGGGTGTCTTTGCTAAGAAATTTGAGTGCTTGTCCTTTTCGCATGGAGGTATGAATATATCAAATTGAGAGATCATGGACCATCGTGCCAAATATCCAAATAGCATTGGCCATGTCATGATATACTATAGTGGATTAGTTCTGGAAATCAAGTTCACCTTATGAGAAAGCATATAGTGCTGTAGCTTTTGAGGGACAAAGATCAAAGCTAGACAATATTTCTCAATAGGTGGATAGTTCACTTCAGCTAGAATTAGACAACGGTTGAGGTAGTTGAGAGCACTCTCTTTCCCTTCATCATTGGCTTGGGCCAACAAAGCATCAAGAGAGTCATCCAATGTAGCAGTGTAGAGGATGAGTGTCCTGCCTGGGATAGGATGCTAGAACTGGCGGCTTCACCAAATATTGCTTGATATCTTCAAAGGCATGCTGGCACTTGTCATCCCACTTGAACTTGGCATTCTTTTTTATAAGTGCTGAGAATGGCTTGCATCTCCCCGATAGATCAAAAATAAAGCGTCTTAGATACGCCAACCATCCTTGGAAAGATCTGAGTTGAGTTAAACTTTTAGGAGGTGGAGTTTTTAAGATAGCTTTAATCTTTTCTGGATCTATTTCTATTCCTTGGTGTCGAACAACAAACCCAAGGAATTTCCCTGAAGCTACTCTGAATGCACACTTCAGGGGATTCATTTTGAGGTTATATTATCTTAACTATTCGAAGACTACTCTCAAGTCAAAGAGATTATCCTTCCTTTTCTCTGCTCTTGAATACTAGATCATCAACATAACACTCAACTTGATGATAGATGAGTTCATTGAAGATCTGAGTCATGGCCTATTGGTATGTGACACCAGCATTTTTAAGACCGAAAGGCATGAACCTATAACTATAGATTTTGATCGGGGTTCAAAAAGTAGTGTTTCATTTATCCTCGGGGGCCATCTTGATTTAGTTATAGCTTGAGGACACATCCTTGAAAGAGAAAACTGCATGATATGAGGTGATGTCCACCATTAATTCTGGTATAGGAAAGAAAACTCATCCTTAGGACATGCCTTATTTAAATCCAAAATTGGCATATGCTTTGGCCATTCTTCTTCTTAACGGTATGACTAACAAGGTAGGGTATTTTTCTTCCACGATGAAACCGATCGATTAGTTTCTTGACTTCAAAATGACTTGTTGATTTCTAATCGCATGCATCTAGGAGCTTGCTTGATAGGGTTAGTGCTAGGATCTATTGTTCTTTTATGGACTACTACATCAGGAGATAATCAAGGCATTTCTTCATAACTCCATGCAAAATAGCCTTTAAACTCAGTCAATAGCCTAACTAAGTCATTGGTTTCTTCTTCATTCAACAATGAACTGATGTATGCCGGACATAGATTTTCTTCTGTCCTAAGGTTTATTTCTTTAAGCTTGTCAATTGTTGAATGGATCTCCTCTTCAAATTCTAGTGATGCATCTTTGATTTGGAGATCATCTGGATCATCTGAGATTTCTAAACACACATGCTCATAAGAGTTGGTGTTGTGTGAAAAGAACCTATCAAACTCCAAATGATTGGTAATAATTAAGCAGTAGTCATCATCATCGACTCGACCCACTGTATCAAATCCTAGTCCTGCTCTTGATTGTGCTTCCCTACCTGTATCATTTCATAACTTCTCAAAATACTCTGACTTGTGTTTGGACCATGTATGAGGAACCAAACCTTTCTATATAAGATTATGAACACAAGGCGAGTAAAAGTCAAATGATAATTCCATTAATTCTTTATATGAATTCTCCTCAAGTTCTACAATAACTTCAGGACTTGAGGAGGATGATCCTAAAAAGAATCTCTTCGACTTCATATCATTGGAAGACTTAGGGGCTTCCTTAACTACTAAACCTTCAACTTTTTTGGGTGAAAGTGAGGTTAGAGCTAAGGTTCCCAACGCATGATAGTTTTACATACATCGATTGAATACTTTGCTTTGTGGAGGCTTCTTCATCATTTGTCGGCTCGAGTGTCACCTCTAATGAAACTCACAGAGAGGGGTTGGCTGGTATGCTAATCATATTAGACTTGTCCTTTGAACTATATTCCAAGTTTATGTGAATAGTAGGGGTACTCCTATGGATTGGAACATAACCCCCCTAGTTGGATGGCCAACCAGGGTCTTCCACCTCACGCCTCTTACGCCTTTGCCTCTGCCAGGTGGAGGTTGAGTCATCCTACCCACATGTCCATACTATGGAATGAATTGTGGGTGGAATGTGATATCTTGAATCTATTTCTTCTTCAATTCCCCTTTCTTGTTCACTTATTTTCATTTTCTTTTCTTTTTTTTCTTCATTTTCTTTTCTTTTGAATTTGAGTTTTGTCCAAGTTCATGAGAAAGGGTGTTTTGAGGAAGATAGTAGGTCACATCCTCATATATCTCAACCTCTCACTAAAATGGCTTTTCATCTCCTTTGACACAAAACTCAATCCCATCCTTTGAACTTGATGCGATGGAGGGAGGATGGAATTATCTTATTCGATGTATCCAAGGCCTACCAAAAGCGGTGAATGAGTATTGAATCAATTATGTAAAACTTGGCTTGATCTTCCATCACCTCCAAAGGTAACACTATGGAACCTAACGCCTTGTTCAGTGAATACTCTCAACATCATCCGATCTTCTCAAAGTGTGGAGATGTTAATCTTCAAATAGGCAAGGGTCTTTAGACTCATAATGTTCATCAATGCACTTGGATCGATGAGAACTCTAGCAAGTCTGAATCTACCCATGTCAATTGTAATATAGAGGGGACGGTTGTGCTCCATGTCCCCCAGAAGTAGGTCTTCATCTGTGAAAGTAA
This sequence comes from Cymbidium sinense, assembly GCA_021442155.1. NCBI lineage: Eukaryota > Viridiplantae > Streptophyta > Magnoliopsida > Asparagales > Orchidaceae > Cymbidium > Cymbidium sinense. The sequence goes on from CM038219.1 coordinate 183,044,420, forward strand.
TCCCCTGAGCTTCTTTGGAATAATGTGCCTCCTCAATAGTGACTAAGCATATCTCAGATCAAGGAGAGCCTTGATTAATGATTCCCTCATCTCTTTGGATAAGATAAGGGCATCATATATGCTTAGCTTAGATGACTTTCTTAGGTGAGAGAGGACATTGTAGTCCACCTTGGGCTGATCCTCCACAAGCATATCCAAGGGTGGAGCATCCTATGGAGGGCTTCTCGATCCTCTGAACTAATGACTTGTTTCCCTCTATCTTGAGGTGCTGCCCTAGGAGGTAGAACCTTGCCACTATGGAGGTTGACTTTGGTGATCTCTTGTGGGTAATGGAAGGTCTACATACATGGGGCTCTATAGCTTCTCCTATGGGACCCTCAAAATTAGATGATTCCAAGTCTATCTCAAGAGGTGAACCCGTAGTATTCAGAGTAAGAAAATCTAACTTTGAATCAGAAAGAGGAAGATCAAAATTATTATAGTTATTATTTAGACTTGAAGAGTTATCATTAGGAATAGATTTAGACAACCCATCAGAAGTGGCACAAATATAATTCTAGCTAGCTTTATTCTTCAATTTCTTGGGTTTGATAGGAGGTACAAAGTAGAAATCAAGTAAAGTGAGAGGGGTGAGGAATTTGATGCCCTCATCCACCAATATAAGATATGTACTAGCAGAAGAAGAACTGGTTGAAATAGAGTGGCTGATGTGGTAGCTCTTGGTGGGTGGAGGTTGACTCGGTTGGTGGTTGCTATTGGGCTATCTGGCACATGTTCTTCGTGCTCCACTTTCCGAGTTGGCTTTGGCAACTTGCAAACCCTTCCTTGATGTTGGAGGTTTGAGTGACTCGAGCACTGCAAAAGTTTCTTGAATCTGATCTTTTTAGAGATTTTGAATAAGGAGATATTCCAACCTTCTTTGGTTTTGGAAGGATCATAGTATCCCCAAGGATTACCCTAATGGAACTAAATGGTTGTTCCACAAGGTATTCCTTGATGGATAACTATGTCTTGAAGCTATGTTCAAGCCAGTCCTTAAATGTAAAAATCCTCCAAAACATGACCTAGTATGGGTGGTAGGGATCATTATTTTGCCCACTTCCTCCCTGGTTAGGGTAGGTGAAAGTCGGGTTTCTTTAAGAGATTCTTAAAGATTTTCTACCTCTCCCTCTTAAATGAATATGGTTTGTTAAGTTTATCCAAAAGAGTAGGTGGACCATAGGTGGGTATGTGTATTCTTGTTGTTGATGTGGGTGAGGAGGGTGGTGTAGGCATGGAGGTTCTGTGGTGGGTTACCTGGTGGTGGAGAGGAGGCGAATGGTGGAGCATGAGGTCTCTCAAACTCTCGGTATTTCTTTTATATCACTACCACAGGCTTCTTCTCATATATCTTTTGCGGCTTTGTCATTATTGGTAGATCTGGGGAAGGTAACTATTTAGCTTCCCCTTGTAAGCTAGCTTCCTTGTTGATTAATTTCTCAAAAATTTTGATGGTGAAACCTTTGAGCATGAAGGCGACTAGGCCATGAATATTCTTAAGTAGAATCTCAATGTCATGCTATTCAGACAGCTGTGGTTTGCATTTCATAATCGAATTATGCCATCTGAAAATGTAATCAATAAGGGACTCACCATGGTTTTGTTGAGCCACAATGAGATCTCCAACAGTGACCCTTTGTTGAGCTCTAGCAAACCTCTTGACAAAGAGTTGCTCCAACTTAGTAAAGTATTTACTGAACTATTGGGACGTTCAACGTACCAATCAAAAGCTATCCCTGCTAAGCTACTAATGAAGAGACAGAAGAGTAAAAAATCACTACCAGCATTACAACTCTGAAATGCATGATGTCTTTCGGGTTCCCACGCCATCAAAACTCTTGAAGGAAGGTGGCGAAACCCTTAGGATATTGGATTGCATCAAATTCCTCTCAGGTAGGGTCTACCCTTTGGGCGATGATCCTCCTCGGGCTTGAGCCAATGCTTCCTTCACTTCTGCTAACCATGGACTTGATATCTTTTTTTATGTATGGAGGTACTATCCACTACCTTCTTATACATGCTTTGGTATTGCTCTATTGGAGGTAAAGTCTTGGCTAGATCCAAGACATGCACCAACTATGATTGATTAGTCTCAGCTGTGGTAGGATTAACTGCTAGGGCTTGGTTCTGTAATGCTAAGATAGTTGCTAATAGATCCTCGAGCCTCTTCTCCATCCTTTCTATCTTTTCATCTTTTTGCTTTATTTATGCTAGGAGGTGTTGTTGGGTGAGTGGTATGTCTTCTGCTGCTCATACCTTCCATAGTCGATGCTCTCGAGGAGGATCCTTTGGTATTTCTATGCAAACCCCTGCCGAGGCTCTCAACAAAGCATCTTCATTGGGATCAAAGCTGATCTTCTCCTAATCAGACCCATCATATCCTAATATCTCTTTATTTTTCATGAAATAGTGAGCTACTATATCATCTAAAGAATGATCTATCGGACTGGAACAAATGCTTTCGGCTGACCAGTGGTGGGATCCACATCGTGTACTGTGAGGCACTAGACCTCCCCTGTAGCCAGAGAATCAACCCTGTGAGGGTTGTACTCATTAGAAGATATACACTCTTAACTGTCACTGCGGTTCTATGATCATGGGTGCAACTGGGTTGCCACCCTCTCCCTCTGCAACTGTTGTAACCATCTCCAAATCCTGCTGCGGTGGTGATGGTGAAGGGATGACTACTATGCTTTGGGGTCGCCATTCCTTTTGCACCACAACTGGTGTAGAAGGTCGAGCAGGAGAGCTCGACCTTGCCATAATAGGTTGTATAGATGGGATGGGATCCCTTGGCTATAACCAGATCACCAATGAGGTCCTCTTCTCCTCAGATGTGGCCTTCATGGCCTTAGGAGAAATGGAGATGCTGAAACATGAACGGGTGATGGTGGATAGGGGGTAGAGCTGTGTGGTGGAGACACCACCGACTCTCTCAGAATAGGGACCCTCTTCCTATGATGGGTCATCCCTGTAAGCAAAATACTATCTGTGTGATTGACGTGGGTAGCGCATCGATCAGGGAAATCAATGAGTGCAGAGGCCGCTGACTGCCGACCAAACCTCCACCTCTCTTGGCTAGTGATCTGCACTAAAGTGTGGGCCTCTCTGGCCCTCTCCTGCCGTAGGTGTTTCCCCATGCTGTGGGGGATAACAAATCTCAAGTCGAATTGAGCTCGGACTCAGAATGTCCATAGCTCACCAACCTGCATAGAACTGGGAGGCATCATATGACCTCTTGTTTTGGAGCAGTTGAGGCTGGGAGGTGAAGTATGGATCCTCCTAGCATCCTCTATGTCAGACCTGAAAGAGGATGAAATGGGTTTATTGTAACTAGTGGGGAAATCAGAGTGGGCACCTCCTCGATGACTGACTGTGTAGTGACCTCCATCTCCCTGGAGATGCGTGTATGGTACCGGTTAATCATGCAATTTTTGTTCCTCCTCTAAGTCTTGTGATGGGTAGAGTAGACTAGACCCAACCTCAAAATAGGCAATCGGATCAGGAGCCTTACCCTTGAGTGCTAATGAGTGGGTGCTAGCCCTTACCCAGACATGGGAAACCATAGGATGCAGAGGTGCATCTCTCGCTTGCTATAGAAGCTCATTGCTTTCCTCTTCATAATATGATGGAAATCAATGATGGCTCACCAGCCACTTTAGCTATTGAGGGGGTGCCTCACTGATCTCCTCAAACCTCACCAAAATGGATGAGATGGTGTCAGAGGGGGGCGATCTAAGGCCAAGTCCATCAGAAAGAAAACATACTTTGTGAAATGCCATTTAGTCAAGCGAAAATTGAGCTGGCGATGAGGCGATGAATGCAATGTTGAAACAAACTTGGATCAAATTTCTATTTTATTGACTTTGAATTTGAATTTAAAATTTGAACCACATCCAACATCTTGGAAGTGTTAAGTGGGGTTCAAATGGATTTAGAAAGATTTAGAGATTTGATTGGAAAGAGGAATTTTTGAATATGAACCCAATTTTAATAAATTTGGGTATGTTGAAAATGGGTTCAAATATTTTTAGAAAGATGCTTCCATAGGTTCATGTTATTAGATTTTGATTTGAGGACCCTTTCCTTTAACAAATTTGAGTATGTTAAAGTAGGGTCAATTGGTTTTTTGATTTTGATTTTGAATTACTCACTTAGCAAATTTGGGTATGCTAAGCGATAATTTTTTGTTTGATTTATGATTTTTGAAAATACTCACTTGCAAATTTGGGTATGCTAAGTCTTTTGTTTCTTTTTTGTTTGCTTTGTTTTGTGAATCATGTGAATTTTGAGAATGGAATCTTCACTTAGCAAATTTGGGTATGCTAAATGAAGAATCCAAATATTTTGTTGTTTTGAAAGAGGATCTTTAGCAAATTTAGGTATGCTAAATAAAGGATCCAATGTGATTGATTTGTTCTCTTGATTTTTTTTTTTTTGAAAGAGGATTTCTAGTTTGTAAATTTAGGTGTGCTAAATAGATCCAAGTGTGTACTTTTTTGTTTGATTTTGTTGAAAAGAGGATTCTTAGCAAATTTAGGTATGCTAAGGGAATCCAAATGTGTTTCATTTTTGAATATTTTGAAGAGAGGATCCTTAGCAAATTTAAGTATGTTAAGGAAATCCAAATGTATTTTGATTTTGAAAAAGAGGATTTTCACTTAGCAAATTTGGGTATGCTAAATAAAAGATCCAAATGTTATTTTATATTTTGAAAAAATGTTTATTGATTTTATTTTGAAAAGAGGATCTTCACTAAATAAATTTGGGTATGCTAAATGAAGAATCCAAATATTGTTTGAATTTTGGAAAGATGATTGTTAATTTTGATTTTTGAAAAGGTGTTTATTGATTTTATTTTGAAAAGATGATTGTTGTTTTTTGAAATGAAATCATCATTAAATAATTGTATATTGAATGGAGATATTCATTTGTACTTTTGAAAATTTGATTGTTGATTTTGATTGAAAATGAAAACTTTCATTCAATAAATTTGTATTGAATGGAAGTGTTCATTTTATTTGAAAATTTGACTTTCAATTTTGATTGAAAATGAAAAATTTCATTCAATAAATTTTATATTGAATGAAATGTTCATTTGTGCTTTTGAAAAATATGATTGTTGATTTTATTTTGGAAATGAAACCTCATTAATAAATTGAATTGAAGAAGTTCACTATTTTTTTGAAAGAATGATTTTGATTTTTATTTTTTAAAAGATTACATATAATAATCATGAAGATTGTTAGATGAGGTTGGTTTGAAAAATTTTGTGAAAATATTTTATTATGCATTTAAAAGTGGTTTTGGAAGATGATGTTTTTTTGAAAAGGTTTATTCTTTCTTTATTTTTTGGAATGAACCTTTCCTTACCATAAAATATGGGAGGAAGTCTTTAGTTATTTTTTATTAAATTTTTATTTTCACCATTGGGGAATATGGGTTTTAAGACCTACATGGAATGAGTCCTAAAAAAGATGTTGGCTAACACTTAAGGATGAAATAAACTAAGTGCCAATGGAAAGAAGATAGTCTTGATTCATATAAATTACAAACCCTATGATACTTGAATGATCATTTACCAAAGATGGAGAGAGGAACTTTCCCACAAGAATTGGAAAAATCTGTGGTGAAAATATTCCCGCATTTATCTATCCTTTTGAAGAGGATAGATAAAAATAAAAATACACACCTTTTGTCAGGACACCATGTAGATCCGTAGATGTTCTTATTATATTGATCGGGTATGACATTGAGGAGAGGTGCACTATCTTGAAAGATAGAAGTCACCACCCTACAATGGACCTAATCACCTAAATAAGGACTCTTAAGGACTATGGGTCTTCATATGTACTAGAGATTCTTCCCTACTTTACATGAAAAGTAAAGCGGTTTATTTTTTAAAGGTTGTTAAGTTCCCTATAGGGGCAAGCCCATAGTTAATTACATCTAAGGAAGGTGATTCTTAGAATACTCTCGATTAAGGTAAATGATCATTATCTCCAAATATTTCAATAGGTAGGGCTATCAATCGATTAGTTTATTTTGAAAATCAAGTGGGATTGATCAAGAGGAGGGAGTTCTTATCGAAGCCAAATGGAGGTGAGTAGGGATGTTTAGGATACTAGGAAGCTAGTAAACATCTCAAACTATCTTATGGTTGGGCTTTACATTTTGAAATTGAATTATATTTGAGTTGAATTTTATTAAAGTTTGGGGCTTATAATTCCATGATACAAGGTTATGAAAATGCCTAAGAGGTGAGGATTTATGCTTATGGCCCATAGAAGAAGCAACCTCGAACTAAATCTAGGAGCTTTGGTGAGGGCCAAAAAGCGACTAAATCTAAGGCAAAATGGGTATTGGTTTTGCCTCCATACAAACCACCGGCTTGGACTTACAACCACTTGGGTGGGCCAACTAACTCCTCCTATGATTTTAAATTCATGTAGGCAAGTCATATGCTTTATGCAAGATAGCTGGGTTGTTATTTATTTAGAAAGAGACTAAGTCCTTAAACTCACTCCCTAAAGACTAGATCATGTAAGGGTATGCTTCAATGACCTAAAATCTAATGCAAATCATATTACATGTTATTTTATTTTGGACAATCATTTGACAGGCTTATAGGATTCATATACAATGCATGAGAAGTAATTATTGGCCAAAATCAGAGAAGGTGTGTTTCCACCATGGCTCTCAAAGGTCAAGCAAGTTTCTAGCAAGGTGGAAGCCCTCAATCAGTGAAACAAGATACTTTTATGCATGATGTTATAAAGAAAATCCAGCTAAGGGGTTGCTAATTCTTTTATCTTGATTTTAACTTAGGCTTAAATGAGGTTATGAGTTATTTATTTTAATTTTAAATTATTTGATTTGGTAGAAGATTTATTTTTTCCTAAGAGCCTAATCCATATCCAGGCCATACATCAAAGCAAAGAAGAAACCAGAAAAATATGCCCATTCTAATGCACAAGCTAAATAAAACATCAAATATTTTATAAAGCCAATACAAAAAGAATAAAAGACCAAGTGTGTCCAGGAACCACTGGACAAACCCAAAAATAAATTGGGTAGCTGAGCTCTACCCTTATACAACCTAGTTTACAAATGAATTAATTATAATTAAGAAAGTAATTCATGTTATAGGGTTCTTCATTCTTCATTTCTTCATTCTTCTTTTCTTCTTTCTGCTTTTGGTTCCTTCTCTTGGATGGTTGGAATGTGGATACTCCAAAGGCTTCACATGGTACATAAGATGTATAACCAATGCTCATCCTAATCCCCATAATAATCATTCCAAAATCCTAATTGTAATACATGAAAAAAGTAAATCTAACTAAAACACAAAATAGAGATTAGCTAAACAAACCACACATCCAAGCATGTATATAAACAAATTGACTTAGCACCCCACATATGGGTAACCAAGTCCACCTATTTTGGATTATGCTTAAGGGTATAAGCAACACTGACAAAAGTAGTTATATTTTTATTACAAGCCAAACAATCCCTGCAGAAAATAATGATTAGACTAAATCATCCTACCATTCATTCTACACATACACCCTAACATCGACTAAAACATCATCACAAAAACAAAGCAAACATCAAACCATGCACTAACATAGGACTAGAAGTGGTGACTTAGCTGTGTGCCATGTAAGGTTTGTGTGGTATGCTTAGCTAGGCTTTAAGGTTAGATTTTCTAAGTGTGAAAGTTCAACTTAGAAGGTGGTCTCATTTAAGTTGTTTAGTTGATATGGGTTAATTTTATTTGATGATTTGATTTGGTTTTTAATGAACTACTTAATTACTAAGGTTATAGAGAGAAAAAGAGAAGAGAACTTCTCTTTCCTCCCTAAGTGATTTCTAAGGTAGATTCATTAATTTTTTTTTAGTGAATATTTTATTATGTGTTTAATTAATCCTAAGTTTAGATTTTCTAAACAAACCTATTCAAAAGAAAGGCATTTTAAGATTAAGTAAAGTGAATTACTATCACAAAACACACAATATTTTATTTCTTTCCCACATGTATCATGCATGAATGAATCTAAGCATATATATACATGCATAATGTATTTAACATACTTAATAATGAATGCTAAGAGGTTACTTAAGAAATTTGGAATGTTTCATGTATGCATGATTTTGTTAAGTAGAAGAGAGTGATTCTTTTATCCATTTTTTTATATGCACATTTATAAGTATAAAGACATAAGTGAGTATGACGCCATTGTTAACCAGGGGTGTAAGGTACAAGACCTACTTAGGGCTACTTAAAGTCACAACCCAGGGTTGTCAGACTAATATACCACTTTTCTTAAATACATGTGTATGTACAAAAGAAATGCATGGAAGAGAATGCTAAGAGAGTTTCTTAAGAAAATTTGAATGCTTTATGATGCATGATTTTCATTAAGAAGAAAAGGGATTTTCTTATCCATTTTTCACATGCACACATGTATGTATGAAAGGCATAAGTGTATGTCATTGTTAACCAGGTGTAAGGTACAAGACCTACTTAGGGCTACTTAAAGCCTCGCAACCTCAAGTTCTAGACTAATATACCAATTTTCTTAAATACAAGCATGTTTACAAAAGAAATGAATGGAAAAGAAAGATACAAAAGTTTGCATTTGTTTGTTTGATTTGTTTATGCAATTTATATGTGTAGGTGTAGATGTCCTTCTTTAAGTAATAGTATAGAAATGAATAAGAATAGAGTTAGGCAAGTGTTATGTTATTTTCAAATGAACTATATACTTTGTCAAATCCTATTCAAAACTATGCTAAAAGAGAAGGAAAAGGACACTATTCACATCTTCATATTTATATCATGCAAGCTTATAAATAATTATAAGTAGCACACTTTCAATTTTAGGTATTTGATTTATAGATTTTGAAAATAGTTTTGAATTTAATAGTGATAATAGCCACTCATATTTTTTACTTTAGCCAAAACATGCAATTTGACATAAAGAAAATATTTCATTTTGAAATTGATTTTTTTGAAAAGCATGAATGTATGAAACTCATATGCCATCCACATTTAGCATGCTAGGAAAGAAATAAAGTGATGTAAGCATGTAATTTCATTCACTCTAATTAATTCCTAAAGACAATCTTAAAAAGTAAGATTATTTAAAGAGAATCAAATGTTGTTTAAAGAGACTTTCATTTTTTTTGAGTTTGATTTGAATTAAGAAAGTGTGAGAAGGTTTTTTGGTCCTTACCCATTCTCACATGTGTGTATTATTTTAGTTTAATTTTTAGGTGACTAGATTAATTTTATGCTTTGGTTAGGTTAAGGTGTAGATTAAGTTCATTAATTACCTTACATACCAATTTAACATATTTAATCAAATAATTATGAGCCAATGTATGACATAAAACTAGAAATTTAAATCAACAATGCATCATAGAAAAGAAATGTACCTAATGCAATTGGCTCACAATTAAAGATTAATTGAACTAAAGGATTTAATTTAAGTACTTTCATAACCCTTCTCACAAATGTGGGTTATGTATGATTTCCTTAAGTTACTTGGGTTATTGAACACCTAAGCATCTACCCAAGAAGGTTGATTAAGTTTGATTAATTTTGGTTTTCATAATTTGATTTGATTAATTTAGTAGATCATTAGTGGATTAACTCTTAATTAGATTTGGATTAAGGAAGAAAGGGGTTTAGGGAATATCTTAAGTAGAATATCCCAAAATCATTCCATAAACCTCCTAATTACTTAAACAAAGTTTAATTAACTTAATCAAGGAATTAAACCACTGTTCACATGCTTAATTAAGCTTAATTACATCAACAGAGTGATTAGGAGTTCATTAATTAATTTACCTAATTGACTCATTAATAAATTCTAAGCAAATTAGGGGAGGCAGAAGTCATCCCACTAAATATGCCTGAAAAGTTTGAAATTAATTAATGAAGTCATTAGAAAATAATTAGGGTTATTATATTTTCAAATAAACCTTAATTAAGGAAAATCTACTATTCAAGTTCAATTAAAAATAATTTTATTGGATTCTCCTCTGAATTATCTTTAAGATGAGCCTGAGTTTGTATTTTTTTTTTGAATTTTTCTATAATTACTTATGAATTTAGGAAGTTTCAAATGATTTAAGTGATTTTTATGAATTCTGTTAATTTATTTTATTAAAATAAATTATTTGACACTAAAAATTTAATATCTTTTAATCCATAGGTCATTTTAACTTAAATTTTTATGGTATATGTATTTGTTATCAATTTTAATATCAATTTTAATATCTAAAATTTCAATTTAATCTCGCATGTATTTTTGGTTTAATTAATGAAATTTAATTTTTACTAAAACTAAAATTAAGCTCAAAATATTTAGTGAAATTTGAGGATTTTAGGTTTGTTGGATTCCTCTCGGAAAGGAGAATCCAACGAGCCCTTGTTTGTAATTTTTGGTTAAGTATTTTATGTTTTATGAATTTTTGAAGTTTCAGGTGATTTAAATTAATTTTTAAATCAAAAATCAAATTTTATATTTAGCAGTCGGCGCGCCTGCGCCTCGGCGGTGCACATGGCGCCACAGCAACATGATTGGATACCGCCATGGTGCAGCGCTATCGCATCGATTCGTGCGGTGCCCTCGGAAGCGAGCGAAAATGGGTCAACGGTGATGGTGACCCGTTGTTTTCTGGACCGTCGATCAGATCAAGCAGATCGGTGCATGATCTAGAAGGCCAAGATCGTGATCGGCGCTATGCGATTGATCGCCACTCGATCGGATGGTCAGGTTCATCAAATGATCCATGGATCATGATTCATGCGACATCAAATCCATGAACCGTGGGATCGGTGTTGCTGCTTCCGAGGTGAACAGTAAAATAGGGCTTATTTTCTTAAAAAAGGAATTCTAAGTAAAAACTTATCCAAATGGACCCATTTTCTCGTCAATTAGCACCGAGAAAATTCTATTTTTTAATTGGGATGATTTAAAGTAAAAATGCGAGATTATCTAGGTAAATTACTAAAAATTGCACAAAAAACATCATAAATGAAGGATCCTAAGGCCAGCTATAATTTTTGAAAGTTACCTCACCGGGGATGATTTCTGGCGGCGGTGATGACTCGATCACGCTGTTGAGTGTGGGAAGAGGCCTTGAAATGATCTTGGATCTTCACCTTCACGTCAAAATGAAGCTACCTATTGTGATCATCATTTTCTCATCGAAATCCACTTAGTTTTGAAGTATTTCATCTAAAATTAAGTGGGGGTGATTGCCAATGGCTTTGGGAGCTCTAGGAGGAGGAGAATGAGAGAAATGAGAGTTTTTTTTTTCAGGCTCTAAAGCCTTGGAATGAAAAATGAATGAAAATGAACCTTTTGCTTAAAATTTTAGCTCAAACTCATGTCATTTGGCTTGGGGTGGTTGGGAATGGAAGAGAATCATCCTAGGTGGCTTCCTATGGTTGGCCACGACATGAAAAGTGGCTTCATGAAGAACAAATGGGTGTACTAGCTAGGAGAGCTAAAAGTCCTTCATGCCAAGTGTTCCAATGGGAGAGATGAGGTGATTTCACCTCGCCATGAGTCATGGCTACCCCAACCACTCCTTGGGTCAAAAAAAATTGTGTCCTTAATATGTGGACCAATGGATGAGTGCCAAGTGGCGAGAAATGACCACTTGGGAAAATGTCTTTTCTCATGAGATGCCCTTGACCCATGGGCAAAGTGGTCATTTGGTATTGAATTTGTTTTGGCCAGATTTAAAATGAGTCAAAAGTAAGTTAGACCAAATTTCATGTCATTTGAAGTTCATTTGGTTTAATTTGGGTTAATTTGACCCATTTGGGTCAAATCGAGTCAAAATGGGTTAGGTTGACCAATTGGTCAAATCAGGTCAAACCAAGAGTTGGGTCAAGTTCAAATGTCTATTTGGAGTATATGGGTTCAATTGGTTTCAATTAATTTGGTTTAATTTAGATTTAATTTATGTTTTGGCCAATTTGATCCTTTAGGTCAATTTAAGCTAAGTTGATCGATTTGACCCAATTGACCAACTTGGCTTGAATCATGTCTTGGTTTGGGTTTGGTTGATCATTTGAAATATATTGCAAGCTTGGTTTGATTTCAAGTTGATTTGACCCTTCAGGTCAAGTTGGGTTCATGGTTAATTGGGCTAGGTTGGGTCTAATTGGCCAATTGGTCAAATTGGGTTGAATTAAGGCTTTGGTCAAGTTCAATGATCCATTTGGAGTGAACTTGAGCCATTGGTTGCAATCAATTTGGTTTGGGTTGTAATTTGGCTAGTTTAGGTTCATATGGGTTAAAGGGTTGAGTTGGTCAATAGGCTAGGTTGACTTAGTTTGACCAAATTCATGACAATTAATTAACCTATGATGATCAACAAATATGACATGAAGTTTGGATTGGCTTAATTTACTTTGATTTGGATTGAATTGAATTTTGGTTCATGTAGGTCAAATTGGCCACTTTGGGTCAAGTGAGCCAGTTGGGTTTAGTTGGCTTGATCAATGCTTGATTCAAGTTTGGTTGAACTCATATATGGACTTGTGATTAAAATATAAATTCATTTGTAAGTGATTTGGAGTCAAATGGGTTTTGATTCATTTGATAATTTCAAGTCAAAAGGGTGAATATGGGTTTGACTTGGGTTTGAATTTTGAATTTAGTTTTTGTTTAGTGATTGAAGTTTGAGTTTATATTTGGATTCATGATTGAAATGATTGATTAAATCATGAATAAAAATCAAGGGTTTGGCTTGATTTGAGTTTGATTTGACTAGGTTCAAGAATTTGACTTGAAAGGCTTAGATTGAATTTTTGAATTGATTTTGGATATTTGAATTTATATTTCATTTATATTTGTGAATATAAATGAGAATATAAATGGGTTATGAAAGAATGAATTTGAAGTGATTTGAACTTGATTTGGGCTAAGTCCTTAAGAGGGAATTAAAGGACTTAGGAAATATTTTGAATTTGGAATTTCAATTTTGGATTTAGTTTGATTGATTTGAATTTATATTTCATTTTTATATGTGAATATAAATGAGAATATAAGTGGGTTATGAGAAAATTTCTTGAATTTGAATTGATTTGGATTTGATTTGAGCTAAGTCCATAAGATAGAATCAAATGGCTTAGGAAAGATTTTTGGAATTTGAACTTGAGTTTCAATTATTTAGAATTGATTCATGATTTAAGAAAATCCATTGAAATTGATTCAAGATTTGATTTGGAGTTGAAGTTGATATGAGTTTGGAGTTGATTTGAATTTGACTTGAAGGAAGAAAGTGAGGAGTTGGTTCAAACTATAGAGTAGGCAAATTTTCCTGACACCCTTAAGGCATGACTTATTCCTATAGCTAACTCTTCTAAGTCTCTAGGATTAGGTTAAGTGTTTACCTAATCACTAGATGTGTCTTAATACTATGGAACTCTTAAAGTCTAAGAGAAGTCCTATGTCTAAGATGGAGGGGTTTAGAGAAGTCCTATGTCTAAGAGAAATCTTAAAAATGAGGTCAACATAGACAACACATCAAACTATGATATGTTCTTCTTTTTGGGCGGTTCATCGAGGATATAACCAAATTGAAATGGCTCCAAAAGATGAAAAACATACATTCTTTCACCAATTGATATATAATGCTACAAAGTGATGTCATTTGGCATAAAAAATGTTGGCACTACATACCAAAGGGCAAGGGCCCACATCTTTGACAATCTCACACATAGGTATATGGAATGTTACATCGATGATTTGGTTGTCAACAACAAAAATCAAAGTGAGCACATAAGTGACTTAAGAGTCATATTCGATAGAATTTGAAGTTTTGACTTAAAGATGAATCCTTGAGCTTTATTATGCACCATAGAGGGATTAAAATTCTTGAAATAAAAAATTCTTGAGCTTATTATGCATCATTTTGGGATTAAAATTGATCTCTCTAAAATAAAAGCAATAATAAAAATACCACCGCTTAAAACCTTGAAGAAATTAGGTTCACTACAAGGTAAATTGACTTATATTAGAAGGTTCATTTCTAATTTTTGGAGAGATGTCAACCTTTCTTCTGATTGATGAAAAAAGGTGCACAATTTGTATGGGATGATGCTCATTAAGTAGTATTTAATATAAAATAATATTTATTACATCCCCTAATTTTGGTAGCACCAACAATATAAAAGCCATTAATATTGTATATAACAGCCTTAGAAGAGTCATTGGAGCTTTGCTAGCTTAGAACAATGAAGTAAAGAAAGAAAATGCTCTATACTATATAAGTCGATGTCTGATAAGAGCTGAAATAAAATATTCTCCTATTGAGAAGCAATGTCTAGCATTAATATTTGCTAGTTTATAAATAACTATGATATATAAAGTCAACTCTCTTAAATTCTTAATGACTAAACTTACCTTAACATGTCGATTAGCTAAATGGGTAGTTCTATTATATCAATTTGATATAACATATGTCCTACAAAAAGCTATAAAATGACAATCTCTGATTGACTTTCTAGCTGCTCATCTTTATCGACAAACTCTCCACTCAACGATGAATTGCTTGCTGAACAAATCTTTGAAGTGGAAGAAGCTCCACAATCATCAGAATGAGAACTCTATTTTGATTGAGCTTCATCAATAAAGCTAGCTAAGCTACCCAGTTTATCTATAATACATGTCAAAATTGGCTTACTATTTGTGGCACTGTAAGGCAATATTCTTCAATATTCATTTAGTATAATGAAACCTCAAACCAATAATGACACTGAATATGAAGTATCAATTGTAAGTCTAGTTCTAGAAATTAACATGAAAATTGAGATGCTTCATATTTACAAAGGTTCTAAACTTTGAATATGATAAATAATTGAGACTTTCAAGATAAACAAGCCTGAATCGGCGCTTTATCATAAGCATATCTTGGAACTTCTGAAACAAATCCTTAAAGTAATTATTACAAGGGTGTCACATCAAGACAATAGAAAAGCTGATGCATTAGCTAAATTAGCTAAAGAAATGATAGACTCTCAAAGAGAGCCAATTATAATAATAGTCCAAAGTAGGCTAGTATTAGCACCAATCTTCCTGCAAGTCTTTAAATCTAAAAAATTTAGAGATTTCAAGGATAATAGAAGAAGATTATTGACGAGAACTATTCAACACCTATCTTAAAGATGATAGATTGTCAAATATATATTAAAAGTGTATCAAATTTCACAAAGAGTACTATGATATTCTCTTATAAATGATACATTATATCGGTACTCATTTGATCAATGTGGTTGCGATGCTGAGGACAAGATGAAGCAAAGATGGTAATGCCTGAAGTCCATGGAGGGTTATGTGGTGCACACCAATCTAGTCATAAATTAAAAATTAAAATCAAATGAATGGAATAGTATTGACCCATTATAGTTCAAGATTGCATTAAACATGCTAAAAATTATCATAAGTGTCAAATATATGCAAGCAAGTTGCATCGACCACCTAATCACTTGCATCCAACAGTGGCATCTTGGTCATTTGAAAGTTGGGGAACCAATATAATGGGCCCAATGGATCCACCATCATCTGGGGAACATCATATCATATTAATTTCCACCGATTACTTCTCCAAATGGGCAGAAGCAATTCAATTTAAAAGCAGTTAAGTAGCATATAATGTGGTTAAATTTTTTAGAGATCATATTGTTTACTGATTTAGAGTACCTTAAAGAATTATATTCGATAATGACATTACCTTTAGGAATGTTAAAGTCTATCATTTCATTGAGAAATACAAGATAGATTGATGATATTCTTCAATATATAATCCAAGAGCCAATGTTGTCGTAGAAGCATTCAAAAAAATATTGATTAAACTTCTCAAGAAAATTCTTTCTAAAGATAAAGAGAATGACATGATAAATTAATAGAATACTTATGGTTATATCATACTATATCCAAAACTTCTACACAAGCAACACCATACTTCCTAGTCTTCAGATTAGAAGCAATACACCTCTTGAAGTAGAGTTATCTTCACTTTATTAGTAGTTCAAAATGAACTTACAATGGAGGAAAGTGTCCAAATACGACTCAAAGGGCTTGTAGATGAAATTTGATTACATGCCCAACAAAATTTAGAAATATAGAGCAAGGATGACCTGAGCTCATGATCGTGATTTGCGTAAGAAGCTTCAAAGTAGATGAACTAATATTGGTATGTAGAAGGTCTATTATTCCACATCAACAACCATATAAAAATTTGATCTAAATTGGAGAGGGCCATATATCATAGAAAAAGTATATGAAGGGGGAGCTTATCAGCTCATCGATACAAAAGGATAAGGCTTTTACCAATTGTAAATGGTCAATATCTCAAGGGATATTATATATAACTAGTAAAGATGACATGCTTTAAAAACACAAGAGTTAAAATTAATTTAAAATCAATCAATCAAAAGGATACTTTTCACTTAAGTATGAAAAGAATGTACTCATCTTAAAAGGAAAATTCCTCTACAGGGGTAATTTATAAGCCTTGCAATGTAAGAAAAATCCTCCATCGAAGAGAAACTCTCTCTAATTAAAAGTTATCCTAAATCAAAGATCCATCATGCTTAAAGGAGTCGGATCAAATCCATCATGCCTAAAGGGGCTGGATCTAAATTTAAATCAAGATTCATCATGCCCAAATGGACCACATTAGATCCATCATGCTCAAAAAGGCCGGATCTAAATCCATCATGTCCAAAGGGGTTGGATCTACACCTAAACTTTAATCCAACATGTCTTTAGAGGCAAGAATTAAGTCTAATATAACCAATATACCCAAAGAGATGGGTCTAAATATAAATCTAGATTTAATATGTTTAATTTTAACTCTATTAAACTAGAGAAGATTGAATCAAAAGCCTACAAGCACATTACATTTATAAATTTAGATATTACTACTTTTTTATAATGTCTATGGAATTTATATGCTTCTCTTATCGAGATTTACTATAGATTGGCTACACTGTTTACCTAAAAGGCCATATGATACTCTTAAGGAGCCCACTGATGAGCAAATATGGGCCACTATTAAAGTTCGTGATCTATAATATTTAGTTAGATTACAATATCGGCTATCATAGCATCATGATATGTTGACAAGCAGAGATATTTTTAAGGATTCATTTGCTCAATCATCACACATTTTATCTGTTGCATGATGCTACTGATTAGGTGATCACGACTATTAAAGTCCATGATCTATATTGTTTAGTCAGATTACAAAATTGGCTATCATAGCATCAGGATATGTTGACAAGCAGAGATATTTTTAAGGATTCATTTGCTCGATCATCATGCATTTTATCTGTTGCATGATCCTGCTAATTGGGTGATCAATTTAAAGCTAAGACATAGTTACAATGTTCCTTTAGAGGGCCATATATCACCTTAGCTTTGGGGATCCTTCTCAGAATCACGCACCTTATGCACAATCAAACTTTTGGGTTATCACATATTACATAATGAGGTAAAAGATTGAGACCCAAAGTCAGTATTTGACACACCCTTATTAGCTGTTAATGGCTATATATAATGGGCATGCCTTCACCTACAGATGTAGGAGGGCTGGTATATATCATGTAGTATATGCACTACTTTTTGCCTATAGTTGCCTTCCATTTACTTGGATCTGGAGCTTAGTAGAATATTAGGATAGGATCACCAATATTTGCTAGATTGGTCCACATGAGATGGTGATCTCCTTGATTGAAATACAAGATATAATAGGTTTCCCTATTTTATGCATTGCCTATGAGGAGTGTGTGCCTCCAGATCATGAGCTCTTTTATTGTCAGCCAATTGATTTGCTTAAGAGAGGTAGCCATGTATATTCATTAAGTCTTCATTGTTCTTTAACTCACTACCAAAGACTATTCAGAGAGCGGAGATTAGACAGTAACCGACGGGGCATAGTTACTCTAGACACATGTTTGAGAATTTTTTTGATTTAATAGTATGTTTGCCTCATTCACATGATCAAAAGATTCATTTGATATAGAATTTTATTCAACTATAATGTCATTTAGTGCTAGATTGACTTGGAAGGAAGAGTTAGTTTTCAATGAATCTTAGCATGAGATGCGATGAGGAGCTATCTCTAGTGGCTTTCATTACCACTTAGCTATGCTATTTCATATTTCTAAGACATGACAGACTTTTTCCTCCTTCCACACTTTTGATGGCCACTTACTTGCTTGTGATGAGAGGATAACACTAGTGTTAGGATCATTAGCATACCTATATCATGGATTAGGTAGAATGAGCATGATGACTAACTCACGATGCTATGATGTAGATGCTCCTTGGCATTATTTACATGGATGGATTCATGCATATATATTAAGAGCTTTTAGTTGTCATGAGATGCCTTCATATTTTAGAGAGCAGCATTTCCCTATGATCATACAGTTGAGTAGGGTTATAGTTGTTTTAGATATAGATCATATATGGACCTTAATATTTACTCCATCACGCATGGAGGATGCTTCAATCATTCATATATCTTCTTTTATAGTTTTCTTGGTCAAAGCTTGGGACAAAGATTCATAGATTCTGTCATTAACAAAGGGACACTATTACTATTATTAAGGTTAGGATATAGATGCATAACATAATACCTCATTGGGTTGAGACTTTCTTGGCTTTATTATCAACATCATGTGTTTGTGATATTAAAGGGATACAATCCCAATAGGGTCACTAGACAATATGGCTTCACTCAGGCTACGCCCATATATGGACTACCACAAATATTAGACATAATAGATACTTATTTCCTTGGGATGCTCCCATTGTATATTCGTATAGCATGGGCTTTCTTACTTCACCTAAGGATTGATTTGGGATTTTATGTAGCTTCATAAGAGACTAACATAGGAGTTAGTCACCTATGGTTACTATAGATCCAATATACATACTCTTCCTTCATGGAGCTAGGCTTTCATATATGCAGTCATAGATTGAGAAGAACTAGACTGGTATGACACTTGCATTCTCTCGAACATGTGACCCATGCTCCTAAGAGATCATCAGATGAACTAGGCAAAAATAGGAAGCAATGATGAAAGGCTTCATTATCTCAGGAGAGAGATAAGAGAGATATTCATAGTCCCATTGTAGCTGGTCATGATATGGGACTAACAAAGATAGATGATCCTACTTATGTTCCGTCCCACCAGTAATAGCTGAGCCACCCATAAGATAAATGGACAGTGATGTCACACTAGTATTATCAACAAACACTAGTGCTACTTCCTTAGCATCTACTCAGCTTATCAGCAAAAATTATATTCATATTGAAGATGACCCATATACAAAGGAATCTGTCACTTTGATGACTAGCCATTGCCGCTCTTGTTAGATTCAACTTGAGTGATAGTGGGTGCCACTTAGAATGATTCCTCAGATGTTGATTCCTATGCAGAGAGTCATCATATTCCCAATTTTAGGGATACATCTTAGAGGTTATCTAGTATAAAATTCTCATGCTTCATCTCCAGGATATGCCCCAAGCCCTCATATTCATTATATTGTGGTACCTTAAAGAGCCTAAGTCACATAGTGATGACATTAGATTACTTACTTTTAAGTGTTAGCCTGAAAGTCTTGCCTGAGTTTTCTAGCTTCTATGTGGAGATGAACTCTTTACTATATTATGCTACCGCCTTAGGTCTTGGAGCATGAGAGTTATAGCTTTGGAAATCCTTATAAGTAAATGTTGAGATTGGGATAATCTTATTACACAGCACTTATAAGGAAATCCTATCATATACAGTCACTATTATAGGAGCCTCACTCAACACCACTTCACATCAAGTCTCCCTAGTCCATCAGACCTCGAGCATAGTCTTAAAGCTTTGAGACTATAATAGTGAACTATCTAGAGCATATATTGAGCTCCTCAACATATCTACTAAATTGAGAGAATTATAAATGATGAGATATTATTTATTAGAAAAAAAATCTATTGTCAGATAGGCTATCATAGCCATAAAGGAGGATTGCTCACAAACAAATACTTAGGTGATGGAACTTGAGCATATTCTTTCCTCATTAGTCCATGACAAAGAATTTGCTTTTCAGCATCTCCATGAAACTAGAGAAAAGCACTTTTCTATGGCCTATAGGGCTTAGACAGCCTCTATCTGTATTAGAGAAATTTAGGCTAAACATTTATACCTGCAAACTCTTTTATGCCACTACTTTATATGACAAATGAATGTGATTAGAGATTTTGAAAGACTATATTTTGTTCTCTTCTCATTATATTATTGCATATAGTCATAAAATAAATAAATAAGAAAAGAAACAAATGTATCATGTCCAATTGACATGACACATTCATTGGAGGGGCAATTTTATTTGCATTTAAAAAAAATAAAATAAATTGAACATCCCAACTATGGCCGCTGCAGCGCTATTGCACACTTACAAAATTTAGAGGCTTAAACCATCATGATAGTTTCCTACTTTAATGACACAATGCTACGACACTATCTTGCCAGGGGGGTCATGGCCTTTAAAATCAAGAAAAACCATCATTTTTGCCTTAGTAGTAATAATCGCTTGCATGGAGTGGGGCAAACAATTATAGAGCATAAAACTGCCGCCATAGTGGGAAAATCCACTAATAAAAGGGGAGAATAGCTCCTCTCCTCTCTTCTTTCTTCTTCTTCACTCTCACTCTAACCTACCTTCACTGTTCTTTCTCCCGGTCATCTACACTATCAATAGTGTTCTTCTCGCTACTATGAGAGCAATCTCCTTGTGCAAGAAGTAAGATCAAGGTTTACTCTTATCAATTCCAATCTTGGTGCTCCTTTGTATTGGAAAAGAACTCCTACACTACAGAAATGACATTGGGATTGATTTCATAGGCTAGCTTCTCCCAACCTTGTTCGATGATGATCCTCTCGATCTCACCTAGATTGTGGAAACTCTTCTTTAGAATGAGGTGCTTGTGAATGAGGGCATGTTGATACCTCTCCTCCACTTCTATGCTAACAAACTTATTAGCATCACTTGAAGTCACCCTCTTCTTGCAAGCGAGCCTCTTGAACTACATGATTATATTCCTATTATGACAAAGCAAAAACAAAAAAAACTCTATGAATTCTTATAACAAAGAAACAATAAAATAAAATCTCGAAGGGGTCTATTTATAAAGTGCTCCATGCTATCCTCTCGAGTTCTAGAACAAAGAATTTGTGTCATTGTACTACAATAATAGCATCGAGGCACTATCCTCTCGAGTCTTAAAACAAGGAACCAACATGCGGATTTGATCTTTGAGTTTTGAAAAGGTTACCATGTTAGTCAAAAGGGCACTTATTACCATTTTTATCATTAATCTTGTTGAATAAGACTAAAAGTGCATCAAAAATTGATGTGGAGCCATGGTGCTCTAACGCAGTGCTGTAGCGTTGGCCAAACACTTCGTCCCATCTATTAAATTCACCTACCAATTGTCATTCCATTTGAACAGTCTTTTGACTAGTGTCAAGGCCCTACATAATCAACTCTTGTCGAGGCAATGGTCAATCTACCAACTACTTTCAAGCATCCATTATGGCACTTATAGCGCCATGGCGCTAACTTCCCAACACGGAAGTGCCATTTTATTAATGCCAAGATGCCTAGATTTATAACACCAAGCCAATCTCCCTTCATATCGCCTAGGCACCATACTTCTAGCGTCAAGGCGCCATCCCCCAAAAGTCTCTGATCTATTCACCATGCGAACAACTTATAATTCATTCACCATATGGACAATTATATAATATGACATTCTAAAGAGATGTATGTCCAATCTAATGGCTTTTTAATAAATGTAAGTCCGATCTATTCATTCATAATGTGAACATGATTGTTGGCATTCTAAAGGGATGTAAGTCCAATTATCTATCTGTTTGCCATGCAAACAACCTCAAAGTATAGAATTCATTCACCATGTGAACACAGATATAATTCTAGCATTCCAAAGGGATGTAAGTCTAGTATTCTATCTGATTGCCATGCGAACACCCTAGAATTCATTTATCATGTGAACACCTATATAAATTTGGCATTTCAAAGAAATCTAAGTCCAATCTACCCAATTTCCATACAAACAACCCTATAATTCTAGCATTCTAAAGGGATGTAAGTCCAAACCATGTGTTTATCATGAGAACACCCTAATGGCTTTTTAATAAATCTAAGTCTGATATGTTTGTTCGCCATGTGAACACCTTGCTGGCATTCTAAAGAGATGTAAGCCCAGTCTTCTATTTATTAATCATGCAAACATGAACACCATATGACATTTTAAGAGATGTAAGTCCAATACATATGTTTGTCATAAAAAAACCCCCACATTAAACCTATGGTCTACTCGAGATATCTGAGATGAGGCAACTCATGGTTGCTAATCAATCTCTCTAGACATTACAACTAGCCCTTGTGGTGATAAATGAAAATAAAAATATACATCTTTTAGTTGGGACACCACGTAGATCCATAGATATTCTTATTAGGGTGATCAGGTATGACATTGAGGAGAGGTGTACTATCTTGAAAGGTAGAAGTCACAACCCTACAATGGACCAAATCACCTCAATAAGTACTCCTAAGGATAATGGGTCTGCATATGTACCAGAGATTCTTCTCCTACTTTACATGAAAAAGTAAAGTAAGGTTTATTTTAGACTGAATTCATTAAGTTCCCTATAGGGGCAAGCCCCTATAGCTAATTACATCCTAAAGAAGGGGATTCCTTAGGAATACTCTTGATTAAGGTAAATAATCATTGTCTCCAAAGATTTCAATAGGTAGGACTATCGATCAATTAGTTTATTTTTGGCAAATCAAGTGGGATTGATCATAAGGAGAGAGTTCTTATCGATGCCAAATGGAGATGAGTAGGAGATGTTTAGGATACTAGGAAGCCTAGTAAACATCCCAAACTATCCTATGGTTGGGCTTTACTTTTTTAAAATTGAGGGAAATTATTTGTTTGAGTTGAATTTTTATTAAAAGTTTAGTGCTTATAATTTCATAATATAATGATATAGAAATTCTTAAGAGGTGAGAATTTATTCTTATGGCCCCATAGAAGGGAGAAGAAATCTTAGAACCTAAATCTAGGGAGCTTTGGCGAGAGCTAAAAGTATGACCTAAATTTAAGGTGAAAAATGAGTATTCGGTTTACCTACACAAGAGAGGAGAAACCACCCGACTGCTTGGACTTACAACCACCTCAGGTTGGCCACAAACTAACTCCTCCTATGATTTTAAATTCATGTGGGCAAGTCATATGTTTATAAAAGATAGCTAGGCTGTTATTTATTTTAGAAAAAACTAAGTCCTTAAGCTCACTCCCTAAGAGACTAGATCATATAAGGGCATGAAAAATGACTTAGATCTAATACAAAACATGTTACCTTTTTTACTTTCATTTTGGACAATCATTTGACTCAGGCTTATAAGATTCATATGCCTAATGCATGAGAAATAAAATTATGGGCCAAAATCAACGAGAAGGGAGAGGTGTATTTCCATCATGGCTCTCAAAGGTCAAGCCAAGTTCTCTGCAAAGGTGTAAGCCCTCCAATCAAGAGTGAAATAATATATTTTTATGCATGATGTTAGGAAAGAAATGCTCATCCAGCTAAGGGGTTGCTAATTCTTTTATCTTGACTTTAACTTAGGCTTTAAATGAGGTTATGAGTTATTTATTTTTAATTTTGAGTTGATTAATTTGGTAGAAGATTTATTTTTTCCCTAAGAGCCTAATCGCAATCCAGGCCATACATCAAAGTAAGGAAGAAACTAGGGAAAGCATGCCATTTTTAATGTACAAGCTAAACAAAACATCAAATATTTTATAAAGCTAACGAAAAAGAATAAAAGGCCAAGTGTGGTCAGGCACCACCGCACAAATCTGAAAATAAATTGGGTAGCTGAGCTCTACCCTTCTATAACCCGGATTACAAATGAATTAATTACAATTAAGTAAGGAATTCATGTTATGAGGGTCTTCATTCTTCATTTCTTCATTCTTCTTTTCTTCTTTCTTCTTTCTTCTTTTGGTTCCTTCTTTTGGATGGTTGGAATGTGGATACTCCAAAGGCTTCACATGATACATAAGATCTGATCTTATAACCAATGCTCATCCTAATCCTCCATAACAATCATTCCAAAATCTTAATTACAAAATTACATGAAATGGAAAAAATAAATCTAACTAAAACCTGTAAAATAGATATTAGCTAAACAAACCACACATTCTCAAGCACGTGTATAAAAAAATTGGACTTAGCACCCCACACATGGGTAACCAAGTCCACATGGCCTATTTTGGATTATGCTTAAGGGTATAAGCAACCTGCATAGCAAAAGCATTTATATTTTTGTTACAAAACCTCTTAAGCACAATCCCCTGTAGAAGATAATGATTAGACTAAATCATCCTACCATTCATTGTACACACATACACCCTAACATACAGATTAAAACATTATATCATAAAATAAAAGTAAACATCAAATCATGCACTGCCCTAACATAGGACTAGAAGTGGTGACTTAGCTTAATGTGTGTGCCATGTAAGGTTTGTGTGGTATGCTTAGCTAGGCTTTAAGGTTTGGATTTTCTAAGTGTGAAAAAGGTTCAACTTAGAAGGGTAGTCTCATTTAAGTTATTTTATTGATATGGGTTAATTTTATTTGATGATTTGATTTGTTTTGAATGAACCTACTTAATTACTAACGGTTGTAAAGAGAGGAAAAGAGAAGAGAAATTCTCTTTCCTCCTTACCTTAAGTGATTTCTAAGGTAGATTCATTAATGATTTTCTGTTTAGAGAATTTTTTATTATGTATTATAATTAATCCTAAGTTTATATTTTCTCTAAACAAACCTATTCAAAAGGAAAAGCATTTTAAGATTAAGTAAAGTGAATTACTATCATAAAACACACAACATTTTATTTCTTTCCACATGTATCATGCACAAGAATGAATCCTAAGCATATATATACATGCAATGCAAGTATTTAGCACACCTTAATAATGAATGCTAAGAGTTGCTTGAGAAATTTGGAATCTTTCATGATTTTTTAAATGGAAAGGAGGTTTTTTATCCATTTTCACATATGCACACATGTATAAAAGGCATAAGTGAGTGCGATGCTATTGTTAACTAGGGTGTAAGGTACAAGACCTACTTAGAATTAAAGCCTCAAATCCGAGATTGTCAGGTATACCACTTTCCTTAAATACATGCATATGTACAAAAGAAATGAATGGAAAAGAAAGATACAAAAGTTTGTATTTATTTGTTTGATTTGTTTATGCAATTTATATGTGTTGGTGTGGATGTTTTTCTTTAAGTAATAGCATAGGAATGATTAAGAATGGTGTTAGAGAAGTGTTATGTTCTTTTCAAATGAACTATATACTTTGCCAAATCCTATTCAAAACTATGCTAAAATAAAAGAGAAGGAAAAGTATACTATGTACATCTTCATATTTATATCCACATGTAAGCTTATAAATAATTATAAGTTGCTCACTTTTAATTTTAGGTATTTGATTTATAGATTTTGAAAATAGTTTTGAATTTAATAGTGATAATAGCCACTCATATTTTTTACTTTAGCCAAAACATGCAATTTGACATAAAGAAAATATTTCATTTTGAATTTGATTTTTGAAAAGCATGAATGTATGAAACTCATATGACATACACATTTAGCATGCTAGGAAAGAAATAAAGTGTGTAAGCATGTAATTTAATTCACTCCAATTATTTCTTAAAGACAATCTTATGAGGTAAGATCATTTAAAGAGAATCAAAAGTTGTTTAAAGAGACTTTCATTTTGTTTTGAGTTCGATTTGAATTAGGAAAGTGTGAGAAGGTTTGCAAGTCCTTACCCATTCCCACATGTGTGTATTGTTTTAGTTTAATTTTTAGGTGATTAGATTAATTTTATGCTTTGGTTAGGTTAAGGTGTAGATTAAGTTCATTAATTACCCCTTACCTATACCACTTTAACATATTTAATCAAATAATTATGAGCCAATGAATGACATAAAACCACAAGGAACTTAAATCAGTAATGCATCCAAGGAAAAAGGTACCTAATACAATTGGCTCACAATTAATGATTAATTAAGCTAAAGGGTTTAATTTAAGTACTTTCATAACCCTTCCCACACATGTGGGTTATGTATGATTTCCTTAAGTTACTTTGGCTATTGAACTCCTAAGCATCTACCTAAGAAGGATTGATTAAGTTTTTGAATTAATTTTGGTTTTGAGAATTTGATTTGATTAATTAAGTAAATCATTAGTGGATTAACCTTTAATTAGATTTGGATTAAAGAAGAAAGGGGGTTAACAGAATAGCTTAAGTAGAATATCCCAAAATCATTCCATAAACCTCCTAATCGCTTAAAACAAGTTTTAATTTATCAAGAATTAAACCACTTTGTTAATGCTTTAAGCATTACATAAGAGAGTTATTAGAGGATCATTAATTAATTTCCATGATTAACTCATTAATAAATTCCAAGAAAATTAAATGAGGCAGAAGTCATCCCACTAAACATGCTTGAGAAGTTTGGAATTAATTAATGAAGTCATTAGGGAGTAATTAGGGTTATTAAGTTTTCAAATAATTCCTAATTAAGAAAAATTTAGTATTTAAATTCAATTAGAAACAATTTTATTGGATTCTCCTCTGAATTATCTTTAAGATGAACTTGAGTTTGTATTTTTTTTGGATGTTTCTACGATTAGTTATGAACTTAGGAAGTTTCAATTGATTTAAGTGATTTTTATAAATTCTGTTAATTTATTTTATTAAAATAAATCATTCGAAACTCAAAATTCAATATCTTTTAATCCAAAGGTCATTTTAAATTGAAATTTTTATGGTATGTGTATTTTAACATTAGTTTTAATATCTAAAACTTTCAACTTAATCTGTTTTGTATTTTTGGTTTAATAAAGGAAATTTGATTTATACTAAAACTTAAATTAAGCTCAAAATATTTAGTGCAATTTAAGGATATTGAGTTTGTTGAATTCCTCTTAGAAAGATGAATCCAACGATCCCTTGTTTGTAATTTTTGGTAAAGTATTTTATTTTCTATGAAATTTTGAAATGTCATATGATTTAAAGTAATTTTTTAAATAAGAAAATTAGATTTTTGTCTTTAACTGTTGTCCTCATTTTTAGAATGAGCTATCAACCCCTCTATCTTAGACATAGGACTTCTCTTAGAAGAGTTTCTTAGTCTTAAAACACATCTAGTGATTAGGTGAACACTCAGCCCCAGAACTTAGAAAGAGTTAGCCATGGAATAGGTCATGCCTTAGGGGTGTTAGGAAAATTTTCCTACCCTTAACTTGAACCACTCCTCACCTTCTTTACTTCAAGTAAAACTCCAAATCAATCTTATTTGATTTTCTCCAAACTCAAGTCAATGCCACATGATTGAAATCTATGATTGAAACCCATGAATGAAATTTCAAATTCCAAAAATTTCTAAAGTCCTTTAATTTTCCTCTTAATGACTTATCCTAAATCATATTCAAACAAATTCAAATTCATGAGATCTTCTCATAATTCATTTATATTCTCATTTATATTCATATTTATAAATGAAATATAAATTCAAACCAACCAAACTAAACTCAAAATTCAAAATCAATTCATAAAATTTTCCAAAGTCCTTTAAAATTTCCCTCTTAAGGACTTAGCCAAAATCATGATCAAATCAATTCAAATACATGGGATTTTCTCATAACTCATTTATATTCACATATATAAATGAAATATAAATACAAAACAATCAAATCAAATCCAAAAATTAAATTCCAAATTTAAAATCCTTCTTAAATCCTTAATTTCCCTCTTAAGGATTTATCCAAAATCATCTTCAAATCAATTCAAATTCATGGGATTTTCTCATAACTCATTTATATTCTCATTTATATTCACATATATAAATGAAATATAAATATAAATCAATCAAACTAAATAAAAAATTCAAATCCCTACTCAAAATTTCTAAGTCCTTTAAATTCTCTTAAAGACTTGCTCAGACCATGATCAAATCACTTCAAATCCTTAAATTTTTCTCATAATCAATTTATATTCTCATTTATATTCACATATATAAATGAAATATAAATTCAAACAATCAAAATCAATCCCAAAAATTAAACTCATATCCATTCAAAATCCAACCTAAGCCTTTCAAGTCAAAACCTTGAACTTAGCCAAATCAACTTCAAATCAAGCCAAATTCTTTGATTTTCCTTCATGATTTAATCAAACCTACAATCATGAACCCAAATATAAATACAAACTTCAATCACTTAATCAAAACCCTATTCCAAAATCAAACCCCAAATCCTTTCATGTTCTTCCTTTGAATATGAAATTGTCAAATGAATCAAAACCCATTTGACATCAAACCACTTGCAAATGGTTTTATATTTCAACCATAAGTCCATATACATGTTCAATCAAACTCAAATCAAGCTTTGATCAAACCATTTACCCACTTAGGCTCACTTGACCCAAAGTGGCCTAAAGTACCCTTATGAGCTAAATTCTAATCATAACCAAATTGGATTGAATCAAACTCACTATGCCTCTCATGATCAACAATCATCATGGGATGATAATTGATCAATTGGGTCAAATCAAGTCAAACCTAAGGATTGACCAAGAACACATAGCCAAATGAAACCTAACATAGCCAAAATCAATAGGCCAAATTGATTGAAACCATTGATCTAAGTTCATTCATGAACTATGTTTGATGACCAAGTAAACATTTGGGTCAAATAGTTGGTATTGGCCAAGTTGACCCAACTTGACCTAAAGGAAAATGTGTCAAAACTTGATCTAAGCCAAATTGATTGAAACCAATGGGTCAAGTTCATTCCAAATCACTTGTTGAACTTGACCAAAGTCTCAATCTAGCCAACTAGACCTAACCTAACCCATTTGACCTTGAACCCAACTTGACCTAAAGGTTCATGTTGAGCTAAATTAAAACTTAATCAAAATTGATTGAAAATAAAGGTACCAATCCACTTCATATGACTAACCAAACCTAAACCTACCCTTCACCTAGCTCAAATAGGCCAAATGAGTCAAATGGGTCAACTTGACCCATTTTATCTAAATGAAGACATATGAGCCAAACTCAAAACTAAACTAAATTGAATCAAACCAAAGCCACCAAAACATTTCAAAATGGTCATATGAACTTGACCCAACCCTTGGTTTGACCCAATTTGACCAATTGGTTAACTTGATTAATTTTGACCTAAATGGGTCAACATGAGATAATCCATATCAAATTAACTCCAAATCTAGTGAAACTTGGCCAAACCTATTTTCTCAACATACCCAACATATCCAAATCCAAAAATAAACCAAATGACCATTCTACCTCTAGGCCATAGAACAAATTTTGGTCAAATCTATGGGAAATCTGGTCAAGCCCTCTTCATATCTACTTGATACCTTTCTAATAGGTCAAGTAGACCCTATGGAGTGGTGGAACCCAATGGGTTTGGGTCACTAAATTAGAGGCTAACCGAGCATGGCTCAAATTACCATTTGAAAAACTTTCCTCCACTCAATTTGAAGCACATGAGAGGTTACCAATCCACTCCTTAGCCCAAACTGACCATGTGCCAACCTCTAATAGCAAAAACAGCCCTCCCAATCTAGGCAATTGAAGAAAGAAGAAAAGAAGAAGAAAGAAGAAATTAAGCTTGAAGACACCTATAACAATGAATTCCTTGCTTAATTGTATTCAGTTCATTTGAAATCTAGGTTTTATAAGGGTAGAACTCTACTACCCAACTTGTTTTCGAGTTTGTATGGTGGTTCCCGACCACAATGGCCTCTTATTCTTTTACGATTAGCATTTTAAATTGATTAATGATTTGTTTAGCTTGTACATTAAGTGGTATCTTTTTCTTAGTTTCTTTCTTGCTTTATGCATGGTCTAGATGTGAATTAGGCTCTTAGAGAAAATAAATATTTTACCAAATCTAATAACTCAAAACTAAAATAAAAGTAACCTCTAATACTTACAAATCAAGATAAAAGAATTAGCATCCTTAGGATGTACTTTTTATAACATCATCACAAAACATGTTATTTTCACTCTTGATTGATACCACCTTTGCCAAGAAACTTGGCTTGACCTTTGAGAGCCATTATCATCCTCCTTCTCATTTTGATTTTGTATCTCATTTCTCATGCATTATATATCCTATTATAGTCAAAATAATTATCCAAAAAATGAAAATAAAAATTTTGAATTGCATTAGATGTAGGTCATTTGAAGCATACCCTTACATGATCTAGTCTCTTTAATGAGTTTAAGGACTTAGTCTCTTTCTAAATAAATAATAGCTTACATCTTCATAAAGCATGACTTTCCACATGATTTAAAACCTTAGAAAGAGTTAGTTCCAAAATTTGTAAGTCCAATAATGGTTGGTCCTCTCTTGTGAGGCAAACTTACCCATTTTCACCTTAGATTTAGGTTATGCTTTCTGCCAAAGCTCCCTAATTAGTTCAGGTTGCTTTTCCTTTTCATGGGCCATGCATAATTCCTCACCTCTTGCATTTTACTTAATCTTGTGTTATGGAATCATAGTCAAGTTTCTAATGAAAATTCAACCCAAACAAATTAAATCAATTTCAAATCAACATGATAGTTTGAGATGCTGTAGGTTTCTAACTTGAGCATCTCTACTTATCTCCCTTTTGGGATCTCCCTCTCTTTGATCAATCCCATTTGATCTTCTAAAATCAATTAATCAATTGATAGTCCACTATGAAATCTTGAGACAACAATCATTTACCTTCCAATTATTCTGAAATTCCATCCCTTGATGTAATTAACTATGACTTGCCCTTGTACATAACTTAATGAACGATTTAAAATAAATCTTACTTTACTTTTCATGTAAAATAGGGAAGAATCTTTGGTACATATGCACCCATTATCCTAGGAGTCCTTGTTGGTGATGAGGTCCATTGTAGAGGTGGTGACTTCATCTTTTGAGATGTACACCTCTCCTCAATGTTGTACCCGATCCTTCAATAAGAGCATCGTGGATCTATGGTGTCCCAAAGCATAATATTTCCTTATACTCTCTTCCAGAGGATAGATGAACAATATTATTTCACCACATTAACATTTTGATGCGGCACGATGTCAACCGGTGCCATGTGGTGACTTATTGACCCGCTGCCACAAATCATTTCAAACCACGTAACTCTTGTGCCACATGGCATCGCATCAACCTTGATGAGTAGGAAAATGGGTCAATAGGTTAAGAGTGACCTGTGGTTTTCTCCAGACCATTTGATCTTCATGGTCATCGCCTTCATCTAACGAATCATATGATCTATCCATTGGATCATGCAACCATGTGATCATAGTCCAATTGCATCAAATCATGAAGCATGATCCACATACGATTGAGCCATCTCCCAAATGAAATCGGATGGTGAATTTGCTAGGTGGCAATAGTTAAATGAGGGCTATTTTGGAAAAATGAGGATTCAAGTGAAAACTTGTCCAAATGGCATCATTTTGAGTTCCACCAAAAAACTTATTTTTGAGATACTTTAAAGTAAAAATATGGGATTATCTAGGCTAGATTCCTAAAAATTATGTGAAAAATTATCATAAATGAAGGATCCTAAGGCCGGCTATATACCTCACCAGGGATGATTTTTGGTGGTGGTGATGATTTGAGCATGTTGTTGAGTGAGGGAAGGGCCTTGGAATGAGCTTGGATCTTTGCCTTCAAGTCAAAATGAAGTTTCCTCTTGTGATCATCATTTCTTCATCGAAATCCAAGTTTTGAAATTTCTCTCCAAAATGATTACCAATGGCGAGCTCAAGGAGGAGGAGAATTAGGAAAATGGGGGTTTGCTTCAGCCTCTAAAGACTTAGAATGAAAAGTGAATGAAAATGAACCTTCTATTTAAAATTTTGGCTCTAAACTCATGTCATTTGGCTTGGGGTGGTTGGGAGTGGAAGAGAATCATCCTAGGTGGCTCCCTATGGTTGGCTAAGGCATGGAAAGTGGCTACCATGAAGGAAAAATGGGTGTTCTAGCCAAGGGGAGGTGGGAGTCCTTCATGCCAAGTGTTCCAATGGGAGAGGTGAGGAGATTACACCTCCCCATGAGTCATGGTTGCCCCAATCACTGCTTTGGTTAGAAAATTAGTGTCTTTTCATGTGGACTAATGGATGAGTGCAGTGGCAAGGAAGAGAAATGACCACTTAGGATAGTGTCTTTTCTCATGGGATGCCCTTGGCCCAAGGGCAAAGTGGTCATTTGGCATTAAATTTGATTTGAACAGATTTTAAATGAGTCAAAAGTAAGTTGGACTAAAGCTCATGTCATTTGGAGTTCATTTGGTTTAATTTGGGTTAATTTGACCAATTTGGGTCAAATTAGGTCTAAATGGGTTAGGTTGACCAATTGGTCAAATTGGGTCAAACCAAGAGTTGGGTCAAGTTCAAATGACTATTTCAAGTATATTGGTTCAATTGGTTTCAATTAATTTGTTTTAATTTGGATTTAATTTGGATTTTGGCCAATTTGATCCTTTAGGTCAATTTGGGCTAAGTTGACCAATTGATCAATTAACCAAATTAGCTTGATTCATGGCTTGGTTTGGGTTTGGTTGACCATTTAGTATATATTGTAGGCTTTGGTTTCAATTAATTTTGGTCTGATTTAATTTCAAGTTGATTTGACCTTTTAGGTCAAGTTGGGTTCATGGTTAATTGGGTTAGGTTGGATTTAGTTGGCCAATTGGTCAACTTGGGTTCAATTGAGGCTTTGGTCAAGTTTAATAATCAATTTCTAGTGAATTTGAGTCATTGGTTGCAATCAATTTGGTTTAGGTTGTAATTTGGCTAGTTTGGGTTCATATGGTTCATGATTTGACTTGGTCAACAAGCTAGGTTGACTTGATTTTAATTCATGATAATTGATTAACTTTATTATGATCAAAATATGACATGAAGTTTGGATTGACTTAACTTTGATTTGAATTGAATTAAATTTTGTTTCATGTAGGTCAAATTGGCATTTATCCAGCAATTGTTTAATTGGAATGAGCTTGATTCAATTGAACTCATATATGGATTTATGATTGAAATATAAATCCATTTGCAAGTGATCTGAAGTCAAATGGGTTTTGATTCATTTGAGAATTTTGAGTCTAAAGGATGAATATAGGTTTGACTTGGGTTAGCTTGATTTTGATTTGATGATTGAAATTCGTGTTTATATTTGGATTCATGATTGAAGGATTGATTGAATCATGATGAAAAATCAAGGGTTTGGCTTGATTTGAGTTTGATTTAGCTAAGTTCAATGACTTCAAAGGCTTAGGTTGGATTTTGGTTTGAGTTTGAGTTTTGAATTTGGTTTTGGATATTTGAATTTATATTTTTGAATATAAATTAGAATATAAATAGGTTATGAGAAAATTTCATGAATTTGAAGTGATTTGAAGTTGATTTGGGCTTAGTCCTTAAGAGGGAATCAAAGGACTTAGGAAATATTTTGAACTTGGAATTTTAATTTTAGATTTAGTTTGATTGATTTGAATTTATATTTCATTTTTATATGTGAATATAAATGAGAATATAAATGGGTTGTGGGAAAATTTCATGAATTTGAATTGATTTATATTTGATTTGAGCTAAGTCCATAAGATATAATTAAAGGGCTTAGGAAATATTTTTAGAATTTGAATTTGGTTAGATTTCAATCATGGGTTTCAATTATTTGGAATTGATTTATGATTTGAGAAAATCCATTGGGATTGATTTAAGGTTTGTCTGTAGAGTTGAAGTTGAATTGAGTTTGAAGTTTGGTTTGGATTTGGAGTTTGACTTGAAATAGAAGTGATTTGGTTCAGCTATAGGGTGAAGAATTTTCTAACACCCAACATAACCTATTCCTATCTATCTTCTAAGTCTCAGGGTTAGGTTAAGTGTTCACTAATCACTAAAGTGTCTTAAGAACAAGGAACTATTAGTGTCTAAGAGAATTCCTTTCATGGAATGGTTGCATTCTAAAATGAGTCAACAAAGTGCCCAATATTACATCATACGAATACCACATATAGGTGTTATTTAGATGATCACAATACAGAGCAATCCTGACTAATGAAATGGTCTACTCCAAACCCAAGGTGTAGATGGAATAAGCTTATCAATGTGATCTCTACTCATGTCAAAGCATAAAGAGGGAAGGAATATCCACTTGATATAGTATGTGAACCTTTCACTTAAATTCAAATCATCCATTCATAAGGTTTGATTTGATTTGAGTAGATAGGGAGAAATTTGATTTGATTTGTTAGTTACATGTTGGGGAAGAGGGTTGAATTTATTTCAATTTATTGTTTGTTTAATTGTGTTTGTTTACTAATAAAATGCTCTCTTTGAGAGGCAAGTTCAAGTCATCCACATGGGATTGTTAAATCCTTGAATTAGAATTCACTTCAAACTAAAGATTTACATCTCACTAAAGAGAAGTAAAAGATTTGGTTTGGATTGATTGATTATTTTTTGTTTGTTTCATATTTTTTATTTTGGATTTTGAAATGGACCATGGTATGCAATCACTAAACCATGGATAATAATCATTTACCTCAAAAATCTACTAAACACATAAACTAGCCAACCAAGGGATATCTTTTTCACACTATAATAAAGAAAGCATAGTAGACTTACATCCTCCAAAGTAGGGAATAATTGCTAGGATGATCTATTTAGCAATGGTTGAATGCATAGCTCCTTATTGAATGAATGTGACTTAAATACTCAAAGATAGTCAAAATTAATTTCATTTTTTAGTTGTTTTGATGGATTCTATCAATTTATGATGGAATGTACTGAGTAAGGGTCATGGTGGCCTTGGGCTAACTCAGATTTATCAATCCAAAAGAAATAGTCTACCAACCACAAGGTAGGACTAACCAACCAGAGGGATGCCTTTCGGTGTGCAATGGTGAAGTCCAATATACATGCTTGGGATTTTGTGTGGTTTGTTTAGCTAACCTTTATTTTGCAAGTGTTAGCTAGATTTATTTTTCTTTTTCGTGTAAACTTTATAATTATGATTTTAGAATGATTGTTATGGGGATTAGGATAAGCATTGGTCATAAGATCCTATCTTATGCACCCACCTTCCAACCATCTAAAAGAATAAACCAAAGAAGAAAGAAGAAAACAAGAAGAAAGAAGGAAAGAAGAATAAAGAAATGAAGCTTGAAGACCCCCATAATAAATGAATTCATTTTTTAATTGTATTTAATGCTTTTGTAATCCAAGTTGAATAGGGGTAGAGCTCGACTACCCAATTTATTTTGGGGTGGTGTGCGACCATAATGGCCTCTTATTCTTTTGCGATTAGCTTTATAAATTGATTGATAATTTGTTTAACTTGTGCATTAAGTGGCATCTTTTTTCTAATTTCTTCATTGCTTTATGTATGGCCTGGATGTGGATTAGGCTCTTAGAAAAAAATAAATCTTTTACTAAATATAACAATTCAAAACTAAAAATTAAAGAACTCATAACCTCACCTAAAGCTTAGGTTAAAATCAAGATAAAATAATTAGTAACCCCTTAGCTGGATGAGTATTTCTTTTATAACATCATGCACAAATGCATATTATTTTTACTCTTGATTGGAGGGCTTCCACCTTTTTCAGAGAAACTTGGCTTGACCTTTGAGAGCCATGGTGGAAACACACCTCCTCCCTTCTCACTGATTTTGGCCAATAATCTCATTTCTCATGCATTAGACATACGAATCCTATTAGCTAGAGTCAAAATGATTGTCCAAAAATGAAAATAAAATGAAATCTAAATGGCATTAGATTTAGGTCATTTGAAGCATACCCTTACATGATCTAGTCTCTTTAGGAAGTAAGTTTAAGAATTTAGTCTCTTCTAAATAAATAACAGCCTAGCTATATTGCATAAAGCATATGACTTACCTACATAAATTTAAAACCATAGGAGGAGTTAGTTGGTGACCACTCCCAAGTAGTTGTAAGTCCAAGCAGTCGGGTGGTTTGTCCTCTCTTGTGGAGGCAAACCAAATACCCATTTTTTGCCTTAGATTTAGGTTGTGCTTTTGTCCCTCACCAAAGCTCCCTAGATTTAGGTTCTGAGGTTGCTTCTTCGTTTCATGGGCCATAAGCACAAATCTTCACCTCTTAGGCATTTACTTAATCTTATGTTATGGAATCATAAGTCCTAAATTTTTAATGAAAAATTCAACCCAAACAAATTAAATCAATTTTAAAAATGTAAAGCCTAACTATTGTAGAGTTTGAGTTGCTTGCTAGGTTTCCTAGCATCATGGGCATCTCCTACTTATCTCCCTTTTGGCTTCGATAATAACTCCTTCTCTTTGATCAATCTCATTTGATATTCCAAAATTAGCTAAATGATTAACATCCCTACCTATTTAAATCTTCGGAGATAATGATCATTTACCTTAATCGAGAGTATTCTTAAGGGATCCCGTCCCTTAGGATGTAATTAACTATGTGGGCTTGCCCCTATAGGAAACTT
Source organism: Cymbidium sinense (assembly GCA_021442155.1). Classification (NCBI taxonomy): domain Eukaryota; kingdom Viridiplantae; phylum Streptophyta; class Magnoliopsida; order Asparagales; family Orchidaceae; genus Cymbidium; species Cymbidium sinense. The sequence continues at coordinate 183,081,171 of CM038219.1, forward strand.
AATGAACCTGGTTTAAAATAAACCTTACTTTACTTTTCATGTAAAGTGGGGAAGAATCTTTTGCATATGCACATTGTTCCTTAGAGTCCTTGTTGAGGTGATTAGGTCCATTGTAGGGTGGTGACTTCTAGCTTTTGAGATAGTATACCTCTCCTCAATGTTGTATTTGATCACTTTCAATAAGAACATTTGTGGATCTACATGGTGTCCCAATAAGGCGTAATATTTCTATTTTCATTTATCCTCTCTTCATAAAGAGGATAGATGAAGGCGGGAATATTATTTCACTACAGATTTTTTTGGCGACTCCGTAGGGGATGGTTCCTCTCTCCATATTTGGTAAATGATTAATATCTTCAAGCATCGATAGTGGGTTCATACTTTTGTATGAATCTGAGACTATCTTTCTTTTCATTGGCACTTAGCTTATTTCATTCTTAAGTTAAGTTAGCCAACATCCTTAGGTTTTAGGACCACACTCCATGTTGGTCTTAAAACCCCCATTAGGGCTAATGGGTAGAAATAAAAAGATCTAAATAAAAAGAAAACATTTAAATACTTCCTCCTTATCATTTTTTTATGATAAGGAAAGGTTCATTCTAAAATAATAAAGACAAAATAAATCTTTCATAAAAAATTTGCTTTTCAAAAAGCACTCTTTCAAAAATGCAAATAATAAAATATTTTCCACAAAACTTTCTTAAACCACCCTCATCTAACAATTCTCGTAATTGTTACCTATAGGAATTTTCAAAATAAAACTAACAATCTTTTCCAAAAAAAGCACAAATGAACATCTTCCTTCAATTCATTTTGATAAAGATTTCACTTTCAAAATAAAATGAACAATCATCTTTCCAAAAATCGAAATCAAAATTAAAAAAATAAACCTTTCAAAAAGCACACATGAACCTTTCCATTCAATACACTCACACCTATTGAATGAAAGTTTCCTTTTCAAATAAAATTAAATTTTTCAAAAGCACATATGAATATCTTCATTTAATATACTCAAATTTGAATGAAGATTTCATTCAATAAAATAATATCATTTGGAAATCCACTTAAATATATCCCACATAATTAAGTTGGATTTCCCTCTTTCAAAAAGCAATAATCACACACAAAACAAAATTTTCACATTTTCAAAAGTAAGATTGATTTCCATTCATACATACCCAAATTTTTTGAATGGAAGTCTCCTTTTCAAAAATCAAAACTTAGCAATCATATTTTCAAAAATTTAAACACATTTGGAACTTAATTTTAGGATACTCAAATTTGCTAAGTGAAGTCTCCAAATCCAATTTCACAATAAAAAATTTCCAAACACATTTGAAACTTCATTTAGCATACTCAAATTTGCTAAGTGAAGTTCCAAATCCAAAATCAAAAATTTTCAAACACATTTTGGAACTTCATTTAGCATACTCAAATTTTTTAAGTGAAGTCTCCAAGTCTAAAATCAAAAATTTTCAAATATATTTTGAACTTCATTTAGCATACTTAAATTTGCTAAGTGAAGTCTCCAAATTCAAAACCAAAAATTTTTAAGCACCTTTGGAACTTCATTCTTGAGCATACCAAATTTTCTAAAGAAAAGTTTCCATTTTTAAAAACCAAATCAAAAATTTTGAAGACATTTTTTGAAATTTCATTTAGCATACTCAAATTTGCTAAGTGAAATCTTCATTTCACAAAACTAAGTGGAACTTCATCTTTAGCAAACCTTATTTGCTAAAATAAAGTATCCACTTTCAATCAAAAATAAATTAAAACAAAAATGAAACTCATAAGGATTTCCTTAGCATACCCAAATTTGCTAAGGATCCTACTTTTTCAAAAATCAAATATCTAAAATAAATGAAACACCTTAGGATTTTGTTAGCATACCCAAATTAGCTATGAATCCTATTTTCAAAAATCAAGCAAAACACACTTGGGTTCTTCACTTAGCATACCTAAATTTTCTAAGTGGGAATTCCAATTTTTAAAATCAAACAACAATCCAAAAAAAGAAACAATCATTTTTCAAACACTTCACTTAGCATACCCAAATTTTCTAAGTGAGTAAAATTCCAAAATCATCAAATAAAAAACAAAAATCAATTGACCCTTACTTTAACATACCCAAATTTGTTAAAGGAAAGGGTCCTCAAATCTAAATCTAAATTCAAATAAACATGAACCTATGGAAGCATCCTTTAAAAAATATTTGAATCCACCTTTTAACATACCCAAATTTGTTGAAGTTGGATTCATATTCAAAATTCCTCTTTTCAATCAAATTTCTAAATCTTCTCTAAATCCATTTGAACCCACTTAACTCTTCCAAGATGTTGGATGTGGGTTCAAATTTTCAATTCAAATTCAAAATCAATAAAACAAAATCTGATCCTGCTTGTTTCATTCAGATTTGAAATGGCACTTGTTCATAACTTCTTCAATTTTTGAGTCTTTATAGTTGATTTGAAATGGCGGTTTCAGAAATTTGTTTTCACTTTCCCTTGTGGATTTGGATTTGGACAAACCAACTTCCCCAATCATACACATTTATCCACTTTGGATTTGAGGTAAGGATTACATGTGAGGGCACTCCCCTCACTATTGTCAATGACCATGGTGGCGGTGATCATCATTGATTCCATTGACATCTCACTTGAAGAGGAAAGTAGTGGCGGTCCACCCAGCTTTAGTAGTGATAGTAGCATACCAACCCCTAATTTAAGTGCCCATGGTTTCTCCTGACCTCTGAGGGCTAGCACCCTCTCATCAGTACCCTCTAAGGGTAAGGCTCCCCTGATCTCAAGGATTGCCTCCCCTACTTTTGAGTATGGGTTTATCTCTTACTCCTCCCATCGTACCAGAACACAACGAAGGAACAAAAAATGCATGATCAAATGGTATCACACTAAGATTGACTGGGAGATTGAGGCAGCCGCCCATTTAGGTGTTGAGGAGTTCCTATTTTTACTTCACCACTGGTTACATCAAACCAGTTTCATTCTCTCTAGGTCGACAGAGGATGTTGGGATCACATCACCTCCATGGTGGTCATTGATAAGTTACTAGGAGCGGAGGTCTATGCCGACCTTTGATTAGTCTTGCAGGTGGAGCTTATGAGCGTTTAGAGTCAGCTCAATTTGATGAGATCCATCATCCCGTGGTGTGGGAAACATATTCAGAGAGAGGGCGAGAGGCCCATACATTTGCTCACATTACTAGTGAGAGTGGGGTTTGTCGAGTCGCAGCTTTCGCTTGATTTTCAGTCTGCTACGACCACATATAGATATACTTGGGGACCATCATCCAGAGGACAACTCATTCATAGAGAGTAGGTGGTGTCTCCACCACTCACTATGCCATCACCGGTCGGTCATCATCCTCTCCATCAAAGGCCATGAAGGCCATATCGGGAGAAACATACCCGTTGGTGATCGGCTATGGCCAGGGATCTATTCATCTACAGCCTATTGTGTGAGCAACCTCTCCCTTTGACCTTGATGGTGGCGGAGGATGGCGACCCAAGCAGTGGGCATCCCTTCACCAACTCCACCAGTTTAGTAGGACATGGAGATGGTAGCAATCATTATAGATTGAGCAGATGATAGTCCAACTGCACAAATGATAGTGGAACCTCCTAGAAATGTCACCCCTTTCATAATTAGTGATAGTTAGAAGTATGTATCACCTAGCGAGTACAGTCCTGATAAGATTGACTCTCCAGGCGGTGAGGTCGGTGCCTCTCGGTGATAGTGATCATACCGGTCGGCCTAGATCATTTGTTCTGTTTGATCATTCTCTCAAGGAGATAGTAGCACATTATCTTGTAGAGAAGAAGGAGATCTTGGGGTGACGATGAGGAGAAGGTCAGCTTTGATCCCAAAAATGACTTGTTGGGAGACTCAACGGAGTGCATGGTAGATACCGAGGATCCTCTTCTTAAGAGCGAGCCATGGAAGGTGATGAGGTTGATTAGAAGACAACCAATCATCCCAGACACGGTTGAAGAAAGATGATGACAAATAAATGGGATGGCACGATGAGGACTTGTTAACGTTTTGGTACTTTGAAACAAGCCCCAACAGTTCATCCTACTACATACGACATCAATCAGCCTAAGTTAGTGCATGTCTTGGACCCAGCTAAGACCTTACCTCCCATTGAGCAAGGAAGCACTAGCATGTATAGGAAGGTAGTGGAAAGTACCTCCATACATTAGAAAGACATCAGATCCATGGTTGAGCAGTAAGTGAAGGAAGTGTTGGCTCAAGCACGGGGAGGATCATCGGTTCCAAATGGTAGACCCTACCCAGAGGAATTCGATGCAATCCAATATCCCAAGGGTTTCATGCCACCTTCTTCAAAAGCTTTGATGGCGGAAAAGATAACACATAGCACACTTGCTAATTTTTGCAACAGGTGGCGTGACGCTTTGCTTTGCCTCTTGAGTAAGGGGTTGCTTTTGATTGGTATGTTGAACTGCCCAATGGTTCAGTAAAGATATTTGCTGAGTTAGAGTAACTCTTTATCAAGAGGTTTGCTAGAGCTCAGTAAAGGTTTACTGTAGGTGATCTTGTTGTAGCACAACAACACCCAGGTGAGTCCCTTGTTGATTATATTCTTTGATGGTGTAACTTGAGTATGAAATGTGAGCCACAACTGTCTGAGCATCATGCCATTGAAATTCTTTTAAAGAATATCCATGGCCTGGTCATCTTCATGCTTAAGGGATTCATTATCAAGACATTTGAGAAGCTAATTAACAAGGTGACTAATCTACAAGGAGAGGCCAAATAGTTGCCTTTTCAAGATCAATTCCCTAAAGCAAAGACACAAAAGGTCTATGAGAAGAAGAGTGAGGAGCGGTGATGTGATAGATGGGGAAGCATCCACTAGAGATCGGTCAGAGACCATGACCTCAGCCTCCACCTCTTTTGCCACACCAGGTAGCCCTACCGACCTCCACAACCTCCATGGCCCGCCACCGCCTCACCATATCACCAGCGACGGCACACATACCCACAGTAGCTATGGTCCACTACTCTTTTAGATAAGCATAATAAACCTTATTCATTTAAGAGGGAGGTCAGAAGATCTTTAAGAATCTCTTAAAGAAGCCTTTTCACAGCCTAGGAGAGGAAGTAGGCAAAAGTCATGATCCAAACTTTTGCCCTACCACCATATGCTAGGCCATGTTTTGGAGGATTGCTTCACATTATTGGATAGAACATAGCTTCAAGGCAGTGTTGTAGTTATCCCAAAGGAATACCTTGTGGAACAACCATCTAGTTCCATTAGGGTAATCCTTGGGGATACATGTGATCCTTCCAAAACCAAAGAAGGTTGGGATATTTTTTTATCCAAAACCTCTAAGAAGATCATCCAGAAGATCAAGAAGCTTTCCTGCGTGATCGGCTCAAACCTCCAACATCAAGGAAGGTTTGCAAGTTGCATCAACTCTCAAAAAGGGGGAGCTCAGTGAGCGGCATGTGTTGACAGGGATAGCCATTAGCAACCGATTAAGTCCAGCCTCTAGCCTACAGTTGTAGCTTCCACATTGTCAACTTCTTCCACTTTAACTAGCTCTTCTTCTTATACTAGTAGAACTCTTATATTTGTAGATAAGGGCATCAAATCCCTTACCCCACTCACTTTACTTGATTTCTAAGAAATTGAAGAATAAAGCTAGTTTGAATTACAACTGTGTCACTTTTGATGGGTTGTCTTCTTCTATTCCCAATGATAACTCTTCAAGTCAAAATAACTATAACAATTTTGATCTTCCCCTTTCTGATTCAGAGTTGGACTTTCCTACTCTCAATACTAAGGGTTCACCTCTTGAGATAGACTTGGAATCATCCAATTATGAGGGTCCCATAGGAGAAGGTGTAGGTGAGCCTGATGTGCAGGTAGAACCTTCCATTACCTGCCACAAGAGATCACCGAAGTCAACCTCCATAGTGGAAAGGTTCTACCTCCTAGGGTAGCACCTCAAGATAGAGGGAAACAAGTCATTGGTATAGAGGATCAGAAGCCCCTCCACAGGATGCTCCACCCTTGGATATGCTTGTGGAGGATCATAAGGTGGACTACAATCCTCTCTTAAGAAAGTTACATCTAAGCTAAGCATATGATGCCTTGTCTTATCCAAAGAGATGAGGGAATCATTAATCAAGGCTCTCCTTGATCAGATATGCTTAGCTCGGTTGATATATTGGTGAGGAGGCACATTATACAAAGAAGGATCACCTTCATATGAAGACCTTCTTTTGGGGACTTGGAGCACAACCGTCCTCTACATCATAACACATGGAAGATTAGACTTGCCAGTTCTCATGGATCCAGTGCATCGGTGAACATTATGAGTCTAAAGACCTTGCCTATTTGAGGATCAACATCTCCACACTCTGAGGAGATCGGATGATGTTGAGAGGATTCAATGAACAAGGTGAGCGGGCTTTAGGTTCTATAGTGTTACCTTTGGAGATAGGTGATTGGAAGATTGAAGCCAAGTTTTACATCATTGATTCGAATACTTCATTCAATGCTTTGCTTTGTGGGCCTTGGATACATACAGATCATTCCATCCTCCCTCCATCAATGCATCAAGTTTAGAAAAGATGGGATTGAATACCATGTCAATGGAGATGAAAAGCCATTTTCAGTTAAAGAGGTTGAGATTTATGAGGATGCGACCTACTATCTTCCTCAAAATACCCTTTCTCATGAACTTGGACAAAATTCAAATTCAAAAGAAAAGCAAAAGAAAATGAAGAAAAAGAAAAGAAAAATGAAAATCCAAGTGAACAAGAAAGGGAATTGAAGAAGAAATAGATCATATCACATTTCCACCCACAGTTCATTCCATCATATGGACATGTGGGTAGGATGGCTCAACCTCCATGGAGGTAGAAGTAGAAGAGCGAGTTCAAGGTGGAAGACCCCTAGTTGGCCATCGATAAGAGGTCATGTTAGTTCATAAGGTACCCTACTATTCACATAGACTTGGAATCAAGCTGAGGATGAGTCTAATGTGATTAGTATACCCGAACCCTCTAAGTGTTCCATTGGAGGTGACTTTTGATCAGCAGAGATGAAGAGCCTCGGACAAAGCAAAGTATTCGAATAAGGTATATGTGAAACTATTAGGCAGCAGATGGGAACCTTAGCTCTAACCTTACTTACATCTCAGAAAGTTGAAGGTTTGGTAGTTAAGAAAATCCCTAAGTCTTCCAATAACATGAAGTAAAAGAAATTCTTTTTGGGATCATCATCCTCAAGTCCTAAAGTCGATGTAGAACTTGAGAAGAATACTTTTAAAGAATTAATGGAATTACCATTTAACTTTTACTCGCCTTGTGTTCATAATCTTGTACAGAAAGGTTTAGTTCCTCATACATGGTCCAAGCATAGGTTAGAGTACTTTGAAAAGCTATGGAACAATACAGGTAGGGTAGCATAATCAAGAGCATGACTTGGATTAAGTACAGTGGGTCTAGTCGATGACGACGATTACTACTTTGTTGTTACTAATTATTTGGAGTTTGATAGGTTCTTCTCATACAACACCAATTCCTATGAGAATGTGTGTTTAGAAATCTCAGATGATCCAGATGATCTCCAAATCAAAGAGGCACTGCCAGAGTTTGAAGAGGATATTCATTCAACAATAGATATGCTTAAAGAAATCAACCTCAGGACAGAAGCATACAGTAGTTCATTAATTTCTTTTTTAGTTATTTTGATGGATCCTATTGGTTTACGATGGACTGTACTGAGTCACAGTGGCCTTAGGCTAACTCAAATTTATTAATCCAAAGGGAATAGTCTACCAACCACAAGGTAGGACTAACCAGCCAAAGGGATGCCTTTCAGTGTGTAATGGTCAAGTCCTAAGAAGAAAGTGCAGGGACTCACATCTTCTAGAAATAAGAAACCACTGGGTGATTGGTTGGCAAGGCAACAGATCGAACTCAACCTAGGGCTGACTATTGAGTGAATGCCACTAGGGGACTTAAATTAGCTCAAATATAGTCAAAGATTAATTTTATTTTTAGATTTGTTTTGATGGATTCCGTTGGTTTACAATGGATCATATTGAGAAGGAGCTTATATTAGCTTAGACCTATCTCAGATTTGCTGAACTAAAGGGAGTAGCTTCCCGGCCGATGGGAGAACTATCCACTAAAGGAGTGTCTTTCGGTAATGATCAATTTGAGGGAAGAAAGCTTGGGGACTCACATCTTCCACTACAAGAGACCACTGGGGTGATCGATGGTTTTGGGCAATAAATCGAGCAAGACCTAGGGCTGCCTGTTAGTTTATGATAGTCATGCTAGGAAGAATACATCATAGTCTTACATCTTCCATAATGAATTGGGGTAATGCAAAATAGATTGAACCCAATAAGGGTGACTCGAGTGAGTCTTGACCCAAGGATTTATCTCAACTCAAATAGTCAGACAAATCTTTTAGGGAGTTCTGCTGACACTACCCTAAAGATAGGATGCCCTCTTGGGAAAAGGGGCCCATTTGGTGGCTTTAATTCTTAATCCACAAGCGAATTTATTATTTATTTTGTTTATTTATTTATCATGGACCTGTTGGTTTTGCAAGGATCAAGCTTATATCGACTAGACCTATCTCAGATTTAATAAACAAAGGGAGAATCTATGCATCCGTTGAATAAATTCTCCAACCACAAGGGTGGTTACTAGGAAAGGGGGACTGTCTAATCCAAAAGTAACCCGGGTAATGCCTAAATAGGGTTGCAAATGACATGATATAAGTAGAATGCCCACAGGGAGAGAAGCCACTAAGGGGTTGATCCAAAACCCTGTAGAAGATGACATTGCTAGTCATATATCAAATAGGTATTCATTGGAAAACTCAAGGAGAAAGTATGGGGACTCACATCTGCCAAGAGTGGTGTGTCCATCGAGTGAGTCACTGTTAGCATAGCGAACATCAACCAACCTAAGGTGCCCATCGGTTTGCAACAATCAGCCTAGGAAGAAAGCTCAAGGACTCACATCCTCCATAGCGTGATTCTTTGGGATAGTCCTTCTCGACAGGTGGTATCCGACCTAGGGTGACTACAGAGTGTATGCCACTGGAGGACTTATATCAACTCAAATGTAGTCAAGAGAAAAGGAGCCTCTCGGGGACTTATCCTAAACCTTAAATATACTCAACCTAGTTAGATCATGATGATTAGTTCAAGAAGAAATCTTAGGGACTCACATCTTCTTAAACAAAATCAACATGAGGTAGCTTACTAGCTAGGTAGTAAAGTCTACCATACTAACGAGGCGCTCATTGGTTTGCAATGGTCTGTGGAGAATAAATTCTTATAAGAGCAGTTGCCTGTTAAATCTATTTGGAGAAATGAATTAGACAAGACCTATAAAAATCCATCTTTTTAAGATGCCACACAGATCCACAGATGTACTTATTTAGGTGATCGAGTACGTCATCAAGGAATAGTGTATTTTATCACAAGATAGAAGACACTACCCCTTTAATGGACCTAATCACCTTGATAAGGACCCCTAAGGATGATGGGTCTGCATATGTATGAGAGATTCTTCCCCTACTTTACATGGAAAAGTAAAGTAGGGTTTATTTTAAAATGGGTTCATTAAGTTCCCTACAAGGGCAAGCCTCCATAGTTAATTACATCCTAAGGAATGGGGATTCCTTAGAAAAACTCTTGATTAAGGTAAATGATCATTATGTTTGAACATTGCAATGGAAAAGGACTATCAATCGATTGGTTTTATTTTTGAAGATCAAATGAGATTGATCAAAAGAGGGAGTTATTATTAAATCCAAAATGGAAGATAAGTAGGAGATACTCACGATGCTAGGAAACCTAGCGAGCATCTCAAACTATCCTATAGTTGGGATTTATATTTTTGAAATTGATTTAGTTTATTTGAGTTGCATTTTTCATTAGAAATTTAGGACTTATGATTCCTTAACACAAGATTAAGGAAATTCCTAAGAAGTGAGGAATTAAGCTTAGGGCCCACAAATGGGAGAAGCAACCTCAGAACCTAAATCTAGGGAGCTTTGGCGAGGGCTGAAAGTGCTACCTAAATCTATGGCAAAAAAAAAGGGTAATTGGTTTGCCTCCACAAGAGTGGACAAACCACCCAATAGCTTGGACTTACAATCACTTGGGGGTGGCCGCCAACTAATTTCTTTTATGATTTTAAATATATGTAGGTAAGTCATTATGCTTATGCAAGATAGCTAGGTTGTTATTTATTTAGAAAGAGACTAAGTCCTTAGAACTCACTCCATAAAGAGACTATATCATGTAAAGGTACCTGCTTCAAATGATCTAAATCTAATGCAATTCAAATTTCATTTTATTTTTATTTTGAACATTTATTTTGACTCAAGCTAATAGGATTTATATGACTGATGCATGAGAAAGAAGATTATTGGCCAAAATTAGAGAGGGGGAGGAGGTGAGTTTCCACCATGGATCTCAAAGGTCAAGCCAAGTTCCTCTGGAAAAGGTGAAAGCTCTCCAATCAAGAGTGAAAGTTGATGCATTTGTGTATGATATTACAAAAGAAATGCTCATCCAGCTAAGGGGATGCTAATTCTTTTATCTTAATTTTAAACCTATGCTTTAGGTGAGGTAATGAGTTATTTAATTTTTTATTTGAGTTATTAATTTTGGTAAAAGATTTATTTTTTTCTAAAGAGCCTAATCCACATCCAGGCCATACATAAAGCAGGGAAGAAATTAGGAAAATCATGCCACTTAATGCATAAGCTAAACAAATCATCAATCAATTTATAAAGATAATTGCAAAAAGAATAAAAGGCCATTGTGGTCGGGTACCACTGCACAAACTCGAAAATATCAAATGTGGGTAGCCGAGCTCTACCCTTATACAACTCGGATTATAAATGAATTAAATTACAATTAAGCAAGTAATTCATTGTTATGGGGGTCTTCAAGTTTCATTCTTCTTTCTTCTTCTTTTCTTCTTCTTTCTTCTTTAGATTCCTTCTTTTAGATAGTTGGAAGGTAGATGCTCCAAGGCTTCACATGGTGCATAAGATAGGATCTTATGACCAATGCTCATCATAATCCCCATAACAATCATTCCAAAATCCTAATTGCAAGAATTTACATGAAAGAAAAAAAAGTGGAAATCTAACTAACACCAAATAAAGGTTAGCTAAAACAAATCACACAAATCCAAGCATGTATATTGGACTTATCACCCACATGGGTGACTAAGTGTACTTGTTGGATTATGCTTAGGTATAAAGCACACCGCAAGTAAAACATTTATATTTTTATTTATGATAGCACCCTTTTACAATTCCCTGAAAAGAATAGTTACTAAGCGTCCACCATTCATTATCTGACATAACATCAGTCTAAAACATATATCACAAACATCAAACCTTGCAAACCTAACTAAAGTAGAAGTGGTGACTTAGGCTAATGTGTGTGCTTTGAAGGTTTGTGGGTATGCTTAGCTATGGCTTTATGTTTAAATTTTCTAAGTGTGAAAACATGTTCAACTTAGAGGTTTCATTTAAGTTATTTAATTATTTTGGGTTGATTTTATTTCTATGTTTTGATTTGGTTTAAGGATCTATAATTAATTACTAAGTTATGAGAGGAAAGAGAGACAACTTCTCTTTCCTTCCCTAACCTAAGTAATTTTCTAAAGTAGATTCACATTTTAGTTTTGTTTAAGTGAATGTGTTAATTAAATCTTTTAATTAATCCTATGTTTAGATGAACTCTATACAAACCTATTCAAAAATAAAGATATTTTAAGATTAAATAAATGAACCAAAATTCACATAACACGCATTACTTCATTTCTTTCCCAACATATATAACATGCATATGGATAGACCCTAGGCATATCTATACATACAAATGAGAGTATTTTACACACTTTATGATGCATGCTAAGTAATCCATTTAAGGAAATTTAAAAGTTGAATATGCATGATTTTTCTTAAGTAGAAAAGGGTTTCTTTATCCAAATTTTTCATGAAAGTAAAGAAAGGCATAAGTGAGTACAAATTTAACCAGGAGGTGTAAGGTACAAGACCTACTTAGGGCTACTTAAAGTCTCCTTTGGTTGTCAGACTAATATACCACTTTCTAAATACAAACATGTGTATAAAAGAAATGAAATGGAAAAGAAGAATGCAAAAGTTGTATTAATGGATTCATTTTTGTTTATGCAATTTATGTATGCAAGTATAGGTAACCCTCTTGGTAGAATATAGATGAATAGGATATGGAATTAAGTGAGTGTTAGGTTCTTTTCAAATGAACCATACACTCACAAAATTTATTCAAAACTATACCAACATAAAGAAAGGAAACCTATGCTATACCTTTATATTCTTTCACATGCAAGCTTATAATTAAAGTATAAGTAATACTTTCATTTGATATTTAATTTATATGTTTTGAAAATAATTTAGATTTAGTAGTGATAATAGCCATTCATATTTTACTTTAGCACACATGCAAATTTGACATAAAAAAATAATTTCATTTTAAATTTGAATTTTAAAATATGGCATGAAATCACATGAAATATTTTAACATGTTGGGAAAGATTTAAAGTAATGAAAGCATGTAAACAAGTTCACTTCACTTAAATCCTAAAGACATACTTGTAGAATAAGAAACTTTAAAATAAATCAAAGTGAATTTAATGTGATTTTTGTTTAGTTTGGAGTTTGATTTAATTTTGAAAAGGTGAGATGAGATTATTGTTCTTAACCCATTCCCATATGTGTTTGATATTTTTGTTTAATTTTTTGATAATTAGATCCATTTTTATGCATTAATGAGGTTAAGATATGAATTAAGTAACTTAATTAACCAAATAGTTATAAGCCAATGAGATGACATAAAAACTTACAAGGAATTTAAACTTGCAATGCACCTAATAAGAAAAAGGCCTAATGCAATTTGGCTCACAATTAAAGTTAATTAAGCTAAGGTTTAGCTTAAGTAATTTCAAAACACCCTTTCATACTATGAATTGGGTTTGATTTCTTAATTGAACTTAGGCTATTAAACACCTAAGCATCTACCCAAAGTAGATTAATTAAGTTCTAGAACTTTTTTTTAATTTTTTAGATTAATTAAGGATAATTAAATTAACCCTTAATTAAGAGATTAAGGAGAAGAAAAGGGGTTTAGAATGCAGGAAATACCCCAAAATTATTTTCTAAACTTCTATACTTGATCTAACCTTAATCAATAATCATGAAACCACTAATCATACCTAATTATACTTAATTACATAAGAGTAATTAAGAAATCCATATGTAATTCTATAAGCCAATAAATCCCAAGAAAATTAGAGGTAGAAGTCATCCCAAATACCCAAGAAGTTTGGGATTAGGCTTAATTAAAAGTAATTAGCAAAATAGAGTTTCCAATAAAACCCAAAATTAGAGATAACTATAATTTAAAACCCATTGGAATTAAGTTTAAAATATTCTAGGTTGAATTATCTTTCCATAGGATTTTATTTCATGTTTTTCTAAATTTTCTAGAGAGAGTTTTAAATTTTAGAAGATCCCTAGGTTAATTAGAATTAATTAAAACATTTGAACTAATCTTATAGCTCATGGCGCGACATGTGGCGGTGGCGGTCAGCACACTTTACACGCATCACACCATGAGGGATTCACTTAAATATGAAATCCAAAATGGTGGCTGGCAGTGGATGCGGTTTGATCTCAACCATTCGATCAAAGATCGGACGTCCAAAGATCTCCTCATAATTTTAAAACAGATAAGAGATTTCTAAACATGGGAATTATGATTGTCCATCCAAAATGCGGATGGATGGTGAGATCTCAGTTCTTCCCTTGATCAATAGACGTCCATGATCAAGGGAAGATCAGCTCGATTGAATTCAATCCAAACTCAACCCACACCATCTAAAGCTAAAGCGGCACATCCAATGGTCAAAATCCATGGGATTAAAATTTCTTTCACAAAGTTCACACCACATTGAGTTTAATGGTTGAAAATCCCATACCTTGTCAGGTGATCAGCTCGATTCCTGGAGAAGCTTTGTGCGAAGCCTTCTTGAAGTTTTTGAGCACTTGAGGTTGAGTGGATTGGTATATGGACCTCTCCTTAGCTTAACTTGCTTTGATCAATTAGGTTTCCTTTTCCTTTGGGAACTTGAGCTTAGGTGCACTCAACTTGCCTCTGATGGGTATGCAAAATTGAATTGAAATTGAGTGAAGAGGGCTCTTCAATAGACCTCCCTATTTTTAAACTCTAAATGAGAAATGGGTTTTCTCCTAGGGTTCTTAGCTTCAATTGATGAGTTAGAATTGAAATGAATTTAGAGTATATCTCCCCTTGAAGGATCGGATGGCCATCCTTTCACTTGTCATTTTATCAATTGATTGGAGTGGGTTGTTTGAGAGGGTGCACATGGTTGGTTTGAGCCAAGGATGGATTGCCTCCCATGTGCTTGAATTTGAGTGGGAGAGGATTTTGAATTTGGGTTTTGACCCATGGGGTGGGTTTGGTCATGGGACCATGGGCTAACCCAAACCCATTGGGTTTGGGTGCACCACTTTCATTAGGTCCCCTTGAGCTTTTTAGGAAGCCTCAAGTGATATGAAGAGGGTATGACCAAATTACCCATGGATTAAGCCAAAATTTGTTCTATGGGTAGGGGTAGATGGTCATTTTTGCTGATTTTCACTTTGGATATGTTGGGTATGTGGAGATTTGGCCAAGTTTCATGAGATTTGGAATTCATTTGATAGGGTTTGGCTCATGTTGACCCATTTAGGTCAAAATGGGTCAACTTGGTTCAAGTTGACCAATTGGTCAAATTGGGTCAAACCAAGGGTTGGGTCAAGTTCATATGACCATTTGAAATGTTTTGGTGGCTTTGGTTTGATTCAATTTGGTATAGTTTTGAATTTGGCTCATATGACTTCATTTAGGTCAAATGGGTTAAGCTGACCTATTTGACCCATTTGACCTATTTGGTAGGTCAAGGATGGTTTAGGTTTGGTTAGTCATATGGAGTGGATTGGTATCTTTGTTTCCAATCAATTTTGGTTAAGTTCAAATTTGGCTCAACATGACCCCTTTAGGTCATGTTGGGTCTAAGGTCAATTGGGCTAGGTTGGGTCTAGTTGGCCAATTGAGGCTTTGGTCAAGTTCCACAAGTGATTTGGAATGGACTTGACCCATTGGTTTCAATCAATTTGGCTTAGATCAAGTTTTGACACATTTTGACCCTTTAGGTCAAAATGGGTCAACTTGGGTCAAGTGGCCAATTAGGCTAGGTTAGGCTCAAATGTTGGCTTGGTCAAAGCTTGATTTGAACTTGAACTTGATTGAAATATAAATCCATTTACAAGTAGTTTGAAGTCAAATGAATTTTGATCCATTTGATAATTTCATATTCAAAGGAAGAATATGAAAGGCTTTAGGGTTTGACTTTTGACTTGGGTTTTGATTGTTTGATTGAAGTTTAGATTTATATTTGGACTCATGATTGTAGGGTTGATTGAATCATGAGAGAAAATCAAGAGTTTGGCTTGATTTGAAACTGATTTGGCTAAGTTCAAGATTTTTACTTGAAAGACTTAGATTTGATTTTGAGTTGATTTGAGTTTGATTTTTTTGGATTAGGTTTTGATTATTTGAATTTATATTTCATTTATATATATAAATATAAATGAGAATATAAATGTATTATGAAAAAATTTCAAGGGTTTGAAATGATTTGATCATGATTTAGGCTAAGTCCATTAAGAGGGATTTAAAGGACAAAGGAAATTTTGATGGAGTTTGAAGTTGAATTTTTGAATTCAGTTTGATTGATTTAGATTTATATTTCATTTATATATGTGAATATAAATGAGAATATAAGAGAATTATGAGAAAATCTCATGAATTTGAGTTAGTTTGATTATGGTTTTGGATAAGTCCTTTAATGGAACATTAAAGGACATAGGAAATTTTTAAATTGGAAATTTAATTTTATAATTTGATTTGATTGATTTATATTTATATTTCATTTATATATGTGAATATAAATGAGATTATAAATGAGTTTTAAGAAAATTCCATGAGTTTGAATAGGTTTGATCAAGATTTTGGATAAGTCCTTTAATGGAACATTAAGGGACTTACGAAATTTTTAAATTGGAAATTTAATTTGAGGATTTGATTTGATTGATTTATATCTATATTTCATTTATATATGTGAATATAAATTAGAATATAAATGAGTTATGAGAAAAAAAAAGAGTGTACTTAAGGGAAGGTTTAGATCATAATTTTGGTTTAGATCATATGTGAATTTAAATTAGAATATATATGTGAATATAAATGAATTATGAGAAAATCTCAAAGATTTGATTTGGTTTATATCATAATTTTGGTTAAGTCCTTAAGGGAAGGTTAAGGACTTAGGCAAAATTTGGACTTAGGAATATTTTTGATGGATTTTGATCATGGGTTTCAATCATAGATTTCAATCATGGATTTTAATCATGTATTTCAATCAAGGAGTTGATTTGAGTTTAGATAAAATCAAATGTAATTGATTTATAGTTTGACTTGAAAGAAGGAATGTGAGGAATGGTTTAAGCTAAGGGTAGGAAATTTTCCTAACACCCATAAGGCATGACCTATTCCTTTGGCTAACTATTCTAAGTCTCTAGGGCTAGGTTGAGTGTCCACCTAATCACTAGATGTGTTTTAAGGCTAAGGAACTCTTAAAGTATAAGAGGAGTCATGTGTCTAAGATGGAGGGGTTGAGAGCTCATTCTAAAACCTGGGTGACATACCGAGGTAGCATGTGAGCGACCTAGCAACCTAATGAGTGAGTGCTACAAAGGGTTTGCTCCCACATCAGAGTAGCCCGAGATAAAAGATATGCATTTATTTTTGTGCTTATATTAAAGGGAATAGAATGCCTCTCAGGTTCTCTTACACCTACCTAAAACACACTGGGGATTTGGATGAAATGGTGCCATGGATGGCAGCTAGGATTCCCACCAAGAAAGGATGCCGCTTGAGTTCTCTCACACTAAACTTTATTGCGCTAATCGAAATAGGATGCCTCTTGGGTTCTCTCACACCTATTCTAGTAGCGCTAGGAAATGTGTTTAATTTATGTTTGTGTTGTGAAGAAGGATATGATGCCTCTTGGGTTCTCATACTCCTAACATAAACACGTCATGGCAGATTCGCAAGACAAGCAAACAACGCTTGGAACAAAGGAAAGATTTTGATAAATTAGAATGAAATTTTTGTTGATTGATAGAATTATTTTTAAACATGATTTTTATGGTAATAGTTCTTCAGATAGAGCCCCTTAATTGGATGCATCGGGTGTTCCCCTTTACAATCAATAAGTTGATAAGATCCTCCTTGGTAGGTCTTCTCTATGACAAAGGGGCCTTTCCAAGTGGGTTCAAACTTGCCTCCCATCTTTTGATGAGCAACAGTTGGTCTCCTTAGAATAAGGACAAGCTCTCCTACTTCGAAAGATCTAGGGCAGACCAAATCATTGTGAGCTTGAATCATTCGAGGTTTTGGTAGTCGCCTCCTACCATAGTGGTTTAAGCGCTTTCCATCCTTCAAAGCACCAAAGTAGGCTTTTCAACGAAGTAGAATCTTGATTTGGAAAGTTTTGAGGTAGATTAACTTTGAAAGAGTTTGAACCATCCATATTCATTGTTGATTAAAGTCTTTCTTTTCTTGGGTTGAACCTTGGAGGCTGCAGCTTTGATGTCACTTCAATTTCTTTTGGATCCATCTTTGTTATCCCATGATGCTTTACTACAAGCCTTAGAGACTCCCCCAAAGTAATTCTAATTGTATGATCAAGGGATTCAACTTTTGACTGTAGCGTCATAACCAATTGAAGACAACTACTCAGATCATAAAGGTGGCCATCCTTTTTCCTAGTGATTAAAGAAAAGCATGACCTTATAGCAGTAAACTCGAATGGAAATGATAAGTGCAAATGACTTCTCATCCTCTGGCATCATTCGACCCATCCATGAATGAGGAGACCGCATGCAAGGAGATTATATTTGCTATAGAATTTGAAGTAGGCAATGTGGATGCCTAATTGAAATTTTATGAATCGGCGCATGTGAAAATTTGAATATCTTTCATTTTTGACTGGGAATGATAGTATCTTTCTTCTGTAATAAGGTTGACTTTGAACTTTGATCTTCTTCTTGATGCAAATGTTGGCCTCAAAAGTTTGCAAAGTGGGAAGGGTAATAGGTTCAATTGAGTTTGTAGACTGCTTACCTTTAGAGATGTATTTGGCACTTCATTATGATCTTAAGTAAAGCAGCCTTTAAAATACAAATGTAACCTAACCAAGTCATTGGTATTTTCTTTTCTGATCTTATATATGGATGTTGGGAGGGTGGTGGACTACCTTTATGTTCTGAGGTTAATCTCTTAAAACTCATTAATTGAAGATTTAATTTTCTTCTCAACTTCAGAGTGCATCCCCTACTTGAGAGTCTTCAGAATTCTTTAAGCAAAGTAGGTAGACTAGGCAAAAGATGATCTTATTGCTCATTTTAAAGGTTTGTCTATAATTACTTAATCTTCTTTTGAATTTGAAGAAAGAGATATGAAGTGGAAATTTTATATCTCATAATACATATATGTCTTTTTTTTGTTAGAGGTTAGGAGAAACCCTTAACTTCCAATCCTATAATAATATCATGAGATAGTAGAATCAGAGTCAACGTTTCTAGTCATATCATACATGAATCATCCTTTTAGATCTTTCTATTTTATTGCTATCTCCTCCAAAGACTTGTCGAAAGTAAACTCAAAACTTATTTTATATATTTTTTATTTACACCTCGTACACATGATTCATCTTTTGGATTCCAAATCAATGTGCATTACTGGTGCTCTACCTTTTCTTTTTTCTTCATTCCTTTCTCTTTTAATTTCATTTTTCTTTTCTCTTTTCTCTTTTTATTTATTATTATTATTTTTTCTTTTTTTTTCTTTTGAGTCTTAGTTTGTATTGTGTTCTTTGGAGGAGATTGCTTGTCTTTCTTTTCCCTAAGATGTTCTATGTTGAGTATGACTTGAGAAGGTTGCCACTAACTGAGCAAAGAAGAATCAGGTTAAGCTCTGACCGAACACTTCTCTTTCTCCTTTCAAATAGCTTGAGATCTTCAGATTAACCGTCAGAACAATTTGGTGTACTTATTTTGGATTGTAAGGTGTATTTTAGGAAGGATTTAGAATTTAATTATTTCCAACAATTGGTTTGCTTCTTCTTATGGTGTTGATCAAAGTGGTAAGACCCTGCCACTATAATTATTGGTTTCTGTGATATCTTCTAAAAGAGATGTACAATTGAAGTCTACCTACTCTTTTGTAGTGCCCAAGGTTTCTTCTATTGGATTTGATGAATCTAACTCTTTGTTGATAGTGACACCCCGAAAGTTTTAGAATGGGAGTGTTTGTACTCAAGTTGGAATCCTTGAAGACATCAAGTCCATCGATACCACTATTTTATGGATCACGATCATCATTGTGATTATCATTTTGAGAGTTTTCTTCTTTTGGAAATTAGGATTCAAGTTATTTGAGTCATACTTATCTGGAATGGATAAGATATATTTATAAATCCTATAATCTTGTTCTTGGCTCTTGAAGGAACTTTTCTCTTTCCTTGATGAGGGAAACTTAATCGACAGGTCAAGGTGGGAAGTGGCTTCTTGCCCGCCACCTCCCTCTCCACCGCCGTGAGAGCTGGAATCTCAGATATTGTTGAAAAGAACTATATGCCTTCAACATTGTTGCTTTGAATTATTAACTTGATTTGATTGTTGGGTTGGAACCCTCACTAAACAACTTTAGGTATGTTAAATGGGGCTCCAAATATTGGAGACATCTTGAATTTCTAGAGGTGAGACCTCAAATTTGATTTAAGTTTAGAACCCTCATTCAACAAATTTGGGTATGTTGAATAGGGTTTAAAGATTTTTGAGTTTAGGATCCATTTTCAAACAAATTTGGTGTATGTCAAAAAATGGGTTCAAATATTTTGAAAGGATTGATGCTTCCATTAATTTATATTTGAATTTTATTTTTGTGTTTTGAGTACCCTTTATTTAATAAATTTGAGTATGTTAAAATAAAGGGTCAATTGATTTGTGATTTTGAAATTTACTCACTAAGCAAATTTGGGTATGCTAAGTGAGGTGTTTGAAAACACATTTCTTCTTCTTGTTTGCATGTTTGTGAATCATGTGTGAATTTGAGGCTGGAATCTTCACTTAGCAAATTTGGGTATGCTAAATGAAGAATCCAAATGTTTTGTTATTTTTGAAAATGAGGACCTTTACTTAGAAAATTTAGGTTTGCTAAGTAAAGGATCCAATGTGATTTATTTTGTTCTCTTGATTTTTTTTGGAAAGAGGATTTTTGCTTAGCAAATTTAGGTGTGCTAAATAAGAGATCCAAGTGTGCTTTTGTTGAAAAGAGGATTCTTAGCAAATTTAGGTATGCTAAGAAAATCCAAATGTATTTCATTTTGATTATTTTGAAGATAAGATCCATAGAAAATTTAGATATGCTAAGGAAATTCAAATATGGTTTGTTTTGACTTTTGTTGATTTTTGAAAAGGGAATCTTAGCTATGATTTAAAAAGAAATCCAAGTGTGTTTCATTATTTTGATTTTTTTTGTTTGAAAGGATCATAGCAAATTTAGGTATCTTTGAAATCCTAATGCATTTTGATTTTGAAAAAAAGAGGATTTTCACTTAGCAAATTTGGGTATGCTAAATGAAAGATCCAAATGTTATTTCATTTTTGAAAAGGAGGATTTTCACTTATCAAATTTGGGCATGCTAAATGAAGGATCCAAATATTGTTTTAATTTTGGAAAGATGATTGTTATTTTTGATTTAAAATTAAAAACTTTCATTCAATAAATTTGAGCATATTTAATGGAAGTGTTCATTTATGCTTTTGGAAAATGTGATTGTTGATTTTGATTGAAAATAAAACCTTCATTCAATAAATTTGAGTATATTGAATGAAAGTGTTCATTGTGCTTTTGGAAAATGATTGTTGATTTTGATTGAAAATGAAAACCTTCATTAAATAAATTTGAGTATATTGAATGAAAGTGCTCATTTGTGCTTTTGGAAAATTTGACTTTTGATTTTTGATTGAAAATGAAAACTTTCATTCAATAAATTTGAGGATATTGAATGGAAGTTTTCATTTGTGTTTTTGGAAAATGTGATTGTTGCTTTTGATTGAAAATAAAAACTTTCATTCAATAAATTTGAGTATATTGAATGAAAGTGTTCATTTGTGCTTTTGAAAAATGTGATTGTTGATTTTGATTGAAAATGAAAACCTTCATTCAATAAATTTGAGTATATTGAATGAAAGTGTTCATTTATGTTCTTAATTTGACTTTTGATTTTGATTGAAAATGAAAACTTTAACACTTTGTATATATATGAACTTGTTTGCTTTGGAAAATGTGATTGTTGATTATGATTGAAAATGAAAATCTTCATTCAATAAATTTGTATATTGAATGAATTCATTATGAAAATGTGATTTTGATTTTGATTTTGGAAAATTGAAGTCCTCATTTAATAAAGTGAATAAGGAAGTTCACTTGTGCATTTTGAAAAATGATTTTGGATTTTATTTTTTTAAAGATCCTACATATAAATCATGAAGATTGTTAGATGAGGTTGGTTTGCAAAAATTTATGAAAATATTTTATTATGTATATTGAAAAGTGCTTTTTTGAAAGATGATGTTTTAAAAGGATTTATTCTTTCTTTATTTTTGGAATGAACCTTTTCTTACCATAGAAATAGTAAGGAGGAAGACTTTAGTTATTTCTTTTCTATTAAATTTTTATTTTCACCTATTGGGGAGCCTAATAGGGGTTTTAAGACCTATATGGCATGAAGTCCTAAAACCTATAGATATTGGCTAGCTTAGCTTAAGGATGAAATAAACTAAGTTCCAACCGAAAAGAAGAATAATCTCGGATTCATATAGAATACAAACCCACTATCGATACTTGAAGATAATGATCATTTATTAAAGATGGAGAGAGGAACCTTCCCCAACGAAGGTGCCAGAAAAATCTGTGGTGAAATATTTCTACCTTCATCTATCCTTTTGAAGAGGATAAATAAAAATAGAAATATATACCTTTTAGTTGGGACACCACGTAGATATGCAGATGTTATTATTAGGGTGATATATATTGAGAGGTGTACTATCTTGAAAGATAGAAGTCACCTACAATGGACCTAATCATCTCAATAAGGACTCTAAGGATAATGGGTCATGTATAGATTCTTCCACTTTACATGAAAAGTAAAGTAGGGTTTATTTTAAATGTTCATTAAGTTCCTATGGGGCAAGCCCCATAATTACATCTTAAAGAAGGGGATTCTTAGAATACTCGATTAAGGTAAATGATCATTGTCTCCAAAGATTTCAATAGGTAGGACTATCGATCGATTAGTTAATTTTTGGCAAATCAAGTGGGATCGATTAAGATGTGGGAGTTCTTATCGAAGCCAAATGGAGATGAGTAGGGATGCTTAAGATACTAGGAAGCCTAGTAAACATCCCAAAGTATCCTATTGTTGGGCTTTACATTTATGAAATTGAGGAGAATTATTTATTTGAGTTGAATTTTTATTAAAAGTTTAGGGCTTATAATTCCACAATACAAGGTTATGGAAATGCTTAAGAGGTGAGGATTTATGCTTATGGCCCATAGAAGGGAGAAGCAACCTCAGAACCTAAATCTAGGGAGATTTGGCGAGGACCAAAAGCATGACCTAAATCTAAGGCAAAAAATGGTTATTCGATTTACCTTCACAAGAGAGGACAAACCACCCAAGTACTTGGACTTACAACCCTGGGGGTGGCCACAAACTAACTCCTCCTACAATTTTAAATTCATGTAGGCAAGTCATATGTTATGCAAGATAGCTATTATTTATTTTAGAAAGAGACTAAGTCCTTAACTCACTCCTAAGAGACTAGATCATGTAAGGGCATGAAAATGACCAAATCTAATGCAAATCATATTACATTTTTTACTTTCATTTTTTGGACAATCATTTCAGCTTATAGGATTCATATGCTAATGCATGAGAAATAAGATTATAGCCAAAATCGAAGGGAGGTGTGTTTCCATGGCTCTCAAAGGTCAAGCCAAGTTCTTTGGGTGGAAGCCCTCAATCAAGAGTGAAATAATTCATTTTTATGCATGATGTTAGAAAAGAAATGCTCATCCAGCTAAGGGGTTGCTAATTCTTTTATCTTGATTTTAACTTAGGTTTTAAATGAGGTTATGAGTTGTTTATTTTTAATTTTGAGTTGATTAATTTGGTAGAAGATTTATTTTTTCCCTAAGAGCCTAATTTCCATCCAAGGCATACATCAAAGCAAGGAAGAAACTAGGAAAACATGCCATTTCTAATGCATAAGCTAAATAAAATATCAAATATTTTATAAAGCTAATGCAAAAGAATAAAAGGCCAAGTGTGGTCAGGCACCACCACACAAACCTAAAAACAAATTGGGTAGCTGATCTCTACCCTTATACAACTAGATTACAAATGAATTAATTATAATTAAGCAAGGAATTCATGTTATGGGGGTCTTCATTCTTCATTTCTTCATTCTTCTTTTCTTCTTTCTTCTTTTGGTTCCTTCTTTTGGATGGTTGGAATGTGGATACTCCAAAGGCTTCACATGGTACATAAGATGTGATCTTATCACCAATGCCATCCTAATCCCCCATAATAATCATTCCAAAATCCTAATTGCAAAATTACATGAAAAGGGAAAAAGTAAATCTAACTAAAACCTGCAAAATAGAGATTAGCTAAATAAACCACACATTCCCAAGTATGTGTATAAATAAATTGGACTTAACACACTACACATGGGTAACCAAGTCCACCTAGCCTATTTTGGATTATGCTTAAGGGTATAAGCAACCTGCATAGCAAAAATAGTTATATTTTTATTAAAATAAGCACAATCCCATAGATAATGATTAGACTAAATCATCCTACCATTCATTATACACACATACACCCTAACATCCAAACTAAAATATCACATCATAAAATAAAAGCAAATATCAAATCATGCACTGCCCTAATATAAGACTAAAAGTGATGACTTAGCCTAATGTGTGTGCCATATAAGGTTTGTGTGGTATGCTTAGCTAAGCTTTAAGGTTAGGACTTTCTAAGTGTGAAAAGGTTCAACTTAGAAGGGTGGTCTCATATAAGTTGTTTAGTTGATATGAGTTAATTTTATTTGAAGATTTGATTTAGTTTGAATGAACCTACTTGATTATTAAAGGCTGTAAAGAGAGGAAAAGAGAAGATAACTTTTCTTTCCTACTTGATTATTAAAGGTAGATTGATTAATGATTTTTATATAGTGAATATTTTATTATGTATTTTAATTAATCATAAGTTTAGATTTTTTATAAACAAACCTATTCAAAAAGAAAAGTATTTTAAGATTACGTAAAGTGAATTACTATGACAAAACACACAATATTTTATTTCTTTTTCACATGTGTATCATGCACATGAATGAATCATAAGCATATATACACATGCAATGCAAGTATTTAACACTCCTTAATAATGAATGCTAAGAGAGGTTGCTTAAAAAAATTTGGAATCTTTCATGTATGCATGATTTTGTTAAGTAGAAGAGAGTGATTCTTTTATCCATTTTTCATATGCACACATGTATATGTATAAACATAAGTGAGAGACCATTGTTAACCAGGGGGGTAAGGTACAGACTACTTAGGGATACCCTCCACAGGGTCGGACTAATATACCACTTTCTTAAATACATATACAAAAGAAATGAATGGAAAAGAAAGATACAAAAGTTTGAATTTGTTTGTTTGATTTGTTTATGCAATTTATATGTGTAGGTGTGGATGTCCTTCTTTAAGAGCATAGGAATGAATAGAAATGGAGTTAGGCAAGTGTTATGTTCTTTTCAAATGAACTATATACTTTTAATTTATTCAAAAATATGCTAAAAAGAAAAGAGAAGGAAAAGAACACAATATGATCTTCATATTTATATCCACATGCAAGCTTATAAATAATTATAAGTAGCACACTTTCAATTTTAGGTATTAGATTTATAGATTTTAAAAATAATTTTGAATTTAATAGTTATAATAGCCGCTCATATTTTTACTTTAGCCAAAACATGTAATTTGTCATAAAGAAAATTTTGATTTTTTTGAAAAGCATGAATGTATGAAACTCATATGACATACACATTTGACATGCTAGGAAGTAAATAAAGTGCAGTAAGCATGTAATTTCATTCACTCTAATTAATTCTTAAAGACAATCTTATGAAGATCATTTAATGAGAATCAAAAGTTATTTAAAGACACTTTCATTTTGTTTTGAGTTTGATTTGAATTAGGAAAGTGTGAGAAGGTTTGCTGGTCCCTACCCATTCCCACATGTATGTATTATTTTAATTTAATTTTCAAGTGATTAGATTAATTTTATGCTTTAGTTAGGTTAAGGTTTAGATTAAGTTCATTAATTACCCCTTACTTATACCACTTTAACATATTTAATCAAATAATTATGAGCCAATGTATGACATAAAACCACAAGGAATTTAAATCAATAATGCATCCAAATAAGAACCTAATGCAATTGGCTCACAATTAATGATTAATTAAGCTAAAGGGTTTAATTTAAGTACTTTCATAACCCTTCCCACACATATGGGTTATGATTTCCTTAAGTTACTTAGGTTATTGAACACCTAAGCATCTACCCAAAAGATTGATTAAGTTTCTAGGTTAATTTTGGTTTTGAGAATTTTGATTTGATTAATTAAGTAGATCATTGGTGGATTAACCCTTAATTAGATTTAGATTTAAGGAAGAAAGGGGTTTAGCTTAAGAAAATATCCCAAAATCATTCCATAAACCTCTAATCACTTAAAAGTTTAATTATCTTAATCAAGGAATTAAACCACTTTGTTCACATACTTAATTAAGCAATTACAGAGAGTGATTAGGGTTCATTAATTAATTTCCTGATTAACTCATTAATAAATTTCAGAAAATTAGGGAGGTAGAAGTCATCCCACTAAACATGCCTAGAAGTTTGGAATTAATTAATGAAGTCATTAGAGTAATTAGTTATTAAGTTTTAAATAACTAATTAAGGAAAATTTGTTATTCAAGTTCAATTAGAAAAACATTTATTAGGTTCTCCTCTAAATTATCTTTAAGAAACCTGAGTTTGTATTTTTTTGGATTTTCTACAATTAGTTATGAATTTAGGATGTTTCAATTGATTGAAGTAATTTTTATGAATTCTGTTAATTTACTTTATTAAAATAAATCATTTAACACTCAAAATTCAATATATTTTTAATGGTAGGTGTATTTTAACATCAATTTTAATATCTAAAAATTTCAACTTAAATTTGATTTTTACTAAAACTCAAATTAAGCTCAAAATATTCAATAAAATTTGGGGATTTTGGGTTTGTTGGTTTCCTCTCGGAAAGATGAATGCAATGAGGCCTTGTTTGCAATTTTTAGTTAAGTATTTTATTTTTTATGAATTTTTAAAGTTTTAGGTGATTTAAAGTAATTTTAAATAAGAAAATCAAATTTTTGCATTTAACACGCAATGCCCACGTGAACGATGTAAATCGGCGACATGCGATTGGATGCCGCGGTGAATGTGGCACACATGACTTGGCGCAACGCCTGCCCGGTGCGTTAATGACGGCGGAAAAATGGGTCAATGGGTTAAGAGTGACCCGTGGTTTCTGAACCATCGATCGTCCGACAATCGATTAGATGATGATCAGGCTAGTTTGCTGATTTTTGATGGATTAATTTTATCTAATGGACTTTTCATGTTTGATTTCTCTTTTATTGATTTTATTTGGATGGATCTATCAAAAACTATCACAATGAAGGATCTAAGGTCAATGGTTTTGAAGGTTACCTCACGGGGATGATTTTGGTTGGCGGTGATGGTGAGCATCTTTAGTGAGGAAGAGGCCTTGGAATGAGCTTGGATCTTAGCTTCGTCGAAATGAAGTTTCCTTGGTGATCATCATTTCTCATTGAAATCCACTTAGTTTTGAAGTATTTCTCTCCAAAATGAAGTGGGTGATTTGATGGCTTTGGGAGCTCTAGGAGAGGAGAATGAGAGGAATGGGTTCTTCAGCCTCTAAAGCCTTGGAATGAAAAGTGAACGAAAATAAACCTTTTGTTTAAAATTTTGGCTCCAAACTCATGTCATTTGGCTTGGGGTGGTTGGGAGTGGAATAGAATCATCTTAGGTGGCTCCCTATGGTTGGCTAAGGCATGGAAAGTGGCTGCCATGAAGGACAAATGGGTGTCTTAGACAAAGGGAGGTGAGAGTCCTTCATGCCAAGTGTTCCAATGGGAGAGGTGAGGTGATTTCACCTCCCCATGAGTCATGGCTGCCCCAACCACTCCTTGGGTCAGAAAATTAGTGTCCTTGGTGCATATGTGGACCAATGGATGAGTGCCAAGTGGCCAAGGAAGAGAAATGACCACTTGGGAAAGTGTCTTTTCTCATGGAATGCCCTTGACCCAAGGGAAAATTGGTCATTTGGCATTGAATTTGATTTGGCAGATTTGAAATCAAAAGTAAGTTGGACCAAATTTCATGTCATTTGAAGTTCATTTGGTTTAATTTGGTTTTTTGACCCATTTGGGTCAAATCATGTCAAAATTGGTTAGGTTGACCAATTGGTCAAATTAGGTCAAACTAAGAGTTGGATCAAGTTCAAATGACTATTTGGAGTATATTGGTTCAATTGGTTTCAATTAATTTGGTTTAATTTGGATTTAATTTGGATTTTGGCCAATTTGATCCTTTAGGTCAATTTGGGCTAAGTTGACCAATTTGACCCAATTAACCAAATTGGCTTGAATCATGGCTTGGTTTGGGTTTGGTTGATCATTTGAATATATTGTAGGCTTTGGTTTCCAATCAATTTTGGTTTGATTTAATTTGGCTTGATTTGACTTTTAGGTCAAGTTGGGTTCATGGTCAATTGGGCTAGGTTGGGTCTAGTTGGACAATTGGTCAAATTGGTTTAATTGAGCTTTGGTCAAGTTCAATAATCATTTGGAGTGAACTTGAGCTATTTGTTGCAATCAATTTGGTTTAGTTTGCAAGTTGGCTAGTTTGGGTTCATATGGGTTAAAGGGTTGACTTGGTCAATAGACTAGGTTGACTTGGTTTGACCCAATTCATGATAATTGATTAACCTATGATGATCAACAAACATGACATAAAGTTTGGATTGGCTTAATTAACTTTGATTTGAATTGAATTGAATTTTGGTTCATGTAGGTCAAATTGACCACTTTGGGTCAAGTGAGCTAATTGGGTTTAGTTGGCTTGATCAAGGCTTGATTCAAGTTTGGTTGAACTCATATATAAATTTATGATTGAAATATAAATCCATTTATAAGTGATCTGAAGTCAAATGGGTTTTGATTCATTTGATAATTTCAAGTCAAAAGGATGAATATGGGTTTGACTTGGGTTAGCTTATGATTGAAATTTGTGTTTATATATGGATTCAAGATTGAAGGATTGATTGAATCATGAAGAAAAATCAAGGGTTTGGCTTGATTTGAGTTTGATTTGGCTAAGTTCAAGAATTTGACTTCAAAGGCTTAGGTTGGATTTTGGTTGAATTTGAGTTTGAGTTTTGAATTTGGCTTTGATATTTATATTTCATTTATATTTGAATATAAATGAGAATATAAATAGTTATGAGAAAATTTCATGAATTTGAAGTGATTTGAAGTTGATTTGGGCTAAGTCCTTAGGAGGGAATCAAAGGACTTAGGAAAATATTTTGAACTTGGAATTTCAATTTTGGATTTAGTTTGATTGATTTGAATTTATATTTCATTTATATATGTGAATATAAATGAGAATATAAATGGGTTGTGAGAAAATTTCATGAATTTGAATTGATTTAGATTTGATTTGTGCTAAGTCCATAAGATATAATCAAAGGGCTTAGGAAATATTTTTGGAATTTGAATTTGGTTATAGATTTCAATCATGGGTTTCAATTATTTGGAATTGATTTATGATTTGATAAAATCCATTGGGATTGATTTAAGGTTTGTCTTTGGAGTTGAAGTTGAATTTAGTTTGAAGTTTGGTTTGGATTTGGAGTTTGACTTGAAAGAGGGAAGTGAGGATTTGGTTCAAGCTATCGGGTAGGAAAATTTTCTAACACCTTTAAGGAATAACCTATTCTTATGGCTAACTCTTCTAAGTCTCTAGGGTTAGGTTAAGTGTTCACCTAATCACTAGAAGTGTCTTAAAATTAAGGAACTCTAAGTGTCTAAGAGAAGTCCTATGTCTAAAATGGAAAGGTTGAGAGCTCATTCTAAAAATGAGGTCAGTAGCCCTCTGCTGTTGGTAGACTAGAATAATATAGTCTTGGGTTGATAAAACCAAGAGATCTTGATCAGGACTATTCTCCTATTTTCTTTTGATAGACATCTATGCCATACCACACACACCACTATACACCAATTCATATCAAGAAGATATGTTTGTTTCTAACCTTAATCAAGAGTTCTCTCTTATAATGGTAAGATGAGTAATTAACTATAAAGACTTGCATTCATAGGAAGTAGAGCCCATATCTAAGTAAACCCTAACGTAATGTTAGAGGAGATATAGTTAAATATATATCAGTATGTCTCATGAGAAAATATACTCCTACCCATCTCAAAAATGTTGGTGGAGAGCATCCTCAAAGGTGCTTTTTTATCGATCAATATCATAAAAATTTCAAAAATTTATTTCATCTATATTCATGTTTATATTAATGCATGAAAATGCATATTACTTAAAAATAAAATATTAAAATGATAAAATAAATATATAATTATTTAATAAAATGGAATATTAAAATAATAAAATAAGTGCATAATTATTTCAAAAATAAATTATTAAAATGATAAAACAAACACATAATTATTTAAGGATGGATTATTAAAGTGATAAATAAATATATAATTATTTTAAAATGGAATGTTAAAGTGTTAAATAAGTACATTAGTATTTCAAGATGAAACATTAAAATGATAATAAAAAAATGAAAGAAGTAGTAAAGTGATAAAGAATTGAAGGACATCATTAAGTGAGCCATCACTCTATTAACCTTAAAGTGTCTGCCATGTGATTGTAATTCTATTTAAGTTTAATCCAAACTTAGGAATTAATGGAAGAACCTTAACACTTCATTAAGAAAGATTAAAGATCATAAAATATATCTTTAGATCTAACCTTAAAGTAGGGTATTGAAAAGGAATAAGTTCCACTCTAGGTGAAACTTATGAATTTTCATACTCTTTAGAATATTAAGTCTACTTCAAATAAAATTAAATTTGTAAAATAAAATTTCACTCCGTAAATCACTAATCATTTGAATCTAAATCACCCTTTCCATTAATTACTTGAACTAAATATTTAATCCGCAACATAAACACTAAAGCCTTGTTTTGTCTCACCACATTAGCCTTTGCATACACATTAGATTGATAGGTCACTGATCTTGGACTTAGGTTAGGTTGGTTGTTTATTGAGATGTATTACTTTTTTTTATTTTGTGATGTAATATTTTAGACTAGATATAATGATTGTTTGTGCACTATTCTAGATGGCAGGACATTATTTATTAGACTAATGATGTCTTCTATAGGGGTTATGCTTAATTAAAGTGGCGTTATAATAATAAAAATAAATTGAATACTTTTTCTTGCAGGTGTTGCTTGACCCTTTAAGCATAGCCCATTAAGGTAAGTGGCTTGGCACCCGGGAGTGTTAAGTCTAATCGTGTGATATATAACTTCTTGGTGTGTGTATGTGTTACAATTAACCTTTATTTTGTAGTTTATTTAGGATTTCTCTTTTATAATTTTAAATATAATTTTATAATAGAATATGGTTAAATCCATGGGGTTTAGAATTAGTGAGACTAGAAGGCATAAATCTAGAGGCTTTGTGAAGCTTGGAGCACTCAAATTCATGCAGACAAGTGAAGTTGTAGACCCCCATGAATTTTTTTTAATTTCATTCATATAATTGTAATCTAGGTTGTATAAGGGTTCAGCTTGGAAACTCACTTTTATTTCTTTTTTGGGGTGTATAGCGAATCTTATGGCACCAACCTCTTATTATTCTTTTAATTTAATTATTTATTGTGTTTATTTTATATGCATAATAGAAATCAAATACTTTCTTATGTTTCTTTAAGTGTGATGATTGTTGTTTGTGTGTGGCTTAGATCTCAGTGGGTTCTTTAGGATTTAAATTTTTTTTGTCCAAACTTAAAATCAGCTTTAACTAAAAATAACACAACTCATAACCTCACTTTAAAGCCAAAAGTATTCAATTAAAAGATTTAGAAACCATCAAGTTTGTGATGAATGTGGATGACACTATGCATACATATTACTCTCCATTGTTGAATATAGTAGATCTTCACTCATTGCATGATAAGTAGAGTGTAGGAAAATTGATAGTAACCCCTTGAGAGAAGAACACCCTTCTCTTTGATTTAGCCCATAACTCTATTTCATCATGCAGATAAGCATATTTATCCACCCTACTCTAATCAAATTAATGAGTTTACAAATTTATAAAAGATGTAATTTTATTACATTAGTTTAGACATGATTTTATACCTAGCATGATCTAGATTCTTAGAGAGTGAGTTTAGGCTCTTAGATTTCTATTCCTAATAAATAATAGCTTAACCACCTTGCATTCATATGACTTGGGCATATAATTTTAAAGCATTAGTGGTGTTAGCTGGTGTAGACCTTACTTTTGGAGTGAGATTACCATCCCCTCCTTAGACTTAGGATCCATCTAGGCACTAAGGGCTTCTTGGAGCTAAGGCATTTCTAGTGGATAGGAGAACACTAATCCTAATCCTATAGACTTATAGGGTTAAACCATAAGGTTAGACCTCAACTTAAGTTTAGTAGGGCCCACTTACCCTAAGCCTAATCAAACCATTCAAAACCAAACTAATTGATCACAAACCAAACATCAACCAAAGCTAATTGATTCTAAACCTAAGTTCATCCATTAGTGCCCGATTTGGCTTAATGACTAAGTTGACCTAACTTGACCAATTTAGGCTTATGTTGACCTCACTTTTAGAGTGAGTCTTTAACCTCCTTAGCATAGATCTAGGACCCTTATAAACACTAAGAGTTCCTTGATCCTAAGAAACTTCTAGTGATTAGGTGGATACTTAATCTAAGCCTAGAGACTTAGAAGGGTTAATCATAGGATTACGTCATGCCTTAAGACTTAAGAGAATAATCCACCCTATGTCTAAACCTAAACCTAATCCATATGCACTTTTTCAAATCCAATCCAAATTCAAATCTCAAACCAAACCTCAAATCCCAATTCAAATTCCAAATCCAAATATAAATTCCAAAATATTTGATTGAAATCCATGATGAAACTCAAATTCAAAACCCTTCCTAAGCCCTTTGATTTCATCTTATGGGTTAGCCTTAACCAATTTTCAAAGCAATCCCAATTCATTTGATTTTCTCAAATATCAATTCAATCCTTCAATCAAACTATCAAATTAATTCAAATCCAACTTCAAATGATTCAATCCCATGATCAAATTCAAGTCCAAAATTATTCATAAACCTTATGATTGAATTTCAAGACTTAGCCAAATTTCCCCCCAATTCAACCCAATTTGATTGATCCCTTCATGAATCATTTATATCTTCATTTATGTTCACAAATATAAATGACATATAAACCCAAATAACAAAAACTAAACCAAACTAAATCCAAATCCAACCAAGGCCCTTCTTAAGCCATATGGGGCTACCTCCTTAAGCTTGGCTAAATCCCATTCAAGTCAACCCAAAATCAATTAGTTTCTTTATAAATAAATTATGTATTCATTTATATTCATAAATATAAATAAAACTCATATTCCAATGATCAAAATTAAATCATACTAAATCAATTTCTCACTTAAGCCCTTCTGACCTACCTCTATGAGCTTAGTCAAATTTGCTTCCAAATCACTCCAAACTCAAATGATTTTTTCATGTATCATTTATATCTTCATTTATATTCACAAATATAAATGAAATATAAATTCAAATAGCCAAAATAAAACCCAAAATCAAATCAAAACTCAATTCAAGCCCTTTAAGCCAAGTCATTGGACTTGACCAAAATTAACCTAAATAAAGCCAAAACTAATGAATTTTCTCTTGAATCAATCATTCCTTCAATTATCTATGCAAATATAAATGAAATTTGCAATTATCTAGCCAAACTCAAGTTGACACAAGTCAAACCCAAGTTAGCCTTTTTAACTTGAAAACTTCAAATAAGCCAAAGTCCATTGGACTCCAAATTATTTGCAGTTGAATTTATATTTCAATCATAGGCTTATATATAAGTTCAACTAAACTTGAATCAAACTAAAACCAACTCAACTAACCTATTTAGGTCCACTTGACCCAAAGTGGCCTAAATATCCTTTTTGAGCCAAGTTCTAGTCTAACCCAAATTGGATTGATCCAAGCTCATCCAAGTCTCATATCATGATCAACAATCACCCTGGGATGATCAATTACTTTGAATTGGGTCAAACCAAGTCAACTTGATCAATCTCATATATAAACCCAAACTAGCCAAAACTCATCCTACACAAAATTGATTGAAACCACTAATTCACATCAACCCATAATCAATGTTTGAACATGACTTGTCCATCAATTGAGCTAAACTACACCCAATTGGCCATTTGACTCAAGTTGACTCAAATTGACCTAAAAATCAAAATAGTTCAAATCATGATCTAACCTAAATTGATTGCAATCAATGGCACAAGTTCATTCCAAATTTATTGTTGGACTTGTCCAAAGCTCCAATTTGGTCAATTGAACCCAACCTAGCCCAACTGACCAACCGAGCCCAAATTTGCCTAAAAGGGTCAAATTGGCCAAAATCTAAATTAATATAAATTGATTCAAACCAAAGCCAACAATCATTTTTAATTAACCAATTGAACTTGAACCAACACCCAACCCAAGCCAACTTGGCCAATTTGATCAAATTGGTCAATTTAGCCCATTTGACCTATATGAATCCAAATGAGCCAAAATTAAACCTAGGCTAAATTGATTAAAATCACTTGAACCAAAATAATTCAAATCATCATTTGAATCTAACCCAAGCTTTGTTTTGACCCAATTTAACCAATTGGTCAACCTAACCCAACATGACCCAAATTGAACCCATATGACCAAATTGAGCTAAAACCCATAAAATCAATCCATGACCCATTGGAGGCTAATCAAACCCGACCCAAACTCATCTTGGGTCAGCCTAAAGTCAGCCCATAAGCCAAGTGATCCAATCTAAGCCATTGTCCATTGGTCAAGTCTTCTTTACATGGGATTCTACCCATAAATGGTAAAGTCCACTCTCTCATCACTTCTGTCACCATTTGGTTAATCTAGCCACCCTAGGAGGCTAGGATTTTATGGATCAAGGGGAGATGAGCCAACTCACCTCCCTTATAAATTGAGCACCCCTTGGATCCAAGCAAGGAGATCAGGCCATATCAAGCCTTAAGCCACCTGCCAAGCACTCCTCCAACCAAATCAAGCCACATGGACATGATGGCGACCACTCCAGTGCCCTGGTGGTGGTTGGCCGGACGAAAATAGGAGGCAATCCCATCCGTCTGCCTCAGCAAATTGAGGGATATACCCCCTCAATTAAAAATGGATTTCACATGCATTTGATTCGTATGAGCTCCCAAGAGCAAAACAAAATGCCCTAGCACTCCTCAGAGCTTTCCCAAGGCCTCCCACTTTGAATTTTCTCCTCCCATAAACATCCCAAAAATAAACACCATAGCTTAACAGGGGTAAATTTAAAATTAATCTAATCCAATTGAAATTGAACTCACACAAACTCATTTGAACCTCAATTGATCTTAATTGAATATTGATTGTAATCTAATTGATTCAATTTGAATCAAATTGACCTGCAACCTAAGTTGACCTATTTGAACAGTATGCTAAAATTAAATTCAACTTATTTTAAGACAAATTAAATCAACCCAAGTCTCATGATCATTCTAAATATATGTTGACCTCATTTTTAGAATGAGCTCTCAACACCTCCATCTTAGGCATAGGATTCCTCTTAGACTTTAAGAGTTCCTTAATCTTAAGACACATTTAGTGATTAGGTGGACACTCCCCTAGCCCTAGAAGACTTAGAAGAGTTAGCCATAAAAATAGGTCATGCCTTAGGGGTGTTAGAAAAATTTCCTACCCTTAGCTTTTCTTCTTTCAAGTCAAACTCCAAATCAATTCTATTTGATTTTCTCCAAACTCAAATCAATTCCATGATTCAATTCCATGATTCAATTCCATGATTGAAATCTTTGATTGAAAACCCATGATCAAAATCCATCAAAAATTCCTAAATTCAAATTTTTTAAGTCCTCAACCCTTTCTTAAAGACTTAGCCAAAATTGTGATTCAAACTTATTCAAATATTTGAGATTTTCTCATGGTTATTTTATATTCTCATTTATATTTACATATATAAATGAATATAAATTCAAACCCATCAAATCAAATTCAAAATTCCAAATTAATCCATGAAAATTTTCTTAAGTCCCCTTAATTTTCCATTAAAGGACTTAGCCAAAATCAACTCTAAACCTTGATCAAATCTCTTCAAACTCATGGGATTTTCTAAAAACTTGTTTATATTATCATTTATATTCTCATATATAAATGAAATATAAATATAAATCAATCAAATCAAATCCAAAAAAATAAATTCTAAATTTAAAATCCTTGAAATTCCCTTAAATCCCTTAATTTTTCATTAATAGATTTAACATAAACTTTGATCAAACCATTTCAAACTCATGGGATTTTCACAAAACTTATTTATATCATCATTTATATTCTCCTATGTAAATGAAATATAAATATACATAAATCAAATCAAAGTCAAAAAATAAATTTCAAATTAAAAATTCTCTTAAGTCCTTTAAATTTCCTTTAATGGATTTAACTTAAATCATGATTAAACTCTTTCAAATTCTTGAAATTTTCTTATGATCCATTTATATTCACATATGTAAATGAAATATAAATTCAAACAATCAACCAATTCCAAAATCAAACTCAAATCCACTCAAAATCAAATCTAAGTCTTTCAAGCCAAAATCTTGAACTTAGCCAAATCACTTTCAAATCAAGCCAAACCCTTGATTTTCTATCATGGTTCAATCAAACCTTCAATCATGAGCTCATATATAAATCCAAACTTCAATCATTCAATCAAAACCCAAATCAAAAACTCAAACCCAAGACACGTTCATATTCTTCCTTTGAATATGAAATTTTCAAATGGATCAAAACCCATTTGACTTTAAACCACTTGTAAATGGACTTATATTTCAATCATAAGTCCATATACAAGATCAATCAAATTCGAATCCAACTTTGAGAAAGCCATTTGACCCACTTAGGCTCACTTGACCCAAAGTGACCTAAAGTACCCTTATGAGCTAACTTTTGATTCTAACCAAATTGGATTGAATCAAACTCATATTTGCCTCTCATCATGATCAACAATCATCATGGGATGATCAATCAATCAAATTGGGTCAAACCAAGTCAAACTTAAGGGTTGACTAAGTCAACACTTAACCTAAAATGAAACCTAATCTAGCCAAAATCCACCATAGGCCAAATTGATTGAAATCATTGATCTAAGTTCACTCATGACCTATGTTTGAACTTGACCAAGCCAACATTTGAGCCTAACCTAGCCCAATTGGCCCACTTGACCCAAGTTGACCCATTTTGACCTAAAGGGTCACAATGTGTCAAAACTTGATCTAAGCCAAATTGATTGAAACCAATGGATCAAGTCTATCCCAAATCACTTGTGGAACTTGACCAAAGCCTTAATTGGCCAACTAGACCCAACCTAGCCCAATTGACCTTAGACCCAACATGACCTAAAGGGGTCATGTTGAGCCAAAATTGAACTTAACTCAAATTGATTGGAAACAAAGATACCAATCCACTCCATATGACTAACCTAACCTAAACCTATCTTTGACGTACCTCAAATAGGCCAAATGGGTCAAATATGTCAACTTGGCCCATTTGACCTAAATGAAGTCATATGTGCCAAAACAAAATATATACCAAATTGATTCAAACCAAAGCCACCAAAATATTTCAAATGGTCATATGAACTTGACCCAACCCTTGGTTGGACCCAATTTGACCAATTGGTCAACTTGATCGAAGTTGACCCATTTTGACCTCAATGGGTCAACATGAGCCAAACCCTATCAAATGGATTCCAAATCCAATGAAACTTGGCCAAACCTATTTTCTTAACATACTCAAAGTGAAAAAATAGCAAAATGACCATTATCCCCTAGGCATAGAACAAATTTTGGCCTAGCCCAGGTATTTTGGTCATACCCTCTTCACAATCACTTGAGGCTTTCCTAAAAGCTCAAGAGGACTTAGTGATGAGTGGTGCACCCAACCCAATGGGTTTGGGTCAGCCCATTTGGCCCATAGACCAAACTCGATCACAGCCTAAAATTGAGTTTTCAAATTCCCTCCTGAGCTCAATTTCAGTACATGAGAAGTTGGCATTCCACTCAAGGGGTCAAATCAACCATGTGCACCCTCAAAGAAACCTAAACAAACTCTCCAATCTAGTCAATTGGATCAAAATGGCAAGGAATGGTTCGGTAGTCATTCCATGGGAGATATACTCCCAAATTCAATGAAATTTCATTCACTCTTGATGGATTGAAGCTTAGGAACCCTAGAGCTCCTGAGATAATTCCCATTCTTGCATGGTGCAAAAGGAAATTTCTCCTTGATCCAATTTCTCTCTATGATCAATTGTCCTTCATTCAATTGCAGGGGATCTTCAAGTGGTGTTGGTCCACAAAAAGCCACTCAATCTGGGCCTAAGAATTTTGGGCTTGTCCACCTGAAGCTACATCGATCTTGAGCGATCTCCCATGAGGTATGTAATTTTTTTGACCACTTAGCTTGGTTTGGTCCTTTTGTGAAAGAAATATTCTTGGCATGATAAATCACCATTGGATAGGTTGGTAATTTAGATGGTGTGGGTTGAGTTTTTTGTGATTCCCATGCTTCATCTCCCTTAGATCATGGACGGTGTCCATTGATCCTCAGGGAAGAACTTGGCTCATCTCAGCCATCCATCCATGCATTTTAGATGGATGATTGATATCACATTTTAGAATTTATTTACCCTTTTAAAACCACGGGTGAATCCTTAGACGTCCGATCTTTGATCGGATGATCGAGGATATTAGCGCCTATGCCACCACCGCCATTTGGAATGTGAAGTTTAATTCACACCGTCATGGTGCGACCCATGTAAAGCGAGCTGACCGCCACCGCCACGCATCATGCCGTGAGTTGAGGATTAAGTAGGGATTAGTTAATTATCTAATTAATTTCTAATTAATCTATAGATCTTCTAAAATTCATAACTCTTCATAGAAAAATCAAAAAAATAAAATAAAAAATGCTATGGAAAGATAATTTTTTCTAGAATATTTTCAAAATGATTTCAATGGATTTTGAATTATTCTTTTCTCTAAATTTGGGTTTCTTTGGGAATCTAAATTAGTTAATTATCCTCTAATTAGGTCATCAATTAATCAAAAATTTTTAGGGATTATTTTAGTGGATGACCTCTACCTCCCCTAATTTTCTTGAGATGTATTGAGGCTTAATTAGAAAAATTGCTCATTTACCTTCATGTAATTAATTAAAGTGATTAATGGGTTTACCCTGTGATTAGATTTGATTAAGGCAACATCCATAGAGTAGGGGGTTTGTGGAATAATTTTGGGGCAATGCTCCTAAGCTATTCCCTAAATCTCATTTTCTCTCCTTAATCTCTTCTTAATTAAGGGTTAATTCATTAATTATTCCCTTAATCAATTTTCAAAAATTATAAAAAGTTCCAGAATTTAATTAATCTACCTTGGGTAGATGCTTAGGTGTTTAATAGCATAAATTTAATTAAGAAAATTAAAACCCCTTTCATAAGTATGAAAGGGTGTTTTAAATGTACTTAAGCTAAACCCTTTAGCTTAATTAACTTTTAATTGTGAGCCAAATTGCATTAGGCCTTTTCATTATTAGGTGCATTGTAAATTTAAATACCTTGTGGGTTTTATATCATCTCATTCACTCATAATTATTTAGTTAATTTTTCTAAGGTGGTGTAGGTAAGGGTTAATTAAGCCACTTAATCCATACCTTTATCTAATCAATGCTTAAAATGGATTTTATTATCTAAAATTAAACAAAAATACAAAATAGATGTGGGAATGGGTTAGGAATAGCAAACTCATCTCACCCTTTCAAAATTAAATCAAACTTCAAACTAAACAAAATCATTTTGAAATTCACTTTGATTTATTCTAAATTTTCTTATTCCTTAAGAATGTCTTTAGGATTTAAGTAAAGTGAATTTGTTTACATGCTTTCATTGCTTTGGATCTTTCCCAATGTGTTAAATTGTATGCCATGTTATTCTTGCATTCATAATTTCATGTTTCAAATTTTAAAAATGAAAAGTATTTACTTTATGTCAAATGTGCATGTGTTGGCTAAAGTAAAATATGAATGGCTATTATCACTACTAAATCCAAATTATTTTTAAAATACATAAATGTGATATCAAATCTAAAGTGTGCTATTCATATCTTAATTATAAGCTTGCATGTGATGAATTATAAAGGTATGTTATAGGTTCCTTTCTTTCTATGTTGGTATAGTTTGAATAGAATTTTGGGTGAAACATAAGGTTCATTTGAAAAGGACCAAATGCTCACCTAATTTCACATCCTATTCATCCCTATGCTACATCCATAAGGGTCTACATATACATAAATTTCATAAACAAAACAAATTCTATTAAACAACTTTTGCATCTTCCTTTTCCCATTTCTTTTATATGCATGTTTATATTTAAGGAAAGTGGTATATTAGTACAACCAGATTATGAGGCTTTAAGTAGCCCTAAGTAGGTCTTGTCCTTACACCTCAGGTTAACAATGATGCTATACTCACTTAGGCATTTCTTACTTTCAAGCATATATGTGAAATTTTGGATACGGAAAACCTTTTCTACTTAAGAAAATCAAGCATATTTAACTTCTAAATTTTCTTAAATGGATTACTTTGGCATGCATCATAAAGT
The DNA here is from genome assembly GCA_021442155.1 of Cymbidium sinense. Classification (NCBI taxonomy): domain Eukaryota; kingdom Viridiplantae; phylum Streptophyta; class Magnoliopsida; order Asparagales; family Orchidaceae; genus Cymbidium; species Cymbidium sinense. The sequence goes on from CM038219.1 coordinate 183,121,664, forward strand.
ATGTTAACTACTCTCATTTTCATGTATAGATATGCTTAGGGTCCATCCATATGCATGTTATATATGTTGGGAAAGAAATGAAGTAATGTGTGTTATGTGAATTTTGATTCATTTTATTTAATCTTAAAATATCTTTTTTTTGAATAGGTTTGTTTAGAGTTTATCTAAACTTAGGATTAATTAAAAGATATAATCAAAACATTCACTTGAATGAAACTAAAACATGAACTTACTTTATAAAATAACTCAAGGTTAGGGAAGGAAAGAGAAGTTCTCTTCTCTCCTTCACTCTTTTATAATTAATTATAGGTTTCATTTAAACCAAATTAAAACATGAAATAATACAAACTCAAAAAACTTAAACAACTTAAATGAAACCCTCCTCTAAGTTAAAATGTTCTTCACACTTAGAAAATTTGAACCCAAAGTCTAAGCTAAGCATACCACACCTTCAAAGCACACACACATTAGCCTAAGTCACTTCTAGCCTTTGGTTAGGTGGTTGCATGGTTTGATGTTATATTTTATTTTGTGATGAATGTTTTAGACTAGATGTTAGGGTGTATGTCATAGAATTAATGAATAGGATGTGCTTAGTCTAACTATTCTTTTTTAAGGATTATGCTTAAGGCTATCATAAATAAAAATATAATGCTTCTTGCTTGCGGTGCTTATACCCTTTGCATAATCCATAGGCGTGGACTTAGTCACCCATGTGTGGGGTGATAGTCCAATATACTTGGGATTTGTGTGGTGTGATTTAACTAACCTTTGTTTTGGTGTTAGTTAGATTTCTTTTCCTTTTCATGTAAAATTTGTATAATTAGGATTTTAGAATGATTTGTTATGGGGATTAGGATGAACATTGGTCATAAGATCCATCTTATACACCATGTGAAGCCTTGGAGCATCCACCTTCCAACCCAAAGGAGGAGAAGAAAATAAGAAAAGAAGAAGAAGAGGAAGAAAAAGAAGAAGAAGAAGAATAAGCATAACAATGAATTCCTTTGCTTAAATTATAATTTAATTCATTTGTAATCAGTTGTATAAGGTAGAGCTCTACCCATATTTGATATTTTTTTGTGTTTTGACCAAATGGTCATTTATTCTTTATGATTAGCTTTATAAATTGATTGATGATTTGTTTAGCTTTTTGCATTAAGTGGCATGGCCTTGCTTTATGTATGGCCTGGATGTAGATTAGGCTCTCTAGGAAAAAAAAATCTTTTACCCAACTTAACAACTCAAATAAAAATTAAATTACTCATAGCCTCACCTAAAGCTTAGGATTAAAATCAAAATAAAAGAATTAGCAACCCTTTAGCTAGATGAGCTTTTCTTTATAATATCATGCACAAATGCATCTTATTTCACTCTTGATTGGAGGCTTCCACCCTTGCCGAGAAGACTTGACCTGAGTCGTGGAAACTCACATCTCCCTTCTCTCCTGATTTTGGCCAATAATTTCTCATGCATTAGTCATAAAAAAAATCCTATTGAGTCAAAATATGTCCAAAATAATAATAATAATAAAATTTGAAATGCATTATATTTAGGTCATTTGAAGCATGTCCCTTTACATGATTTAGTCTCTTTAGGGAGTTTAAGGACTTAGTCTCTTTCTAAATAATAATAGAGCTATCTTGCATAAGCATAAAGACTTGCCTACATGTATTTAAAATCATAGGAGGTTAGTTGGTGGCCCCACCCAAGTTTGTGGTTATCTCTTATGGAGGCAAACCAATTACCCATTTTTGCCTTAGATTTAGGTTGTACTTGGCCCTCAAGCTCCTAGATTTAGGTTAGATTGCTTTTCCTTTTTTGCCATATACCTTTCCTCACTCTCTTAGGTATTTCTTAATCTTAAGAATCTTAAGTCCTAAAATTTAATAAAAATGCAATCAATTTCTAAAATGTAAAGCCCAATTTTAGGATAGTTTGAGATGCTGTAGGTTTCCTAGCATTGTGAGCATCTATTTATCTCATTTTGGCTTCAATAACTCCCTCTTTTGATCTTCAAACAAACTAATCATTTTATAGTCCTTCTATTGAAATCTTGAGACAATGATCATTTACCTTAATCAAGTTTTCCTAGGATCCCCTCAGGATGTAATTATGGGGCTTGCCTAGGAACTTGAACCAGTTTAAAATAAACCTACTTTTCATTAGTAGGGGAAAATCTCTTTGCATATGCACCCATCCTTAGGAGTCCTTATTGAGGTGATTGGTTCCATTAAAGGGTAGTGACTTCTCTTTTGAGATAGTACACTATTTCCTTGATGATGCGATCACGAATAAGTACATCTATGGATGCATGGTGTCTTACCAAGATGAATTTCTATAAGGTCTCTTTCTTTTCTCCCATAGATTTGAAAGGCTATTGAATTTATTCACCACAGGTTTTTTTGGCGACTTCCCTGGAGATGGTTCCTCTCTCCATCTTTGGTAAATGATCATTGTCTTTGAATATCGATAGTGGGTTTGTACTTTGGTATGAATCCAAGACTATCCTTCTTTCTGTTGGCACTTAGCTCATTTCATTCTTGAGTTGAGTTAGCCAACATCTTTAGGTTTTAGGACCGCATTCCTTGTTAGTCTTAAGACCCTCTTGGGTCCTCCAATGGGTAAAATGAAAGGATCTAGAATAAAAAGAAAACATATGAAAGACTTCCTCCTTATCATTTTCATGATAAGGAAAGGTTCATCCTAAAATAAATAAAATCTTCCATAAAGAACTTTGCTTTTTCAAAAGCACCTTTCAAAAATGCACTTAATAAAATATTTTTCACAAAATTTTGTCACCTTCATTTAACAATTCCATAATTGTTACATGTATGGATTTTCAAAAATAAAATTAATAATATTTTCCAAAAGCATAAATGCACATCTTCTTTCAAATTCACTTTGATGAAGATGTCATTCTTAAAATAAAATGAACAATCATCTTTTCCAAAATCACAATCATAATCATAAAATTTTCAAAAGCACATATGAATCTTTCTATTTCAATACACTCACACTTATTGAATAGAAAGTTCATTTGTAAACAAAATCAAAATTTTCAAAAAGCACACAAACACCTTCATTTAATATACTTAGGTGTATTAAATGAAGATTTCATTCCCAAATAAAAAAAAATTATTTTTAGGAAATCCCACTTGAGCGTATCTCACATATGTTTCAAGTTGGAATTCTTCCCTTTCAAAAAACGTCAATCACACACAGAAATTTCATATTTCAAAAATAAAATTAATCTCCATTCTACATACTTAAATTTGTTTAATGGAGGTCTTCTTTTCAAAGCATTAAAATCAATAATCATATTTCAAAAAAAATTTAAAATACATTTGGAATTTCATTTAGCATAATCAAATTTGTTAAGTAAGGTTTCCAAAATCTAAAATCCAAAAATTTTCAAAATTTTTCTAAACACATTTTAGAATTTTATTTACACAAATTTGATAAGTTAGGTTTCCAAAATCCAAAATCCAAAAGTTTTCAAAAAAATTTAAGCACATTTTTGAAACTTCATTTAACATACACAAAGTTGCTTAGTAAAGTTTCAAAATCCAAAATCAAATCAACAATCATAATTCAAAAATATTCAAAACACATTTTGGAACTTCATTTAACATACACAAATTATTTAATTAAGGTTTTCAAAATCCAAAATCCAAAACTTTTCAAAATTCTAAACACAATTTGGAACTTCATTTAACATACACAAATTTGTTAAGTTTCAAAATCCAAAATCAAAATTTCAAAATTTCAACACATTTTGGAACTTCATTTAACATATACCCAAATTTGTTAAGTGTCTCCAAATCAAAATCCAAAACTTTTCAAAACATATTTTGGAACTTCACCTAGCATACTCAAATTTGCTAAGTAAAGTTTCCAAAGTCAAAATAAAAAAAATTCCACAAACACATTTGGAACTTCTTCCTTTAGCATACCAAATTTGCTAAAGTGATGTTTCCATTTTTCAAAACCAAAAATGAAATCAAAATTTTAAAAACACACTATTTGGAAATTCATTTAGCATACTCAAATTTGCTAAATGACATTTCCATTTCACAAAACCAAGTGGGATTTCACATTTAGCATACCAAATTTTCTAAAGTTATATCTCCACTTTCAATCATTTCAAAAACAAAACAAAACACTTAGGATTCCCTTAGCATACCAAATTTGTTAAAGGATTCTGCCATTTTCAAAAATAAAACCTTTCCAAACAATGAAACTTAGGATTTTCTTAGCATAAATCCTAAATCTATTTTCAAAATTAAACAAAATACACTTGATTTCTTCACTAAGCATACCTAAATTTGCTAAGTAAGAATTCCAAATTTTTCCAAAATCAAAACAAATTTTCAAAAGGAAACAATCACTTTTACTTTACTTAGTATACCTAAATTTGCTAAGTAAAATTTCCAAAACATTCATTCAAACACAAAATCATTTTGACCCTTACTTTAACATACCTAAATTTGTTAAAGGAATGGGTCCTCAAAATCATAAAAATTCAAATTCAAAATAAAAATTCAAATGAACCTATGGAAGCATCCTATCAAAAATTTTGAATCCATATTTCAACATACCTAAATTTGTTGAAGTTTGGATTTATATTCAAATTCCTCTTTCAATCAATCTTTCCAAATCATTTGAACCCCTTAACACTTCCAAGTTGTTGGATGTGGGTTCAAATTTTCAAAATTCAAAATTCTAAATCTATGAGAGATAGAAATCTTCATTTCTTGATCCTTTTTGATTCAAGTCAATTTTATTTTAGTTTACTTTTGTGGTGTGGCAAGTTCCAAAATTCTTTACTTTCCCTCATGGCATGGATCTAGCCTTAAATCGGTGACTTCCCTCATTTGGACCATACCCTTGATCCATTTGGCCAGGGATTTGAGGGCGAGATCACTTATGAGGGCATTCCCCATCAATAGGAAGAAGGTGGTGAAACCGGTCATCGGGGTAGACTTACCCTCGATTTGATGTCTCCTCACTAAAGAGGAAAGTTGTGGTACCATGACTTTCATTTGTTCATATCGGTACCGGTCCAGTTGTAGTTCACCCCAGAGTTGCACATGTTGCCCCGGTCGTTAGCACCACATATCTTACCCTCAAGGGTAAGGCTCCCTTATTTAGCTTTCCTCCCCCACATTTGAGTACGGGTCTACCTCGCACTCCTCTCATCCTACTCACACTCAATGTAAGAACAAGAAACCATATGGTCAAAGCGGTTCCATATGGATAGCTAGAGAGCTTGAGGCGTGCAGTTAGCCATGGATGAGTCTCCCATGATCACTTCTGCGGTTAAAAACTAGTTTCATCTCTCACATGATCGAGATAGAGAGGATGCGGAGGATCCATTTGTCACCTCCTCCGGTGGTGCACTCAATAGTTTAGAGTAGGAGGTCGTACGCCGCCTTCTATTCTACGCGAGGTGGATATGAGCCTTCAGTGGGTTCGGTTTGATCTTTGATCTGTTATCCCATGCATGGGGAGGCGGATCCATCAAGAGAGGCGTGAGGCGCACATTACTAGCGAGATGGAGGTTCGGGTTCGACCATACACTTTGGTTGACTTTCTTCGGCTACCCGCGTGACCATAGTATTCTCCTCATGGGACCAACCATAGGGAGGTAGTTCTGAGAGTCGGTCTCCACCCACATTATGTCGTTTCCATCCATTCCATAAGGCCATGAAGGCCATAGGAAAAAAATGCCCGTTGGTGATCTCTAGGATCTTCCCTACACCCATTGTGGGTAAATCTCGCGACCTTCTACCCTAGTGGTGGAAGCGACCAGCATCATGGTCGTTCCTTCACCAACTCCACCCACATGGATGAGAGATGGTGATAGTTATCGGATATTCAGATGTAGTTTTTGAGTATTAGAGGATCATTATGTTACCCTATTAAAGGTAGTCGGTATCATTTCTTGATGGATCCACAGGATTGACTCCCAGTGATGAGGTGCAGTTCTGCCTCGGTTCATGATAGCGATCACATGTAAACTATTTGTACTCTTGAGTTAGATCGATCCTTAGATGAGATAGTTACACTATTTTATGGAGAAAAAGGAGATCTTAGAATGAAGAAGAAAGATCAACCGATCAGATGAAGGTTGATGGGGATTACATATGCATGGATACTAGGTTCTCTTCTTAGGGAATAGGCCATGGAAGGTGATGAGGTTGATCAAGGAGACGCCAATCATCCATCACCTCGACTTAGTTAAGGAGAAGATGAATAGATTGATAGGATGGCATGATTAGGACTTTGTTGGTAGTGTCTTAGAGCCCTTGAAATCCAATCACCGGTCGATTAATGTCTGAGCTTGCATGTAGAAGTTAAGACTCTACCTCCCATTGGTAGCACTAGCATATGAAGGTAGTGGATAGTACCTCCATACATGAAAAGATCTAAAATCATGGTTGAGCAGGTGAAGGAAGCTTTTCAAGGGTGGATCATCGGTTCCAAAGGGTAGACCTACCTAGAGGAATTGCTATCCAATATCCCAAGGTTCATGCCTCCTTCTTCAAAGCTTGATGGGTGGGGAGAAGAGCATATATAGCTCTCACTTGGCGTTATTATGTGGTGTGGTGATGCTTTTACTCTTTAGACTCTTTGCTAGTAACCTAGCGGGTATCACTTTTGATTGGTATGCTGAACTATCTAATGGTTTAGTTAAGATATTTGTTGAGTTAGAATAATTCTTCCTCAAGAGATTTGCTAGAGCTCAGCAAAGGGTTAATGTAGGTGATCTCAAGACTCGTGAGTCACTTGTTGATTATATTCTCGATGGATAACCGAGTATGAAGTGTAAACCATAGCTGTCTGAACAATATGCCATTGAGATTCTCTTGAATAATATACATGGCTTCACCATAAAAATATTTGAGAAGCTAATCAACAAGGGTAGTCTAAGAGGCCAAACAATTGCCTTTTCAGATCGTTATGCAGAAATCCCAAAAGGTTTATGAAGAAACACAGGGTAGCAAGGTTGACAAGGGAAAGCCAACCAGAGATTAGTCGGACCATGACAGCGGCCTCCACCTCCTTTCACCATCAGGCCATACCGACCTCCGGGCACATACCGCCTCACCATACCATGTGGCGGTGGCATGCATATCATGGTAGCTATGGTCCACCTACTCTATTAGATAAGTTAAACAAACCTTATTCTTTTAAGAGGGAGGTAATCAAGAAAATCTTTAAGAATCTCTTAAAGAAATTGATTTTCGACCATTGAGCAGACCAGGAGGAAGTGCAAGTCATGATCTACCCCCTACCACCAAATGCTAGGCCACATTTTGGAGGATTGCTTCACATAGGATTGGCTTGAACATTTCAAGATCGGTTATAGTTATCCCAAAGGAATACCTTTGTGGAACAACCTTCCGTTCCATTAGGGTAATCCTTGGGATACAGTGATCCTACCAAAACCAAAGAAGGTTGGGACATTTCTTTGTCTAAAATCTCTAAGAAAATAATTCAAATGATCAAGAAGCTTTCCTTGTAGGTGCCTGAGTTAGCTCAAACCTCCAACACCAAGGAAGGTTTGTAAATTGCTAGTGCCAACTCTAGAAATGTGGGAGCTCAAGGAACAATGCATGTGTCCGAGATAGCCCTTTAGCATAGTCACCGACCGTGTCCAACCTCCAACCTTTAGTTGCAACTTCCACACCGGTGACTTCTACCATTTCAGCTAGCTCTTCTATTTCTACTAGTAAAACTCTTGTATCAATGGATAAGGGCACAAATCCCTTACTCCACTTACTCTACTTGACTTCTACTTTGTACCTCCAAAATTTCCAAGAAATTGAAGAATAAAGTTGATTTGAATTACATTTGTTTCTCTTGATGAGTTATCTTCTTCTATTCCGATAACTCTTCAAGTCTAATTATAATAATTGATCTTCCTCTTTATTTAGAGTTGGACTTTCCAACTCGAATACTGGGTTCACCTCTTGAGATAGACTTGGAATCATCGATTTAGAGAGTCCCATAGGAGAAGTTGAGTGTAGAACTTCCACCTTACCTCAGAGATTCAAGTCAACCTCCATAGTGGTAAGGTTACCTCTAGGCCCTCTAGATAGGGAAATAAGTCATTGGCACTAAAGATCGAGAAGCCCTTCCACAGGATGCTCCACCCTTGGATATGCTTGTAGAAGATTAGCCAAAGGTGGACTACAATGTATTTTCTCATTAAGAAAGTTGCAATCTAAGCAAAGCATATATGATGCCCTTGTCTTGTCCAAAGAGATGAGAAAATCACTAATCAAGGCTCTTCTTGATCCCTGATATCATAGCTCTAGCCTAGGTGAAGCACACTATGCAAAAGAAGCCCAAGGGATCACCTTCAGATGAAGACCTTCTTGGACTTGAGCACAACCATCCCCCATACATCATAGTTGACATGGACAGTTCAGACTTGCCGGGGTTCTCATGGATTAGGTGCATGTAACATTATGAGTCTAAAGACCCTTTCCTATTTGAAGATCGACATCTCTACACTCCGAGGAGATAGAATGATGTTGAGAGGATTCAATGATCAAGGCGAGCAAGCTTTAGGTTCTATAGTGTTGCCATTGGAGATCGGTGACTGGAAGACTGAAGCTAAGTTCTACATCATTGATTTGAATACTTCATTCACTGCTTTGCTTGGTAGCCTTGGATACATCAGAACAAGATCATTCCATCCTCCCTTCATCGATGCATCAAGTTCAAAAGATGGAATTGAGTGCATGTCAATGAGGGATGAAAAGCCATTCTGTTAGAGGTTGAGATTTATGAGGATGCAACTATCTTCCTCAAAACATTTCTCATGAACTTGGACAAAATTTAAATGGTAATGCAAAAGCAAAAGAATTTAAAGCAAAAGAAAAGATAAAAGAAAATGAAAAGGAAAAGAAAAGTCTAAGCGAGCAAGAAAGGGGTGAAGAAGAAGTGGATCCATATCACATTCCACCCACAGTTCATTCCATCATATGGACATGTAGGTAGGATGGCCCAACCTCCACCAGGTAGAGTTAGAGGTAGAAACAAAGGCAGTTCAGGTGAGACCCCCGTTGGCCTTGACCAGAGATCATGTTCTAGTTCATAGGAGTACCCCTACTATTCACATAGACTTGGAATCCAACTCGAAGGATGAGTTAAATGTGATTAGTATACCAGCCAACCCCTCTCAGTGGGTTCCATTGGAGGTGACTTTTGATCCAGCCAGAAATGAAGACCAGGCCTCCAAGCAAAGTAAAGTATTTGAATTTGATTTATGTGAAACTATCAGGCATCAATTGGGAACCTTAGCTCTTACCTCACTCACATCTCAAAAAGTTGAAGGTATAGTAGTTAAGAAAGTCCCTAAGTCTTCTAGTGACATGAAGTAGAAGAGGTTCTTTTGGGTTCATCATCCTCAAGTGAGTGGGACTTGAGGAAGATACTTTTAAAGAATTAATGGAATTACCTTTTGACCTTTTTACTCTTGTGTTCAAAATCTTATACAGAAAAATTTAGTTCCTCATACATGGTCCAAGTACAAGTCAGAATACTTCAAAAAATTATAGAACAATACAGGCAGGGAAGCACAATCAAGAGTAGGACTGGATTGATAATGGGTGTGTCGATGATGAAGATTATTTCTAGTTGTTACCAACCATTTAGAATTTGATAGGTTTTCTCACATCCCCAACTCTTGAGAATGTGTGCTTAGAAACTTCAGATGATTTAGATGATCTCCAAGTCAAAGAGGCATCACCAAAATTTGAAGAGGAGATTCATTCAATAATCGACAAAGAAATCAACCTGGATAGAAGAAAATCCTCGCAACATACATCAGTTCATTCTTGAATAAAGAAGAAACCAATGACTTAGTTTATTGGAGTTTAAAAGCGCTTGCATGAGTTATGAAGAAATGAATTATCTCTTGCTAGTCCATAGCTAGCAATAAATCCTAACATTACCCTATTAAGCATGCTCCTAGACGCATACGATTAAAATTGAACAACGTCATTTCTAAAGTCAAAAAATTGATCGATCTTTGGTTTCAGGAAGAAAAATATCTACCTAGTTAGCTAGTGTCATCCCAAGAAGAATTGCCAAATTCGCATATGCGTTGATTTTAGGGACTTACATTAGGCATGTCCTAAGGATGAGTTTCCTCTTCCTATACCATAGTTAATGGTGGACATTGCTTCATCTCATGCAGTCTTCTCTTTCATGGATGGGTCATATGGTTATAACTAAATCAAGATGTCTCTTGAAGATGAAAGAAATATTACTTTTTGAACCCCGATTGGAATCTTCTTTTATAGGGTCATGCCTTTCAGCCTTAAAAATGCTAGTGCTACCTACCAACAGGCCATGACTTAGATCTTCAATGAACTCATCCATCATCAGGTTGAGTGCTATGTTGATGATCTAGTAGTCAAGAGTTTAGAAAAGGAAGACCACCTCTTTGACTTGAGAGTAGTTTTCAAACGGATAAGATAATATAACCTCAAGATGAATTCCCTGAAGTGTGCATTCAGAGTCTCTTCAAGAAAATTCCTTGGGTTTCTTGTTCGACATTGGGGAATAGAAATAGATCCTGAAAAGATCATAGCTATCTTAGAAATGCCACCTCCTAAGAGTTTAACTCAACTTAGATCCTTTCAAGGATGGTGGCATATCTAAGACGCTTTATCTCAAACTTATCGGGAGATGCAAACTCTTCTCAACACTTATCAAAAAGGACATCAAGTTTAAGTGGGATGACAAGTGCCAGCACACATTCAAGACATCAAAGAGTACTTGGTGAAGCCGCCAGTTCTAGCTGCCCCTATCCCAAGTAGGCCCTTGATCCTTTACGCTGCTGCATTGGACAACTCTCTTGGTGCTCTGTTGGCCTAAGCCAATGATGAGGGAAAGGAAAGTGCTCTCTACCTCGGTCTCGATCCCGCTAAGTAAACTATTCACCTATTAAGAAACAGCCTAGCTTTTAATCTTTGCATCTAAAGCTACATGCTTTCTCATAAGGTGAACTTGATCTCAAGAACCAATCCAAGTACCTCATGACATAATGCTTTAACATTTTGGTCATTGGTCCGTGATACTCTCGCAGTTTGATATTACATTTGTACACCTCCGTACGGTAAAAGATCAGGCACTAGCAGATTTATTAGCAACACACCCACTTCCTGCTAATTCTCCAATTAGTGACGATCTCCCTGATGAACAAATCTTGAACTTAGGGCAGGCCAGCAACCACCGATGGGAGATGTATTTTGATGGTGCTTCTTCTTTTCTTAATGGTGAAGCACCACGATCTACTCTTCCAAGAAAGGCAGAGGTAGGAATAGTTCATCTAACTTCAAACCGTGATGTGATGAGATTCTCATACTATCTTTTCAACCCCTGCACTAATAATGAAGTTGAGTATGAGGCTTTGATTGCCGGTTTGGAGTTAACCATCACCATCAATGTCAAGAACATCAACACCTTTGAGGATTCTCAGTTGGTCATCAACCAGATTGTTGGATCCTACCAGGTCCTCAAACCCAAGCTTCATCATTACAACGAGTATACCATGAAGCTGTTGGCCCAGATTCTTGAAGTCACCATCTACAAGGTTCCCTAAGTAGAGAACGTAGTAGCAGATGCCTTGGCTAAACTTGCCAAAGAGTTGGCATGTCCGGAAGATGAGTCCATTTTATTAAGGGTCCAAAATAGACAGGTCCTATCTTTTATTGATTCTAAACTCATTGAGAGACTTTCTCTTGAAGGGGAGGTTGTCATTGCCAAAATGGATAAGGAGCTAGATTGGAGGCAACCATTCATAGATTACTTGAACATCTGCAAACTACCTCAAGAAAAATCTCAAGCCCATCAGGTGAAACAAAGAACGCTTTCCTACACTCTTGTTGATGGCACCCTGTACCACCAGTCCTTTGACCAAATGTGGTTATGTTGTTTAGACAAACATGATGCCCGTGGCAATGTGACTGAGGTACACTTAGGTCTATGTGGAGCAAATCAGTATGGTTCAAAGATGAAGTCAAAGATCAAAAGAATTAGATACTACTGGCCTTCTATGATCATAGATTGCATGGACGTAGCTAGAAGATGCTATCATTAGATACATGGTGTGGTCCTCCACCAGCCACCCAATATTCTACACCCTACTTTGGTTTCATGGCCATTTGAGTGTTGGGGTATTGACATTGTAAGTCTGATCGATCCTCCTTCTTCCAAGGGGCATCGGTTCATCTTAGCTGCTACCAACTACTTTTCCAAGTGGGCAAAAGCCATCCCACTCAGAGAGGTCACAGCTCACCATGTGCTTTAGTTTTTAAGGAACCATATTGTATATAGGTTTAGGGTGCCTCGACAAATTATATGATGGTATGCGCATTCAAAAGCATGAAGATAACTTTTCCATAAGACATGGTATAGATTGAGATACTCCACCATCTACTACCCCAAAGCTAATGGTTTAATAGAAGCATCCAACAAAACTCTCATCCATATACTAAAGAAGACTTTGATGACAGCAAACGATAGTGGAACAAGCAGTTGGTTGAAGCTTTGTGGTCCTACCGCACCATATATCAAACTTCAACTCAGTCTATCCCATTTTCCTTAATGTATGGGTTTGAAGCCATTCTTCCTTAGAAGTTCAACTCCCATCACTAGGGATAGCATTGGGTAACAAGATCACTACAGAGCAGAATGCAAAGTTGTAGTTAGAAGAGCTTGAAGGTTTGGAGGAGAGTCGCCTACAGCATGTCAAAACCTCGAGTTGTACAAGACCAAAATGATTCAAGCTCACACTAGTCCTAAGTCTTTAGTAGGAGAACTTGTGTTAGTCCTAAGGAGACCAATTGTTTCTCAAGATGGGAGGCAAGTTTGAACCCACTTGGGAAGGCCCTATGTCATAGAAGGCCTACTATGGAGGATCTTATCACTTATTGATTGTAAAGGGGAACACCCAATGCTTCCAATTAATGGGCTCTATCTAAAGAAATATTACTCATGAAATAAAACTTGTTTAAAAATAATCATTAATAAAAGACAAAATCTGATTCCATTCATCAAATCTTCTCTTCTTTCAAAATATTATTTGCTTGTCTTGTGAATCCACCATGATGTGTTTAGGGTAGGTGTAAGAGTCCCCTAGTGGCATCCTATCCCTCTTTCACAACACAATACAATCTCCTGATGCTATTAGAATAGGCATGAGAGAACCCAGGAGGCATCCTATTTTGATTAGCATAACTAAGTTAGGTGTGAGAGAACCTAAACGGCATCCTTTCATAGTGAGAATTCTTGTTGTCATCCATTGCATCATTTCATAATTCCCAGTGTATTTTAAGTTAGGTGTAAGAGTCCCCAAGAGGCATCCTATTCCTTTTAGCACATGCACAATACCAAACATAAATCTTTTATCTCAAGCTACTTGATGTGGGAGCAAGCCCCCTACGACACTCACTCATTAGCTACTCTAGGTCGGGTCCACATGCTACCTCGCTAGTATGTCACCCTAGTGGTCATTTATTTGGAGGATGTGAGTCTCGAGCTTTCTTCCTAACTTGACCATTGCAAACCAAAGAGCACCTTGTTAGCATGGTATGCTTCATTTCTCAGTTAGTAAACTACCTCGTGTTGACTTTATTTAAGAAGATATGAGTCCCTGCTTTCTTTTTGAACTAGCCATCATGCTCTAATTAGGTCAAGTATATTTAAGGTTTAGGATAAGTCCCCCAGAGGCCACTTTCCTCTTGACTACTTTTGAGTTGAACTAAGTCCCCCAGTAACATTCACTTAGTAGTCGCCCTAGGTTGGATAGTCGGCGAAGAGACTATCCCATTCGATTCTATAGAGGATGTGAGTCCCAGCTTTCTTCCCAGGCTAATTGTTTATTGATGGGTACCTTAGGTTGGTTGATGTTAGTATGCTATGACAACTCAGGAGTACAGCACTCTTGGCAGATATGAGTCCCCGTGCTTTCTCCTTGAGTTGGACATTGAATACCTATTAAATTTATGACTAGCTATGTCATTTTCTCCAGGGTGTTGGATTAAGCCCTTACCCATCCCCTATGGGCACTCTATTTGGATCAAGTCCTTTGCGACCCCATTTAGACACTACCTGGGTTACTTTTGGATTGGACAATTCCCCTTTCCTAGTAGCCACCCCTGTGGTTGGAAAATTTGTTCAACGGATGCACAAATTCTCCCTTGGTTCAGTAAATCTGAGATAATTAGGCTGATATAAGCTCCTTCTCAGTTTGATCCCTCACAAACTAAAAGGGTCCACATAAAACCAACAAACAATCAAACTAAAACAAACAAATAAAATATTACTTATGGATTAGGAATTTAAGCCCCCAAAGGGCCCCTTCTCCCAAGCATCTATCTTTAGGGCGGTGTCAAGAACTCCTATAGGAATTGCGACTACAGTTGAGATAAATCCCTCGTACTCACTCCATAGTCACTCTTAGGTCAGGTTTAATATATTCTTCCACAAGCAGGTTACCCGGCATTCATTCTTCTTTGAAAGATGTAAGACTATGACACATTCTTTCTAGCATGATTGTCGCAAACCGATGAGCAACCCTATGTCAGGTTTGATTTGTTGCCCAAAACAACCGATCACCCCAGTGGTCTTTTTTAGTGGAAGATGTGAATTCCTTCAATAAATCATTGCAAACCAAATGACACTCCTCTGGTTGGATAGTTCTCCCATTGGCCAGAAAGCTACTCACTTTGGTTCAGTAAATATGAGTTAAGTCTAGGCTTCTATAAGCTCCTTCTCAGTATGATCCATCGCAAACCGATGGAATCCATAAATAAATTAAAAATAAAATTAATCTTGACTATCATTGAGCTGATTTAAGTTTCCCAGTGGCATTAACTCAATAGTCAGCCCTATGTAGGGTCTAATTTGTTGCCCACAGCAACCAATCACCCTAGTGGTTCCTTATTTATAGAAGATGTGAGTCTCAGTGCTTTCTTCTTAAGACTTGACCAATGTATACCAAAAGGAATTTCTCCTTAGTTAGATAATCCTACCTTGTGGTTGGTAGACTACTCCCTTTGAATTGATAAATCTGAGTTAGGTCTAAGCTTCCATGCCCCTACTTAGTGCAGTTCATCGCAAACCAATGAGATCCATTATAATCAAAACAAATAAACCTAAAAATGAAATCAATCTTGACTATCTTTGAGTTGATCTAAGTCCCCCAGTGGTATTCACTCAATAGTCAGCCCTAGGTTGGGTTCAATCTATTGCCTTGCCAATAGATTACCCCAACAACTGGTTTTTACTTTGGAGGATGTAAGTCTACTACGCTTTCTTCCTAGTACAGCTGCTGCATGCCAAAAGGCATCCCTTTGGTTTGCTAGTCCTACTATGTATTTAGTAGACTACCCCTTTGGATTGGTAAATCTGAAGTAGGTTTTAGCCTCCATGGCTCCTATTCAGTATAACCACTGCAAATCAACAAGGCTCATCCTAAAAATTCAAACCTAACAAAATTTGAAACAAATTCAATCCTCTTCCCTAGTGGAACAAATCATATCTTTTTCTCCTTAGTGAGATTCAAATCAAATCAAACCTTTCATCCCCTGGTGGATGACTTGAACCTGCTTCCTAGTGGAAGGTTCCACTCTATCCCTTAGTGGATTTCTTTCCTCTCTCTTATGCCTTGGACATAAGTAGAGCCACATTGCACTAAGCTCTATGCTTTCATTTCCTTGGGTTAAGGATAGATAGTTTTTGTTAATTCTTGTGATCTTTCGGTGTTGTTGATCATTTCGGTCAACACCAATACGTGCGGTGTTCCTTGTCACACCACACTTGTGCCCTTTGTTGACCTCATTTTTAGAATGAGCTCTCAACACCTCCATCTTAGGCATAGATTCTCTTAGACTTTAAGAGTTCCTTAGTGTTAAGACACATCTAGTGATTTGGTGGACACTCCCAGCCCTAAAGACTTAGAAGAGTTAATAGGAATAGGTCATGCCTTATGTTAGGAAAATTTCTTAAACTTAAACCATTCCTCACTTTCCTTCTTTCAAGTTAAACTCCAAATCAATTCTATTTGATTTTCTCCAAACTTAAATCAATTCCATGATTCAATTCCATGATTGAAATCTATGATTAAAAATCCATGATCAAAATCCATCAAAAATTCCTAAATTCAAATTTTATAAGTCCTTAACCCTTTCATAAGGACTTAACCAAAATTGTGATTCAAACCTATTCAAATCTTTGAGATTTTCTCATGGTCCTTTTATATTCTCATTTATATTCACATATATAAATGAAATATAAATTCAAACCCATCAAATCAAATTCAAAATTCTAAATCAATCCATGAAAATTTTCGTAAGTCCCCTTAATTTCCATTAAAGGACTTAGCCAAAATCAACTCTAAACCTTGATTAAATCTCTTCAAACTCATGGGATTTTCTTAAAGCTTATTTATATTCTCATATATAAATGAAATATAAGTATAAATCAATCAAATCAAATCCAAAAAATTAAATTCCAAATTTAAATCCTTGAAATTCCTTAAATCCCTTAATTTTTTTAATGGATTTAACTTTGATCAAACCATTTCAAACTCATGGGATTTTCTCAAAACTTATTTATATCCTCATTTATATTCTCATATATAAATGAAATATAAATATACATCAATCAAATCCAATTCAAAAATTAAATTTCAAATTAAAAATTCTCTTAATTCCTTTAAATTCCCTTTAATGGATTTAACTTAAATCATGATTAAACTCTTTCAAATTCTTGAAATTTTCTCATGATCCATTTATATTCTCATTTATATTCACATATATAAATGAAATATAAATTCAAACAATCAAAACCAATTCCAAAAATCAAACTCAAATCCACTCAAAATCAAATCTAAGTCTTTCAAGCCAAAATCTTGAACTTAGCCAAATCACTTTCAAATCAAGCCAAACCCTTGATTTTCTCTCATGGTTCAATCAAACCTTCAACCATGAGCTCATATATAAATCCAAACTTCAATCATTCAATCAAAACCCAAATCAAAAAATCAAACCCAAGACCCATTCATATTCTTCCTTTGAATATGAAATTTTCAAATGGATCAAAACCAATTTGACTTCAAACCACTTGTAAATGGATTTATATTTCAATCATAAGTCCATATACAAGATCAATCAACTTCAAATCAAGCTTTGACCAAGCCATTTGACCCACTTAGGCTCACTTGACCCAAAGTGACCTAAAGTACCATATGAGCCAACTTTTGATTCAACCAAATTGGATTGAACCAAACTCATATTTGTCTCTCATCATGATCAACAATCATCATGGGATGATCAATCAATCAAATTGGGTCAAACCAAGTCAAACTTAAGGGTTGACCAAGTCAACACTTAACCTAAAATGAAACCTAATAGCCAAAATCCATAGGCCAAATTGATTGAAACCATTGATCTAAGTTCACTCATGACCTATGTTTGAAGTTGACCTAGCCAACATTTGAGCCTAACCTAGCCCAATTGGCCCACTTGATCCAAGTTGACCCATTTTGATCTAAAGGCTCAAAATGTGTCAAAACTTGATTTAAGCTAAATTGATTGAAACCAATGGGTCAAGTCCATCCCAAATCACTTGTGGTACTTGACCTCTCAATTGCCAACTAGACCCAACCTAGCCCAATTAACCTTAGACCAACATGACTAAAGGGGTCATGTTGAGCCAAAATTGAACTTAACCCAAATTGATTGGAAACAAAGATATCCATCATATAACTAACCTAAACCTACCCATTGACCTACCTCAAATAGGTCAAATGGGTCAAATAGGTCAACTTGACCCATTTGACCTAAATGAAGTCATATGAGCCAAAACCAAATATATACCGAATTGAATCAAACCAAAGCCACCAAAATATTTCAAATGGTCATATGAACTTGACGTAACCCTTGGTTTGACCCAATTTAATCAATTGGTCAACTTGACCCAAGTTGACCCATTTTGACCTAAATGGGTCAACATGAGCCGAACCCTATCAAATGGATTCTAAATCCAATGAAACTTGGCCAAACCTATTTCTCAACATACCAAACATACCCAAAGTGAAAAATAACAAAATGGTCATTTTACCCCTAGGCCATAGAACAAATTTTGGCCTAGCCCATCGATATTTTGGTCATACCCTCTTCACAATCACTTGAGGCTTTCCTAAAAGCTCAAGGAGACTTAGTGATGAGTGGTGTACCCAACTCAATGGGTGTGGATCTGCCCATTTGGCCCATAGACCGAACTCGACCACATAGCCTAAAATTGAGTTTTCAAATTCCCTCATAATCTCAATTTCAGCACATGGGAAGTTGGCATTCCACTCAAGGGATCAAACCGACCAAATGCACACTCAAAATAGCCTAAATAACCTCTCCAATCTGGTCAATTGGATCAAAATGGCAAGGAATGGTTCAAACATGTGATTTCCATAGGAGAGATATACTCCCCCTAATTCAATGAAATTTCAATTCACTCTTGATCGATTGAAGCTTAAGAACCTAGGGAAACCACCTTAAAGCATTCCCAAGCTTCTTAGATATGATTTGAATTCCCTAATTCTCAATTTTGCATAGTGCAAAATAGGGGAGCTCAATCCATTAACCAACTTCTTCTATACTTGATCTTAATCCAATTCCTTTAACACACTCCTTCTAAGGACCAATCTGAGCCCACTCAAGCTCACATTGGAGTTCCCATTGCAATGAGAGGATCAATTCAATCAAAGTCGCAAGGATCTTCAAGTGGTGTTGGTCCACAGAGGAAGCCACTCAATCTGAGGCTAGAATTTCAAGCTTTGATCTCCACTAGGAAGCTACCTTATTAATCGAGTCGTGTGGTATATAATTTTTTGACCACTTAGCTTGATAGGTGTTGGTCCTTTGTGAAAGAAATATTCATGGCATGATAAATCAACCATTGGATAGGTTGGTAATTATGCTTAGATGGTGTGGGTTGAGTTTTGTATGATTTCATGCTAGATCACGCTCGGATCTCCCCTTAGATCATGGATGGTCTCCATTGATCCTCGAGAAGAAACTCATCTCACCATCCATCCACACATTTTAGATGGGTGAGATTATTTACATTTTAGAATTCATTTACCCTTTTAAAACTGGGAATCCTTAGCGTCGATCTTTGATGGATGGATAAGCGTATTACGCTGCACCACCATTTGGGATGTGACATTTAAGTCACCCTCAGGCATGACATGTAAAGTCGTTGTGACCACGCATCATACCGTGATTTGGGATTAAATAGGGATTAGTTAATTACCTAATTAATTTCTAATTAATCCATAGATATTTTAAAATTCATAACTCTTCATAGAAAAATCATAAAAATAAAAGGAAAATGCTATGGAAAGATAATTTCATCTATAATATTTTAAAAATAATTTCAATAGATTTTGAATTACTCTTTTCTCTGAATTTGAGTTTCTTTTAGAATCTTAATTAGCTAATTATCCACTAATTAGGTCATCAATTAATCTCAAATTTCTAGGGTTCATTTTAGGGGATGACCTCTGCCTCTCCTAATTTTATTGAGATTTATTGAGGGCTTAATTGGAGAAATTGATATTTCATTCCCTAATTACCCCTTTCATGTAATTAAAGGTAATTAAGGTGTGATTAATGGGTTTAACCTATGATTAGGTTTAATTAAGGTTAGATCCAGTGAGTAGGGGTTTATGAAATAATTTTGGGGCATTTTCCCTAAGCTATTCTCTAAACCCCCTTTTCTCTCCTTATTCTCTTCTTAATTAAGGGTTAATTCATTAATTATCCACTTAATCAATTTTCAAAAATTATAAAAAGTTCCAGAACTTATTTAATCTACCTTGGGTAGATGCTTAGGTGTTTAATAGCCTAAGTTTATTTAAGAAAATTAAGCTAAACCCCTTATCTTATTTAACTTTTAATTATGAGTCAAATTGCATTAAGCCTTTTCATTATAAGGTGAATTGCAAATTTAAATACCTTGTGGGTTTTATGTCATCTCATTGGCTCATAATTATTTAGTTAATTTTTATAAGGTGGTGTAGGTAAAGGTTAATTAAGCCACTTAATTCATACATTAACTTAATCAATGCTTAAAAATAGATTTTATTATCTGAAAATTAAACAAAAATACAAAACATATGTGGAAATGGGTTAGGAACAACAAACTCATCTCACTCTTTCAAAATTAAATCAAAATTCAAACTAAACAAAAATCATTTTGAAATTCACTTTGATTTATTCTAAATTTTCTTATTCCTTAAGAATGTCTTTAGGATTTAAGTAAAGTGAGTTTGTTTACATGCTTTCATTGCTTTGGATCTTTCCCAACATGTTAAGTTGTATGCCATGTGATTCATGCATTCATAATTTCATGTTTCAAATTTTAAAATGAAAATTGTTTACTTTATGTTAAATGTGCATGTGTTGGCTAAAGTAAAATATGAATGGCTATTATCACTACTAAATCCAAATTATTTTCAAAATACATAAATAAAATATCAAATCTAAAAGTGTGCTATTTATATATTAATTATAAGCTTGCATGTGATGAATTATAAAGGTATGCTTAGTATAGGTTTCCTTTCTTTCCTATGTTGGTATAGTTTTGAATAGGAATTTTGGGTGAAACATAAGGTTCATTTGAAAAGGACCTAATGTTCACCTAATTTCACATCCTATTCTTCCCTATGCTACCATCTAAGAAGAGTCATCTACACTTATATACATAAATTGCATAAATAAAACAAATCCATTAAGCAACTTTTGCAACTTTCTTTTCTACCACATTTCTTTTATATGCATGTTTGTATTTAAGGAAAGTGGTATACTAGTCTGACAACCCAGGGTTAGGCTTTAAGTAGCTAAGTAGGTCTTGTACCTTACACCCTTGGTTAACAATGGTATTGTACTCACTTATGCCTTTCTTACTTTCATGTATGTATGTGAAATTTTGGATAAGGAAAACCTTTTCTACTTAAGAAAAATCAAGCATATTTAACTTCTAAATTTTCTTAAATGGATTACTTTGCATGCATCATAAAGTATGTTAACTACTCCCATTTGCATGTATAGATATGCTTAGGGTCTATCCATATGCATGTTATATATGTTGGGAAAGAAATGAAGTAATGTGTGTTATGTAGATTTTGATTCATTTTATTTAATCTTAAAATGCCTTTCTTTTTTAATAGGTTTGTTTAGAGTTTATATAAACTTAGGATTAATTAAAAGATATAATCAAAACATTCACCTAAATGAAATATGAACCTACTTTAGAAAATTACTTAGGTTAGGGAAGGAAAGAGTTCTCTTCTCTTTCCCTCTCATCTTAGTAATTAATTACAGGTTTCATTTAAACCAAATTAAAACATGAAATAAAAAAAACCCAAAATACTTAAACAACTTAAATGAAACCCTCCTTAAAGTTGAACATGTTCTTCACACATAGAAAATTTGAAATTAAAGTCCTAAGCTAAGCATACCACACATGCCTTCAAAGCACACACATTAGCTAAAGTCACCACTTCTAGCCTTAGGTTAGGTCGGTGCATGGTTTGATGTTATATTTTATTTTGTGATGAATATTTTAGACTGATGTTAGGGTGTATGCTCGTAGAATGAATGGTAGGATGTGCTTAGTCTAACTATTCTTTTTCACAGAGGATTGTGCTTAAAGGCTATCATAAATAAAAATATAATTGCTTCTTTTGCTTGCTTATACCCCTTTGCATAATCCATAGATAGGTGGACTTAGTCACCCATGTGTGAGGTGATAAGTCTAATATACATGCTTGGGATTTGTGTGGTATGATTTAACTAACCTTTATTTTGTAGGTGTTAGTTAGATTTCTACTTTTCCTTTTCATGTAAAAATTTGTATAATTAGGATTTTAGAATTATTTATTATGGGGGATTAGGATGAACATTGGTCATAAGATCCCATCTTATGCACCATGTGAAGCCTTGGAGCATCCACCTTCCAACCTTCCAAACGAGGAACCAAAGAAGTAAAGAAGAAGAAAGAAAGAAGAAAGAAAAAGAAGAATAAAGCTTGAAGACCCTCATAACAATGAATTCCTTTGCTTAAATTATAATTTAATTCATTTATAATCTGGGTTGTATAAGGGTAGAGCTCGGCTACCCATATTTGATATTTTCGGGTTTGTGCGGTGGTGCCCGACCACAAATGGCCATTTATTCTTTTTGCAATTAGCTTTATAAATTGATTGATGATTTGTTTAGCTTTTGCATTAAGTGGCATATTTTTCCTAGTTTCTTCCTCGCTCTATGTATGGCCTAGATGTGGATTAGGCTCTCTAGGGAAAAAATAAATCTTTTACCCAACTTAACAACTCATAACCTCACCTAAAGCTTAGGATTAAAATCAAGATAAAAGAATTAGTAACCCCTTAGCTGGATGAGCTTTTCTTTATAATATCATGCACAAATGCATCTTATTTCACTCTTGATTGGAGGGCTTCCACCTTTCCCGAGAAGACACCGAGAGCCGTGGTGGAAACTCACCTCCTCCCTTCTCGCTTATTTTAGCCAATAATCTGATTTCTCATGCATTAGTCATAAAAAATTCCTATTAGCCCAAGTCAAAATATTTATCCAAAATAATAATAATAATGAAATTTGAAATGCATTAGATTTTAGGTCATTTGAAGCATGTTCCTTTACATGATCTAGTCTTTTTAGGGAGTGAGTTTAAGGACTTAGTCTCTTTTCTAAATAATAACAACCTAGCTGTCTTGCATAAGCATAAAGACTTGCCTATATATATTTAAAATCATAGGAGGAGTTAGTTGACGATTACCCCCAAGCAGTTATAAGTCCAAGTTGTCGAGTGATTTGTCCTCTCTTGTGGAGGCAAACCAATTACCCATTTTCACCTTAGATTTAGATTGTGCTTCTGGCCCTCGCCGAAGCTCCCTAGATTTAGGTTCTGAGGTTGCTTTTCCCTTTGTGGGTCATAAGCATAATTCCTCACCTCTTAGGCATTTCCTTAATCTTGTGTTAAGGAATCTTAAGTCTTAAAATTCTAATGAAAAATATAACTCAAACAAATTAAATCAATTTCTAAAATATAAAGCCCAATTTTTGGATAGTTTGAGATGCTTGCTAAGTTTCTAGCATCGTGGGCATCTCCTACTTATCTCTCATTTTGGCTTCGATAATAACTCCTTCTTTTGACTAATCCCATTTGATCTTCAAACATAAAACCAATCGATTTATAGTCCTCCCTATTAAAATCTTTAGAGACAATGATCATTTACCTTAATCAAGAGTTATCCTAAATGATCATGTCCCTTTGGATGTAATTAACTTTGGGGGCTTACCTGTAGAACTTAATGAACCGATTTAAAATAAACCACGCTTTACTTTTCCATGTAAAGTGGGGAAGAATCTTTGGTACATATGCAGACACGCCGTCCTTAGGAGTCCTTATTGAGGTGATTGGTTCCATTAAAGGGTAGTGACTCCTATCTTTCGAGATAGTATATTATTTCCTTGATGACGTATCTGATCACTTGAATAAGTACATCTGTGGATCTGCGTGGTGTCTTACCAAGATGAATTTCTATAAGGTCTTCTCTTTCTTTTCTCCACAAATTTGAAAGGAGACTCCCTATTAGATATTTATTCACCATAATTTTCGATTGAATATTTCAATTCATTACGATCAATCCAATTTAACCAATTGGTCCAACTAACCCAACTTAACCCATTTGGCTTAAAAGGTCCAAATAAGTTAAAAGTCAATCAAACCAAAATTGATTAAAACAAAAACCACCAATCAATTTTAAATTCATCATTGAATATGTTCTAACACTCAATTGACCCCAATTAAATTCAATAAAGCCAATTGACCCACTTGACCCAATTTTCCCTAAAGACCAAATTGAATTAAATCTTATTTCAATTCAAATTAGACTAAATAAACTCTTTCAATCACATCCAAAATGATTGTTGATCATGATCAATCACTTATTTGTAATCAATTGAACCAAATTGAGCTAATTTGACCATTTGACCCAATTTGACATGTAATTTGATCTAAAAGCACAAATTAGACCCAAAACTCATTCTGATTTAAATTAGATTGAAACAACACCTCCAACCAATCATGAATTGATTATTAAACACTCTCTAACCACTAAGTAGAGGCAATTTTATCAAGCCAACCTAATTGAACCAAACCCCATTCTAAATCAAATCAATCTAAATAAAACCTTCAATCAATGTCAAATTGTCAATTAAATATAACTCAATCTCTCATCCAAAATAATTTGCTAATTTGATCACATTGATCAATTTAGCCCATTTGACCAAGATGAACTCATATGAGTCAAATCTAATTCAAATTAATTCCAAATTAATTGCACTCATACATTCCAAATGATCATTTGAACATAACTTGATATCCCTCTTGACCTAATTTGTTAATTAGTCAACTTAATCCATTTGAACTCAAATTGACCAATATGGGTTAAATTGAGCCAAACCCATCCAATTTAAGTTCAAACCTAACAAAACTTGGTATGACTCACCCTTAGGTCCCCATTGACCTACCCAAGTAAACCTAACTCAAGGTGAACGTAGTTCAACCTAAACTAAGTGAACCAATCATTCCCAATAGGATAAAAACTCAAAATAGGAAGGTCCAACCTCTCCCTTTTCTTTAGGTAGCCACCTTAGCATGTCTTGAGCTCCCCATAACCCAAAGATATTGGGCTCACCTATTCCCACTCTTGGTTCATTAATCATGGCATGTCCACTTCATGGCAGGCCATTAAACTCCACCAGCCACTAGGGGACCTCCACCTCAACAGTCTCTTACCATTTTTTACCACCCCGATCGATCAGTCGGCTACCATGGCCTGAACTAACTATTTTGGTTAGTTAACATAGGGAGGAATTATATACTTCTTCCCCACTCAAATCAAGCATAGACCTTCAACACAAGCCTAACCTCGATCTCTCAAGTCCATAGAGCTCGTTATATACTCAATCACCGGCAAAACCAACTCTTCCCTCAGCCTGAACACTCACTACGTCTAACTTCACCTAAAATTTACCAAATCTAAATTAACTTCACCAACACCTTCCTCTAGATCTAGTGAACCAAAATGAATTGATTTCCTCTCAATTTGTTCATCGAATACCACTCATAGACCAACTTCGATGAGCATCACGATGGCATTTGGTCCAGAGGATGATCAGCGGGGATCATGATCTTCTCAATAGAGCTTTGCCTCTTCAAAGCAAAGCTACCTCAGTCATTGGGCCATTGGTATATAGCTCCAATGAGGTAAATTCTAGCAAATAAAAAAAATCTCTTATGTGTTGGTCTTTTATGAAGAAGTTTGTGTTTGATGCAAATTCAACTATAGGGTCCCTTTAGAATCATTCACTGATTGATTTGGAATCGGCTTTGCTATTAAATGAGCTCCAACTAGCTTAGATTGTGTGAAAGATGAAATGTGTTCGTCTTTCGCTAAAGGTCGATGACAAATCATACGTTGTCTGTTCTACTTGATTAGAATGAACGATCGTGATTAAACTTATTTGATTTTTAAATTTATCTCTTTTTAATTTGTGTGATTACTTTTAGTTGTTTGATCAGTGAATGGCCAAAATGAAAGTGCATCCATCACTACTGAGTTAGTAGCCATACGAGACATTTTAAATAACCAATCCCACAACGTCATGTGTAAAGTGTTGCCACGTCAGTGTTGACTTGGCATCGACTATGTAAAAAAATTAATTAGGATTTAAAATGAGTTTTAATTAACCAAAATTCTCAAAATTATAAATAATTGTAAGAGAATCCAAAAATTATAAATAAATATAATTTATAAAGCTTAGATAGAAGAGAATCTAAGAAAAATAAAGCCTTAATTTTGATTAAGTGAACAATATTTAATTAAATTTTAAACTTTTATTTAATTAGCTTAATTAATCTTTAATTAATTGGCTAGTTGACTTGAAAATTTAATATGATTTTTCCTTAGGATTATCTCTACCTCCCATAATTTTCTCAAGCTAATTTGTCAAATAATTTTGGAAATTTAAATTTTCAAACTCTAATTAATCATTTTGTGCATTTAGTAATTATATAATATTAAGAATTATGAAAATAATTATAAAAAAACTAATTATGCATTAAAATAGTAAGGGGATTAGAGAAATTAATTATGACCCTTGATTCTAATTATTTATTGAAATAACCCTAAAGGACTTTTATTCAATTAAATAAATAACTAATTAACCTAGAGCTTAGAAAAATCATAGTAATTAGTCTAGACCATTAAAACTTTTGATCAAGCCTCTTTGTGCTTAGCTAATAAAGAGATTTTTAATGAAATCAAATCCCCAATTAGTTTAGGGTATTTTGATTATAATTAATAATTTTAGAATTTTTTCAATTTATTTAATTAACCCTTAATTATGAGACTAATTGTATTATAATTTTGAAGGCATGTTTATTTCATGTTTTGAATTTTTAGTAATTTTCTCATAATTTTTGGGCTCATACTTAGGGAATAATTGAATTTATGGGCACTTATGGGCTTAATTAATTAATTTAAATTAATTCATAAAGATTATCTAAATCACTTAATGAACAGAGATGGATCAATGGATAACTTTAATAATTTTTTCATCTCTTTAGGACTAAATGATTCAAATCCAAAAAATCAATCCTTAATGAATTTGATTAGGCTTAAGAGTGTTTATCTTAGTGTGAATGTCTTTAGGAATTAATAAGGAAAAATGGGTCATTTAAAAATATTTAATTGCTTTACTTCAATTATTCATAAATTTGTGTTTCATATGTTCATGCATTCATGTTTTTTGCATGATTTGGATTAAATTATGTGACTATTATCACTAGTAAATCTCAAATTATTTTCTTAATTAACTAAAATATATCTATTAATCTAAATATAAATTGATATGAGTAAATAAAACTTAAATTTAATTCTTATATGTATAAACTACAATTTGAATAGTATATAGCTTAGAAACCCGAGGTCATAGAGTTACTAGTCTGAGGAAGGTCTTGATACCTCATACCTTTGGTATAACAATGACATTTACCTTAAAATTTGTAGTGAAATATGTATTAAGGTTAAATTATTTTTCACTTATATATTTTAAATATCCTAAAAGTTTCATAATTTCATCCTTATGTCAATAATTATATGCTTGTGTTTATGAATTAACAAGTACATAGCCTAGCCTAGGAGCATGGGACTTTGAGTAGTCCCAGGGTCTCCAATTCTTTCACTTTTTGATTCAACAATGGCATGTACTTGTAGAAATTTGATATACTAATGCATATGTATATGTATAAGATATGATTGAATTAATTTCTTCTACAAAATTCATATATCATATTTTATGTATTAATTGATGTAAATTTTATGTATCAATTCATTTATGCATCAAGTTTGAAGTAGCTAAAAAAATAAATATTCATATATTAAATCTAATCATTCAATTAAGCATATTTACATAATTAAATGGGCATTAAGAAATAATGAAGCAAAGTCAAGAAAATACTATTAAATTAACCTTGATTTGGTTTTATGAATCCTAAGATGCCTTTCATATTTAGATAAAACTTCTTAAGTCAAATCCAAATATTGAATTTAATAAAAGTTTATAAATTTATCATTAAGATGATTTAAAAAATTATAAAATTTATTTTTTAGCTTCAAATTAAGATTTAAGGATTAAGGATTAAGGTGGTTCTTATTTCCCGTTTCTCTCTTCATCATTTGAAATCAAAGATGAAACCCAAAATGAAACCCATAATGAAACCAAAAGCTTAAGTTTAAATTTCATCTCAAATCATTCATCATATAAAGTGTAATCATCCTTAATAAAGAAATTTAAATTATCATCAATAGGGAACTCTTAATATTAAACCCTGATCATGACATACCACACAATGCTTAGCACATACACTACAATGCTAAGTCATTGATCCTAGTTTTAGGTTAGGCTGATATTTGTTGCGATGATGTGATATTTTATTTTGTGATGTAATATTTTAGACTAGATGTTATGATTATTTGTGCATAGTCTAGATGTTATGATGATATTAAACAAAATATGTATGAGATTATACTTAAGGGACTGCTATAATAATAAATTATAAATACTTCTTGCTTGCAGGTATTGGTTAAGTCCTTAAGTATAATCCATTATGATTGGTGGGCTTAGTAACCCAAGGTAGGGTGCTAAGTTCAAATGTATGAAATATAATTGCTTGGCTTGAATGTATGTTAAGCTAATCTCTATTTTACGGTGTATAGTTAGATTTTTATTTCATCAAAAATATAATTTTTATAATAAGATTAGAATTAGAGCTATGGGGTTTAGGATGAGCAGTGGGTAGAAAGCTTAAACCTGGGAAGCCTTGTGAAGCATGGAATACTCCAATCCATGAAGTAAAGATGAAGATAAAGAATTATAAACCAGCCATAATTTCATTTTATTTATAATTTAATTATAATCTAGGTTGTATAAGTGTGAGCTTGGCTACCCATTTCTTTTATTTTTTAGGGTGTACGATGGTACCCAACCCACTAGTCTCTTATTCTTTTAATTGATCGATGTTCGATTATTGTGTTTACATTGATTGTGTAATAGAAAGAACATACTTTTTTTATAGGTTTCTTAAAGTTTGAATATTTTTTATGTAGCTTGAATGTAGTAGGCTCTTTAAAAACTTAAAACTCTAAGTTCAACTAATCAATTTAATTAAATTTTAATAAACTTATAATTTTACTTTAAAGCCTAGAATTTTAATCTAGAAAAAAAGATTTAGCAACCCGTTAATAATATGATTGTATGATTTAACAACTTGTATGCATATTACTTCTTCAATGTACATAAAGGGTCTCTACTCTTGCATGATAGATAAGGCTTGACTTATGAGAGCAATCTCTTATAGTAGAGAACATCTCTTCCTGCTGATTTGGCCCATAATCTAGTTTCATTATGCATTCAAACATAAACTCTCTTAAGCGAATCCAAAATAATGAGTCTAAATGAAATAAAATTTATTGCATTAGTCTAAGTCATAATTTACACACAATTATGATCTAGTCTCTTGGGAGTGAGTTTAGGACTTTAGATTCCTTTCTAGTAAATAACAACCTAGTTTACTTGCATTTACATAAGACGAGCCTATATAATTTTAAAGTATAGGAGGTGTTAGCTGGAAGCTACTCCAGACGATTATAAGTTCAGAAAAGTCAAGATTGATTCGTTCACTCTAATGAAAGTAATCCAATATATCCAACTCCCTGAGTAGAATTAGATCAAGCTATTAGCTTATGCTAAAGCACTTTAGATGTAGGCTTAGAGGTTATTTATTTCTCCTTTGTTATAGGTATAAGTTCTCACCTCTTAGGTATTTTCACAATTTTGTGTTGTTAAAATCTAAGTCCTAGCTTTCTAATAAAATATTAACTGAAATAAATATAATTTTGCTCCTCCAAAAATATAATGCTTCAACATAGAATAAATTGAAGCACATACTATATTTTTAAATATCATGAACGCTTCTTACTTATCTTTCTATGGAATCTGTTAAGAAGTATCTCAATTAGAACTTTCTCATTTAATCTTCCAATAATCACTAATCCTTTGATCATCAATCTTTGAAATTTTTGAAGACATTAGTTGACTACTTTAATCGAGAATATTCTTAAAAAATCTCCATTAATTAGGGGGGCTTGCCTTCATAGGGAATGTAAGAACTTTACTTTACTTCAACCATATAAAGCAAGAAAAAGATCTATGGTATATGTTGACCCACCTGTCTTATGAGTTTTTATTAGATGATTGAGTCCAGTATAGGGTGATATTTCTACCTTCAGTGTAGTGCATCATTCTCTAAAGTATCCCCTAAGATCTATGTGGTGTCCCTAAGATTTCCTAATAAAAATACTATAGGTGGTTGTCACTCCAAGTTGTTGTATGTCCAGAAGAGTCAGGATATGTTCACTCTCTCTAGTGAAAGTAAACCATCATATTTTATTTTTCTTTGAGTAGAGTTAAGTCGAGCTCTTAGCTTGTGTTAGAGCATTTTAGGTATAGGTTTAGAGGTATCCCATTTCTCTTTTACTACGGGTATAAATCCTCACCTCTTAGATATTTTCATAACCTTGTGTTATTAGAATATAAATCCTAACTTTCTAATAAAATGTGTACAAATGATAATAACTCTCAATTTTAAAATATATAAAGCCTCACTATAGGATAGATTGAAGTATTCATTAGGCTTCCTAATATCATGAGCACTTTTTACTTATCATCATTTGAACTCCATTAAGAATTTTTCCTATTTGAGCTCTTCTAATTGATTTCTAAAAATTACTAATCCTTTGACTTTAAGATTTAAAATCTATAGAGATGTTGTTAGTCGATCACTTTAATTGAGAATTTTCTTAGCAGATTTATATCCCCTAAGATGTGATTAACTCTGAGGGCTTGTCCTTATAGGAAACTTAAGAACCAAGCTTAAAATAATTTTATCTTACTTCATCCATGTAAGGTAGAAACAAATCTTAAGTATACATAGACTAATCAACCTTAGTCCTTATTAAATGTTTGAATCCATTGTAGGGTGATATCTTTATTTTTTGACGTCATATATCATTTGTTGATGCCGAACTCAATCATTTCAATAAGTATCCTCTAAGATCTATATGGTGTCCACATCATAAATTTTAAACACCACAAACCTCTGCCTCCCATAATTATTTCAAATCAATTGAGTGAGTATATTAGGAGTTTCATATTTTTAAAACTTAATTTATTTTGGCTATTTAATAAATATACTTAATTAAATTTTATAAAAAGTATTATGGATAATTACATAAGCATTAAAAGCCTAATGGTGATCAAATAAATTTATTAGGACCCTTGGTCTTGATTATTTCTCAAAATCACATTTAAGAGGGATTTTATTAATTAAATAATGCTTTCATCAATTTGAGATTTAAAAAATTCATAACTAATTACATAAATCTCTAAAAATTATAAGTAAACTCTCTTTGTGCTCAGCTAATAGAGAGTTAATGAATGAAATTAAAATCTCCAAATAGTTTTGGATATTTTAGAAGTAATTATTTAATTAATATTTTTATTATTTAATACATTAATCATAAAATATTAGTCCAAATGCATTGAAATTTTTACTATTCATTTTTCATGTTAGTTTGCATGTTCACAAATTTTCTAATAATTTTTGAGCTTATATATTGGGATTACTTAATTTTTAAGGTCTTTTGAGTATTAATTAGATTAAATAATTATAAAATCTAATTAATTCATAAAAATCATAATTCCACTCTTACACTTCATTAATAACTAGAAAGTATGTATGAGATAATTTCATTATTTGATCCCTCCTTAATCGTTCTAATCAACTGTAATGAGAATGTATTAATTAAATACTAATGATTAAGCTTAAGTGGCATCATTTTCACATGAATGATCTTAGGATTTAATAACTTAAGTAGAATACTTTATGGTATCTATTTGACACTCTTCATTCATTTATAAATGTTTGAATAGTTCATAGCTTATTCACAACCATGCTTAAAATTTAAAATCCCTAAATGCATGATATGTGAATATCATGGCTATTATCACTAATAAATCGAAAGCATGAGATATTTTTCTCATATAAATCAAAATATATGAACATCTTCATAAATATAAGCTAATAAAAGTGAATAAAATCCCTATGTATAATTCATGTGCATAATGCACATTCATTGAAGATATATAGTCTGGACACCTAGGGGCACAGAGTTACTGGTCTGAAGGAGGTCCCAGATGCATTGTCTCCCTAGTTTAAAAATGGCACATACCTAAAAAGGTTGTGTAGGAAATACATGTAAAGTTTAAATCATTTTTAAACCTAATACCATGCCAATTTCAAAAAAAATTCATTCCACATATGTTCATGTTTATATTAATACATAAAAATTTTTATGTGATATATGTATGTATATGGATACAAATATAATATTTCTAAATTATAAAATAAATAAATAATTATTTTAAACATTAAAATAATAAAATTAAATATATAATCATTTTAAAAATAAAATATTAAAATGATAAAATAAATTTATAATTATTTTAAAAATGAAATATTAAAATAATTAAATAAATTCATGTTATTTTAAAATAAAATATTAAAGTGAATAACTATTTTAAAATTGAGTATTAAAGTAATGGAGAGTTGAAGGTATCATTAAGTAAATCATCACTTATTCTTATTAATCTTAAAGTGTCTTTTACTTGATTATAATTCTATTTAAGCTTAATCCAAACTTAGGAATTAAAAAAATTTAATGCTCTATTAAGAAGGTTTAAAACTCATAAAATACATCTTTAGATCTAAAAGATAAGGTGCTAAAAAAGAATAAATTTCACTTAAGTGAAGCTTATGAATTTTCATACTCTTTAGAATACTAAGTCTAATTTAAATAAAAATTAAATTTGTAAATTAAAAATTCACTTCTTAAATCACTAATCACTTGAATCAAAAACACCATTTTAGTTAATTACTTTAACTTATTATTTAATCCATGACTCAAACACTAAAGCCTTGCTTCATCTTACCACACTAGCCTTTGCACATACATTAGGATGATAAGTCATCAATCCTATACGTAGGCTAGGTTGGTGCTTCGTTGCGATGTATCGATTCTTTATTATTCTATGATGTAATATTTTATACTAGATGTTATGATATCTCCTGCCCTAGTTTAGTTGGTATGGCGTTATTTATTAGACTGATGACATTTTTATAGGGGATTGTGCCTAATTAAATGGGCCTCTATAATAATAATAATAATAATAATAATAATAATAATAATAATAATAATAATAATAATAATATTTCTTTTTCTTGTAATGCATAGCCCATTAAGACATGTGGGCTTGATAACCGTTGGTGCTAAGTTCAATTATGTGATTTATAATTACTTAGTGTATTTGTGTGCTAAAGCTAACCTCTATTTTATATGTTTAGTTAGGATTTCTTTTTAAAATTTTCAAATATATTCTTATATTAGTATTAGGACTAGAGTCATAGGGTTTAGGATGAGCATAGGCTATAAAGCTCTCACTTGGGAGGCCCTGTGATGCTTGGAGGACCCAAGGTTTGGGAGATCAAGAGAAGGTGAAGACCCCTCATATGCTATTTCATCTATTGTAATATTTATTGCAATCATGATTGTATAAGGGTTGAGCACGACAACCTAATTTTTTTCCTGGGATATATAGCGAAACTCGATCACACTGGCCCCTTCATTATTCTTTTAATTTGATTGGTTATTTAGTGGATTTACTTTGTGTGTGTACTAAAATTTACATGCTTTTTATAGGTTTCTTTAAATTTGATATTTTGATATAGGATCGAACTTCATTAGGCTTTTTAGAACTTAAATTTTCTACCCCAACTTAAAATCAACTTAGATTAGAAATTAATAAGTTATAACCTCATTTTAAAGCCTATGAATTAATCAACTAAAATTTTAAAACCATTAGGTTTATGATGGAAGTGGATAACATCATATATGCATATTATCTTCCATCATCGAATATAGAGGATCTTCACTCATTACATGATAAGGGGGAGTGCAGGACTGTTGACAATAACCTCATTGAGTGAAAAACACCCTTTTATGAATTAATACAAAATATAATTTCATCATGCATGTAGAAAAATTGCTCACCCAAGGTTGAGTCGAAATTTAAGAGTTTAAAAATTTATAAAAGATGTAATTTTATTACATTAGTTAGGGCATTGCTCATACCCATCATGATCTAGACTCTTAAGGAGTAAGTTTAGGCTCTTAGGTTTTTCTTTCTAAATAAATAACAACCTAACTGTCTTACATTTTTAATACATGACTACATGATTTTAACTCGTAGGAAGTGTTAGCTGATAGCTATTCCAAACAGTTGTAAGTCCAAATGAGTCGAGATATGTTCACTATTTTAAGCAGAAGTGAACTAACAAATCTTAATTTTTCTCAAGTAGAATTAAATTTAGCTCTTAGCTTGTGTTAGAGTACTTTAGATATAGGTTCAGAGGTAATCCATTTCTCTTGTGCTATTAGTATAAAACCTCACTCTTAGGTATTTTCATAATCTTGTATTATTGGGACATAAGACTTAGCATTTTAAGAAATTTGTAACTTCAAACTTAATATAAATATTAATTTCAAAGATGTAAAGTCCAATTATAAGGTAGACTGAGGTACTCATTAGGCTTCCTAGTATCATGAGTTCCTCCTATTTATCATTCTTTAGGATCCATTAAGAACTCTTCCTATTTAAGCTTCCTAATTTTACTTCTAAAAATTATCAATCGTTGATCTAAACTTCAAAATTTATAAAGATTTTAGATGACTATTTTAATCGAGAGCCTTTTTAGAAGATTCACATTTTCTAGGATGTAATTAATTACACGGGCTTGTCCCAATAGGAAACTTAATAACCTGGCTTAAAATAAACCCTATATTACTTCATCCATATAAGATAAGAAAAAAAATCTATGATATACGTTGACTCATCAACCTTAAGAATCTTTATTAGATGATTGAGTCAACCGTCAGGTGATATTTCTATCTTTCAAGGTAGTATATTATTTTTGGGTATTATACTCGATTATTTCAATAAGTACCTCCAAAAATTTTATTATATTCCCTCGTCTCATTTTTAAACACCACATATTCTAAAGAAGAAAAATAGTTATTGTTTATGATGATAGTGACAATGATGACATGGTGATAAAGATAGAATTAAATATGAGGAGTGTTGAGGATGATGGTTATTGAGCATATTTGCTATTTATTTTGGGGGCATTTCATTGTTTTTCTCATTGTATAGATGTTGTATCTTTTATTTTAACCTTAGCATTTGTATTAGCTTATTTTTAGTTTATGTGTGCGTTATTGAATGATCCCCTTCATTTTGATGTATTGAAGGGGAGCAATCTTATAATTAGAGAATAAATAGTTAGGGGTGGAGGCAAGTATCATAGTAATAAATATTTAAATATTGCAATTATGATGTATTTTTAGTTAGATTATAAGACAATTATCATGAACTTTTTATTTGCAAAATTTTTTGAATGCAATGATATTTTAAAGATTTTTTAAAATGATCATGTATTATGTGCTTTAATTCTCTTTATAAATAGAAAATTGTTCTAATCCATGTGTAAGGTGATTTACAAATTTCTTTCATAGTACTCACATTGGAGTATATTTATTATTCTATGACATTTAGTTAGATATGCTTACTTTTAGATGGAGAATTTATTTCTTTATCCCTTATTATTTTAGATTTTTGAAGTATTTATCATCATTAAAATAGGGAGGTTGTTGACTCCATGCACACTCTAGGATCCTTGATTTTGATGATCACAAATGTACTAAGGAATATGGACTAATATTTTTTTTTCTATTTTATGCAAAAAAAATAAGATAAGTGGTCAGTAAAGATGTAATTTGGGTATTTGGGTATAATCATAAAAGTCACTTTCAAGATTTTTTTTAATTATGGTTTTAAATAAAGAGAATTAGTGGTAGTCATTTTTAGTTTTAAATTTAAAATATTAAGGTTAGAATATAAACATTCTCTTATTAATTTAAGTTAAGAATTCACAATTAAATACTTAAGAGTCTCCCCAAGAATCCTAGCCTCTAAAACCTATTTTCTTTACAAAAACTCCTATATTTCCAGCAACCATTGGAGAGAATTAAAAAAATCAAATTGCTTCCTTGATTCCAATGAAGGAATCTTCAAAACTTTGTCATTTTAGAGCTCATCTTCTATAATTATATGAATCTATGTGAATAACTACAATCCCTTATATTTGTTTTGCTTTTCTTTATTTTTTGTAGCATGATTAATGTTTTGGTGGAGAGCATATTAAGGAGCTGCCCTAATTTAGAAGGAGTATGGAAGGTTGTCCCATATAGAAGATTGATGAAAACATCTTATTCACCTAGGGAAGCACTACCATATTTTTAGTGTAGATTGAAAAAAAAATCCTAGATGATTTTGTGCATCTAGGTGTGAATATTGGCTATAGTCAAGCCACATGAAAATCACTTATGTTTACTTGTTTTATTTTTTCTATACTTATTATAATTCTCAATGTGTTAATTTTTATCATATCTAAAATATATTGGAAATTTTCATAAAACTTTAAATTAGCCTAATTCATCTCCCATCTTTGGGTAGTATAAAACCTACAAAAATATTATATTTTGCTACATATGAATTTTCTTGTATTGAGGGATGAGAGCCACCCCTTCTTGATTTCATATTTGCCCATAGAAGTACAAATAAATTGATTTTGATTAAGTTTAACTTATGCTTGAACTCCTTTGATTTTATTATATTTGAAAACCTGATATTTTTTTTGTTAAATTTATCTTATGCATATTAAGTTTGTGCTGGTCTCAAATAATATTTGGTTTTAATAATTATATTTAAAAATCATTCACATGTAATAAAAAAATTTAAAAAAATACAAGTTATTCATTGTAAAAGATAACATTTAAGCAATGAACTCAAAAAAATTTTTAAAGAGATGTATATTATTTTATTATAAATCAAACATAGTTCTATTTATATTAGTATCTAAATATTTATTAAAATTTTGAGAATATTTAAAAATATTTACATGTTTTATTTTTTATAATATGTTCATTAATTCTATTTTTAATTATTTTTATTATAAAAATAAATTAAATTATTTTTAATATTGGAAAAACTATTTTGAATGTTTTTAAAAATAAGTATTACTATTAGGTCATCATTAAAAGGAGAGTAGATATGGGATTTGCCTTATGAAAAGAAATTAAAAAAAAACTTAAAGATATATAAAAAATGACCCCACTCAGTGGGATAGAAGCTTGTTATTATTATTATTGTTATTTGTATTAAGTCGCACTAATTGTGATTACCACTCTCATCAATTGCTACTATTATCCATAATAATCATCAGTATTACTATCAACAATCATAAATGATGACCACCAATACCACTAATGATTATCATTATCATCATAATCTAATAAATTATGATAATATTTTGTTATCATTATTTATTATCACCCTCATCAATTGCTACTATTATTCATACTAATCATCACTATTACTATCAACAATCATAAATGATGACCACCAATATCACTAATGATTATCATTATCATCATAATCTCATAAACTATGATAAATTTATCTTGAGACATTAGATATACTAATTTTATGTTAAAATTAAAAAGATAAATAAAATCAAATAAAATAAATTTTTTTGGCCGCTAAAATGTCACTATTTAACTAGAAATGTGGGGCCTTTCTATTATTCTCACCCTTCCGGTCACATGCCCCGCGGGACATGGTATTAAACCCCACTTGACTTCTTGGATCACAATCAAATCGATCACGTTGTAGGTCCCCATTCCACACAAGAAACCAACCCCACACTCCTTTAAATTCTCTCAACGTCTACTCCATCCCACAAGGGCTACTCTCTTGAAGATCCAGGTGTCATCTGCGACCACTACCATTCTGGTTCACTACACGGCTCGCCGTCCCTTTTAAACCTGTGAGGCCAGCCATGGTCCTCTCCGGCGATTCATCTCCGCCGCCACACGTGGCTTTGTTCGCCTTTCCCTTCGGAACACACGTCGCGGCGCTCTATGCACTGGCGCGAGCTCTAGCCGCCGCGGCTCCGGCTGCGATCTTCTCCTTCGTGAGCTTTGCCAAAACCCTCGAATCCCTCCCGCGAACCTCTGGGAATCTTCATCTGTTAGCATTCGAGGAGGAGATCCCAGACGGTGGATCCTCGGCTGGATTTGTGGAGGCGGTCAATAGGTTCTTGGATTCAGCCCCTGGGAAAATCCGGTCTGCAGCGAAGGCGGCTGCCGAAGATGCCGGCGGTGTACCAGTGAGTTGCGTGGTGAGCGATGCGTTTGTGTGGATGGCGGATTTTATGGCAGAAGAGATGGGGATGCCATGGGTTACAGTTTTTCCTGGGTTTCCGTTGGCGTTTACCCCACCTTACATAGATGATCTGCAGCCGTTTCGAAAGTGAGGATAAAGGTATTCTTCGAT
The DNA here is from genome assembly GCA_021442155.1 of Cymbidium sinense. Taxonomy (NCBI): domain Eukaryota; kingdom Viridiplantae; phylum Streptophyta; class Magnoliopsida; order Asparagales; family Orchidaceae; genus Cymbidium; species Cymbidium sinense. The sequence goes on from CM038219.1 coordinate 183,159,913, forward strand.
ATTTGATTTCTTACATTCTTTATTTCTTTCTTTCTTTTCTTTTTTTTTTTTTGCTCGTCCTTTTTTTTTTTTTTTTTTGGGAATGGGGTATCAATCCGTCCTACTTTATGGATGCAGCTTCCAACTTTATGAACGCAGCTTCCAAAAATGACTAATCAAGATAAACACACACTCACAAATTTTGAGCCCCCACTTATTTTTCTCCTATTACAGGATGCACTCCACCCTGAAGCTCGTCTTTCTTTTTTTTTCCTGCTCATCCTTGATGAACTTATTCGTTCATATAAATGCTTAAAATTAACTCAAATTAACTCAGAGATATGTTTAAGTGGACTCAAGAATGACTACAGAATGAAGATATATTAATTTTATTAGTCGCATGTTATCACATTTGGTGGTTGGTCGTTTCATTCTGCCTAGTTTTCGCTGGGTAACGATCGTCATTCTCTCAAGTGTACGATGTCTAGATATAATTTTATATACGGATATTCAATTATGTGATGACACATATCCAAATAAAATTAAATATTATATTTAATTTTTATTTTGTCAAATATCCTAATATGATTAATATTCGAATGTATCTAAACACCGCACATAATATTTTTTCTGCTCAAAGTTATCCCATATAGAAGATCGATGAAAACAACTTATTCAGCTAGGGAAGCACTACTATATTTTTAGAGTAGATTCAACATAAATCCTAAATGTTGTGCATCTAGGTGTGAATATAGGCTATAATCAAGCCACATGTAAATTACTTATTTTTCTACTTATTAATTTATTTTTATACTTATTACAATTCTCAATGTGTTAATTTTTATTATATCTAAAATATATTGAAAATTTTCATAAAACTTTAAATTAGCCTAATTCATCTCCCCTCTTTGGGTAGTATAAAACCTACAAAAATATTATATTTTGTTACATATGAATTTTCTTGTATTGAGGGGTGGAGCCACTTCTAACCCCTTCTTGATTTCATGTTTGCCCATAGAAGTATAAATAAATTGATTTTGATTAAGTTTAATTTATGCTTTAACTCCTTTGATTTTATTATATGCATATTAAGTTTGTGATCGTCTCAAATAATATTTGGTTTTGATAATTATATTTAAAAATCATTCATATGTAATAAAAAAATAAAAAATACAAGTTATTCATTGTATAAGATAGCATTTAAGCAATAATACAACAATCCCTGCTAATATTGCCTATCAGGTCCTATACAAATCATTTAATTTAAGATCAAGATATAGATTTTTTCTTAATCTTAACCATGTCTCTAAACCATCTACTCTCCCTAATCTTATTCCACCGGAAATTACTCCAATCTTTTTCCCCCAACATACCTTTTTTTTGTATTCTATCTCTCTAAGAGTAAAGCCACTCATCCCGAGCATCCTCATCTCTAGAACTTAACTGCTTCTTTATCCAACATTCTACACCATAAGTCATCGGTCTTATCACCATCTTATAAAATTTTTAAGTTTTAACTTTCTATCACATAATAGGGATGATTCCTCCACTTCAACCATCCAACTTGAATTCTACTAATAACATCTCCATCTATTTCACCATCATTTTGATGCATTTAAGCAATGAACTCAAAATATTTATTAAAGAGATGTATATTATTTAATTATAAAACAAACATAATTCTATTTATATTAGTATCTAAATATTTATTAAAATTAAGAAAATATTTTAAAATACTTAATATTTTTTTTATAATATGTTCATTAATTTTATTTTTAATTATTTTTATTATAAAAATTAATCAAGTTATTTTTAATATTGAAAAAGCTATTTTGAATATTCTTAAAAATAAGTATTATTATTAGGTCGCAGTAATTATGATTGCCACAATCTTCAATTGCTACTAACATTCATACTGATCATTACTATCACTATTAATATCCACGAATGATGATGACCTCCATCATTATTAAAAACCCTCATAGTCAAACACCATTAATGATCATCACTACCTTCATAATCTCATGGGCTATGATAGTGTTTAATTGTCATTATTTGCTATCATACACACCACATTCCATAAATAAAAAATAATAATTTATCTTAAGATATTATATATATTAATTTTATGTTAAAATTTAAGAGTATTTATATACATATCATATAATTCATATGTATTTATATATCTAATATTTAAATTTCAATTTTTACATATATAATATTCTAATATTGAATATCACATCAAAAATATTATCATCATTCATTTTTTTTAATTGAAATGTATTTTTTTTAATTTAGAAAAGAATTAGATAAGTAAATATTTAATTTTAGGTTTTGAATATGTAAATATATATATAAATTATATTATATGTATGTAATTTTTTTAAATTTTAAAAAATAAATAAAATAAAATAAAAAATTTTGGCAGCTAAAATGTCACTGCTTAACAAGAAATGTGAGCTTTTTATTCTCCTCACTCAGCTAACATGCTCTGCGGGACATGGTATGAAACCCGACTGGACTTTTTGGGGCTTAATTTTTAAATTAGCCCTAATTAAAATCGTAATTACCTAATTAAGCCATTAAAAAAATTAATAAATACGGGTCAGATTATTGGTGATGAAGAATTAATTTTTTTAACAGTTTTGGCCATATCACCCCATCGTCGATTTCGGTTGGTATCGTTGGAAAGGGAATAAAAAAATTCTACAATTTTCATGTTGACGTTTTGAATCTCGATTATTTAGCTTATAATGGGAGGATAAAAAGTTAGGATATATCACTACGAAGATGAAGACAAGAACATAAAACAATAAAACTCGAGATATACCTACGTTTAAAATATATAGTAAAGGCATTTAACATTAAAATATAATAATTGCATAAATTAAATAAAGATGAAATGAGTTAATGAGTTTTAATATGATTAGTAAGAAAATAAGATATATTTATATAGTAAATACCCCAAAATGAAAATAACTATAACTAAATTAAATAGTGTTCATCTTCTAAAATTAGGGTAAATGGAAGTATCGATTAAATTAGCCTATTATTTGGATCAATCTTATTTTATATTTTTTTGATTTTGTATGCTATTTTAAAACATATTTACTTAAAATAGTTTTATATTTAAGAAAATAATTATTTAATGTATTTTAGATGTTTTATTTTTTTTTGTTTTAAAATAAATCATATTATTTTATAAATACTCAAAAATAATTTTGGACATTTTAAATGTCTTGAAAAACAACTATCATTATCAAATATGTTTTATTTGGAGATCAAAATAAATACATATATGACAAATAGTTTTTAAATTAGATTTGAACTATATGTAATTCCACATTAAGTCTTCCATCCTCTCACATGAGTTAACCAAATTAAATAAACAGTAAACATCACTAGGATAACACAATGAGAAGTAGGTGAATGAGTAAACATAAAAAACATATAAACCGCCGTAAATACATGCCATCAAACGCAAAAAAATATAATATATCTACCGTCATCGGTGGTGGAATGCATCGCCGCTGAGTGTAATGGGATGGTGGTCCTCCGCGCCACGATGATATGTTTGATGGTCCTCCTCCTTCCATCTTCCACCTGGGGTGATCCTAACTCAGAATAACGAGGTATGTCAAACAAGCTTGCGGAACGAATACCTGGTAAACTCCATATGGAGGTGTCATATGAAATGACTGGACCATATCGCCGGATCGGCTGCCATGTGCGGTGATCACATTGCTCGATATGAATACCGGGTAAATGTATAGTAGATTCCCCACCAGACAGAGGATGCCCCACATCCATCGATAACATCCGATCGCGGTGAAGTGCTCGGAATGTCAATATCTCAGTGTCAGATATATCCCGCCGCTACCAACAATTCCTCATATTCATCGAAGATGTCTCGATATTCCGATCGCCACCAAATAACGCCGGAATATGATGTCCATATGGCTCCGGATGTCCATATGGCTCTGCATGACCGCATAACATAAGTTATTATTGTAATAAACATCCAATAATGAGTAATAAACATTACATCAAATCGATACCGACTTTGAAGTCGTCAACTCATCCCTATAAGCTCGATATCGATAGGATATTTCTAACATAACCTTCATTCCATCTAAGCTACGCTAAGTCCGCCAATGTTCAGTAGGATATGGAACATGTAATGGTCTTCATATGAATGTGCTCCCACGCATATCTGCGAAATGAACACACATCCAAATGTTTGGTGTGGTTTTGTTGCTTACAATTCTCAGAGATGAGCAAGACAACCCAACGACAGCCTCCATGAACGCGTGTCAATATCGAAGTAATGGTAGATCAGTGGAACCTCGAACTCAAGGAAAAGATCCAATAAAGAAAAGATACGCTCATACATAGAACTGCTCTAGATCTAAATATGAATCACGGTAGTATGTCCATGCAGCCATCGTAGGCAAGCGGTATGTGCATGAGCTCGTCCCATTCGGAATCGATGTGATATGGGGACCGGATCGGTATATAATGCGGTTTGGATGCTCCAAGCAACTCATCGCAACAATCCGCCATGTAGCCACCGCCTATCATCTCACGACACCGCCAATCGTGGGCCATCTATCCGGATACCAAGAATCATCGCGACATCCTGTAATGTAATCGTCATCTCACCGGTGGTGGAAGGTATTCATCATAACACCATCAACGAACGCTATCGATGATGATCCAAATATATCAGATCCGGAGACACTTCCAAATCGATAAAAAGCATCCATAAATGCAATTGATGCCATTCCTATCGAGTGCTCGATCAATCAAACCGCAACCACAATCATTTATAACTAGGGTTGCGTCAGCCTAACAAATGTATATGTACATAAACATTTTAAAAAACTGCTAAAGAAATTTTACCGAATCAGATCGCCGCTCATTTACCACATACGCAGTATACTGCACTTCAGGTGGTGGGCCGTAGTCAACAACCGTCTCATCTGCCGCTCCTCCTACGTGCAGCGGCCACCGCTTGGGATCTTTCTGTTGTAATTGAGGCAAACAATAATGTGCAATTAGTTAAACATTAATAAGGCAACTTGCGAAGAATATAAAAAGCTATAGTCATATCTTGCGAAGAATATATATCAAAAATTTAGAAAAGATAGTTATAATATTCACATCCATAAAACATGAGTTATAAATTAAAAAAATAAGTTATAAATTTATAACTTATATTTTAAATAATTTTAATTTAACATGCATATAATTTTTTTTAATTATTATTTTAATTGATCATATTAGAGAAGTGTCACATAGTCTACATTCCACATTTTTAAAAGTGTCATTATCATAACTAACAATAGTAATGGTAGGTGGTGAATGCATTAATTACTTTAAAAATAAAAAAGCTGCTTTCAATTATAACTTTATATGAAAGCAAATAAAAACTTAATTGCATACTTGTTTTATTTTTTGTATGCACAATGCATGATTTCAATAAATGCTGACTAGTTTATACTTTTTTTGTTAGTACAATCTATTTGTTTCGCCTCTTTTATGCAAGCTCCCTTAGACAATAGAAGTAATTAATTACTTATATGAATGTTTATTATGTTAAAACACAGAGAAAGTCTCAAACAGTTTAGGAAAGAGGCAAGGAATAGACTACAGTTTCTGAGGTTCTGAATGAACAACCGCTGAACAAAAGGCCCAAAAAATTCAGTAAAAATCATAGAAGAATCAATGATTTTACAAAACAAAACAAAAAAACCTTTTTTGATTTGATATAAATTAACAATATCATGATACAACTACCCTCCCTCAATTACCCTCCCTCAAAATTAATTATTTCTTTAGTACTTACAAGTTTGTGGTAATTTTCCCCCATCTCATTTACTTCATTAGCCCCAAAATAAAGGAAAAAAAATTTATTGTCCATGCCTCAAACCATCTTATCTATTTTCCCACCTTCAAAAAGGTGGTTAGTTCTACTCTTGAATTATCACTCAATATTATATATTGAGTCTTTAAAAATATTTTGAAAGTAAAATTATAATTCTAAAAAATAATAAGATATGATCAATCCCTATAAGTTAACATAAACCTCCCATCAAGCTATGAGCTAAATAACTTATTTACAATCATCCTCCCTAAAGTCAACAATTTGATTATAACAAAAATACAAAAAAAATATAGTCTATTCAATTACATTCAACAGAGCCAGTGTAACAAATAACATTGAACACAACAATTCAATTACACTCAACAGAGGTACTGTAACAAACACTAAACATAACACAACACTTCAACTACACTCAACAGAGCTAGTGTAACAGACAACACTGAACACAACACATAGACAACACTGAACACAACACTGAACAACTACTGATGAATTAATGCACAACGATTGAGGACACGCCGTCCAGGTCCAATGCCTTACACACACTACAAACCCTAACTTTTGTAGTGTTCGCCCATGCTATTTTAAATCTGCTTTTCTGGCCGCCTGCTTCCTTTTGACATTCGGTGGTTTATAATGCATGCCACCACCGATGTGTTCACCCCACTCTTCCCGATTACGTGGAATTCTCCCCTCGGTAGGTGCCGATTAGTTTTGCAAACTATACGCCGAGACATAATGGACGTGGTTTATGCGCGTTGACCCAAATACAATCCGGCGCATATGGCAGATGGTAAGCTTGCAGTTGTCTACATGTACACATACACTCATTATTTTCACCTAATTCTACTTTGAGCTAGTGACATCAAACACGGTAGACTACATGCTTATTCGCGACCGGTTCAAAATATTCTTGTCTCTCGCTCATTAGCCCGAACGCTTGCCTTAATGCGTGGAGAGAACGATGTTTCGTTGTCTTTCGAGAGTTGTAGATTCAAGACGCTTTCATGAAAAGGATACAATGTTGTAGTATACTGTAATCGGCTTGAATCCAGAAAACCACGCTTTCTTTTAAGCACACCATTGAATACCGCGTATCAGTCGCACTGTACCATCATCATCATGAGTAAGAGACTATTGTTAACGCCCCTGAAATAAGCCTCATATGCCTCCCGCTGATATTCTTGATGTCCGACATATATCGATTAAAAAATGCGAATGTCATCCGTTGTTTAACGCATTTTTTGACATATGAAGTCAACATCACCTATGCCGAAATGTCTAACGGCCCGTTTGAAGTTCTCCCTTAAATGACGCAAACATAAGCGATGTGCTGCCCAGGGAAAGATCTCTCTGCAACCATGAACTAGGCTTGCATGTCTATCTGAGATGAGGCAGAGATCACCCCTTGTAGAAATTGTTGGGATCAAGTCTTGTAATGTCTACAAAAACCAAACCCATGACTCGATGCTCTCTGATTTCACAACTGCGAAGGCTTGTGGGAACAAGGCATTGTTTTCATCGACCAACTTAAGCTAGTGTTCCTCAGACTTGAGAAAAGTCCCATCAGGCATAACTCAAGGCAATACTGCCAACCTCTTATTGAAGGCTCAAATGACCAAAACAATCATTGGAATCACTTTGCTTGAATGTATCCGATATATCGACTGCATAGATGCGCAAACAGTAAATGAATATTTTGTAAGATTCCTCCCAACTTTCAAAATAACCTTAACCTTTCAACGTGCATCCCAAGCCTTCATGGAAAACTCTTATATTGAACTTCGACTAACACCCCTACAATTTTCCGCTCGATCTAGTTGACGATGATTCATTGGATGAAATAACTAATGAACTATGATGTATCACTCGTGTCCAAAGATTAAGAGAATGACTACATGGGTGCATAGTGAACTAATACGCCACGACCGCCCAACCTCTTAATCGATCTTGCATGTAAGCTCCACAAACATGGTCACCGTTAGAATGATGTGCACTCTTGTAATTTTAATTGATTTGAAGCACAAATGACATACTCAACATCTTGTTCATGATAACAACCTCGAATAGCAAATTACAACGCTTTAATTGAAAGCACATATCTTCAAACAATTCATCTGAATGCTTATCCTCCTAAAAGATCGAATGATCGCCATCAAGAATGTGTCCTCATCCCATTCTCTAGCTGTGAGCTACGCAAATAATCGTTATTCCATATCAGGTGCTCTTCCATGTGACTTGTTCTAATTGAGTAATCAACAATCAAGTCCCTAACAAGGGATGATTACGTGCCCATTCTCGCGGTTATCATCCTCCTCATCATCATCATCATCTACCTCCACTGATAGTTTCATATCCATCATCTTCGGTGGGTAGTACATTCATCTCATTATCTTCTAAGTCACCCATAACAGCAGAACTTGTCCCAGCAAAAAAAAATAAGTTCTCTTGCTTCAGACCCATAACATTCCACTAGAGTACTTAGTTGAGAAGCTGGTGCGATGTACTCAATGCTCGTTCGAGCTCTCTCACATTCCTCTATATTGTTAACTTCCCTGTCTCTACCCATCAATTTCATAACTTCAACATAAACCACAATAGGTACACGCCGCAGTGAGTATAGCCACCGACTTCTTCATCATCAATGAGTTGCTATAAAAGACCACCGTGAAAGACCCACCGTGATTCACAAAGAACTTTGTTGGATCTATCTTCAATGAATTCATGGCTTCGTAATTCCTCAATTTAATCGATTTGGATTTGAGACGATTTTTCCCACCAATATATGTTGGAATGAAATCGTCTACTCTCACGCCATAATAAAGAACTATACAAAGTTGAACTCATCACTAACCACCGAGCAATGTAATAACAATAATCGCCGACTGATAAATTGAAATAATTTAATTAAGGAGAAATAAAATTATTGGATTCATATATGATATAGAAGACTACACTCATTTAAAACATAAATATATTAGTTATACCACGATTTGCATAATCCCCTTTTTCAATGTCTTTAGAAAAATCATAATATGTAACAATTATGTTATCCTTCAATTCAATCGCATCATCATCTTCAAAATATTCTTAACAAAAACTAACTTATTCATCCTTCATATAACCTCACAAAACATGCACAAATTATATTTGCATATGGATGCAAAATAAGAAAGACACATAAATTTAATTTTTGTATTATTAAAATTATAAGTGCATTCAAATTAACCATGAGATCATGTTTTGTAGCATGATTGTGCTCTTTTAAAATAAAACATACTATTCTTTAAAAAAGTCCTCAAGTTAATCATCAACATAAAGATATCCTAAACCAATATTGATCTCTTTATCTACAAGGAAATCAAATCTTTATCATAATGAAATTGAGGATTCAAGTAATCTGCAATACATGTAAATTCGGATGAAAATAACGATCCCATTTTGCATTTATACTTTTCATCTCTTTGTAGACAACTTCTTATTCCCTAATTTCCTTATTATTTTCTATCTTATCATATCTGTAGCTTCTAAATGAATCCCATTATTGGAGACCACCATCAACCACTCTCAATACCTTGAAGATATGTGGCCTTAATAGCATAGTTAGCACCATGTCAAAAAGAACCATCTTATGAAATAATTTTCTTCACTTATTTTCCTTGATGTTTTTTGCTCAAGAGATTTGCTCCGATTTCAAAAGCTAACATGGCCTTTAAAGGTTGTCATAATTCTTTGAATCATTGTAAAGCTAAATAAACAATGATAAACATTGTAATGGCAAGTCAAATAATTTCTTTGTCTGTGAACTTCCTCATCAAGCACAAAACTTATCAATAGTTGTAAATAAACTTGCTCACTATTTTTTTATTAGAGTAAAGCATATTTAAGTTATGACAATCATCCTGATTACATATTCATGAAATCAGGACAATGGGTAACACATAGCTCAATAAAAATGCATCCATTTCTCCACTAACATCCTCCTGATAACCTTAGAACAACAAACAGTGAATTATACAACTTAGTAAATGGAAATTTGTTAAAATATATACTAATTTTGTAAATGAGTTGAAAATGGTATTTACATACATAACACATAATTCTTATATATTTACATATTTAATATCTAAAATTTTATATTTACATAAAGATAATTCAAATCTTTAATATATACAATAAAAATAACACAAATATTAACTTCATACACACAAAAAAATAAAAAATAAATAAATCTATTATACACATCAATACACTATTATACACTATTATACATCAAACCTTAAATGCTCATCAAATTTATATCAATATGTTAGACATTTGTATTAGTTAAACTTTTAAACTTTATTGGAATGAAGAAATACATTTCATAATTTAACGAGACACACAAAATAAGTTAGATCCACAATATATATATCTAAAAATACTACAATAAATTAGATCTACAATACGCTACAAAATATCAAGACAATAAATACAAAGTCACAAATGATATTACCTTTTGTTTTGAAAAAAAAATACAAAAATACCTTTTCCGCCAAAGGCTCGATCCCCTGCTGGATCGGGTCGGCAAGCGGAAGGTCGACTGGCGGCGATGTGGCTGGAGGCGACGGTATAGGGAGAGACAAAACGAGGGAGAGAGAGATCGGAATCGGGATTCCGATCTCTTGTTCGGGCCTTTTTTAAAAAAAAATAAAAAATTTGCGCCCGTCGCCCGCTGACTGGGCGACGGGCTATTTTTAATTTTTTTTTAATGATTTAATTAGCTAATTATATTATTAATTAAGATTAATTTAAAAATTAATCCACTTCTTGGACCACAATCAAATCGACCACGTGGTCGGTTCCCATTCCACACAAGAAACCAACCCCTTCACTCCTATAAATCCCCTCAACGACTACTCCATCTCACAAGGGCTACTCTCTTGAAGCTCCAGGTGTCATCTGCCACCACTACCATTCTGGTTTCTGGTTCACTTCACGGCTCACCGCCCCTTCTAAGCCTGTGAGGTCTGCCATGGTCCTCTCGAGCGATTCATCTCCGCCGCCACACGTGGCTTTGTTCGCCTTTCCCTTCGGAACACACGTCGCGGCGCTCTATGCACTGGCGCGAGCTCTAGCCGCCGCGGCTCCGGCTGCGATCTTCTCCTTCGTGAGCTTAGCCAAAACCCTCGAATCTCTCCCGCAAACCTCTGGGAATCTTCATCTGTTAGCATTCGAGGAGGAGATGCCGGACGGTGGATCCTCGGCTGGATTTGTGGAGGTAGTCGATAGGTTCTTGGATTCGGCCTCTGGGAAAATCCTGTCTGCTGCGAAGGCCGCTCCGCAAAATGCCGGCGGTGTACCAGTGAGTTGCGTGGTGAGCGATGCGTTTGTGTGGATGGCGGATTTTGTGGCAGAAGAGATGGGGGTGCCATGGGTTACAATTTTTCCTGGGTTTCCGTTGGCGTTATTGTCCCACGTTTACACTGATGATCTGCGCAGCCGTTTCGAAAGTGAGGATAAAGGTATTCTTCGATATTTGATTTTGGGCATTCTTTATTTCTTTCTTTCTTTTTTTTCCTGCTCGTCCATGATGAAGTTATTCGTTCATATAAATTTGCGTATATAACAGCGCAGGCTTGAAATTAACCCAAATTAACTCGAGATATATTTAAGTGGACTCAAGAATGACTACAGAATGAAGATATATTAATTTTATAAGTCGCATGTTATCACATTTCTTAAGGGGCTGTTTGGTTGCCTGCATTTGAAATGAAATGTAAAAGAAAAAGTGGAAAGATAAAAGGATTACTTTATATTGTTTGGTTAAGAGTTTTACAAATTCACGACTTCAGATTTTTTTTGGTTGACAAAATGTAATGTAAAGTAAATTGAGGTTGGGCGTCTGACGCGTGAAGCGGCGGCGTATGGGCGGCAGCGTCCGGGCCCGCCAGATCACTTTTATTTACCTGTATTTAGAATTAGAATTCCAAATAATAACCGACTTTTTCGATTTGAAATGCGACTAATTTTATTTTACCGAACCAAACGCTGAAATGTTAGGCGATTTGGAATCCAAATGCACGCCACCAAACCAAAAAAATAAAGGGAGTCGTCATGCTCAAGGTTTTCTTTATTGTGCAATTCTCTGTCATTCATTTCATCCACATTATGTATTCTTTGTGAGAAATTTGACATTTTATACCTCATCAGTGTATGAACCATTGAAAGATATCCTACTCGTTGAACTCATAAATCATTCAACATTGGTTTGAACTTGCATGAATTTGAACTGGGTTAGATTTTTATTTTAACCTATGTTCAAACCTAGTTCGAATCAAGGTTTGAACGTTTTGTGTTTCCAGAAGAATTAGTGACAGTCTTGTTGATGCTTGTCCCCACGCATGCTACTAGTCCTGTTTGTGCCACCTAATGAGCTCCTCAAACTACTTGTTTTCCCCACACTATTGGTTTCATTGAAGCCTATTCACAGCAAACTCTTGTCATGTATTCCTCTTCCACTTCACATGCCATTAATCCTATTGATGCTCATCCCCATTGAGCCCTTGACTATAAAACTTCTCTTCTACTTCACATGCCCATCGATCTTCTCAGTGCCTGCCCCTAGCCGGCTCATGTCATGATTTCTTTTTTTTTTCCTTACACACTGCTGAACTCATCAATTCCTATCCTCAATGAACTACCATCCCGATTTACTTTTTCTTTTGCAAAATTTAGATCTGGATGTATCACCTATCATAATTTCCTACTTATCCACTCTAGCTTATGGTGATTCAAACCAAGGTTTGAGCAAAGGTTCAAACTGCAAATTAAGTTTGAACTTATTCAAAATTATTTTGAAGGGCTTTGATTTCAATGAACAATTTGCAAATGCAAAAGGTCATCCCTAATTAGAGGTATTTTCAGCCAAAATGTACTTTTGAGCATGTAATATGAGACATATAAAACTATATCACTTCTCTATTTATGGTCAATATAATTAAAAAAAAAATCTATTAAAATTTTAGTTATTGAAATAGTAGTGAAAAAAATGATGTTATCAATGTATATTCATTATCTCTTAAATAATTTGAATCCTTACAGTTATTTCTTAACATTTTTATGCTTCTCTATTTTTCAAAGTTATTTATTAGACTTTGGGACAAAAATCTTGTATGGAATTCTTTATGAGAAATACTTGACCTTTTAACCTGGCATGAGATCCTCATCTCCTGCCTTAAACCATCCCCCGGATTTCTCAGGGGACTTTCCTCCTTGTGCGCTGGTCTTCAGTGTATTTCCTCTTGTTTGTTGTCTTGGACTAGTAAAGTAGTGCTCCACCAATACTTGTGTGACGCTGTCATCTCCTACTTCTAATTTCATGTGTCTTCTTGAAGTCTAAATGGAATTCTTGCTGTCCCTGTTTCTTTTACCATTTGATCTTTTTGCGCTCGATTCTATCAAGACTGGTGTTTGATATTTTTGATGATTCCTTTTCCAAGCAAAAGTTTTTTATTTAGTGGCGTTATTTATGGTTGATGATTGTTGGTTTTGATTGCTCCTTTTGTATCGGCCCTCCCTCCTATTAGGTCTCTGCTGCCATCTTCTTCCTCGGTGGGCTCTTTTCAATTTGGTGGTTATAGAGTAGATATTTTTTTCATTGAATCTTTCATTTAATGATGCTTGTTGCGTGCTAGAAAACCAAGTAAGTTTACTTAAATTTCTGGAGACACACAGATTTAAAGAGAAAATAAAACTCCGAATTTTACGTGGAAACTTCTAAAGAGGAAAACCACGTAGCAAGAAAGCTTTTCCACTATGATCTGTTGAGTACAAGATCTTCCGATAAGAAATTACAATTGAGATGAGGACATTGAAATGTAACAACGAAGACACGATGTTGACGACGCGAATTTGGCGACGACGATGTGACGGCGTTGACGACGATGTTGACGACGATGTTGACGCCGATACCGACGATAGTGGTGCGATGATGAGCAACATGGTCGACGAGAGGATCGATGGCCGGCGATTGGTACGGCTGCGGTGACGACCATCGATTGATTTTCAGGATCTTTAGAGCTTTCTCCTCTCTTCGCTTGCCTCCCTTCTTCACGCCTCCCATACGGGAATGAGTATTTATAGATGCAGGAGTGCCTCAGAATACATGCAAAACCCGTACACTCCACTTAATCGGACGGCTCAAAATGATCTCCTTGATCATATGATGTATTTATGCATTTGAATGCTCAAATGAATTGTAAGATCTTTGAACCGGGCTCGTGACGCCGATTTGATTTATAAACACCGGTATTTGGCAAGATTGATTTATTTTAAGTAGGATTTACTAAATCCAAAGATATCTGGATTTAGTAAACCCGAAATATAAATCGAAAGTGTTTTTAAATGATTTATTAAATCAAGGAAAGATGTTTGGTAAGTTATTTGAGTATTTAAATCATATAATTAAATAATATTTTTTAAAGAATAAAAACATAAATAAAAAAAATATAATATTAAAATTAAAATTTATCAATTAATAAAGATATCATGATCATTATAAAATATAAATAAATATTACATTATTTAGATCTAATTCTACGCAGATAACGCCTCTCTTTGGTCCTTATTTTAGATAACAAAAAGATAATAATCAAAACCTATTTAGATTTTGGAGTTCACAATTACGAAATAAAATGATTGGAAAAGATGGAACTTGACCTTAATAAGGTAAAATGAAAAAACAATCATATGCATCCCTATAAGGAGATATGACTTGAAATTAAAATCAAATGAGATATCCTTAAGGTAAGTAAAATAGTGAGCTTATGTCAAAACAACCTCTTTCCATTAAAATTAAATGAGATATCCTAGGCTTTGAGATAGTTTTTGCAATGACTGGTGGTTGCTTATATAAACAGATTGCCCAAAATATCCAAGAGGATTGATCCTAGGAAATTTTTGTGCGTTCTAATTAAATGAAAAGAAATTTGGATTTTCAATAGCTATCCAGTACAATATGTACCAGATTTGCCTTATGAGCAATACAAATTACATTTTCTCCTCATTTTTTCCTATTTTTTAGTATTCTTGCTATCAATCTTTCCGCTAAACCTTATTTTTCAGATATCTCCGAAGATTCTTCTTCCATCCACAAATAAATTAAGATTTAACAATATTTATGTTTATCTAATTTTCAATATTATGAAATATATAAAATCAAATTTCTAATTTATTTAAGAAAAAAGAATTTATATTAGAATAGTGTAATAAAAGTTATTCATCGATGCTTCTATAAATATAAATTTATTTTAATATTAATATAATTTATGATTAATCAAATAAAATTTAGATATAAATTTTTAAAAAAATTAGTGAGATAAAATTCAGTTTGATTAAAATTTTTTCAGTATATCCTAATTTTTTCTATTTATGATATAACACCCTATATTTGAAAATCATCTTTGTTTTCAATTCATCTCTGTCTACCATATATCCCTATTTTCTAGGGTTAACTACACAATTGTTTCCTCCAACCGCAATGCCGAAGAGCACAGGTCACGGTGCGTTGAAGAGGGACGAAGAGGAAGAAGAAGGCACGGCTACCATTGTTTCCAATGAAGTAAAATGATTCATACTTATAGACATCTAAGTTAAAACCTTCGCTTCCTTCTGCTTTGCGCGAATCGGGGACAAATGAGAAACGAGAGGAAGGGCCTCTGCCTTGAAAAAGGAAACGGAGAACGAGAGAGTGGGCTTTTGTTTTGAGAGTTGAACGAACAAGAGAAGAAAATGGAATAATGCCTACGAGGACAACCCATACACAAAGAGGTTCGATCTTTCTTAAATCAATCGGATTTAATAATCCGGATTTACCATTTTCTGAGTGGATTTACAAAGACAAACGGATTTATCTCGAAGGTGTTTGGTAGGATTTACTGATTTAGATGTCTAAATCCCTAGTAAATGCTGCCAAACACCCCTTCATATTGAGCTATTTAGGGATTTAAGCGATATCCCAAAGTTTCCAAGGATATTTTAAGAGCGATCTCACCGGTTCAACTTGACGTTGCTTTTAACATCAAGATTCGTGGTTTTAATTAATAGATGTCATATCCGCCTCATATTTTGGATGATTGAGATCCAGCATGCGGAATCCGCCGGTCATGGCAACAGCAGCGCTTGGCCGCTTCGCTGCTCATTTACACGTCGACAGCCAGGCCGACCACTCCACCGTTCAGCGCGACACGCCACCACGGGCCACATCGCGAAATCATACTCGCGATCCGCCCGTTCAGGTGATACCGCATGCCGTTCCATGACGCCGAGGCTAATCGTCGTGACCCGCTTAGCCCATGCACGCCGTCATGGCCTACACGACCCGCCGCCACCAATCAGCGTCGCAGCGGCGCTGAGCAAGGTCGCATGAGCATCATGGCCGCTTACGTATTTGGCTGGCTTCACCGCTCCATGAAGCTCCGTTTCAGACCGGATGGTCAGAATTCAATCACGATACCTACACGATTTCCGTATCGTTCTTCGTAATATGAAGATCTATTCTCTCAAAATGTGTAGTTAATGGACCCTCAAATTTTATTGAAGAATTTACTATTTTTAAGTATTTGACATATATTTTTGGATGATTGAGATAATGCTCAATATGGTATAATTCCTCTTCCAGATAATGCCCCAAAAAGCCTATTGCTTACAATATCAAAATACAGTTAGTTATTTTAATCTTGAGAAAAGAAGCTTTCGTTGCAGTTTTTGGGCACTCACTGGTTCCATCGTTGTCATTTGGCGTTTGTTTTGGTGCTTTGAGTTGAACATCTAATATAGGACCATTGGACCACAAAATGTTCTTATTTGGATGCATAATGGGGATGATGGCTGATTTTTTAGATGAATTCATCACATATAAATTGAAGGACACATAAAACTGAATTACTAATTCTATATGAACCCAAACAAACTAGAAGAAAGAACCAAATCTTAGATTCGCATAAGCTTGAAATTAAAAAATGGCGAAATAACAATTCCAAAATATGAACAAAAAGTACTCAAATGATACTAAGGGAAAGAATTGCTATTTATTCATTGTTATAAAGGAATGAAAAAAAGAAAGGGAGCAGTGCTAGTTGCAAAAAGAAAGAATTGCTATTTTTTTTTTTTAAGTGAAATGGAAGGGCATAAGGGAGTCTTATATTAATAAAGGGGTAGATTGACAAAACAAACGTGCCCTCTTGCAATTCCCTTTCTTCTTTATCCTTTGCAATAGGCTTGTGATATCGAATATTTCTTATTTGTGATTGATAGTGGGCCGAAACAATAATTCTATGACAGGCGACGACCTACGCAATATACATACAATAAATGACCCTATCCTCTCCCGTTCTTTTTCTTCTCTTATATCATAATAATTGTAGTGTAGCATACACCATGAACCCCTTATTTATCCTCTGCTGTTCTTTTTCTTCTCTTTCGTTCAAGTCTTTTAGAATTTCTTTTGTTATTATTTTAGTATTGTATAATAGCCAAAGTGTAAATAGAGATAAGCATTGTGTCTATCCAAGCTTATAAATAGGGGGTCAAATATTATAAAAGGAGTTTTGTGCCCTCCATCTTCAATCATTGCATTTCCCAGAGCATTCTTAATTAAATTCTTTGAGCTTTCTCTCTCTGCTGTGCTTCTTTTTATATTTTCATTATAGTGGGGTGTGCTAGAACTAAAGGATTTGTGAACACACCCGTTAGAGTGGAGAATATAGAAAGAAGAGTATAGAGAGAAAAGTTAGAAAAGCTTTGAGAATTTTATTAAGTATTGCGAAAAATCAGAGTAGAGTAAAGTTTTTCATCAAGGAATCCAAAGACACACCGATAAAAAAAGTGTGAACAATAAAACTTGAATTTTATGTGGAAAGAGGGAAAACCAGCCTAAAAAAGCTTCCACTATGACTGCTTGAGTAAAGATCTTCCGACAACGGGATTACGTATCAGAGAAAGAGCAACAAATGGCGACAACGATCGTTAAGAGTAACTAAGAGAAGATGATTAATGTATGAGCAATCACCGGAAATGCGGTATAATTATTGTAAATGGAATAATCACCTGGTAGTCATCATGATGGAGACCGACAGATATATGACGAGCGAGGATCAACGGCCGATGGCGTTGACAAGCCGATGGCGGCGATTGCTTGGGATCTTTCTCTCCTCTGCTTTGGGCTCCCTCATATAATGAGGCTATTTATATGGAGTGGCCTCTATAAATACACGAAAACCCGTCACTCACCATCTGGACGGCTCCAAATGATTGATCATTTGATGTATTTCAAATATTTGAACGCCAAATGAAGTGAATTTTAGATCTTTGTTAGATCCGCTCGACGCCGATTTGATTATAAACACTCTATGTTTGAGAGCTTTTGAGGGTTTAACGATATCCCAAAGTTCCAAATGATATTTTAAGTTCGATTTCTACCGCCAATTTCAATCGTTTGCTTTTAACGCCAAGATTCGTTTCACTAGTTTTTGTGTCATATCAAGTATGCTTTGGGAAATATAATAATTGAGGACCAAGGTGCTTAACTTTTTTATAATATTTGACCCTTTATTTATAGATTTGGGTTAACATAATGTTTTTCTCTATTTACACTTTTGCCATTATACAATAATAAAATAAATTCTTCAAGATTTGGACTGAAAATCTTTCATTTGTTGATCTTTGTATTCGTAATTCAGGATTTGACAAGTTTCGGATAGTTGAACACCGAATTGATAAATACCAAGTTGGTAATTGTTGAATTAATGGTTAAGTGTCCTTTAATTGCTGATGTTGACTTCACTTGGATCTCTTAAGAGTGTTCATAAATGCATGGTTGACTTTAATCTTGAGGATATTCAACTATACAATCTGCCTTGCTCTGCCTGTCTAGGCACAACATATACCTTTTGCCAAATGGCGATTTCATGAGGATGAAGGCATCATCCCGCATGAAGCCAAGATGAATTGACCGGCATATTTTCTATTAAGAGTCGTTTAATCTTTTTCTGAATTTATCTGATCCTATTTAGACTGTTACACTGATCAGACCGGTCCAAGTTATATGTGTTACAGAAAAATAAAGAAAAAATATATATTATTTTAACGTTATATTATAATGTTAATATAACGTTAAAACGTTATTAAAAAGAATATTAAAATTTATAACTTATAACATAAATTAAATAAATACAAATAAATTAATTCATAACTTAAAATAATAGCTAGTAATGGTTATAAATCATAATTAGGTGATTTAATATTTTGCTCTCATCTTTCACCTATAAATTGATGATAATGTGAGCTTGAATGGGATGACAAAATTTGAATATCCTCTCTCTTCTACTTGTGAGATATAACTCGTCCTCTTGCCTTGATCGCGCGTGCACCAAGGCAAGTTGATGCACCCAAGCTTTGATTTATTCTAAGAATAGTATCATCGGTTTGATCTCATTACTTTTATTTTTATTTGCATAGTTGTGTTAAATTTATTTCTTAATTATTAATTTATTTTCTTATAGTTCTAACAATCTTAGAGTAGATCAAGATATTTTCTTTGTTTTAATTATTTTCACTAATTAAAATAAAATGTCTACACAAATATCGCTTCATCATGATGATGTTAAGCCAGAAAAATTTTTAGGAACATATTTTAAAAGATGACAAACGAAAATTATATATTGGTTGACATGTTTAGGATTAATTTTTGCAATATATAATTCTCCTTCATTCGAACTTAATTCGAAAAGAGAAAATAATTCTTCTTTCGACGAAGGGTTAGGAAAAGGAAAAACTCCATAAGAGATTGACTTTCTGTCTTGGACGCATTCTTAGTATTCTTTTCGATCTTCTTTATGATATATGTTGTACATCATCTTCTTCTTTTGAGCTTTGGAAAGCAATTGAATCAAAATATGTAAATAAAGATGCGAGTCTAAAAAAATATTCGATCGAATCATTCAATTAATATAAAATGAGTGATTCTGCGTAAGAATCAAGCAAATGAAATTAAGATATTATTGATCTACAAAGAAGCATGATTTAAAGATTTATAACAGATCGATAATAGAAAAATTATCATCATCATGAAGTTAATTTGCACAAACACTTAAGGTATAATAAAAATAAGATGTCTCTTGATGATTTTATTATTGCACTTAAAATAGAAGAAAAATAAAAAAAATGATAAAATTCTCATTAAAATTGAATCTCAAAATATATCAATCTAACGAAAAAGAGTAATTTTAAACGAAAAAATTTTAAACCATTTAATAAAAAGTTTAAGAAATAAATTTTACACAAGTTTAGCAATAAAAATAAAAGCATAATGAGATTCAAATGAGTATCTTTGGAACCAATCATCTTAAAGGCATATAATCAAAAGATAAGACATCCAAAGAAAGAAAGACCTTTGAGCAAAATTAAACATAAATTAATATGATCACTTAATGCTAATGATTCTCTTTGAGGATACAGAAAGAGGAAGCTGTATAGATAGAAAGATAGTGTGATTGGAGAATGAGATATTGATCTAAAATTAACATTAGGAAAATATTTAAAACTGAATATTATGAGAAATTTAATTAGTGGTTCGTTGCTTGTTCAGCATGGTTATCGTTTTATTTTTGAGTCAAATAAGATTATTATAACCAAAAGTAGATTATTTGTGGGTACAAGATATTTATGTAATGGTTTATTTAAATTAAATTTATCATTTTCTAGCAATAAAATGTTTTGCTTAAATTCTTCTATTTCATTAATTATTTCTTCTAACATTTGGCATTAAAGATTAGAACATATAAATTACAAAATAATTAAAAGAATGATGTATATGAATTTAATATCTAAAAATGATATAAATAATGAAGTGAAGTATGAAATTTGCTCTCAAACAAAATAAATTAAAAAACCATTTAAATCTATTTCTGTTAAGCAAAATGATTTATTAGATCTTATTCATAACGATGTTTGTGATTTAAATGATAATTTAACTAGAGGTGGTAAAATATATTTTATTGCCTTTATTGATTATTTTTCAAAATTTTGCTATATTTTTTTAATCAAAACTAAAGATGAAGTTTTGATATATTTAAGAAATATAAATTAGAAGTAGAAAATCAATTAAATAAGAAAATTAAAATTTTAAGATCGGATAGAGGTGGGGAATATATTTACTTTTATTTAATATATTTTGTGAAGAAAATGATATTATACATCAAGTTACTATGATAGAAGGTTCAATGTGGTAAAAACGAAGCTGATCGAATAATTGGTAAAAACACAATTCAAAATATTATAAAAATCATCCTTATATATTTTTGTAAACTGCAATGAAAATAAGGTTGAGTTATAGCTCTTAATGAGACCAAAGGCAAAAATTTTGCGAGATATTATAATTGTAGTGTATCTTGGAGATCTCATATATGTGCATAAGCATTCTAATGAGATCTTATTAAGATCCTAAAACACTTATAAATTGAGATGAAATCGCATAATCTTTAAAGTGCACCTTTGAGTATAACTTATAACGTGTCTCATATTATGTGTATGCTAAATGATATAATAATTTATATACTTAGTTCAAAACTTTGATTACTATAGTATTTATTATTGTTAGATTTTGGTTATACTAAGTGAAAGTTTAAACCCATAAATAAAAGTTGTTCAAAATGAAAATTTTTGATTCTTGATCTTTTATTTTATTCACCTCAAGTTTATATATATATATATATATATAACAACTAGTAACGGTTATAAATTATAATTAGGTGATTTAATATTTTGTTCTCATCTTTCACCTATAAATAGATGATAATGTGCGCTTGAATGGGATAATAAAATCTGAATATTCTTTCATCCTTTCTTTATTCATAATTTTTCTTGTCATTCTCTTCATTTTATTTTTGGGCAACAAGAGATACGCGATTAGTCAAGTTTGTCGATCGTGGTATGCCATGGTCAAGCAAAGAGGACGGAGATCTCACAGTAGAGAACACAAATTGACGCACCCAAAGCGATCTACTTGATAGGATAGGTCCGCCTCTCTCCTAGGCTATTTCGATCACATTATTTTGATTTTTTATTTTTGGATATAAATTTATTTTCTTATAGTTCTAAAAATATGCACTAATTGAATTGGCTCAAGCTTCTATAGGTACATCATCAATTGGACTGAGCTAAACTGGCAACTATTTCAACCTGATTGGACCATTTTACCGAACGTATCTTTGAAAGTCATGTCTGGTTGGGGATGTTTGTTTAGGAAATAAAATGTTTCTTTTATGTTTCCATAATCACCTTGTTTTATGCACAGTTATTAGGTGACACTTGGTTACTTAATGATAGAAAATATTCTATAAAATATGATGAAAATTGATATTTTTAATCAATTGACTGTTTGTAATCAGAAACCAGCATAACTTTGTTCTCCACAGCCCCCCAAATATAATGTTCTCAAGTTTCATACATCTGGCTTGTTCATAATCAACATAACAGTGCAAAATTCAATAGTTCATTTAAGTTTTTTGGCATCGCATCTTCTATACGGACTTTTGATACTCAGAATCTGAAAACTTGTATCTGAACAGAAGTTTGTTTTATTGCAGTCTTGTCTACTCATGCCAACACACACCTAGACTTCATACCTGGCCTCGCCACCATGCGAGTTCGCGACCTCCCAGAAGGCATCATCTTCGGCGATTCTAACTCTAAATTCTCCCTTAACCTCCATAGCATGGTTCATCGCCTCCCTCGAGCCGCCGCCATCGTCCTCTCCACTTTGGCTGGCCTCGAACCTGATTCAACTTTTCCCAACGCTCTAAACCGAACTCTCCCCATTGGCCCTCTCAACTTCCTCTCTCCCCCACCGCCCACTCCCGACAAAGAAGACTGCCTTCCATGGCTGGACTCCCATGAACCCTCTTCAGTTGTCTACATTGCCTTCGGCACAATTAGTTTTCTTCCGCCCACCGAGCTAGCCGAGTTAGCTCATGGCCTTGAGGACAGCGGCGTGCCTTTCTTATGGTCCCTCAAGGAGGAGATGCGGTCGAGCCTGCCTGAAGGGTTTGTGGAACGAACGCGATCGAGGGGAAAGATGGTGAATTGGGCGCCCCAGGTGTCTGTACTCAGCCACGCAGCCGTCGGCGTCTTCGTCACACACAGTGGGTGGAATTCGACGCTCGAGAGCATTATGGCAGGTGTGGTGATGCTGTGCCGGCCCATCTTCGCCGATCAAAGGATGATTGCGAGGGCGGTGGAGTCGATGCTGGGAGCAGGAACGAATCTTGATCCTGGTATTACAAGAGAAACGTTTGTTGGAGCTGTGGATGCGGTTTTGAGAGGAGATGATGGGAAGAGGATGAGGAAGAGGGTGGTGGAGATAAGGGAGAGGACGGAGAAGGCTGTGCTGCCTGGTGGGAGCTTCTCGGAGAACTTCAAGAGTCTGGTAGCGTTGGTTTGCAGAAATTGATATTTGGTTATTGGGGTCTGAATTTGTTGAGCTTCGTCGGAAGTCTGCTTGTTTTTCTAGGTGGGTTGGTGATTCTGCAATTGTGCTGGTAGGCAGAGAATAACCTTGCTTTGTTTGTTTGTTATATTGAATAAAATGAAGAGGAGGCGATCTACATTTCGTCTGGAAAATTTAGGATTTGTTGATATATGTGATCTAAATGAACTACTTCCTTTGCAATTAAATTCGCTCAAATGTGCATTAAAATTTATGTTCAATTCATTTTATGGAGCAGAACTCTATTTTCTATTTTGTAAATACTCAACATAATTGCATGAAATATGCATTTTTTTTTCCAATTAAAGCTTTTATCCCTAAGAGTTAAGAGGTGGCATGGGGTCACTTCTAGTGTTTTTTTTTTTCTGTTTATTTTATTTTATTTATATTTTAATTTAAAATAAAATATATTTGATAGTGTTGATTTTTTAAAAGATATTAAAAATATTTAAAAATTATTTTGAATGTTTTTAAACATAATATGATTTATTTAAAAATATATATGAAAAATATTTTTAAAAATAATATAAAAATAAACTAAAAAATAAAAAAATAAAAATATATATAACTAACAAGCTTGTGGGAGAGATAATGTAGAGGTAAATATAGGGTACGGACATGGAGTTGACTCCCTAAATAAATAAGCGAGGGTGTTTTTAGGGGTGTTAATGGGTTGTTCTGTTCGACCCGAAAAATTGAGGGGTTGACCCGAACCTGATCCGTTATGAAATGGGTCAAAAATTTCAACCAGAATCTAACCCGATTTTAACCCGTTTGACCCGACACAATCCAAATGATCAAAATCGGGTCAATTTCAGGTCAAATTCGAGTTTGCGGGTCAAAATCGAGTCAATTTCGGATTTGAGAGTCAACCCGAATCTGATCCGAAAAAATAAACGTGTCAATTTCTTCAACCCGAACCCGACCCGAAAATTTTTTGGTTCAACCCAAACTCAGATTTTTGAGTCGGGTTCGTGTCGAGTTGTCGGATCGGATCAATTTTTGGCACCCCCAGGTGTTTTAATCCTTGGTTTGATATTTTATTAGATTGTACTGATTTTAATTATTAACCCTCAGCGATTATGTCAGAGTAATACATAACTTCCGATGCAAATAAATTTAGGGAGAGTTACATTGTACACCTGAAATTCAAATATTTATCACACTATATAAACTACTATTAAATCAGCGCATTTGTATGTTCAATGATCAAAATGTTGGAATTAGATGAAATAAGGAAATTAAATTAAGTGTCATGTTATAAATTTTGATATTTAAATGAGAATTTGATGAATGCAAGACTTGACTCATTAAATTGCACCTAATTTTTTACTTGGAAGACTTACATTCATGCAACCCTAATTTTGTATTGGTATTTTAATATAGGGAAATTCACATGCATAGCACACAATTCTTATGTATTTATATATCTAATATTTAAAGTTTGATATTTATAAATATAGTATTTTTTTATGCTTCAAAAAGTGAATTTTATTTCAAAACGTTAAAAAAAAAGTGTTATTTTTGTTGTAATAATAAAAATTTAGATGTTATATATATAAATATTTATGTTTGAGTGTTAAATATGTAAATATATAAGAATTATATGCTAATGTATGTAAATGCTCCTTTAATATAAATTTTGATATTTGATGTGAATTTGATGAAATATA
Organism: Cymbidium sinense; assembly: GCA_021442155.1. Classification (NCBI taxonomy): domain Eukaryota; kingdom Viridiplantae; phylum Streptophyta; class Magnoliopsida; order Asparagales; family Orchidaceae; genus Cymbidium; species Cymbidium sinense. The sequence continues at coordinate 183,184,976 of CM038219.1, forward strand.
AATAGGAATAAATATGGATGATTTTAGTGTTATAGAGGATATTGCTAGTAATATTTATTTGGGAGAATTACACATGATATTAATTATATGTCAATCCACATACGCTATAAATCAAGACAGTTCACAAGTCAAATTTGACGGATTGAAGTGACAACGCATAAATCGGAGTACCAAATCAGACCGAATGTCACAAAAAATGGTCAAAAAGACCTTCGATCGATGAACGGACTTCGCATGTCGAACGTCAAAATCGAATATATATGCAAAATCTAACGATCAATCATTAAGTTCCAAATGATCAATACGTCGCATATCCGAAGATATCGACGGGTCAAACGACCGCTCACGGAAATCGACGCATTGGGTTTGAATGAAATCTATCAAATAAGACTGTCTACGGTTAATTCGGATGAATCTACACGAAAATTGAGTGAGCTAAAGCGACGACGCTCATTTTGAGCTGAAATTAACTCAGCCGAATTTCAAACCAAATGATCTGATCGTGAACGGCTATCAGATTCGATTCAATAATTACCCTAAATTAATATATATATATTGACTGTATATTTATCGGCACGAAATCCACATTAAAATATGTAATAAATTTAAAATTTATTAAAAAATACCCAAATTATCCTCATTTCCTTCCTATTTTTAGTTTAAAAAGAAATTTTTTTTTTTTAAAAAAAAGAAAACTAAAAAGAAATCACTCCCCTTATTTCTCTCAACTGCTCCCTCTCATTCTCTCCCACTCCCTCACTCTCTCATTTTTCTAATTCATTTTTCTCTCTTCTGTATTCCTCTCTCATGTCCCAGAAAAGGTGAAAAACTCCTGCCCTTTTTCTAAATTTTTCGGTCAAATCCGTTCCGCCACCCGTGCCGCACAGCCCGTTCTCGCCGCGACCCGCTGCACCCGTTCCACGCACAGCCCGCCGGCCTAAACCACACCCAGCTCTGCGTCCCGCGGTCGCAGCCCGTGACCCGCCGGCGCACTGCGTGTCCCTGACCACAGCCCGCGACCCGACAAACTACACGTCCCGCCGCTGCCAGCCCGCCGTTCCGCGATCCAAATCCGTGCGTCGTACTGAACCGCACGACCCACCGCTGACCTGAGCCCACGACCGCAGAACCGCGCGACCCGATGCTGACCGAGCCCGCCGACCCGCGCACGTCGCTCCAGTCCGCGCTCTCACAGCCACTACCCTTTTCCGCGGTTCCACGGAACTATGCGGCCTGCCCGCTAACCCGAACCGCCGTTCGAGCCTGACCCGCGTGACCAGCTCACTGCTGCACCTGCCTCTGGCCCGTTCCGCGCCTGACCCGCGTGACCAGCCCGCTGCCGCAAGTCTGACCCACGTAACCATCCCGCCAGCCTCCTTTACTTCTGCACTCACTGGCTCGCCTCGGCCCGAAACCGCTGCTGCAGCCCACTGACCCGCCCACCTCCTTCGCTTCAGCCCATAGCCCGCTGCAATTAAGCCTACAGTCCACTGGCCCGCCATCCCTTCAAACCCTTAGCTCAGCCCACTGTTTTGGCCCGTTCTGTATAGTTTAGCCCACAAATCTGGCCTGTTTTGCATAATCCTTCTCGCAAGCTCACAACACATCCAAATTTCACCATTTTCACTTCCATAATCGGGAAGAACATCATTAATAAAATAATTCTTCTTTTCGATGATCGCTTCACTTTAATCGTCCGTTCTGCTTGTGAATCGAGAAAGAATATTATCGAAGATTCTTCTTCGATTTCGCTCGCTTAGCCATTCTATTTCCGTTGCATCTCAAATCGGGAAAGAACATCGTCAGTAAGCGAATTCTTCCTTCGATTTTCGGTATCGTACCCCTTACCTTGCATTCTCAATCACATACTCAACCTCGTTCCTTTGCCTAGCACTGCAGCGAGCCGCAAAACATGTCAGAACATGTGGGGATTTTTGAATGTGAATACATACATATGTTTGTGTTTCTTGAAGACCGTTGTGCTCAAGAGGTGATGGGATGAAAAAATATGTTGTCTTAAGACAGCTACTCAAGAGCATACAGTAAGCGTTGTGGATATCACTCCCCATAGATGAAATGCTGCCGAAATTTTGTCTAATTTTTAGACTTAAAAAAAAGATGGGATAATTATATATTGCATTGTATGTATTCTTGCAAGTTTGAAGACGTTGTTGTGCTCAATAGGGTGCGACGAGATGAAAAAAGCGACGACACCACTGCCACGCGTAAGAGTGTATCCAAAATACCCCGATCATTATATGGGGATAATGCCGGGAGGCTATCAAAATTTCATCAAATCTTTTGACTTAGAAAAAAGTGAGAAAATAAAATGGGTTAACTTAAGGGGCACTAAACGGAAAAACTTGAAGCTAATTTTAAACTAAAAAAAAAACATTAAATAAGAAAAATGGAGGAAATTAAAATGATATATGACATGTATATAAACAAAAAAAAGTATGGTGGAAAGCACTTACAAAATTTATCGAAGTAGGATTGAAAGCCTACTGAAGTTCCTTACCGCTCTCGTTCAAATACCCTAGTTCTAACCTTTTAAGAAAATGGAATGAAATAAGTAACTCCCCTTAGCCTTATTTATAGAAATAGGAAGAAGAATAAAGAGGAGGAAAATCAAATTTAAACAAAAGAGGGGGAAAAATAAATTTGAACAAAAGAGGGGGAAAATTAAATTTAAACAAAAGAGGGGAAAATCAAATTTAAATAAAAGAGGGGGAAAATCAAATTTAAACAAAAGAAGGGAAAATCGAACTTAAACAAAAGAGGGGGAAAATCAAATTTGAACAAAAGAGGGGAAAATCAAATTTGAATAAAAGAGAAAAAAATCAAACTTAAACAAAAGATGGGAAAATTAAATTTGAATACAAGAGGAGAAAAAATCAAATTTAAATAAAAGAGGGGGAAAAATGAGAATTACTTTGAGGAGTAAATTTTCTTCTTAAAATGACAAATTAAGTTATCCTTTGAACTTATAGCATCAAAATGTCTTTTTCGCCACCGGATCTGCAATTCTCCATACAAGTAGACAGAAGGCGATATTAAATCAAAATCTACAGAAATAGAAAGCTATCTAAATCAAAATATACAACAATCATAGGGCTTCCTTTAATCAAAAATCAAGGGATTTCATTCTAATTATGAATTTTAAAATCAACTGAACCACTAATTAGATAAAATTAGTTAAGCTATAAATATCTGCATGTGCTCGAATATAGAGATTTAAAGTGAAAATATTAATGTCTAAAAAGGTTGCACATGCTAAAGTTAGAATTAAATAAAAATACAAAATCAATCTCATATTTTAAGCATAAAATTACATAAAATTATAATACACCCGCATGGGCTCCGACACTATGTTGAATGCCTAAATTCAAGTGTCTAAGGATGTTGTGTGGGTTGCTTCCCGGTTTAGTCTTAGGACCGGGTCTGGGTTAATAAAACTTAAAAATTTATAATAAGAGTTTCAAATCAGTGAAAGGTCTGAAACACTGATTCTGTCAGGTGACAGTAGATCTAATCCTCTATTAGCAGCTAAATATAGTTGACATGATCTAAAGCTCTTAAACATATTCAAATTAATTAATTTTTTAAATCAAATTAAATATCAATCTAAAATGTTCAAATGAAACTCTATCACTAAAAACTTAAACCAAACTCAATCTATCCACCTTCCACAACTGTTTGTCGGGATGACAAACTAAGAAAACTTTAGCTCACAAAGGAGTCAATGTCAAATCAAGTGTTCTACTATGTTCACTCTCAATTAATCTCTTACCAGTAGGCGTATGTCCTCTAATGATTTAGAGTTCCACATGGAGCCGTGAGTCCTCCGACGGGTGGTTTGGCCAGTCCATTATATTATGATCACGACTGTAGCCTGTATGCTCCCCAATGGCTCTGCCCTTTGAGTTGTCAATCATAGGGTATACTTGATAGGGCAAATCACTCTCTATTAGCTAATGTAGACTTAAGACTATCTCTTTAGACAAACACCACCCTAGGTCTACAAGGATTTCTTGGATGATGTAACCCATGTGTTGCTGATGAGGATCCGTCACAGTTGGGTTGACTATCTCCTCGACTAGACTAGACCGGACGCCCGGGATGATGAATCATGGGATCTAGATTAAGCACGTCATCATTTCCCCAACCATCCGGTTTAAGCTAAAATGATGAATTCACATTCTAAATTCTAAAACTCCATATGTTGCTACTATATGCTACGCATTAAGCGATCTAATGACTAGCCTTAATCGAAAGTTCTCTCTCACTTATTGAGAGGAGTAATTAACTATAGGGGCTTGCGCCTATAGGAAACTTGGAACCAGATCTAAAGTCCTCACCAAATGAGGATGAAATCTCTGGATAGTGTCTTATCTACTATCTCATCCGCTCGAAAATTACACCACACTTTAAACTACTCTTTCATCAAGAGGGTGGCAAATTTTGGGCCACGATTTTAGCAACTCCGGGGACAAGATTCTCTTCCATGTTTGCTAGTCATATATGTATAGTAGCAATAAAATTTGTGCAAATTCAAAATAATAAAATGGTGATTTAAATGTGTAATAAATTCAATATAAGGCTCTATGTAGAATGAATCATTCTGTAAAGTATATCTTTATTACACTATTAATTATTTTGTAGTACCTCTACATCTTGACAGTATGGGGTGAAATAATAATTATTAATTACTAATCCCCATCTTTCACTTTTGTAGAAATGGATCTACAAAGCACTCTTTCATCGTAGTCGGGTAACATCCTTTCACCAATCATCAAAACTAGAGATGTCGGGGCTACCATCCAATTTGGTAGCTTAAATTTCCCGGCTATTGTAGCGTAACTCCTGAAGTACCCACTCGTGGTACATTCGTCTGAGGCCATGCTGGAAGGCCTCAAGTTACTGAAGCTCCCACTAGTCATGTGTGCCAACCAATTCAATAGCCAACCGCTGTCAAGGAGTGCTCTCGACAGAGAACTTCATTTTTCAAGAGGCTAGGTCAATCTGAAGCTCCATTGATGAAAAGAATCATCAAGGGATAAACTGTGTCTCTAATTCCTCGTGGTACAACTAATGTGCCTACTGAACCTCTAGTACCTGGAAAGCATGATCATGAAGCTTCCTCATCGTGAAGCAAATTAACCAAGAGAGAAGAAGGAGAAATGTGAGACTCCAGATCCCCTTGAACGACCTAGTGAAGCGATCTTACCTAAGTGAGTATTCTACCATAACAACTTTGACAATCTAAAGTGGGTAAAGAGGAATACCGGCAAAATAAATCACCCTTGAAGAACCAACCACATCAAGCTCCACCACCACATTAACATCCGTCAATACATAAAGTTCTTAAAGTAGCAAGTGAGGCCTAAAAAAAGAAGATTTCGTGAGGTCTGGAAAATACTAAAGTTCCACCAAGAAAGTTGTCATGTCTCCTGGTAACTGGCCAACGAACCCATTAAACTTCACATGGTGAACATCAGAGCGTGACACTTAGACCACGCATCCAAGAATCTGCTGTCGAAAGGTCCCAGAGAAAAGATAAGTAAATATGGAGGCCAATACCCCGTAATGAAACCCCGAAGAATAAAAGAGGTGTGACATCTAATACATATACTTAGAAATCTACCTCAAAATTAACTCATTAGAAGTGGATACCCAGAAGAAAGGATATCACTGATGAAAGATATGATGGTCGATACCCTGGAGAATTCTCTAGGGGGTCCCATCGCCGATCAATTTCACCCCTACAAGAGAAGGTTGAGGTTGATCGTGATCCTTTAGTAGAAGAGATACTTGTTCCGCACACTGAACAAGAGATCCATTGGAAACGTCGATCAAAAATTCATGCGCAGGAAGAAAATAATGAAGAAGATTCTATGGAAATAGAAGTCATCTATATGGTCAGCGATATAGATGAACTCCGCCAAAGACCATCGATCACCACAAAGCCAGGGAATCTGAACTTGAATTTGACGCTTATGAAGAAGATTTTTCATAGACGCAAATAGAGGATGGATCTTCGATCTTTGCTGAAGAAGAAGAAGAAGAATAGTAAAATGAGAAAGAAATCATGGGTGTCGAAGCTGTCTATATGGTCAAACTAGGAAATGACCAACCTGGTACATGCTTTTATAATCAACACCGTCGTACAACCTTAACAACAGTTGTCTCTACAAATGCACAAGGAGAAGGGCCATGAAGTTCCTTTCTTAGAAAATGAGCAAGGAGCATAACAACAATAAGAAATAGAAGAAGAAGAAGAAGAAGAAGAAGAAGAAGAAGAAGAAGAAGAAGAAGAAGAGTCTGTACTGATTGACGCCATGGCGCTAGCTAGAGAGCAAAGAGAAATACAGCGTGAAATGAAGGTTAAAGATAAGGAGATTGCACAGCTTGGTACCAAAATGAATAGTATGATGGTACAAATGAACATCATGATGGAGATGTTATAGAAGAATATCATATCACTTATTTTTTCTGCTAACAAGCAGGTAGTTAACAATGCAACTTCTATACCACCAGCCACTGTGGTACCTCAAGCTCCTACAACATATGTCGTGCATGAAGCGAGAGATGAAGTTAACCAAACACCTCTCCAGTGGACAATTCAAAATCTGGCTAGCACACCGAGAACTGTAGCAACTGCTCAGCTAGAAACAATACTCAATGAAAAGATAATGACAGTCATAGCTTCAGAGCAGGCTAAAAATGTGGTGAGTAAGGGTCACCTTTATCCAGTTGAATACGACCAAGTGTCATACCTGAAAGATTACTTGGTACCGAAATTCAATACTTTCAGCAGGCTTGGTAATCCAAAGCAACATCTGGCCTAATTTAGGGCTACTTGTGGTAACACATGAGGGAACGATGCACTGCTTTTTTGCCAATTCGTTAGTAGCCTGACTTCAGCTACTTTCGAATGGCACGCAGAAGTGTCAAATGATCTAGTTAAAATATTTGTTGAATTGGAAATTATATTTGTGAAGAGGATCGCCAGTGTAATCGAGAAAATCATAATTGCTGACCTTGCCTTCCTGAAAAGAAGGAAAGATGAGTTAGTGACAAAATTCATAAGTCATTGGCAAAGTATGAAGTAAGAAAGTTAGAAGAAGAACATGCGATCCGCTAATGGGAAATATGGATGATAAAATGATACCATTTTATGCATGACGAGATTGTAATATTTTGACTCGATAGGTGCTAAATTTAAAGTTGAATTGCCTTAAGTCTGAAGTCTATGCAGATAAAGCAAAGAGAAACAAACCTTCAGACTCAAGAAGAAATGAAACTCACGCCGCTTTTAAAGCTCAAATGGCGAAAAGCAGGTGATATATAATGTAGATAAAGGAAAGCAGCCAATGCATAATGATGATAAGGGTAAAAAGCCTGTTTACTCTAATCCACAACCAAAATTAGTATTAGGTGGTAATGACAAATCTCAGACTTTTCCAAGTAGTGGGGAGCATTCAAAATAGGCCACAAGAGATGATGACCGAATGCGGTCATCTCTTAAAGAAAGGATGAACAAAGAATATTTATTTAGAAGGGACAATGTTGCTAAATTATTTCGGCAAGCAGTCAAAGCCGGTCTACAGTTACCAAAAATCAAAAGGCCTGAAGAAGTTGATCAAGTCAATAATCTAAATTACTGTCCTTATCATCGAATGATCAGTCACCTTATCGAAGATTGTTATGTCTTCCAAGATTGGCTAGAAAGGAAGTATTGACAAGGTGAATTTACACTATCTGATAGTGTTCTAATCAACCCGAAAAGAGAGTATACTAGGATGATTACGTCCTCTTCCATATTATCCAGCAAAGGTAAACAGAAGGAGAAATCAGTTCATACTGAAGAATGACAAACAGTAGTTTCCAAAAAGAGCGTGAAGATGCTAAAGCAGCTAAAAGATGTCCCTAGTGTCAAGTGGAAATCACCACTTGAACCTATATTGGACTTAAGTGAGATGCTTAAACCAAGTATTTGGGCTTCTCAGTGGCATTTTGATAAGGCTACTTCATCATAGCATGAGAAGCAGTCTACCATATGCAGGCCTAATAAATCAAAGAAGCTAGCTAAGAAAAAGAAGATCAAGAAGAGAACTACAACTCAAAAGATCATTAACAATCTAGAGGAGTATCACCAGCGGCAAGAAATCCATTTAGGCTTGCAGACTTCATGCCTAAACTTCGTATTACTGAATCAGACGAAGAAGATAATGGTGAGTCTTGTCTAGTAGAGACATTCTGAATCATCTATATGATATCAGATATTTTTCAACATCAGTTACTCCAAGGTGACAATGATAGTCAGACAAACTCGACCGACCTATCAAAATTTTTATCAAAAAAGTAAGAAGAGTCTGAGGAGCTAATGTCTGAATTCTGTTTAATGACTTAATAATACAAGTTCAGATGAAGATCTATATTTTCCCGATGAAGAAGAGTCAGACTCATCGATATCATCACGTATGAAATGTATGATGTTGAAAAGTGAGTCTAACCCTTTTGGCCAATCTTCCAGAATAAGAAGGGAACTTGAAGAAACTACCTCTTCAGACGAGTCTGAACGAGACAAAGTTATTCAAGTTTATTTGAGAAGTAGTAAAGTCTTACAGCCTTCATCAAAGAAGGAAAATGTAAATAAAGACGAAGACAAGCAAATTGAAGTCAATGAATATATCATTCCTAAAAATCCTAGAGCGAAGCCTAAATCAAGCAAGAAAATAGATTATAATATTCTATCACATCTGAGAAAGATCCACAATAAAGTGTGTAATGCTCTCTTGATGTCAAAAGACCTCCAAGAAACTTTGATATAGGCTCTCAAAGACCCAGAGAATTATGCAGCTTACCTTGCTGAGAAATGCATGATCGAAGCATTGCAAACTCAAGATCTCCAAATAATCACATTTTTTGAAAAGGATCTTATGTTGGGAACGACAGATCATAATCGTCCTCTTTATGTTATTGTAGAAAGTGATGGCATCTCGATCAGTCGAATATTGATTGATCCCAATTATTCTATCAATCTTATGAGTCTAAAAGTTTTAAGAGGATTATCAGTCCATATCCAACATCTTGGGAGAGATAAATTGATGGTTCACGGCTTCAATGAAAAAGGGCAAAAGACTTTGGGTTCTTTCATTCTCCCACTCAAGTCCAAGGATTTATATACAGAAGCCAAGTTTCATGTAATTGACACTGTTACATCATTTAAAGCTCTCTTGGGCCGACCGTGGCTACATGAGTATGACATGGTTCCATCAACTATGCATCAATGTATGAAGTTTCTAAAAGATGGAGAAAATTCAGAATTCCCGATAACTTACAACCATTTTTCGTCAATGAAGAAAAAATATATGAAGATGCAAAGTACTTCATCCTGAAAGAGCCTAAGCCAACAAAGCCTATTAAAGCAGTAGTATCCACTTCATGAACTAAAGAGCAATTTCACAAAATTAAATAGCAGACGCAAGGAGGAAGAAAGAAGGCAATGCAGACTCTCCCTAGAACACTTGATTCTGCACCTAAGTCAAGAAATTAGTTTCTCATTTGGGTAGTGACACGGAAGAAGAAGAAGATATGTCTGTCGAACCTAAGGGAACTTATAAGCTCTCAAGAAAAGTAGAGTATAAAATAAGGGATTCTGATTCAGACTATGATTTCAAATCTACTTATAGAAATAGAGTTCAGATGGCTGCATCAAGGAGGATAGCTTACTTGGTAGAATCAGATGACTCACTCAAAATTATACCCATCCTTTAGCAGTGTTTCAAAGAAATTGCTCCACTAGAGGTTCATAATATTGAAGAATTGATAACATTCTATGTGCCGCCGTTGAGTGAGAGTGGCGGAACGAGAACTCTATTCTATAAATCTGAAGAGTCTCGACCTCAATATTTTGAACAACCTACTCGACACGAAATCTCTGATGAGATAATGTCAACGAGAATATCAATATACTATCCACAAAAGTTATGAAGAATGATGCATAAGCTTGGAGTGCATATTGGAACTAATAAATATAAGACTCAAATCTTTAACAAGATGTGGAGCCAAAGAAGTCCTCATGCATCACGAAGAAGTGATAAATTTATCACTAAAGGTCTGGGGTTTATCCGCAAACCTCATCAAGATAAAGCATGTTATAATATAATAGAAGCTAATATCGAGAGTCTTAGTGATGAAGAAGATGATTCCTATGATATTTTTCTTAAAAATGATGAAGAAGTAGAAGCTAAGCCTGCACCTCAAGAACTTAAAGATAGTGGTCAAATAACTACTATAGATGAACTTAAAGAAGTCAACCTATGAATTGTGGATGATCCCTGTCCAACTTTCGTCAGTGCCCTTCTGCCTGATGAGAAAGTTGAAGAGTTGAAAATGTTAGTTTGTGAATTCAGGGATTGCTTTGCTTGGATATATTCTGAAATGTCAGGCTTATCCCCTGAAGTAACAGTTCATAAATTAGCTATCAAACCAGATGCAATGCCTATTAAGCAAGCTCCTAGACGAATGAGATTGGAGATTGAAGATCAGGTAATTGTAGAAACTAAAAAGCTAATCAAAGCAGGCTTCATTCGAGAGGAGAAGTATGCAGATTGGATAGCTAACATTATCCCAGTTAGAAAGAAGAATGACCAAATCCGTCTCTGCATTGACTTCCGGGATTTAAATAAGGCGTGCTCAAAAGATGACTTTCCACTTCCAATATCAGAATTACTAGTGGACAACATTTCCAATTATGACATGTTCTCATTTATGGATGGATCATCAGGGTACAACCAAATTAAAATGGCACCTGAAGATGAAAAATATACATCGCTCGTAACTCTCATCTATTGCTACACGGCCATGCCTTTAGCCTAAAAATGCCGGAGTTACATACCAAAGAGCCATGAATATCTTTGATGAGTTGATTCATCAAAAGGTGGAATGTTATGAGGTGAAGAGCTTGTGAAAACCACTTCAGAGATTTGAGAATCGTACTAGAGAGAATCAGAATATATGATCTCAAGATAAATTCTCTAAAATGTGCATTTGGGGTATCCTCTGGAAAATTCTCAAGGTATATTGTACGCCATAGAGGTATTGAAATCGATCCTGCTAAGGTCAAGGAAATTGTGGAGATGCTTCTACCGAAGAGTTTGTGTCAGCTCCGTTCTTTACAAGGATAGCTCGCATTCATCCGTCGATTCATATCAAATCTATCATGACATTGTCAACTGTTTGCAAGGTTAATGAAGAAGGACACTCCATTCAAGTGGAACAAAGAATATCAAGAAGCCTTCGATAGTATTAAAAGCTACTTGCTAAATCCACCAATCTTAGCAGCGCCTATTCCTGGGAAGCCCCTCATTCTATACACAACTATGTTAGAAGAATCCCTTGGAGCATTATTGACATAACACAATGAAGAAGGCAAAGAGAATGCTCTTTATTATATCAATCGAAGATTAATAGGAGCAAAAATGAGATATTCTTCGATACAGAAGCACTGTTTAGCATTGATCTTTGCAGTCTAAAAGCTTCGCCAATATATATTATCTCATAAGATTACCCTTATCTTAAGAATCGATCTGCTGAAGTACTTGATGACAAGACCAGCGTTGACAGGTCGCTTGGCAAGATGGGCAGTATTGCTTCTATAATTTGATATCACATATGTTTCGGGAAGGTAGACAAGTCGCAGATTTTCTGACATCCCATCCCTACGGACTCATCTCTTAATGATGATTTGCCCGATGAACAAATTATGTTCATTCATGAAAGAAAAAAATCACAATTTTCAGAAATGTACTTTGATGTGGCCTCATCAGGCAAACAAGTTCAACATCTAAATTTTCTAAGAGTAAGAGCAGGAATCGACATCATCTTCATAACACCATAAGGAGGGATAATGACATGATCATATGGGTTGACCAAGCCAAGAACTAATAATGAAGCTGAATATGAAGCATTAGTGGCAGGTCTTAAGAAGCTATTTTCATAGGCATTCAAAACCTGCACTTTTGGTGATTCTCAGCTGATTATAAATCAAGTACTTGGCATCTATAGAATCAACAAGCTTGAGTTAGTTTTCTATCACAAGCGAGTTCTTGAGCTTATGAAGCAGATACCAAATATCACACTAACTCGAGTCTCCCGATCCGAGAATTGTAAAGTCGATTGCTTAGTAAAACTAGCTAAGAAAATGATAAGTATGAACGGTGATTATGTCATGATCGGCATATTTACTGGACGAGTCTTAGAGCCAATAAAGTATCAATCTCCACAGGTATAGGGGTTACCAAATCTGACCCAGCAGGATGCGACCCAGGTTGCTCCTCATACTCTTCAAAATAAACAAGAAGTTGTACCAAGAAGAGCTAAGAATGATATTTCCTTAGAAAAGCAGTGTGAAGCCTTTATTATAGAAGAGTCACATGATTGGCCGGCTACCGTACTGAAGGCCGTGCGTGTATGGCGCAAATGGGAGAAGGATGGTGCAACATACCAAGTCTGATGATGAAAAGATCAAAGGATGAAGGGCATGGTGAGATCAGAAGAATAATGGGAAGTGTCGGTGTCATAAGTAATTTTGGTCAGTAACCTCCAATATCCCCAATACAAATGTTAGGTATATGTAATACCAATCGATCCATCATCGTTTGACATCGCTTTCATTGATTATTTCTCTAAGGAGGCTTTTTAAAAAAGTTACACGCGAGTGATCAACTTGTTCACACATAATGTGATCTATAGATTCGGAGTGCCATGCTGAATAATTTCTGACAATGACACAGCTTTCAAAAGTGCAAAGATTTACAGATTTATTGAGTGACATAAAATTGATTGACGATACTCTTCAATATACAATCCAAGAGCAAATGATTTGGCGGAGGCCTTCAATAAGACATTAATCAAGCTGCTCAAAAAGATCATTACTAAAAATAAGAGAGAATGACATACCAAGCTAGTAGAGGCTCTATGGGCATATCGAATTACCTACAAGACGCCAATTAAAGCCACTTCCTATTCATTGGTATTCAGAACTAAAGTAGTTCTTCCGCTTGAAGTTGAGTTGCCTTCACTTCGAATATTCATCCAATACAACCTAACTGAAGATCAAAATGCCCATCTAAGAATGGAGGAACTCGATGCGCTTGATGAAGTTAGACTATAAGCTCATCAAAATCTGGAAGTCTATCGAGCTAAGATGTCCAGGGTTTTAACCATACGGTTCGGCCTCGGACATTCCAAAAAGGGGAATTGATCGTGGTGATGAGAAGGCTGATTTTTCATAATCAAAAATTTGGTGGCAAATTTGAGCATAATTGGGAAGGCCCTTTTGTCATTGAAAAAGTATACCAAGGAGGGGCATACCAACTCATCGACCTAAAGAGTGAAAGACCAATGTCACCAATTAATGGTCGATACTTGAGAAAGTACTATACTTGACGACCATATTCTCGAAGTACAATAGAAATCCCCCTGCAAGACATGGAGCATTTTTTTTAGTATATCTATTTAGGTTGACATCGTGCTTCATGCCGAGATCCCTAAATAAACATACCCCAGATGAAAAACTTTTTTGTGAAAATTCCCCTGTTACACAGGGGGAATTTTTAGATTTTTATATATAGATGAAATCAATGTTGTATATTAAAATCTCTTTTAGGGTATATCAATTCGAATATTCATATATTTATGTATTTTCATCTTGAAAATTCTCCTAAATATACTTTCGAATTCCCCCTGCAAGATAGGGGCATTTTTTTTAATTTATATCAAGTTTATTTAAGTTTACATCGTGCCATAAGATGAGATCCTCAAATATATCTCTATTTAGGTTGACATCGACCTTTACACTGAAATCCATGGATATATCCATAATTGTTACTGTTAAGCTGCAGAGTTTTACAGGAACAAAAGGAATCTATCTCTATGCATGAAAAGACAGCCCTAAATGTCAAGAAATTTATCTCTCAGACTTGCCAAATTCTGGATATCAAGTCAAAAGAACTCCCGATTTTGAAAGCTTCAATCAACTGAGTTGGAGAAACATCAACCTCTACATCCTAAAGTATAAGACATGGATGGGTTCTAAAGGTCGGACTCAACAAGACCACAAATGGCCGAGTTGCTAACGCTCTCCTCACTCAACAAGCCGCAAGAAAAGACTGTAGTGATAGAGCTCCCGTTCGTCAGTCTAATGACAAAACCATCAACTCTATAACTTAAGTTAAAAATTCGAGTAGGTTCTAAAGGTCGAACTCAACAAGCTCAAATATGGCCGAGTTGTTAATGCTCTCCTCACTCAACAAGCCGCAATAAAAGGTCACAGTGAAAGAACTCATGTTCGTCAGTTCAATGATGATAGCTGTTCAATTTCAAACCAGATCTAGCTTAGTGATTATAAGCAACCAAGATCCAAGAGATCTCTCTGCTTGATCGATAGACCAATGCAATCTGAGGAAGCAATGCAGGGCTACCTCAAATCAATCATCATATTACCTGCAAGGTGATATTTTAATTTATTCTCAAATGATCTGATCAAGCTCAAAGCACAAATTAAAGCCTATCTCCTCATCAAGTCCACAAAGCGTATAGACCAGAAGCAATTCTATAGTTCAAACAAAGCCGATGGCCGAACTAAAAGAATTTTATGGTTATTTAGTCTATTAAAGCATACGGTGCCAAATTAATAACTCGACATTGACTCTACATAAGCCGAAAGGCTGGGTCATCCATATGTATCCTTCAACGAATCCATCAAAGCAGCAAGCACAGGGTTCATGGAGTGCATACACTTCCTGACAAATCAATGTTGACAAATCAGGTCAATCTTTCATCAAGTCCGTCAAGCTCAAAGCTAGGATAGAAGGAATTTCAAATCCGTTTAAGCACGGATAAATCGATCCGTAGTGGAGTCCTTCATCAAAACAAGCAGACCAATTCCTTCGTCAAACCCAACCAAGCATGAAGCTAGGGTTGGAAAAGACTCAAATCTGTAATAATATAAAAGAAAGAGATCTTCATCAAAGCCATTGAAGCAGATAGTAGATAGTGTAAGAACTCTTATCAATCCTACAAGTCGATTCTGACAAATCGGTCAAGCCCGTCATTTAGCATGTCCTAAATAAGACAGCATACTAATGACAAATCCTGGCAAAGTTTCGTAAGCTATTGCAATCGAAGCTAAAATAATCCAAATTTTGTGGTCAGCCTAAAAGGTCAACTAGTTTTCAACAAACGTGACTCGCTCCATGCACAAATCATATTTGTTGGGAGGTATTTGTTGACCTCCACATATGTGTGATAAATCAAGACAGTGCACAAATTAAAGCTCAAAATGCACTGGATGTCACTAAAAATGGTCAAAATGACCTTCGATTGATGAACGGACTTCGCTGTTGTGTTCAGAATATCGAAATTGATCAGAATATAGATATTAAAAAAAAATTCTAATGATCAATCAATTAAGCGCTCGAGCTATCAATATGTCGACATGCATATCCGAGTCATGAGGTGCCGACGAGGGTAAACAACTTTCGTTCGTGAAATTGATCACATCATCGCTTTAACATCAAATCTATCAAATAAGATCGCTGCAATCTCATCAAAATTGAGTGAACAAAAGTAATAAATGTGTATTTTGAAATAAATCACAATTACCAACTCAACCAAACGATCTGATAACGACACGCTATGCTCGTAAATTAATCTATATATATATATATATTAACTATTGTATGCGGAAATATTAAAATATTTAATAAATTCAAAATTTATTAAAAAAATACCCAAATTACCCCTATTTCTCTCCTATTTTTAGTTTTCTGAAAAAGAAATTTAAAAATAATAAAAAAAAGAAAACTAAAAAGAACCACTCCCCCCATTTCCCTCAACTACTCTCTCTCATTCTCTCCCACCCCCTCACTCTCCCCCATTTTTCTAATTCTTGTTTCTCTCTCCTGCATTCCTCTCTCATGTCCTAGAAAAGGTAAAAACTCCACCCCTTTTTCTAAATTTTTTGGCCAAATCCGTTCTGCCACGCAGCCTGCTCCCGTCGCGACCCGCTGCACCCATTCCATGCGCAGCCCACCGGTCGAAACCATGCCCCGCTCCGCATTACAGCCCTGCCCCGTCTCTCGAGACCGCAACTCATGACCCGTCGGCGCACCGCGTGCCCCTTGGCCACAGCCTACGACCCGACGAACTGCACGACCAATCGCTGCCAGTCTGCCGCACCGGCCCAAGCCCGCCGTTCCACGATCCAAACCTGCGCGTCGTACCGAACGCGCCACCCGTCGCTGACCAGAGCCTATGACCACAGAACCGCGTGACCCACCGCTGACCCGAGCCCGCCGACCCGCGCCCATCGCTCTAGCCCGCTCCCACAGCCGTGACCCATTTTCACGGTTTCGCAGAATTGCGCGGCCGCCTGCTGACCCGAACCGTCGTTCGCGCCTGACCCGCGTGACTAGCCCACTGTCGCACCTGCCTCTGGCCCATTCTGCGCCTGACCCGCGTGACAAGCCCGCTACCCCAAGTCTAACCCGCATAACCGGCCCGCCAGCTTCCTTTACTTTTGCACCCACCTGCCCGCCTCGGGCCAAAACCGCGCGTTTCATTTTTCCAGCCTCCTTTACTTCTGCACCCACCGATCCGCCTCGGCTCGAAACTGCTGCTGCAGCCCACTGGCCTGCCAGCCTCCTTCCCTTCAGCCCACAGCCAGTTGCAATTAAGCCTACAACCCACTAGCCCGCTAGCCCTTCAAACCCCTGGCCCAGCCCACTGCAATTAAGCTTACAACCCACTGTTTTGGCCCATTCTGCATAGTCCAGCCCACAAATGTTGCCCGTTCTGCGCAATCCTTCCCGCAAGCTCGCAACACATCTAAATTTCACCGCAGCCGCTACAATCGGGAAGAACATCGTGAGTTAATTCTTCCTTCGATTTTGCTTCCCTCACTTTAACGCTCCATTTTCACGATCAACGAAGAATATCATCAAGAGTGAATTCTTCGATTTTCGTCGCACCTCGCTTATTTTGTTTCACAGATCGTAAATCGGGAAGAACATCATCAGGGAATTCTTCCTTGATTTTGGTGTCGCACCCTTACCTCAGCATTCTAATCAGATACCCAACCCTGTCTTTGCTCAAGATGCAACGCGCCACAAAACATGTCAGAACATGTGGGGATTTGTGAATGTTAATATATACATATGCTTATATTTTTTTGCAGGTTTGAAGACCTCGTTGTGTTCAGTAGGGCGTGATGGGATGAAAACAGGTTGTGGTGTCGCAAGACACCGCTCTGCTAGGGCAAGGTTGTTAATATCCCCCATGATCTAAATGCGTTGAAATTTTGTCTAATTCCCAGACTTAAAAAAAGAGGGGATAATTATATATGTTGTTGTATTCTTAAGAACCTCGTTGTGCTTAAGACAAGAAAAAAATAGGGTGTCACAGACTACTACGCCAGAGGCTGCACGAAAGAAAGCAAAATACTCGATGCAACCCCTATATGGGGATGACGGAGGTCACTGAAATTTCGTCAAATTTTTTAACTTAAAAAAAAGTGGAAAAATATAATGGGCTAACTTAAGGGGCGCTAAATGGGAAAACTTGCAGCTAATTTTAAACTAAAAAAATGTCAAATAAGAAAAAGACGGGGAAATTAAAATGATATACGACATGTATAGAAATAAAACAAAATAAAAAAAAAGAATGGTGAAAAGTACTTATAAAATTTATCGAAATTGAAAGCCCACTGAAGTTTCTTACCGCTCCTGTTCAAATACCCTAGCTCTAACCTTTCAAGAAAATGGAATGGAATAAGCAACTCCCCTTAGCCTTATTTATAGAAATTGGAAGAAGAATAAAGAGGGGGAAAATCAAATTTAAATAAAAGGGGGGAAAATCAAATTTAAACAAAAGAGGTGGAAAATTAAACTTAAATAAAAGAGGGGGAAAATCAAATTTGAACAAAAGAGGGGGAAAATTAAATTTAAATAAAAGAGGAGGAAAATCAAATTTAAACAAAAGAGGGAAAAATCAATGATGTAGGACACAGGTGCTTTTTATGATATGATGTTTATTACACCGATAATTCTTAAATCCTCACAAAGAGTAATGATAAATGCACACTACTATTGAGCACATTCACAATATTATGAATTTAGTGAAGTTAAAAAGATCTTAGTTAAAGTTATGTCAACCACACTAGAGATCTGAATCTTATAAGTGCAAAGAAATAACTGAAAAGTTATGAACGATCTAACCTGTAGCAGATTTAAAGTAACCAACAGCGAAGCGGGATAAGTTGAAGTCGATTCTACAAACATCCATCGTTGTGGAGATCGCGTCTTCCTTAAAGTCCTTCTAAGGGTTGTGAACTCATACACTCAAGTAGTCACTCAAGAGGAAAGCACAAAGAATAGTAAAGAAATTTAAGAAGATAACTTTCATTCCAAATTCAAGTACAAAGCATTACAAGAGTCTCCCTATTTATAGGAATGAAAGGGAGAGTTAAGAATACTCAAACCTAACTCCAAACTCAAACCTAACACCATCATAACTACACCTACCACCATTATCAAACCTACCACCACCTACTATCAAACCTACCACCATTATCAAACCTACCACTCATTCCATACCTACTGAATGACTCATGGGCCATGACATAAGAATAATACATATAAAAAGCCCAATAATAATGACTCATGGGCCATGACATAAGAATAGCCCAATACATATAAACTCAAGACATATACAAAATATAAAAGCCCAATAATACATAACTTAAATTATAACAAAAGGCCAAATCATTCATTTAAGCTTTATGATGATGACGCCGACGACGGAGATGATGCCCTCGCATCACTCCTTAAAGGATTCTCCTCCGAGAATGAAAATCCAAGTACTCTTGTAATAATTGTGAGTCTAGATGTAACTCATCAAATGTAAGCCATGAATCTTCAAGTGGAGAAAGACCTTTCCAACGAATGAGAAACTTTTGAGTGCCTCCATCGATGTGATGATAACCGGTCTTCTAAAATTTGATCCTGACGATGTGATCTTAAGCGAGATGGTATAGAGTCGATGATGAAGTAACCGCATGTCGCAAGACTATTTGCGAGAGGGAATAGTGTCATCCATGGCTTGCCCATGGTACAACGTTAAATCGATACATTAAATATTGGAGAAATTGATTCATTGGAAGATCTATTTCATAAGCATTATCATTTATCTTCCTTACAACTTTATAAGGACCTGATCTCTTGAGAGTTAATTTCTTAAGAGTTCCAGGTTGGAAATCTCGTCAACTTTAACAAGAACCAAATCTCCTCATTAAATTTTACATATCGCCTATGTGCATCAACATTAGCTTTATATTTATCATAACTCGAGTAAGTTTTGTTGAATTTCACGATGTAAATCATGCATGCTTGCAAATGAAGATGCAAATGCACTAGACCTATATGTTACAGTGCAATTCAACAAGATCAATTGGTTTTCTTGGATCATAACCGCTACAATATGAAAAGGACTCATACCGTTGACCTATTAATTGAACTGTTATAAGCAAACTCGTAGGAAGAACTAGTCCCAACTAGTAGTATGATCGGTCACTAGACCTAAGTAAATTTCCTAAGCTTCTATTAACAACTTCGCTTTGTCCATCCGTTTGAGGGTGATAAGTCGTAGAAAATAAGAGTTTTGTGCCAAGTTTTTTCCATAAAGTTTTCCAAAAATAGCTCATAAACCTTACATCACGATCGATACAATTGTCTTAGTCCATGTGTTTAACTATCTCAAAAGAAAATTGTCGCTATATGTGAGGCATCTGATGTCTTATAACATGGAATGAAGTGTGCCATTTTAGAGAATCGGTCAACAACTACTAGAATAGAGTCAAAACGCGTACGCTATGAGGTAATCCTAAGATGAAGTCCATACTAAGATCTTCCCAAGGTTTGTGGGATTGGGAGTGGTGTGTATACCACAATTTTGTTTTCCACTTTTGCTACTGGCAAGTACATACGCAATGATAATGGCAACATCTTTCTTAAGACTAGCCAAAAGAACCTATCCTCCATCATAGCTATTGTCTTATCACGACCAAAATGACCGATACACCTCGAATGAATTTCCTCAACAAGAAAATTTCAAGTGATGAATCGGGATACATAGTGTGTACGAAAGAGATAGCCATCTCAGATTTGATAATCTGGACTATTAATTGAAACTTCAGATTTCAAAGATTCAAAATTTTGTTGAAAATCTTTACAATTAGATAATCATCTTTAACCTTTTCAATCCAAGAACCTTCACACTCATGGTATTTAATAATGTACATATTCTACTTAAGGCCGCAACCTTGTTTCTACACCGTATTTATGTTTAAGAACAAACGATATTCTTGAAGAAATTGAACCCATTTTGCATGACGAACTAAGTTTCTTTTGGGTGTTTAGATATTTAAGCGCTTCATCGTAATAAAGTATAAATTCTCGTGAAAGAAGATAATGTCGCCAATAACGTAAAGTTTGATGACGTGATCTCACTCCATATGTGGAATATCGCTGCTTCATTTAATTTTTCACTAAAGAAAGAAATAGATGACCTTCTTGTTTAAGAACACCTCCAATACCAACTGTAAGCATCACATGATACCTCAAATACTTTGTTAAAATTTGGCATTTGTAATATTGGACTTGTTAAAAGTTCTTTAATTTTAGAGAATGCATCGCTGCCTTTGTCCAAACAAAGTCTCCTTTTAAGACACCGAGTTATCGGGGCCATAATAGTGCTAAATCCACCTAATAAACCTTCGATAAAATGTGGCTAACCCATGAAAACTACGCACACCATGAATTGTGGTTGGGGTAGGCCACTCTTGAATAAATTCTTTTTTTCTGGATCAGAGATGCCATCACAAGAAACAATGAATCCTAAGAAGATTCAAGACGTCATAAATGAGCATTTTTAAGTGAACATATAGTCTTTCTTCACAAGTACTTCAAAGATTTGTCGTAAATGTTTCTCATGATCGCTCTTAGTTTGACTAAAATTAAAATATCATCAAAGTACACAACTAAAAATTTTCCAATGAATGGTAGTAAGATATGAGTCATCACCGCATAAATGTACTTGGAGCATTAGTCAATCCAAAAGGCATTACTAGCCATTCATACAAACCATCTTTTGTCTTGAATGCGGTTTTCCATTCATCACCTTCTCTCATAATTTGATGATATCCACTTCTAAGATCAATTTTAGAAAACTATTGATCCAAACCCATCATATCTAACATGTCATCAAGTCTAGTATGGGAAACCTATACTTAACATGATTTTATTTATAGACGACTATCACACACATACGCCAACTACCATCTTTCTTTGGGGTAAGAAGAGCGTGCACCGCATGGAGATAAACTTTCCTAATAAACCCTTTTGATAATAAATCATCAACTTGTTTTTTTCTCATGTTCATTTGGGTTCATACGATAATGTGGCAAATTTGGGAGTGATGATCCGTGAATTAGCTCATGGCATGTTGGATACTTCTTAATGGGGAAGCTCACTAGAAGTTCTTCGTGACAAATATCTTGATATTCCAATAAAAGTTCACGCACTCGATGAGAATGATTTAACACAAGGTTGATTTTCGAGGTTAGGACAACTAATGCAAAAATGATATTCCCATTAATCTCTTGTTGAAATTGACGCTTTATTAATAATATGTAGGATTTCTTTTCGATGGGTGGAGAAGAATTTTGGGGTTGAAGTGGAGTGACCCTTTATAGCTTAGACAATTCTCTTACCTTGAAAATTAAAAGCATATGTATTAGACGCCTATAATTTGTGACATCCATATCAAAAGCCAAGGTCTACCTAAAAGTATATGAGCAACATCCATCTAAGAACATCACACCAAATTTTATCACTATATTCTCCTAATTGAATGGGTACAAGACAACTGAGATATAGAGATAGAGGTCTTATCTACCCAAGCTTTATAAGTGTGGGTGGGTCTCTGAGCTTCATCCTAGCTAAAGAGGTAGCAATAACATTCATGCAACCGCCACTATCAATGATTAACTTACACGCCTTTTTCACCACTCTTAAAATAAGTGTGGAAAATTGATGCGCTCCAATCATTATTTCGTGGGGTTGCTAACACACAACGCAATTATATGAGACTCATCTAATGCATCTTCGATCACTAGCTTCTTCACAAGGGTCAACCGCAATTTGATTATCATTATTTTCATTGTTGATCCTCATTTTCATAATCTAAGTGTAAGTTTCGACGAGGACAAGTACTTGATAGTGACCAATTTTACCACATGTAAAACAAGTAATGCTAGAAGTCTTGGAGCTATGTTCCCACCAAAGCTTTTCCTTTTGTTTCATTTGGTCCTTTAGGAACTACTAAAGTAGAGGGTTAACACGCGATTGAGAGTTGTTTGTAGATGAAGTTGTGAATCGCCATAAGGTTGTGATCTAAGATATTGTTCAATTTGAGTCGCCACTGAAATGCATCCTCAAGAGAATAAATTTCGAGTTATCATTTCATTACTAATATCAACCTGCATCTAAATCTAGAGATCATTGCGGTGATCCTCTAACATCACAACGGGTCATCAATTCATCAAACCGTCATATACTCAACAAAGCTTAAAGATCCTTGTTTAAGCGTAGTCATTTCATCCATAAGTTGATCATGAAAATTTAATGGTACATATTTTTGCTTTAAAATTTCTTTCATTTCATCCCAAGAAGCAATAGTGGTTGTCCTAATCGTTGATATTTTCGTGTGAGATTAACCCAATAAGTCTTAGCATGACTAGTTAGTTTCATGCAGGCAAAACGAACTTGTCTTTCTTCTGACATGGGCATCCAATCAAAATATTGGTCCATGTCTACTAACCAATCTAAGAAAATTTTAGGATCAAGTCGACCATCAAAAGTAGGTGGATCGATTTTAACCCTACGAATAACATCCTCATCAGGTTCTCTAAGTGTACGACGTGGGGCAACAAAATTAATGGCTCTTCGTAATGTCGAGGATAATGCTCATAAGGAGTTCATGAGCATAACCTTCATCTCGCCTTAATTGTCTTCCTATTCGATGAGGTGGGTGAGGAAGTACCTCATCAAACTCGGATATTCATTAAAGTTGTTCCTAGAGATAACGGGTCTAATAGGAGAATGTGGGTGAGGTGGGAGAGGAAGAGGAACGGATCAACATGATGACCTTCTCTCTTCAAGTTGGTGTTAGTTGGTTCGGTGAATGTGTTGTAAGCCTACCAACTTTTGTTCTAAGGCTTCAAATCTTTTGGAATTCATTAAAGGTTTGTTGGTGCAAGGGTAAGCTTTTCTATTTTTTCTAGTAAAAATTCATAGGAATCATGTTTTTCATCTAAGGATTGATCTTGATATCTATGACCACTACGAGTTGACATGATGATATTCTTTCAAAAATATTAATATAAGAAAATACTTAATTAATTTTTTTATTTTTATTTTTTTAAAAAATACAATGTAATGAAATCAAAGACACGATTAAAAGTAAGTAAATGCTCTAATTAGATAAAAATTTTGTATGATTTTTTTTTAACAATGAATTGCAAGATTACTCTAATGCAAAAATAAAACTCAATACTAAACAAGATGTTCCCAAAGAAACATACTTGCTCTCATACCAAATATGATGTAGGACACAGGTGCTTTTTATGATATGATGTTTATTACACCGATAATTCTTAAATCCTCACAAAGAGTAATGATAAATGCACACTACTATTGAGCACATTCACAATATTATGAATTTAGTGAAGTTAAAAGATCTTAGTTAAAGTTATGTCAACCACACTAGATGAATCTTATAAGTGCAAAGAAATAACTGAAAAGTTATGAACGATCTAACCTGTAGCAGATTTAAAGTAACCAGCAGCGAAGGCGGGATAAGTTGAAGTCGACCTCTACAAACAAATTCCATCGTGGAGATCGCTCCTTCCTTAAGTCCTTCTAAGGGTTGTGAACTCATACACTCAAGTAGTCACTCAAGAGGAAAGCACACAAAAGAATAGTAAAGAAATTTAAGAAGATAACTTTCATTCCAAATTCAAGTACAAAGCATTACAAGAGTCTCCTATTTATAGAATGAAAGGGAGAGTTAAGAATACTCAAACCTAACTCCAAACTCAAACCTAACACCATCATAACTACACCTACCACCATTATCAAACCTACCACCACCTACTATCAAACCTACCACCATTATCAAACCTACCACTCATTCCATACCTATTAATGACTCATGGGTGACATAAGAATAAATACATATAAAAGTAATAATGACTCATGGGCCATGACATAAGAATACCCAATACATATAAACTCAAGACATATACAAAATATAAAAGCCCAATAATACATAACTTAAATTATAACAAAAGGCCAAATCATTCATTTAAGCTTTATGATGATGACGTCGACGACGGTGACGATGATGCCCTGCATCAATCAAACTTAAACAAAAGAGGGGGAAAATTAAATTTGAACAAAAGAGGGAGAAAATTAAATTTAAACAAAAGAGGGGAAAATCAAATTTGAATAAAAGAGGAAAAATCAAACTTAAACAAAAGAGGGGTAAAATTAAATTTGAATACAAGAGGAGAAAAATCAAATTTAAATAAAAGAGGGGGAAATAAGAATTACTTTGAAGAGTAAATCTTTTTCTTAAAATGACAGATTAAGTTATCCTTTGTACCTATAACTTCAAAATGCATTCTTCGCCACTGGATCTGCAATTTTTCGTACAATCAGATAGAAGGTGATACTAAATCAAAATCTACAGAAATAGAAAGCTATCTAAATCAAAATCTACAATAATCATAGGTCTTCATTTAATCAAAAATCAAGGGATTTCATTCTAATTATGAATTTTAAAATCAACGAACCAATAATTAGATGAAATTAGTTAAGCTATAAATACCTACATGTGCTCAGACAAAGATTTCAAGTGGAAATGTTAATGTCTGAAAAGGTTGTGCAGGCTAAAGTTAGAATTAAATGAAAAATATAAAATTAATCTTATAATTCAAACATAAAATTACCTAAAATTACAATACACTCAGATGAGCACTATATCAATGCTTAAATTCAGAGGATTTGTGAGTTGCTTCGTTAGTCTTAGACTCTAGTGTTAACAAAACCTAAAAATTTATAATAAGAGTTTCAAATCAGTGAAAGGTCTGAAAAATTGATTATGTCTGGTGACAGTAGATTTAATCTTCTGTTAGCAGCTAAACAGAGTTGATAGGATCTAAAGCTCTTAAACATATTCAAATTAATCAATTTTCAAATCAAATTAAATATCAATCTAAAAATGTTCAAATGAAACTCTATCACTACAAACTTAAATCAAACTCAATCTATCTACCTTCCGTAACTATTTGTCGGGAGTGATAAACTAAGAAAACTCTAGCTCACAAAGGAGCCAATGTCAAATCAAGTGTTCTACTATGTTCACTCTCAATTAATCTCTTGCTAGTAAGGACGTGACCCGTGTCCTCTGATTACGTGATTTGACTAGTAGGCTCCACAGATAAAACAATTACGACCACAGTCCGATAGGTGATTTCACGACTCCATTATATTATGATCACGTAGCTCAGTATGCTCTCCAATGACTCGCTTTTGAGTTGTGAATCATGGGGTATATTGGATGGGCAAACAACCCTCTCGCCGATAAGGTAGACTTAAAATGCCTCCTGGACAAACACCACCCTAGTTTACAAGGATTTCTTGACGTCTCATCCGTTTGCGATGAGGATTCTTCGTTAGTCACACTACCTCCTCTAACTAACTGGAATAATGACGGAATGTGACGCAGACGGACGCCAAGATTTCCCCAATCATTCGATTTAAGCTAAAATGATGAATTCATATTCTAAATTCTGAAACTCCATATGTTGCTACTATATGCTACGCATTAAACAATCTAATGACTAGCCTTAATCGAAAGTTATCTTACTTATGAGAGAGTAATAACTATGTGCTTGCTTAAAACCCAAACTATATCTAAAGTTCTCACCAAATAAAATGAAATCTCTAGTTTATCTACTATCTTATCTCTCAAAATTACACACTTTAAACTACTCTTTCATCGATGACGAAATTTTGAGCCCACATTATACATGTTTACAAATCTAATATTTATATAAAAATAATAATAATTTAGGAATTTATGCGTTTTGCTATCAAATCATTGAGAATTCATCGGAAGGAGCTAATATGGGTCGGAGACTATATATATTTAGATGAGAATTTAATGAATGAAACACATAATATGCGTTTTGCTATCAAACCGTTAATATGTTTTAATTTTTATTTTTGAAAATAAATTATAATATTTTTAAAAATATTTTAGATAATTTTTAGATATTTTGAGAATTTTTAAAAATAGCTATCACCACTTACTATATTTTATTTGAAATTAAAATAAAAATAAAAAATAAAAATGATCTCAAATTGCCTATAAAGATATGAATTGTATTTTATTATGAATTTAGACGTTTAGGAGAGAATTTGAATAACGGAGGTTCGATAGAGGGGTCTCTAAATAAATAAATAAATAAATAAATAAATAAAAAAAAAGATATGTAATAACTAGTTCTTGGTTTTTTTTTTCTTGGAATAATTACCCGACGCTTAAAAATCCATTATGAATCGTGCCCTAAACCTAAATCGCCAATCGCCTCCTCTCCTCTCGGATTGCCTTCTCCGAATTTCAGCCTCCTTCAGTGGTGATTTGCCGATCTGAGAAGACGCCGAGTCGTCGACGTCAAATCAAGCAGCCGCAAAGCTCTAACAGCCGACCGCCGATCAGGTATTCAGGTTTGTTTTTTTTCCCTGCTCGGCTACTCTCCTCCATTACTGATTTTGCGGCATGCTTTTGCTTGATTAGCCTTAGCCGTAGAGATCCAAATGCCGATTGTAATATTAGATGTGAAATGATTCTTTTGATTGGTGATTCAGAGATTTGTACTAGGAGAGAAATTGGATGGCCCGCGCATGTGCATATGCAGGTAATTGCTACTATAACACAAGTTAATTTTAGGTTTTATTAAGGTTGCTGGGAGATTTGCAATTGGTTGTAAAATATATTACTATATAGAATGTGTTGTTTATTTGTTTCTTTGTTTGATAAATGACTAGTTTAATTTGTTTACCTTGGTTTAACTAGTAAATTGAGAGCAAATAAGGTTGGGTCTATGTGCTTGAATTAACTTTTCAATTTGTAAATCCGTAGAGATGATCTTAATGGCATGGATTATCGAGAAATAGGGCATCTATTCCTTTCCTCGTGCATTTTTTTTGTTTTTTTGAGTATTTTATGCATTAGGCTATGGATAATTAAATCATGGTAGAAGCTTAAAATTTTTTTGAAGTACTAATTATATGGCTATAAAGATGTTTTTGAAGTACTAATTACATTTATGATATTGTCATCAATAATTATCTTGTAGTTTATCTTCTCATTAATAATTATCTTATGTTTCTTAGCATTTAGTTTGTCAACTTTTGAGATTAATGATAACTTTTATATAATTTTATCACTTTGTTATAAGTTTTTTTCTCTATACAAGTGAAGATTGAGGAGTTGCAATTTTTCAGTTTATGATGGAAAGTTATTTGTATTGGTATCACAACTTTATTAGTGCGACAACTTTATTTTTTGAGAATCTTCGTATTATTTTGTGATGGATTTGTTTAATTTGTGTTTTTTTTAGTGCACTTAATGTGTACTATATGTTGTTGATACAATTTGCATTGAGTGGTTTCATTTGCACCAATAGTTTTATAAGTAAGCAATTAGTTATGATTTAGGAGGAAAGTTATTTCATTTTCTTCTTATTTCAGAATTCAGATGTGTAAGTTTTTTTATTTATGGTTTTTGGTCTATTGTTTAAATAATGTTCTAAGCTCTCATGCTTGTTGAATGGTGATATAAAGTTTTGTGCATTTGGTTTTTGGCAAATAAAATGAGTCATGTTTACATTTTATTATGCTAAGGTTGTGATATGTGTAATACTTTAAAATCTAAAATCATAATTTAATTATCTTTTATTAAATTAACTCTTAATTTTTTTTTGAAAAACTTAGTTTGTTTAATATTTAATTATATCAATAAACTTTTTTTTTTTTGAAAAAATGGTAGATGTTTGATTAGTGTGATAAAATTTTAGTTTATAATAATGAAAGAATAAAATAAAAAATTTTTATAGCTTGTGGACCAGCCCGACGCATTTAATGGGCAGGCTTGCTATAAAATTTTAAAGAACAATTAGGCTTAAGCTTAGCTCAAGCCCGTTTTGACTGGTTAAAGCCCTGAATAAGCCCGATTCACGTTGGAACAACGTGAACAGATACTTATAACAAATTTCTCCGCTGCATTAGAATAATGTGAACGAATACTTATCAGAGCAGATTTTTCTGCCACGTTGGAATAATATGAACTGGTACTTATAACAATATGAACAAGTCCTGCCGACCAATGCCTATGTCTAATAGTTTGCAATACACATTCATGATCACTTACAAGAAATTGTTTGCAATACACATTCATGATTGTGTTGGAAACATATGAAAATAAAAAGTAGACATATTAATAATATATTCTTTTATATTTTCATTGCTTTTAAATTATGTTAAAACGAGTTTATTAATCATAGTACTCGCTTCAATTTTTTCAGAACTAAAGAAATAAATTATTATTTGACTTAGAAATTTTTTTGCATATTCTTGCTAAGGCATTACACCTCTTATGATTTCTGGAATAGAATGTTTCAGGATTATAAAATTCATGCGGTTTGAATGCTCTCATTTTCAAAATTAGCTCTTTGTTCAATAATATTTTCAATAGTAAGGGTGGGGAGACGTTCAGTTCAAATCATATAGTCAAGATTCATACACTCAATAACTATGATAATATGCTCTTTCAATTTCTTATAATTAGTGTAGTTAACCATTTGAATACTATTCAAATTGACATATATATAGAATAAATATTAACTGAAAAGAATAAAAATATACTCATAATTAATGACTTTGTTATTTTCTTATGCTCATATAATATAAATAAATTATCAATAATATATATGTTAAGATAGATCGTTATAAGATATATAGTATAATATTATTATTTAATCTTTGGACAAAATTAATAATTTATAAATGATGATCTTAAAGTCACAGTCAATAAATATTGATAATAAAATTTGTCAATAATATGATTTTTTTTTCGACATATTATATGCATGATTAACATAAAATTATACATATTTATTATTATATAAAATCTGATAAAAAAATAATCATCTTTTGGCGCAACTATTATTTTTTTGCATATATTTAAATATAATTCTTAAATAATATTCTTATATTTCAAAAATAAATAATTTTTATAAAATAGATCACTTTAGTGACATATTATTTCAATTTAGAATTTTTTAAAATAATGAATAATAATTGAAAAATAATTCAACTCAAACCTCTAATTATAAAAAAACAACTCTTTTATTTATAACAGAAAAATAATGATTTATATTCCACTAAAATATACAATATTAAAATCAAAATCTAATTAGTGTAATTAATATTATAAATAACACTTTAAAAGTGAGTTTTATTTAGTTCACTTAATAAGATCTATGAAGTTATAGCTATATATATATATATATATATGAAGTGTTTACATGAAGGTTAAATATTTCTAATAAAATAATTATATGAAACGTTTCATATATGAATAACAGTATAAAATGGTATTTAGTATAATATATAAGTTGAACTATAATACTTGAACACGGGCTCTCATTCTTTCATGTTACAAGCCCATTAATATTTTTAGAACAATAATACTTGAATACCAGTTTCTTACATTCACATTATAAGCCCATTAAATTTGTTATTAATGGATTGTAAGCATTTATACAAAAAAAAAAGTTTTATATGAACACTTCGGAATAGAATTATTACTTTTTATAGTTTTAAGCCATGCTTTTCAGCCAAGCTCTTTTTTTTTATAGTCAATTTCTTACATTCTTAATAATAATAAAAATGCTCTTTTAACACTTATTATAGCAATTAGTAGATTCAATTCTACAACAACAACAACAACAACAAGCCTTAATCCCACTAGGTGGGTCACAATGAATCCTTCGCTCCATGTGTCTATATTACGGTCAAATTCTCATTTAATTCGAGATACCAAGATCATTTTTATACATCTTAACCAAGTCTTTAGGTCTACCTCTACCTTCTTAACATAAAGGAAAATCTAACGATCTACTCTCCAATCTGTCATCGGAGAATATATAATTACTTTCTTTTTTATGATTGTTTTCTCAGCAAGTCTTTTAGTGTTTTTTAAAAATCAATATTATTCAATTGATTATGAATAATTATTAAAAGTATCGATGTAAAAATACTCAGATAAATTTTAATAGTTTAAATCACTTATTATGAATAAAAAATATAAATAATGAATAAATAATTTTATTGAAATAATTATTATTTAGAAAAATTATATAATATTTATTTAAAAAAATATAATTTTTTATTCTTTTAATAAATTTAACAATTAAATTCTAAAATTTTGAAGGAAATCGTATGAAATTTTTGTAAATGAAAGCAAAATTAATAAATCATGGGGACGCATGCATCTAATAGTCAATATGCCCACGAGTTACGCAAACACAAGCATTTGTTTGAGCAGATAAGAACTGCTTTCCCGTTCCTACTTTCCAGTGTGAAAATGAAGACCTTATACGTTCATAGCAGTAGGGATGTGTTCGAGTCGATTTCGAGCAGAGTTATAGTCATCGATTGGCTCAATCGTATTGGCTCTCAGCTCGGTAGTGGCTCGAAGTTTGAGTTGAGCGTCGGATCGAATCGAGCTTCGATCGAATGATTATGCTGAAATCAAGCCGGTTAATCCAACGAGCGGCTCGAAATGCTAACGACCGGCTCGTTCGCTCGAAAAACGAGCCGGCTCGGAATTAATCGCGTCAATTAATCGGGGCGGCGTTTTCGGCTGTTGCGGGCATAAGCCAGCTCATCGATCATCCATGCCGTGAGCGAGCCACGAGTTCGGCTAGAAGTCGGCTCGAAAAAATTGAGCCACATTTTTCGAAAATCGCTCGGCTGTTTCGCTGAGTCGATCTCTTCGAAATTAAATTTTCGACTTTCGAGCGAGCCACGATCTTTGGGCTAATTTCTCAGCCCTACATAGCAGTCAGAACCCATTAAATAAGTTTCCGTACAGTTAAAATCATCATGGAGAAATAAGATTTTGATATATAATAAACTTTAGTTTCATTTTCTTATATATAAAAAAAAAAATTAAGTTCAGACGAAGTTGACAAATAGATGCTTTAGTTGGTAACGCCCGTTAAAAAAAATCAATATAAGCGTATTAGTCAACTGTGTAAAATCAGAAAAGCTGCATACATTCAGACGATCTTCGAATAGGTATCATAATAAATTATTTGAAATTCAGTTTGTTTCAGGTTGGCCTTCTTGGATCCTGTCATCTGATAATTCTATTTAAAATTAGTGTTGAACTCAACGATGCAACGTTATATTTCAAACTTTCAATATTGCCTTTTTTTAGAAGATTGTTGACTTCAGAAGAGATATGGTAGCTATTTTCATTGTCGATGAGAATTGCTATTCTCTCTCTCTCTCTCTCTCTCTCTCTCTCTCTCTCTCTCTATATATATATATATATATAATAAATTTATAATAATTTGACTTCTCATCAAACCTATATCAACTCAATGTGTCTTTTGGGTCTTTTTGGTGCTAATTATGAGATACTAAGTATAACACAACTAACTTTAAACTCTAAGAGCAAAACATTACCTTCTTTCACTTCACACCGACTCTAATATTATCAGAAGCTTATCAAATAGGAATTGATTTGTTTTACAGAAAAAGAATTTTTGAGCTCTT
Source organism: Cymbidium sinense (assembly GCA_021442155.1). Classification (NCBI taxonomy): domain Eukaryota; kingdom Viridiplantae; phylum Streptophyta; class Magnoliopsida; order Asparagales; family Orchidaceae; genus Cymbidium; species Cymbidium sinense. The sequence goes on from CM038219.1 coordinate 183,217,015, forward strand.
ATAAGGCAGAAAGAATTATCTTCAAAGTCAATTGCATTTTGAATAAACTATCTTTGATATTGAGTTCAAGAATTGATGAACCTTCTTAACACTTGAAAGAAAAAAAATGATATTATGAATTTTGAGGATTATAGAACTTTTGTCTATGATGATCTTATTCCAATACGTATCTATTGTAACTGTGATTTATTGGCTCATTAAGTCAGCAATTCAATTTAGTTTGATGTCTTACATCTTCAAGTCGACCACCAAAGTTACTCAACGGTTTAAGTTGGCTACAATTCGTTGCTCTACCGTCCTAGTCTTAAGGTGTGTTTTGGGCAGTGGTAGTGGTGGTAAAACTTAAAAATATTTTGGAGAACTATATATTTTTGATAGTATTTTGGAGGTCTATAGGAAAGCTATATATTAGTATAATTATAACCTTTTCAAAAAAAATAAAAATGTAATATTAACTGCAATATTTTAGACAACAGCTCCACCATTGAATTTTCGACACATTGCCATTTCATTTCACATTGCCAGTTATTTAATAAAGTCATCACAAGCGAGATGGCCTTGTTTTCTTTTGGGAGATCACAAATTTATATCCTACATTAGCATGACTTACCATCTCCTTTAGAGGACATCCCCCATCTTATTGTGTGATGATAATCTCTTTTCGATCCTAATCACTACTCATTGATCACTAATTACACATCCAACCACTAACTCATTTTCTAAAATGCCCAACATTTTGTGGGCCTTAAATTTGACATATTCCATGCGGTCATGTATACTCACTAGTTCTAAATTTGGCATGTGTGAAAACCATTGCCTTCTATCTAAAATGTTGGATATAAATTGATCAAAAACTTAAGAATAACTTGTAGGATTTTCTTGCTTAGCCAAAAAGTTTGGTTTAAGTCACTAATTCTAATACAAATCGGCCAACCATATAAAGATTCTTTGAAAAATTTGAATACTTGTGTGTTATTGTGTAATAGTAATTAGTTTAATGGACATAGTCAAAGTGGACATTAGACTGAGAGAGGAAGAATGTAATGCATTACACTTCATCTAAACCTTATATGCTTTTCTTACTATTTTCTAGAATTACTTAGTGATATAGTATTTTACATAAAATTCACATATGCTCGAGTGAACATGGTTTTGTTTTTCCTTTTAGCCTTCCTTCGTATTAGGCTATAAGAAAATTTTAAGAAAAAAAACTCAAATTTTGTTGTGAATTCTCTAATCTTTAGAGCACTTTTCAACTAGCATAAAAATGATTTTACCCTTTTAATGACATAGAAAATATGGATATTATAATATTTGATTGCAAGTATGACAGTCACTAAACCTAAATTTAGCTAATAAAGCCAACTTAAAGCATATTCTGATCACATGACCTTTTGATTGTTAACATAGAAGACTACATAATATTATGCTTATACACTTTGTAATTGGCCAATTTATGTATCTTGCTTATATGCTAAGTTTGTAAGCCACACATTTTCTTCTATTATGGTGCAACCTATAATCCCTTCCATATAGACTTAGTAATATGATTTTAAGATCATTTAGATAGCGTTGGAAAACTTCTCTTATCTAAAGAGAAGCAACCTTTTAGCCTATCTTTCATAATATTTCCTCTATAGTGACAAGGAATATAGGAGGGTGTTATCTTGCTTTAAGTCCCTTATCCTTTTCAGCATTTTTCTTAGTTTTTTAAGAAAATTTATGACCATCTTTTCATAAGACAACTCTTTTGTATCCTCCTTCAAGATTGACGTGTGCTGTTTTTAGATAATCCTTATTCCATGGAATATAAGACCTATATTTTTTATATTATCTTTAATGTTGTCTTCTATCTCTCTATCTCTCTATCTCTCACCTGAAATTCATTACAAAATATCTTTATTCATTTTATATAGTTTCTTACCAGAGATAAGCCATAGGTATCATAAATATTTAATTTATCACATGATTTTTTTTCATCTATGTAGTGTCATACGGACCATTTTCATACTTTACTCACCTTGATCTTGGTTTAGGCCACTAAAATCATATGTTGTCTTTTTGCATAACACTACTTTAGAAAAAAATACTATACTTATTAAGAAATATTTCTATATCTAGCTTCATCTTACTTGTGTGTGTGAAATGGATTATCAAAACAAATCATTATCCTTTAGTTTAATATTATGTCAAGCATACCTGAATTTAATGATTCAAGATTAAATGTTTTTTATATAGTTTCTGTTCAATGTGGTTTATGCTAATAAATTTAATTACGTTTTCTTAGATTGTTGTTGCAATAGGTAGACCCCATTTTAATTAGATAAGATTTGAACTTTTCCCCTAGTTCACTCATTCTAAACAAGTGTGGTGTGAGTTATTAAATTATTCATATTCTATTATAGAACCCTTCCAAATTAATGTTATATAAGCATGCATCTCCCTTAGTATTTCTTTCTAAGTGAGGCATGAGTGAATGAAACTCATGTGCTAAAAATATTAAATATGAATAGCAAAAGAATCTTCAACTGATTGAAGTATGAGCTTATTTGCCCTTTAGAATGGGAGAAACTAGAGTTTAGTCCTTGGTAACACATATATTATCATATATTTTATATTGTTTATTAGAGTTTCTATTCTAAAAGCCTAAGTAAATGAAACTCATGTAATGAAAATATAAAAATATGTATAGTAAAATAATATTCAATTGATTGAAGTTTGAAGTTATTTAGTTTAGTCTTTGATATCACATACATTATCATATATTTTATATTATTTATTGGAGTGTTTATTTTAAATGGAGTTCTAACTAAGTCCTAAAATCTCATTGAACTTCTAGAGTACCTATTGAGGTCTTAATTCCCCAATTAAGTTTTGATTCAATTTAAATAAATAAATAAAAATAAAAATAAAAAATCTTGATCCCAAATAACTTTTAAATGGGTAACAAAAATATTGATCCCTAGTGGTGTTTTGAATTCTTGGCCCAATCTTTATTATGATTTGATTTATATGCCCATGTTTAAACCTATTACTTCTTCTTAATACCATACAAGCTACATAATAGAGAATCGTCTAGGCCTCCAACAATTCTACAAAAGGCTTAACTCTTTTATGCTTTTTCGAACCCCTCTCATCCCATTCATATTAGAGAATTTCACTATTTCAAGTGATCCATGGTCATGATGATATATTATTAACAATTTTATTTTATTATCTTTTGAGTATGAGATTAACCTTTAAAAGTAAAGGATAATGAAACACTCACTTTGCTTATACTAAGTTTACTACTCTAGCAAATTTTGAGTGGATAGGACCAAATTTCAATGCATATTGCACCTCTAATGGACATAAGTTCAAAAGTCCATTCTCTAAGAGGAATCTATTCTAAATCTTTTGGATATCCCAATCCATCTCTACCCATAACTATATTACTCTCTAAATATTTCTTAGATAAGGAAATTAATCATATACTTACTATGAATTTTAACAAGATCTTTGCTTCACATGTTCTTGTGGTGTTTATTTTCAGATGGGTTGGGTGGACACCATGTAGATCATATGGGATACTTATTGAAGTAATTGTGTATGACAGTAACATATGACATACTATCTCGAATGATAGAGATATCACCCTACAATAGACCTAATCACCTAATAAAGACTCCTAAGACATGATGAGTCTTCATATATACCAGCGATCTTCCCCTATTTTACATGAAAAAGGAAAGCAGAGTTTATTTTATGTCAGGTTCTTTAGCTCCTTATGGAGGCAAGCCTCCATAGTTAATTACATCCTAGGACATGAGATTTTCTAATAACACTCTTGATAAAAGTAGTCAATTATTATCTCCAAAGATTTCAAAGTTAAGACTATCAATGAATTGATATTTTTGGAAAAAAATTAAATGGGATTGTTCAATCAGAAGATTTATTTTAGAATCCAAAGAAAAAATAAGTAGGAAGTGTTCATGATACTAGAAAGTCTAGTGAGCACTCCAACCTATCCTATGGTGATGCTTTATATGTTTGAAAGAGAGAGGATTTATTTTGTTTAAGTTGGAATTTTATTAGCTTACTAGGGCTTATAATCCACCAACATAAGGTGAAAATGCTTAAAAGGTGAGGATTTATGCTCGTAGCCTAGAGGAAATAAGAGACCTTGGATGCTAAATCTAGGGAGCTTTAACACAAGTTGAAAGAGTGACCTAATATCTAATAAAAAAAGGGACAAAAGGGTCTATTCCACAAGAAAAGATAGACCCTCTCGACTCTTCTAGACTTACAACTGCCTAGAGTGGTCGTCAGCTAATGCCTCCTACGATTTAAAACCATGTAGACCGGTCATATGTAATTGCAAGATGATTTAAGTTGTTACTTAATTTGGAAAGAGACTAGAGTCCTAAACTCACTCCCTAAGAGACTAGATCATGTTTGGTATGAGCTTATGATTTAATCTAAAAATGCAATATTTTTTAAATTTTATATTATTTTAATGCATTCATTTGGACAAAGGCTTTAGGATTTCTTATGCCTAAATGCATGATGAAATTAGATAATTGGATAAATTAGCGGGAAGAGGTGTTCTCCACTACAAGGGATGCTCTCATAGGTCAAGCTTTCCCCTGTCATGCAAGAATGGAGACCCTCCCTACTCAAGAGTGAAGCAATATGTTATGCATGATGTTAGACAAACAACATACAGTTAAGGGGTTGCTAAATCTTTTAGTTATCTTGATTATGACCTAGGCTTTAAAGTGAGATTAAAGTTGTTTAGAATTTAGTTATGAGTTATTAGTTGGGTAGAAAAATTAAATTTTTCCTACGAGCTTACCACATCCAGGCAACACATTCAAACATCAATCACTAATAAATTATGAAAAATCATGTTGTCCTAGTGCGCAAACTAAACACAACAATAATTATTTTTTATAGACTACCGTGAAAGAATAAAAGGCCAGTGCGGTTGGATATTGCCGTACACCCCAAAAAAGAGAGAATTGGGTAGCCAAGCTTTACATTTATACCACCCAGAATTATAAAATAATATTACAATTTAGAACTAAATACATGCTATGGGGGTCTTCATTCTTCATTTCTTCTTTCTTCTTTCTTCTTTTGATTTACTCCAAGGCATCACAGGGCATCCCAGGACTAAGCCTTCTAGCCATTACTCATCCTAATCCTCATAGAACTAATCCTAATTCTCATTGTAAAATTATATTTTATGGAAAAGTAAATCTAATTACACCTACAAAATAGATATTAGCTAAACATACATGTAATCCCAAGCAATTAAATTCTATAATTTAGATTTAGTACCTTGCACATGGATAACCAAGCCCACTTATCTTAACTTGGATTATGCTTAGGGGCATAAGTAACCTGCAAGTAGAAGCATTTATATTTATGACTATAATAACCCCTTTAGCATAATCTCCTATAGAAAATAAAATTAGGCTAACAACGACCTAACATTCTGCCTTCGCACAACAAACCTAACATCTAGTCTAAAACATTACATCATAAAATAAATATATCATCATTATATGCATCGTACTAACCTAAAGCTAGAAGTTATGACTTAGCATTCTAATATGTGTGCTTAGGCTTTATGTGGTATGCCTTAGCTAGGCTTTTAGATTATGATTTTCTAATTTTGAAAAATTATTTAAGTTAACATGATGAGTGATTTCATTTCAAGTTATTTAGGAGTTTAGTGAGTTTTAATTAGAATTTTATTTTATTTCATTTGATTTACACTTAGCATCTAAGTGTTATAAATAGAAGAAAGAGGCTTAACCTCCTTCATCCCTATCTTATGTTGTTTCTAAAAGGCATAATTTTATGATCTAGTTTCTTTTAGTGAATGATTTATTAAATATTTTATTCATCCAAAGTTTAGGTTAACCTTAAAGAATCCTATTCAACATGAATGACATCTTAAGATTAATGTGATTGAATTACCATCACATAGAATATATTGGACCATTCCTTTTCATCACTCTTAACATGCATATGATGTAATACTTAGTATATTTATACATACAACCTATTTTGACACACTTGAATGATCATGGATGCATACATTTAAAAATTGTATTTTTACTTGACTGAATTATTTATACATGTAAATTAAAGCTCTATCAAAATTCTAATATAAATATACATATGAATGAAATTAGATAAGTATGTGATGTTCTTAAACTAGGGAAGTGAGGTAATCAAATGACCTCCTTGTGGCTACTTAAAGCCTTGTATTTCTGGGATGTTTAGACTATATACTTACTATCTTAAATACATATGAATGTATATACAACTATAAGAATGAAAATCATGTAAAAGATTATATTTTATTTGATTGGATTATTTATTCATGTGAATTAAAGCTCCATCAAAATTCTAATATAAATATACATGGGAATGAGATTAAACAAGTACGTGCCATTGTTAAACCAGAGAAGTGAGGTAATCAAATGACCTCCTTGGGGCTACTTAAAATCTCGTATGCCTGGGATGTCCAAACTATATACTTATTATCATTTAAACTCATATAAATTCATACATGAATGTAGGAAAGAAAGCCAAACTTCAAATTCTTAAGCTATAAAAATATGCAAATCCTATATATATATTCATAGCTAATATCACTCCACATTTAATTATAAATTTATAACTTTTGGAAAGTAATTTTGAATTTATTAGTGATAATAGCTACACATATAATAAAATTTAAGCCAACGCATGTAATTTTACATAAGTAAATTCATTTGATTATTTGAATTTGAAAGTATGAATGCATAAGATCACATGACATACAACATTTAAAGTGATTAGAAAGGAATATCCAAACATCTCCACATAATTCATTCAACTACATTAATTCCTAATGGCAATCACATTAAATAAGATTACTTAAGGAAAACCAAAGCTTCTTATTAAGTTTGATCTTGAATTTTGATTGAACTTAAAGAGGAGAGACCATTTGTTATTTTTCATCCCATGTTGGTGATTTAATATGTTTAAGGAAAGATAATTAAGTGATTTTTATGATTTAATTAAGTTAAATCATTAAGTAATCATTTAATTACCTTTTTATATGCTTCTTTATTTTAATTAATCATTTAATCGTGACCCATGAATGATATGAATACGAGGGAAAATAAGAGTGTAATGCTCCTAAAGGGCCTAATACAATTGGCTCATGATTAAAGATTAATTAAGTTAAAGAATCTAATTAAGCACTTTTATAATTTTTCCATACTTATGGGCTAATCATAATTTCCTTAAGGGTCTTTATGTTATTGAACACATAAAGAGGAACCCTTAATTTAAATGTTGATTATCTGAAGGGATTAGCAATTTAATTTAATTTGGTTTAGCTATTAATTAATTAATTATTTATTTAATTAAGCCCTATATTAATTAACTCTCTTTAATGAAATGAATTGGGAAAAGTAATTAGAAAAGAGGTCCTAATCACTCACCCTCATCATCCCACTGTTAATTAATGATTGATAAACTTTAATTAATTTATTTTACTATATAGAATTTTAATTAATCATTAAATTAATCAAGAGAGTAATTAAGATTTTAATTTAAAATTTTTCTAATTGCATAAACAATAGATCCCACGAAAATCATGGGAGGTAGGGGTCATCCCACTAAATCATCATATAAAATTTGGGATTAATTGCCCAAGTAATTAGGGCTTATTAAGCTAATTAAGAAAATATTCAAACCTTAATTAAGCCTTAATCACTATTCAAAATCAAATGAAATTATTTTTATTAAATTCTTCTCTCTTTAACCTTTTCAAAATGTATTTATTTATTTTTTTATAATTAATTATGATTTTAAAAAATTTTAGCCAATTAATTACATTTTTAAACACTAATTAATCCCTAATCCCATTAGCGCCACGAGGGCGGCTGACGTGGAAGTGCTTTCCCCATGGCACCGTGAGATTGACCACTTAAATGGTCCGACGCAATGATGACATGGCGGCGGTGGACCCACTTTCATCTTCATCAGCCGATTTAAGATTGAACGGTGGGGATTAATCATGAGGTTCCTATAGGATTAAATAAAATTAAATCTAATGGATTAATCATGACCATCCATTCCAATCTCGTGAAATGGATGACGGATGATCCTTCATCCCTCGAGCGATGGAAGACGGACACCGTCCACCCTCCCTCGCTCGATCTGAGCTCGCCAGAGCTCTTGAGGTGTCGGGATCAATCCTGAAATGTTCACTGATGAGATTTAAAGGGATCCTGTGGTTGGAATCGCACGAAATAAAACTTTCCTTTACAAAGGATAAAAAAATTGAGATTTTAACAGTTTGCTATAATTTACCTCTCCGGAGCTGAAGATCGGTGGCTAATCGATCGAGGTAGCTTCGTCTTGAAGAGACGAATCCACTAAGCTTGTGCCTCCTGGGGTGGATCAAATGCCACCGTCTCATTTGGAGTTAAGCTTGGAGTGGTCTCTAGTGCTCGAACCGATCGAGAATCGATTCATTTCTCCTCACCAGAGCTTGGTGAAAGTGTGGGTAAAGTTAATTTGAAAATGGTACAATTTATAGGAGGTTGGACAGAGATTGGATCTGTCCTACTTTGGGCTTGGTGTTTTAGTTGATGGGGAGGCTCAAAAAACTTAGGAATGCACTATGGGAGGTCTCCTTGAGTTCCTCTACCTCTCTGAATGCTCTCTCTATGAGTTTGAATTGAATTGAGGAGAGTATACCCTCTCATCCCCAAATCTGACGGTTTGAATTGGTTTTGAAATTTTCAAGTGTTTGGTTGGCGCAAGTGGTCATGGGTGGCAATGAGGTTGGTGGTGATTTGGGGAGTGAGTGAGGGAAGGGGCTGGGGTGGTGGATTATTCTTGGTTTTCAAGTGTTCCAATTGGAGAAAGAGGGTTAGCTCACCTCCACTTGGCTTATGGCTGACCGAACTAGCTTTGGGATAGGTGAGCCAGTGGTTCTCATATCTATTTAAAGCTTAAGGTGGCTGCCAAGGGTAGGAAAGTGGGTTTGACCATCCAAGAATGGGGTTTTCTCCCATTAGGAAGGCTTTACCTAATGGGTAATGGGAAAAATAGAGCTAGACTTGGGTTGGGTTAAGTTTGGGATGACCCATGGTGGCTTAAGGATGAGTTATGCCAAGTTTGAATGGGTTTGGAGTTTATTTGGTTGGGTTTGGATCAATTTGATCCATGTAGGTCAAATCGGGCTAGGTTGGGTTAAGTTGACCAATTAGTCAAATTAGGTCAAACCAAGGGTTGTGATAAGTTCAAATGATCATTTGGGATGTTTGGGTTCAATTGGTTTAATTTGGTTTTGAGTAGATTTGAATTTTACTCATATGGGTTCTTATGGGTCAAATGAGTTAAGTTGACCAATTTGATCAAATTGACCAAATTGGCTTGGGTTAAGTATTGGTTTAGGTTCAATTGATCATTTGAAGATGATTTTAGATTTTGATTTCAATCAATTTGGATTTAGCAATGATTTAGACTAATTTGACTCTTTAGGTCAATTTGAGCTAAATGAGTCAATTGGGTTTAATGGAGGCTTTGATCAAGTTCAATAATTAACTTGAAATAGGTTTGAATCATTGATTGTAATTAATTTGAAGCAAGATTAGATTTGACCCAATTTGACCCTTTAGGTCAATTTGGGTCAACTTGGGTCAAGAGGCCAATTGGGTTTGGTTTAGCTCAATTGATGGCCAAGTCATGTTCAAGGATCAATTTGAAGTTGATTAGAATCATTAGTTTTGATTGATTTGAATTAGGATGGGATTTGATTTAATTTGGCTTATGTAAGTTAATAGGGTTAACTTGGGTCAAGTGATTGAATTGAGTTGATTTGACCTAATTAGTTGTAAATGATCAATCATGGATGATCAATAATCAATATATGAGGTTTTAGATGGTTTGGTTCAGTCCAATTTGGGTTGGGTTGAAATTTGGTTCAAATGAGTCCTTTAGGTCACTTTGGGTCAAGTGAGCTTAATGGGTCAATTAAGTTGGCTTTGGGTTGAATTGAGTTTGATTGAGTTTGGTAATTCATTTAGGATTGATTGTTGTTTTTGATTGCAATTGATTTGTATTTAATTAAATTTTGGCTCATTTGGATATTTTGGGTTAAAATGGGCTATCTTGGGTTAATTGAATTGATTTTGGTCAATTGGCTTGATTGTAGACTTTGGTAGAGTTTGGAATAAAGATTTAGAAGGTTGGAGTGCTTTTGTGAAATTCAATTGAGTTTTATTTTGATTGAAGGAACTTTGGTTAAGTCCATAGGGTTGGCTTAAGGGATTAAGATGGATTTAGGTTATGGGTTTTCAATCATTTGGCTTAGAGCTTGGATATGAGTTGGAATTCAATTAGGATTGGTTAAGTTGAACCCTCACTCCAAAAGTAAGGTCAACAAAAAGAATCCCAATAGGTGTGGTGTAACTGACAAGGCATGCCGCACGTATTGGCATTGACCGAGATGACCAACAATGTCCAAAAGTATTGCTAGCGCTAATGAAGACATCTATACCTAAGCCAAGAGGTAGATAGAATCACAATCTTATTGCAACGCAACTCATCTCATACCAAGGGCATGAGAGAGCAAAGAGGATTAGGTTTGAATTGATTGAAGATTAATTTCATGTCAAGGACATGAAGAGAGATTCACTGGGGAATCACACATGAATTGGATTGGTGGTTTAACTTGACTCGATTTGATTTAGGGAAGAGGGGTCCACTAGAGATATAGATTTGGATATGTTTGTCGGATTTGTGTTTATTGGAATCCATTAGGGATTTAGATTTGATTAAATTTATTTTGTTTGTTTGATTCAATTTGATTTAAGAGAAGTCTGCTGGGGATACAGGCTTGAATCCGTTGGGGATCAAGGTTGGATTTATTTTGATTTGATTGGATTGATTGATTTTAATTGTTAAGATTGATTTGGTTAATTTTATTTAATTTGTTTTGATTGATTTAACTCCACTGGAGAAGTAAGTTTGAATTTGAATTTGATTTATTTAGGTTTGGACCCTGTCAGTTTGTGAGGAATCATACTAAGAAGGGGCTATGTAAGCCTGGGCCTATCTTAGATTTAACAGTCCAAAGGGGAAGTCTACTGGTCGAAGGGTAGGACTACCCGACCTAGGGGTTGCCTTTCAGTGTGCAATGGCTGTGCTAAAAAGAAAGCGTGGGGACTTACATCTTCCAAGGTGAAAGCAGTCTTTGGGGTGATTTGTTTATGTCACAAAAAATCAAACCCAACTCAAGGAAACTACTGAGTGAGTGCCTTTGGGGATCTTATCTCAACTCAAGAGTAGTCAAGGTGATTAAGTTGATTTAATCTAATTTGGACCCTGTCAGTTTGTGATGGATCGCACTAAGAAGGGACTACGTAAGCTTGGGCTTATCTTAGATTTACCTGTCCAAAGGGGTAGTTTATCGACCGAAGGGTAGGACTATTCAATCTAAGGGTTGCATTTTGGTGTGAAACGGCTGTGCTAGGAAGAAAGCATGGGGACTTACATCTTCCAAAGTAGAATCAGCCACTGGGGTGGCTTATTAATGATAAAATAAATTGAACCTGACCTAGGGCGACTATTGAGTGAGTGCCGCTGGGGATCTTATCTCAACTCAAGAGTAGTCAAGGCGATTCCTATAGGGAGTTTAATACTACTAATGATAGATGATGCGCTGGGAAAAGATGCCTTCATTCTCTAATCCATAATTTAATTTAATTTTATTTGTGTTGACCTAATTTTTAGGATGAGCTCTCAACCCCTCCATTTTAGAAGTAGGATTCCTCTTAGAAATTAAGAGTTTCTTAGTCTTAAGACACTTCTAGTGATTAGGTGAATACTAAACTTAACCCTAGAGACTTAGAGGTATTAGACATAGGAATTGTTCATGCCTTAAAGGTGTTAGAAAAATTTTCCTACGCCATAGCTCAAACCAAATCCTCACTTCCTTCTTTCAAGTGAAATTCCAAATCAAGTCTAAACTAACTCCAAACTCCAAATCAAATCAACTTCAAGCTCAAATCATTTCTAACTCAATTGATTTTCTCAAACCTTAAATAAATTCTAACTTAATTGATTTTCTTAAACTTAAATCAATTCCAGATGATTGAAGCTTATGATTGAAAACCAAATCCTAAAAAAAATCCTTCCTAAGTCACTTTGATTTATCTTATGGACTTAGCCTAAATCAATTCCAAATCAAATTAAATTCAAGAAATTTTCTCATAACCCATTTATATTATCATTTATATTCACAAATATAAATGAAATATAAATTCAAATATCCAAAACTAAATTCAAAAATCAAATCCAAATTCAACCAAAATTCAACCTAAGCCTTTTAAGTTAAATTTTTGAACTTAGCTAAATCAAATTCAAATCAAGCCAAACTCTTGATTTTTCTTCATGATTCAATCAATCCTTTAATCATGAATCCAAATATAAACACAAACTTCAATCATCAAATCAAAACTAAATTAAAAAATCAAACCCAAGGCAAAGTTCATGTTCACCATTTTGAACTTGAAATGGTCAAATGAATCAAAACCCATTTGACTCCAAATCACTTGCAAATGGATTTATATTTCAATCCTAAGTTTATATGTGAGTTTAACCAAACTTGATTCAAGCCTTGATCAAGTCAATTGTGACCTTGCGATCCCTTGACCTAAAGGCATAAGTATCACTTTTGAGCCGCCAAATTCTAATCCTACCCAAATTGGATTGAACTAAGCCCAACTAAGCCTCACATTGTGAGCAACAATCATCATGAGATGATCAATCACTCAAATTAGGTCAAACCAAGTCAAACCTAAGAGTTGACCAAATCAACACTTAGACAAAATGAAACCTAAACTAGCCAAAATCCAACATAGGCCAAATTGATTGAAACCATTGATCAAAACTCATTCATGATCAATGTTTGAACTTGAACAAATCGTCATTTGAGCATAACCTAGCCCAATTGGCCACTTGACCCAAGTTGACCCAACTTGACCTAAAAAGTCAAAATGTGTCAAAACTTGATCTAAGTCAAATTAATTGAAACCAATGGGCCAAGTTCATTTCAAATCACTTGTTGAACTTGACCAAAGCTCAATTGGCCAACTAGACCCAACCTAGCCCAATTGACCTTGAACCCAACTTGACCTAAAAGGTCAAATTGAGCCAAAATCAAATTAAACCAAAATTGATTGGAAACAAAGATACCAATACATTTCATAGGGCCAATGAAACCTAAATCAGCCCATGACCTAACCCAAATAGGTCAAATAGGTCAAATTGGTCAACTTGACCCATTTGACCTAAATGAAATCAAATGAACCAAATCCAAATAGAAATCAAATTGAACCAAACCAATGATGCCAAAATATTTCAAATGGTCATATGAACTTGACCCAACCCTTGGTTTGACCCAATTTGATCAATTGATCAACTTGACCCAAGTTGAACCATTTTGACCTAAATGGGTCAACATGAGCCAAACAATATCAAATCAATTTCAAATTCATTAAAGCTTGACCCAACCCATTTTTCAATCATACCAAACATATTCAAACAGAAACCCAAGCGAAATAACCATTTTACCCCTAGGCCATAGGGTAACCCAAAATCAAAATCACTTGGAATTTGGTCAATTCCTTTTGATGAACACTTGGCATCCTTTTAGTAGACCAAATGATCACTAATGAGGATGGTGCACATGAGCCAATGGGTTTGGGTCAGCCAAACCAAACCCAATGGCCAAATCGACCACCCACTTAGAAATTGAGCACATGGGATCCCTCCCCACTCAATTAAGCACATGGAAACTCCTCCACTACCTCCTCTGGCCAAAATCGTATCACATGCAACCTTAAATGGCCTAACAAAACCATTGCATAGTTTGAATTTGATCAAAATGACATCTCTATGCTCGACCGTCCGATTCACCTAGGGGGAGATATACTCTCCCTAATTTCACTTCATTCACACACACTTACACTCGATTAAAGCTAGGAAACCCAGAGCAAGCATCCTCAAGCTTCTCCAAGCCTCCTAGAGAACTTTGCATTTCTCCATTTCTCAGTTTATCAAAAGTGAAAACAGGGGAGGTAGCAAGGAATTCAATCCCACTCAATACCCAATATCAAGCTAATTGCTCTTGGAAGCATCCTTAGGGGAGTCAATCGAGTTGGTCCAAAGCTTCCCCCGAGCTCCAAAGGCAAGGGAGGTGGTGTCTAGACTAAGGTCGCAAGCTTAGGAGGAGCACCTTGGTCAATAGAAGGATCTACCCAATACCAAAGCCTCAAATCTTCAACATGGCTTCATTTCTGCTAGATGAAGCTACCTCGATGGATTAGAGTGCCGGTGATAGCCTCCGACGAGATATGCATTCAAATCGAGCCTAGAATAGGGAGTGTGTGGTCTTTTATGAAGAGAATTTTCATCTCAAGTAAAATTGGCCGTTGGATGTCTTCCCCCTTGCATGATGATGGTGTGGATTGAGTTTGAGTCCAATCCAAGCCCAATCGAGCTCAGATCTTGCCTTGAAGAGTGGATGGATGCCCTCTCCCATAGGAAAACTTAATGACGGATCATGGACCATCCATCCACACATTTTGGATGGATGGTCATGATCAAGCCACATAGGACCCTTTGATTAATCTCTTAAGAACTGCGGGCTCGATCTTAATCATCCGATCCTTGATCGGACGATCCAGAGAGAAAGCGCGTAGCACCGTCGCTAATGCGGCACTGAGATGTGACAACTTAAGTTACAAATCTCATCGCACCATGTGGAAGGTGCGCGCTGCGTCAGCAGTGCACATGGAGCCGATGGGATTAGTTAATAATTAGGGGTTTTAATTAATTGTTAATCACTAAATCTTCAAATACTCATAACTAAATGTAGAAAAATTAGAAAAATATAAAATAAAAAAGCATTGAAAAGATATTTCAAAGGGGAATAATCTAAAATTAATTTCAATTGATTTTGAACAATGATATTTTTTGAATTTGGGTTTTATTGGGAATATGATTATACTAATTACTCTCTAATTATCCCACTGATTAATTCCAAACTTCTCATGTGCATTTAGTGGGGTGACTTCTACCTCGCCTAATTTTCTTGGAATTTATTAATGATTTAATTAAGAAAATTATTTGAGTCATTCCTAATTACCCTCTTAATCTATTAAATGTTTAATTAACTTTTTAAATAGTCATAAATAAATTAATTAAGTTTGCTAATTACCTTAGAACAGTGAATGGACTTAGGGAATAAGATTAAGAATTTTTTCCCATATCTTTGTCCCTAAGTTTATTTCATTTTGATAAAAATCTAATTAAATAATTTAATCACTTAATTAAATGGCTTAATTAATCAAACTTTTCAAAATCAAAATATTCTATAACTTAATCAATTCATCTTGGGTAAGTGCTTAGGTGTTCAAAAACCTAAGTAACTTAAGGAAATCAAAATCTAACCTATATGTGCAGGGAGGGTTATGAAAGTACTTAAATTTAACACTTTAGCTTAATTAATCACTAATTATGAGCCAATTACATTAGGTCCCTTTCTTTCCTAGGTGCATTGCTATCTTAAATTCCTTGTGTGGTTTTATGTCATACATTGGCTCATAATTATTTGATTAAATATGGTAAACTGGTATAGGTAAGGAGTAATTAATGAACTTAATGTACACCTTAACCTAAGCAAAGCATAAAACTCACCTAATGGTTCTAAAATTAAACAAAACAACATACATATTTGGGAAATGGTTTAGGACCCGCAAACCTTTTCACATATCCTAAATTCAAATCAAATTCAAAACAAAACAAAAATCTCTTTAAAATAAATTTGGTTTACTTTAAATAATCCTATTTCATAAGGTTGTCTTTAGGAATTAATTAGGGTGAATGAATTTACATGCTTTCATCACTTTATTTCTTTCCTAATATGCTAAATGTTTATGTCATATGAAAATCATGCATTCATGCCTTTTGAAAATCAAATTGAAAAATGAAATATTTCTTTTATGTCAAATTGCATGTTTTGGCTAAAGTAAGAATATGAATGGCTATTATGACTATTAAATCCAAAATTATTTTTAAAACTTATAAATCAAAAATCATAACTGAAAGATATGCTACTTATGATTATTTATAAGCTTGCATGTGAGTACAAATATAAAGATGTGTATTGTGTTTTCCTTCTCTTCTTTAACATGAATTTGGATGGATTTTGGAAAGTGTATAGTTCTTTTAAAAGAACATAACACTTGATTATATCCTTTCCTATCCACTTCCATGTTATGAATTAAGAAAGATTCTCTCATTTACACATGTAAATTAAATAACCAACAAATTAACCAAACAAACATCAACTTTTGTGTGATTCTCTTTCCATGTATTTCTTTTTATACATGCATATGTATTTAAGAAAAGTGGTATATTAGTTTGGACAACCCTGGGGTTGTGAGACTTTTAGTAGCTCTAAGTAGGTCTTGCACCTTACACCCCTGGTGTTAATAATGGTGCCGTACTCGCTTATGTCTTTTATACTTATAATGTGCATATGAAAAATGGATAAAGTAATCATTGCTTTTCTACATAACAAAATCATGCATCATGAAGCATCCATATTTTCTTAAGTAACTCTCTTACCATTCATCATTAAGGTGTGCTAAACATTTTCATTTACATGTATAGATATGCTTAGGATTCATCCATATGCATGTTACACATGTTGGGAAAGAAATGAAGTATTGTGTGTTTTGTGATAGTATTTCACTTTACTTAATCTTAAAATGCATTTCTTTTTGAATAGGTTTATTTAGGGAAAATCTAAACTTAAGATTAATTAAAATACATAATAAAATATTCACTAAATAAACCAAATATGAATCTACCTTATAAATTACTTAAGGTAGGGAGGAAAGAGAAGTTCTCTTCTCTTTTCCTCTCTTCACAACACTTAGTAATTAATTATAGGATTCATTCAAAACAAGTCAAAATACAAAATAAAATCAACCAAAGAAACTAAATCACTTAAATGAAATAACCCCTCTAAGTTGAACATTTTCATACTTAGAAAACATCAACCTTAAAGCCTAGCTAAGCATACCACACAAAACTTAAATGACACACACATTAGGCTAAGTCACCACTTTTAGCTTTAGGTTAGGGCAGTGCATAGTTTGATGTTTGCTTTATTTTGTGCTGTATTATTTTAGTCTGGGTGTTAGGGTGCATGTGCATAGACTGAAAGGTTAGGCGATCTTAGTCTAACCATCATTTTCTACAGGGGATTGTGCTTAAGGGGCATTATAATAAAAATATAATTGCTTTTGCTGTGCAGGTGCTTATACCCTTAAGCATAATCCAAAATAGGCTAGGTGAACTTGGTTGCCCATGGGTGGGGTGCTAAGTCCAATTTATATATATACATGCTTGGGAATGTATGGTTTGTTTAGATAATCTCTATTTTGCAGATTTTAGTTAGATTTTCTTTTTTCCATTTTCATGTAATTTTGCAATTAGGATTTTGGAATGATTGTTATGGGGCATTATGATGAACATTGGTTATAAGGCTATGCCTTATGTACCATGTGAAGCCTTTGGAGCAACCACATTCCAACCAACCAAAAGAAGAAAGAAGAAAGAAGAAAAAAGAAAGAAGAAAGAAGAAAGAAGAAATGAAGAATGAAGACCCCCACAATAATGAATTCCTTCTTGATTGTAATTTATTCATTTGTAATCTGAATTGTATAAGGGTAGAGCTTGGCTACCCAATTTATTTTCAGGTTTGTGCAATGGAGCCCAACCACAAATGACCTTTTATTCTTTTACGCTAGCTTTATAAATTAATTGATGTTTGTTTAACTTATGCATTAAGATGACATCTTTTTATAGTTTATTTCTTTCTTTGATGTATGACCTGGATGACAATTAGGCTCTTAGAAAAATAAATTTTTTTTCCAACTAATCAATTCAAACTAAAAAAATAAACAACTCATAACCTCACTCAAAGCTTAGGTTATAAATCAAGATAAAAAAATTAGCAATCTCTTAGCTAGATATTGTATTACTTTTCCCACATCATGCATAAACAGAATATTATTTCACTCTTGACTTGGAGAGCTTCCACCTTTACTAGAGAACTTGGCTTGACCTTTGAGAGCCATGGTGGAAATACACCTCCTTATCTTGCTAATTTTGGTCCATAATCTAATTTCTCATGCATTAGGCATATGAATCCTAAAGCCGTGTCAAATTGAGTGTCCAAGAATAAAAATAAAATGTGACAAAATTTGCATTAGATTTAAGTCATTAAATCACGCCCTACATGATTTAGTCTCTTAGGGATGTGTTTAAGGACTTAATCTCTTTCTAAATAAATAACAACCTAGCTATATTGCAAAAGTATTTAACTTGCCTATATGTTTTAAAATCGTAGGAGTTAGTTGGCAGCCACCCTAGGCGATTGTAAGTCCAACAGTAGAGTGATTTATCCTTTCTTATAGAGGTAAACCAAATACCCATTTTTGCCTTAGATTAGGTCATGCTTTTGGCCCTCACCAAAGCTTTCTAGATTCAGGTTCAGAGGTTGCTACTTCTCTTTGCGACTAAGAACATAAATCCTTACCTCTTAGGTATTTTCATGACCTTGTATCATGGAATCGTAAGCCCTAGATTTCTAATAAAAATTCAACTCAAATAAATCAATTCAATTTCAAAAATGTAAAGCCCAACCATAGGATAGTTTGGGGTGCTTACTAGGCTTCCTAATATCATAAACATCCCCTATTTATTCCCCTTTTGGATTCTATAAAAACTCCCTCCTCTTGATCGATCCCACATAACTTTCTAAAAATAAACCAATCGATTGATAGTCTACATTTTAAAATCTTTGGAGAGAATGATCATTTACCTTAATCGAGAATATTCCTTAGGATGTAATTAACTATGGGGGCTTTCCCCTGTAGGGAACTTAACGAACTCTATTTAAAATAGACTCTTCTCTAATTTTCTATATAAAGTAGGGGAAGAATCTTTGGTACATTCTGAAGACCCATAGTCCTTAGGAGTCTTTTTTAAGGTGATTAGATCCATTGTAGGGTGGCGACTTCTATATTTTGAGATAGTACACCTTTTCTCAATACCGTAATCGATCACCCTAATAAGAACATCTACGGATCTGTGTGGTGTTCCGACAAAGGCTTATATTTCTATTTTCATTTATCCTCTTTCAAAAGGCTAGATGAAGGCGGAGATATTAATTTTCACCATATTTTATTTATTTGCTAAACGTGGACCTTGTTGGTTTATGAGGGACCACATTAAGAAGGAGCCATGGGGGCTTTGGCCTATCTCAAATTTATTGGCCCAAAGGAGAGTCTGCATATCCGTAGTACAAAGCTCCTAACCACAAGGGTAGTTACAAGGAAAGGGAAACTGTCCAATCCAAAAGTAACCCGGGTAGTGTTTAGATGGGGTCGCAAAGGAAGTGATCTAAATAGAGTTCCCACAGGGGAGGTGCCTTTAGGGGCGTTATCCTGATCCCTGAAAAGAAATCCTATAGGCAGCTCAAGGAGAAAGCACAAAGATTTACATCTGCCTGAGTCGTGTAATCGAATGAGTGAGTCGTTGTCAGTAAAGCAAACACCAACCAACCTAAGGTGCTCATCGGTGTGTGACAATCAATCTAGAAAGAAAGCATAAGAGACTTACATCTTCCTAAGAGGAACTAATCATTAGGACAGTCTATCATAGGCTAGATAGCTACTATCTGACCTAGGACAACTACTAAGTGGGAAGTCACAGAGAAGGACTAAACCCAAACTTAAAGTAGTCAGGAGGAAAGGAGCCATTATGGGTCTTAGCCAAATGTCAAAGATAAACTCAACCTAATCAGTGTATAGTGGCTAGTTCAAGAAGAAAGCATGAGGACTTACACCTTCTTAAATAAAGTCAACAATAAGTATCTCATTGGTCATGCAATAAGACATACCATACAGACAAGGCACTCATCGATGTGCAACGATTAAGCCAGGAAGAAAGCATAAGGACTTACTTCCTCCTGAGCAAAAGACCACTAGGAAGACACACTAGCTAGGTAGTGAATCAAACCCAATCTAGAGCAGTTACTGAGTGAGGGCTGCTGGGGGCATTATCTCAACTCAAAGTTGCCCGAAACAAAGGATTTGTGTTTATGTGTACTTTTGTGTTTGTGTTGTGCTAATGAGAGATAGGATGCCACCTGAGTTCTCTTACACTTATCCTAAACATGCCACAAAGATCCCTAAAGAGAAAATACTTTCAATTTGAAGAGATTTGATTTAAAGTGAAGATTTATTAATGAGATTTGTTTAAAACACTATTTTTTGGATAATATTTATTAAGGTAGAGCCTGTTGATTGGAAGCATCAGGTGCTTTCTTTTATGGTTGATAAGTTGATAGGATCCTCCTTGGTATGCCATTTCTATGAAAAAAAAGCCTTCCCAAGTGGGTTTAAACTTGCCTCCCATCTTACGATGGGCAATAATTGATCTCCTTATAACTAAAACTAGATCTCCTACTTAAAAATCTCTAGGGAGGACCAACTTGTTGTGAGGTTGAATTATTTTTTGCTTTGTATAACTCGAGGTTCTGACATGCTCATAAGCGCTTCTCCTCCAAACCTTCGAGTGCTTCTAACCATAACCTAGAGTTCTGCTAGGTTGTAATCTTGCTACCTATAGCTATCCTTAGTGATGAGAGTTGGAATTCTAATGGTAGAATGGCTTCAGACCTATACATTAAGAAGAAAGAGGTAGACTGAGTTGGAGTTCTGTAGGTGGTGCGGTAGGCCACAAAGCTTCAACTAACTACTCATGCCACTGTCATTTGTTGTCATCGAGTGCCTTCTTGAGTATTTGGATGAGAGTTTTATTGAAGGTTTCTTGTAAATCATTCATGCATGAGTAATAGATGGTAGAGTATCTCCAATCTATTTTATGTCTTCAGGTGAAGCTATTGATTTTGGTGCTCTTTAATGAAATACCATTATCAGATATAATTCAGCGGGGTACTCCAAATCAATATATGATATAATTCCTGAAAACCTGAAGCACATGCTGAGCTTTGACCTCCCTAAGTGAAATCGTCTCTACCCACTTGTAAAAATAGTCTGTAGCAGCTAGGATGAACCGGTGGCCCTTGGAAGAAAGAGGATCATTCGGGCCCACTATGTCAGTAACCCAACACTCAAATGGCCATGATGCCAAAGTTGGATGTAGAATATTGGGTGGTTGGTGTAGGACCACACTGTGTACTTGGCATTGGTGGCATCGCTTAGCTACATCCATGAAATCAATGATAATTGATGGCCAATAAATTTCCAAGTCTCTTGATTTTGGCATTCATCTTGGGACCATATTGGTGAGCTCCACATAGTCCTGAATGTAACTTAGTCACAATCTTATTGGCTTCATGCATGTCTAAATAACATAACCACATATGATTGAAGGACCACCGGTATAAGACACCATCCATGAGGGTGTAGGAAAGTGCCCTTTGCTTCACTTGATGTTCTTGGGACTTCTCTTGAGGTAGTTTGTCTTTGTTTAGGTAATCAATAAAGGGTTTCCTACAACCCAGTTCTTCATCCTATTTAGTAATGGCAACCTCCCCTTCAAGAGAGTATTTTTTTTGATGAATTCAGTATCAATAAAAGACATGACTTGCCTATTTTGGACCTTTATTTATATAGACTTATCTTCTGGGCACGCCAACTCCTTCGCAAGCATGGGTAAGGCATCTGCTATGGAATTTTTTCCTTGAAAGAGTTTGTAGATGGTCATCTCTGGGATTTGGGCCAACAACTCTATGGTATTCTTGTGGTAGTGGTGGATTCTAGGCTTGCGGACTTTATAAGACCCAACAATTTGGTTGCCCACTAGTTGGGAATCTCCAAAGAAGTTGAAATGCTGGATACCTAATGAGATGGCTTACTCCAAACTGGAAATCAGAGCATCATATTCAGCTTCATTATTGGTGCAAGAATCAAATAGATCATGTGAGAATCTCATCATATCGCAGTCCGGAGTTAGGAAAACTATTCTTACCCTTACCTTTCCTGGAAGAGTAGATTGTGGTTCTTCTCCTCTGTGAGAGGAAGCCGCACCATTAAAGTACATCTGGAAATGGTGAATGCTAGTATCCCCTAAGTTCATGATTTTTTCATCAGAGAGATCACCACTAAGCAAAAAGTCAGTAGGAAGTGGATGTGTTGCTAGAAAATCTATGAGTGCTGGTCCTTTCACCACACAGAGGGGTACGCAAGTAAATCAAACTGCGAAAAAAGCACAGACCAACATGCCAACCATCTGGATAGCATTAGCCACGTCATGAGATATTATAGTAGATTGATTCTAGAAACTAAGTTTGCTTTATAATAAAGCATGTAATGCTATAGCTTTTAGGATGCAAAGATTAAAGCTATGCAATTCTTCTCAATGTGTGGATAGTTTGCTTTAGTAGGGATTAGACGATGGCTGAGATAGTAGAGTGCATTCTCTTTCCCTTCGTTAGTGTCTTGGGACAATAAAGCACTAAGGGAGTTATCTAATGCAACAATGTGGAGTATAAGCGGCTTTTCTGTGATAGGGGCAGCTAAAATTGCCGGGGCCATCAGGTACTGCTTGATGCTCTCAAAGGCATGCTGGCACTAGTCGTCCCACTTGAACGTGGTATCCTTCTTGACCAATGCTGAAAATGGTTGGCTTCTGCTTAATAAGTTGGATATAAAGCATGTTAGATATGTCAACTGCCTTTGGAATGATCTGAGTTGAGTTAGACTTTTAGGGGGTGGCATTTCTAATATCACTTTAATCTTCTCTGGGTCTATTTTGATTCTATGGTGTCAGACAATGAACCTAAGAAACTTCCCTGAAGTAACCCCGAATGCATATTTCAGAGGGTTCATTTTGAGGTTATATTATCTTAACCGCTTAAAAACTACTCTCAAGTCAAAGAGATGGTCTTCCTTTTCCTTACTTTTCACCATGAGATCATCGACATATCATTTGACTTGGTGATGAATGAGTTCATTGAAGATTCTAGTCATGGCCCATTGGTATATGGCACAAGCATTTTTAAGACCGAAAAGCAAGACCTTGTAGCAATAAATTCTGATCAGGGTTCTAAAGGCAGTGTTTCTTTCATCTTTAGGTGCTATCCTTATTTGGTTATATCCAGATGAACCATCCATGAAAGAGAAGACTGCATGAGATGAGGCAATATCCACCATCAGTTATGGTATTGGTAGTGAAAATTCCTCTTTTGGACATACCTTATTAAGATCCCTAACATTGACGCATATGCAAATTTGGGCATTCTTTTTCTTAGGATGACACTAGTCAATGAGGTATGTATTTTTTCTCCCAGATAAAATTAACATTGATTATTTTCTTGAATTCAGAAATGACCAATTTTTCAATGTTTAATCACATGCATCTAGGAGCTTGCTTAATAGGGTTAGCATCAAGCTATATCACTAGCTTATGGACTGCTACGTCAGGAGCCAATGTAGGCATTTCTTCATAACTCCATGTAAAGCAGTCTTTAAACTTATTGAGTAGCCTAACTAAGTCATTAGTTTTAGTTTCATTCAACAAGGAACTAATGTACATCGGGAATGTGTTATCTTCAGTTCGCAAGTTGATTTCTTTGAGTTCGTCGATGGTTGACTTGATTTCTTATTCGAATTGAGGCGGTGCATCCTTGACTTGGAAATCATCTGGATCATCTGGAGTTTCTAAGAAAATCTCCTCATATGTGTTAATGTCACTTGAAAAGAACCTATTAGATTCTAAATGATTGGTGATGACCAAGCAGTAATCATCATCATTGATTGGGCCTACTATGCCGAAGCCTAGTCCTGACCTTGATTGAGAGCTTTTGCATTTGTTATTTTATAGCCTTTCAAAGTAATCTAGCATGTGCTTGGACCATGCATGTGGGATTAAACCTTTCTTTGCTAAGTTATGAACACATGGTGAGTACCAATCAAATGGCAATTCAATTAATTATTTATATGAATCATCCTCAAGTCCTACATCAAATTCTTGACTTGTGAATGATGCTCCAGGATAGAACTTCTTGATCTTTGTTATTCCACATGATTTAGGGGCCCCCTTAACTACCAAACCCTTAAATTTTTGTGAGGAAAGTGGGGTTAGAGCTAAGGGCCCCAATTGATGCCTAACAGTTTCACATAATGAGAACTTGGATACACTTATGCTTTGATTGGGAATCCGATCTTTATTGCTGTCTAGCTCAAATGTCACCTACAATGGGATATATTATTGAGAAGAGTTGGCCAGCGTGCTAACCACATAAGACTCATCATCTGAACTAGATTCTAAATCTATGAGGATAGCAGATGTACTCTTAGAAGCGAGGATGAATCTCCTGGTTGGTGGTAAGTATGGAGGCCTTCCACCTCAGGGGATCCCTCTAGACTTGCCTCTTCCACATCCTAGTGGAGGTCGAGTCATCCTCCCCACTTGTTCAAATGGAGTAACGAACTGTGGGTGGAATCTAATCTCAGGCTCCACTTTCTCCCTAAGGACTATTTCTCGCTTCCTTTTCTTTTATTTTTCTTTTTCATTTTCATTTTATTTCTATTTTTCATTCTTTCCTTTTCTCTTTCTTTTTCTTTTTCTCTTACATCAGGATTTTGACTAAATTCATGAGAATAGACTTTTTATTTCTCAGGAAGGTAATAGGCTGCATCCTCATATATCCAACCACATGAACTACGAAGGGTTTGAGATCTCCTTTGACACAATACTTAATTCCACCTCTTAGGAACTTGTTGCACTGATGTAAAGAGGATGGAACCATGTTGTTCTTATGTATCTAGGGTCTCCTAAGAAAAGCATTGAAAGATGTATCCGAGTCTATTATGTGAAACTTGGTTGTGGTCTTCCAATTATCTATCTCTAAGGGCAACACTATAGAGCCTAAGGCCCTCTTACCTTCTTCATTGAATCCTTTCAACATCATCCTCTTCGTATGAAGGTTAGAAATGCCAATTCTCAAGTAGGCAAGAGTTCTTAAACTCATAATGTTGATTGATGTACCCGGGTTAACCAAAACTCTGGATATCCTGAATCTACCAATATCCACTATAATGTAGAGAGGATGGTTGTGCTCAATCGTTCTGAGAAGAAGTAGGTCTTCATTTATAAATTTGACTCCTATGATCTCCTTTGAGTAGCATGCTTCCTCTCCAATTATGGTCAGCTGAGCTAAGCATATCTCTGGATCTAGCAAGGTTTTGATTAGAGATTCCTTCATCTCTTTGGACAAGAAAAGGGCATCATATATGCTTAACTTAGCTGAAAAGTTTCTAAGATGAGCGAGGATCTTGTAATCAACTTTGGACTAGTCCTCCAGAAATATATTCATAGGTGTAGCATTTTATGGAGGGGTTATCTTCTCACTTGAACCAATAACCTGTTTACCTTTATCTAGAGGTACTACCCTAGGAGGTAGAACTTTGCCACTTATAAGGTTGACTTCAGTGACTTCTCGGAATGAGGGATTTGTGATAAGTTCTACCTGCTCATTGGGTATACCTACAACTTCTCTTAAGGGATTATCAGAGTTAGATGATTCCAAGTCAACCTTAAGAGGTGAACCCTGATGATTCAGAAAAGAGAAATCCATTTTTGAATCAGATTGAAATTGATCAGAATATTCGAGTTATTACTTTGACTTGGAGAGATTTCAATTAGAATAAAATTAATAGGAACATCAGAATAGAAAAGATGTAAGTAGAATCAGATTTACTCATTGATTAATTTAATTTTGGGGGAGGTATATAGTATAAATCAAGTAAAGTAAGTAGGATGAGGGGTTTGGTGCCCTCATCCGCTAATACAATGCTCCTGCTAGAGGTGGAGGAGCTAGTGGAAATGGTAGTAGCTGCAACAATGGAAGGAGTGCTAGACTAAGACAGTGGTTGTGCTACGGATCGATCCTGGGCAAGTAAGGTGGGATGCTGCTGTTGGGCTTCCACCCTCCCCGAGTTGTCTCTCACAACTGGCAAACCTTCATTGGTGTTGGAGGTTTGAGCTAATTCAGGCACCTGCATAGAAAGTTTATTGATTTTAGAAATGATCTTTTTTAGAGGTATGAGATAAAGAAATATCCTAACCTTCTTTTATCTTAAGAGGATCGGAGATATCCCCAATGATTACTCTAATTAAACCAAATGATTGTTCCATTAAGTATTCCTTGGGGATAATTATAGCTCCTGACTTGTAGCTACGCTCAAGCTAATCCTTGAAAGTATTGTAATCCTCTAAGACATGGCCTAATATGTGGTGGTAGGGGTAGTGGTTAGGATTATCACTCATGTCCACTTCCTCTAATTTCTTAGGCTCGGGTAGCTAAAAATTAGGCTTCTTCAAGAGATTCTTGACTATCTCCCTCTTGAAAGAATATGGTTTATTGAGTTTTTCAGCAAGAGTAGGTGAAAAATAACTACCTGGAAGTGGATATGGGTATCACTGCTGAGTAGGCTGTTGTGGTGGCAGCAGTGTCCATGATAGTGGAAGAGGAGGTGGTAGCGGAGGCTACTGAAATTTGGGCCTCTCAAACTGAACCGTTGTTGGCTGCTTCCCCTTATCAATTGCCACTATTATCCCAGGCTTCTTCTCAATGACCTTCTGAGGCTTTAGCTTGGATGACTAGTATGAAAAGGGTAACTGTTTGGCTTCCTTTTTTAGGTTAGCCATCTTGCTAATTAGCTTCTCAAATGCCTTAATGGTGAAGCCCTTAAGCATAAAGGCTATTAGGCCATGGATATTCTTGAGTAGAATCTCAATGACATGTTGCTCTTGTAGATGTGATTCACATTTTATACTTAGGTTGTGCCATCTAAGAATATAATTAACATGAGACTCACTTGGCTTTTGCTTCTTTACAATGAGGTCCCCTACAGTTACTCTTTGTCGAGCTCCTATAAATCTCAAGATGAAGAGATGCTCTAACTCTATAAAGGTATTCACCAAATTGTTGGGTAGTTTGACATACAAATCAAATGCTACCCTTGATAGGCTACTGACGAATAACCAAAAAAGAAGTGCGTCACTGCCACTGGCGTTGCCATAATTAGCTCTGAAATGTACTATGTAATGCATTGGGTTCCCATTACCATCAAAGATCTTGAAGGATGGTGGCAAAAAACCCTTGGGGTATTGAACTATATCAAATTCCTCCGGGCAGGGTCTACCCTTGGAATATATGAGCTCACTCAGGCTTGCACCAATGCCTCCTTCACTTGCTGCTCTACCATTTGCTTAATATACTTTTCATGCATGGAAGTGCTATCGGTGACCTTCCTATGCAAGCTACCGATATCATTTTCCATGGGAGTGCACTTGGGATGATCTAGGGTATGAACTAGCTTAGGCCGATCAGCCTCCATGGGGGAAGGCTATGAAACTAGGGCTTAGTTCTACAAGGTTAGAACCATTACCATCAACTCCACTACCCTTCTCTCCATCCTATCTATCTAACTATCCTTCTACTTGATTTGTTAGATGAGGCATTGAGTTGAGTATGATGCCTCACCCTCCTCAACCACAACACTTTCTTGGCTAGGCTACTCCTTATGAAGGGATCCTCAGGTATCAATCATGTGGACTTCTGCTAGGTCATCTAATATATCATCCTCATCGGCATCAAAATCCAATCTACCCTCATCCTGATCAAACTGATCATCCTTGATTTTCTGACTCACAGTTACATGATAGTCCTCCAGAATGTCATCCAATGAATGGTCATCTACTTGACCTTGCTCTACTGGAACATAGGCAAGTTGATGCTTGAGTATTGGACTGAGCTGTGTAGAAGCTATGCACTGAATACTCTACACTAGTGGAGCAGTCTCCCTGACTGACTTAATTGCCATTAGGACTACCTCGGTATCCCCTCTCCTCTCTTTCTTCAATTTTTATGGTGGAGCGACCATGACACTCTTGGGTTGCCACTCCTTCTTCACCACTATTGGGATAGAAAGTAGAGCAGGGGAGCTCAGCATCACCTCAATGAGTGGAGTAGATAGAGTGGGATCCTTGGGCCATAGCCGAATCACCAAAGGAGCTCTCTTACCATATGGGGGCTTGTGAAACTTGGTGGGGACTATAGATGGTGGAACTTGAATTGGTGAAGCTGGATGGCGAGTGGAGCAGTGTAATGTGGGTGACACCAGCTGCCTCTCTGCTAGAGATCTCCTCCTGAGACTGGTGGTATCGATAAGGACAATGTGGTCAGGATGATTAGCTCTTTTAGCTCGCCGATTAGGAAAATCCATCAAAGCGAGGCACACGCTTGACAACCTTCTCCTCTCTCTCTTGCCCACTTGGCTCACCTGGCCTCGTCTCTCTTGGTGAATATGATCCCTAACACTTTTAGGGATCAGCCTCCTAAAGTAATGCAAAGTATCAAATTATGAGCATCCGTCGGTTTTCCTAACTCTATAAAGTACAAATTGTAGACCAACATAGGGCCTCCTCCTCTCCCTAGCCAGTGTCTCATACTCTACAGGCAGTGGCGGTAATGCAGCAATCTGACGGTAGTCCTCATCTCCCTTTGAAGTTGAAAGGGGGTGAAACCTACTGCCACCCAAGAGTGGAGAGGTCTCATAGGAGGAACCCTTCTAAGCAACATAGGAAGCTTCATCTACCTCCTTCGCCACATGTTCATACTGCCTCTTGATCTTGTAATTTTTGTTCTGGTGTTGGGGCTTGGTGAGTGGGGCCAGATGGAAACTAGAACTGACCTCAAAGGCGGGGGATACTATCTCTAAGGCTAAGATGGCCTTCCCCTGTAGAGCAAGGGCAATCAGAGAGGCGATATTAGCCCATGTTAAAACTATTGTAGGGATAACTTACTGTACAACTGGCAGAACTGGCACTAGTGGCAGGGGAACCTCAATAGCCTTTCTCTTCAAAGAGAGGAACTTAGAGTCAGACTGCAGATCAAATTGTAGGAGAGGCTTCTTGCCTACCACCTCCTCTTAGCTAACAATGATGAGGGATGACCCTTTGCATGTGACTTTGAAGTTCTCAAAGCCAAGCCCAAACTTTATAGTAGAGGTAGTGGTGAGTATGGCTTGATCCAAGGCCCGATCCACACCAGAAGAAAATGAGAAGATCAGCTTATCAGAAGACATGGCTAAGGACTGATTGAAAGAAGGAGAGAAGAAGATGGACTAGTATCTCTGCTGCTCTGTTAGAAAAGAGAACCAAATTAAACTTTGCTTTGATGCTATTAATTTGAATTATTGATTTTGATTTTGAATTGGAACCCACATTCAATAAATTTGATTATGTTAAATGGGGTTCAATTGCATGTTGGAGAGATTTGTAGATCTTTGAAGGAGAGATTCTTTGCTTTAGATTGTATTGTTGGATTTATTTTTGATGTTGTGTTGGAACCCACATTCAACAAATTTGGTTATGTTGGATGGGGTTCAATTGTGTGGAGAGATTTGAAAATTTTTTTGGGGAAGAGGCTTTTATTTTGTGGTTTGTTGTTGTTTTGTTATTGGTATTTGGTTTTGATTTAATTTTGAAAAGGGGAACTATCATGTAACAAAATTTGTTTTGTTAAATGGAGTTGGCTAGTTTTGTTTGAAAATACTTTGAAAATTTTTCTTTGAAGAAGGGATTTATTTTGGATTTGTTGTTGATGTTTGATTAATTTTGATTTTAAATGAGAACCCTCGCTTAACAAATTTAATTATGTTAAATATGGAGTTCATTAATTTTTTTTGAAATGTTTGGAATTTTGGAAAAGATTTTTCTTTATTTTTACTTTGGATTTTATTAGAATTTCTTAAATATTAGATTAACCTTACTTCACCAAGCTAGTTGTAAAAGGTTCTTAATTTTATTTGATTGATGTTTGGTTGTTGTTCTTTAATTGATTAATTTTTATTTACCTATTGGGGGTCCCAATAGGGTTTTAAGACCTATTAGAGTGAGGTCTTAAAACCTAAAAGATATTCGCCACCTTTGCTTAAGGATGAAATAAGAAAAGTGCTAACGGAAAGAAAGATAGTCTTTGGCTTATATAAGTTATAAGTCCACTATCGATGCTTGGAGACAATAATTATCTACTAGAGATAGAGAGAAGAACCTTCAATAGTAGAGTCATCATAAAAATCTATGGTGTTCATTTTCAGATGGGTTGGGTGGACACCACGTAGATAAAAAGGGGTACTTATTAAAGTGATCCGATATGACATTAAGATATGACATACTATCTTGAAAGATAGAGATATCACTCTACAATAAATCTAATCACCTAATAAGGACACTTAAGGCATGATGGGTCTTTGTATACCAGAGATCTTTCTCTTATTATACATGGAAAAGTAAAGCAAGGTTTATTTTATGCTGGGTTCTTTAGGTCCCTATGGAGGCAAGCCTACATAGTTAATTATATCCTAAGAAATGAGATTTCTTAAAAGCACTCTCGATTAAAGTAGTTAATTATTATCTCCAAATATTTCAAAGTTAAGACTATCAATGAATTGATATTTTTGGAAAAAAATTGAATGGGATTGTTCAATCGAAAGAGTTATTTTAGAATCCAAAGGAAAATAAGTATGAAGTGCTCATGATAGTAGGAAGCCCAGTGAGCACTCCAACTTATCCTATGGTGAGGCTTTATATGTCTAGAAGAGAGAAGATTTATTTTGTTTAAGTTGAAATTTTATTAGATTGCTGAGGCTTATAATCCATCAACACAAGATTGTGGAAATGTCTGAGAGGTGAGAATTTATGCTCGTAGCTTAGAGAAAATAAGCGAACTTTGATCCTAAATCTAGGGAACTTTAACACAAGTTGAAAGCGTGACCTAAATCTAATTGAAAAAGAGACATAAGGGTCTATTCCACAAGAGAATATAGACCTGTCCAAGTCTTCTGGACTTACAACCACCTGGAGTGGTCGCTAGCTAACACCTCTTATAATTTAAAACCAAGTAGGTCTATCATATGTAATTGAAAGATGGTTTAAACTGTTATTTAATTTGGAAAGAGACTAGAGTCCTAAACTCACTCCCTAAGAGACTAGATCATGTTTGGTATGAGTTTATGACATAGTCTAAAAATGCAAAATATTTGAAAAATTTATATTATTTTGATGCATTCATTTGGACAAAGGCTTTGGGATTTCTTATTCCTAAATGCATGATGAAATTAGATGATTGGATAAATCAGCGGGAGGAGGTGTTCTCCAGTACAAGGGATGCTCTCACAGGTCAAGCATTCCCCTATCATGCAAGAATGGAGACCCTCCCTACTCAAGAGTGAAGCAATATGATATACATGATGTTAGACATATAACATGCAACTAAATCTTTTAGTTATCTTGATTATGACCTAAGCTTTAAAGTGAGTGTGGTATTTATTTTTGGATGTATGGGGTGGAGGGGACACCACATAGATCGTACAAGATACTTATTGAAGTGATCGAGTATGACATTGAGGTATGATGTACTATCTCGAAAGATAGAGGTATCTCCCTTCAATGGATCTAATCACCTAATAAGGACTCCTAAGGCATGATGGGTCTTTGAATATACTAGAGATTTTTCTCCTACTTTACATGGATGAATATATTAAATCGGGTTCTAAAGTTCTCTATGGAGGCAAGCCCCCATAATTAATTAAATCTTAAGAAATAAAATTTCTTAAGAATACTCTCGATTAAAGTAGATAATTATCATCTTTAAAGATTTCAAGGTTAGACTATCAAAGGATTGGTTATGTTTGAAAAATCAATTGGGAAAGTTCAAGGAGAAGACTTATTTTTGGAATTCAAAGGGAGGAAGTAGGAAATGCTCAAGATACTAGGAAGCCTAGTGAGCATTCCAATCTATCATATAATTGGGCTTAATATATTTGAAAGTGAAGAAATTTATTTGTTTGAGTTGAATCTTATTAGATTGCCAGGGCTTATAAATCACCAACACAAGGTTATGGGAAAGCCTAAGAGGTGAAGATTTATGCTTGTAGCCAAAAGAAAACAGCTATCTCAGATCTTAAATCTAGGGAGCTTTAGTAAGAGCTAAAACACAGTCTAAATCTAAGTGACAGGTGGACATAAGAGTTTACCTCCACAAAAAAAAAAATAAACCATCCGACTTCTGGACTTATAATCACCTAGAGTGGCCGCCAGCTAACTCCTTCTATGATTTTAAAATCATGTAGTATGGCCTTATGAATTGCAAGATAGTTGGGATAGTTATTTAATTGGAAAGAGACTAAAGTCCTAAACCCACTCCCTAAGAGACTAGAGCATGAGTGGTATGAGCAATGACTTAATCTATAAATGCAAAATCTTTTTAATTTTTTTTTTCACTTTTTGACACATCATTTAGACAAAGGCTTTAAGGTTTTTATATGCCTAAATGCATGATGAAGTAGATTATTGGATAAATTAAAAGAGAAAGAGGGTGAAGCTCCGTCAGTAGGGATTGCTCTCATGGGTCAAGCAGTCCCTATACATGTAAGAATGGAGGCTCTCATTTTACAAGAGTGATTCAAGATGCATGCATGATGTGAAACCTAGAACCATACAACTAAAGAGTTGTTAAATCTTTTAATTATCTTGGTTATAGCTTAGGATTTATGGTGAGGTTATGAGTTATTTAAAATTTAGTTATGGATGATTAGTTGGGTACAAAATTTATTTTTATCCTAAGAGCCTATCGTATCCAGGCCACACATTAAGGCATCAAACATAAAGAAACTATGAAGAAGATGGAACCCTAATGCATAATTTAAACAAATCATCAATCAATTTTATAAACTATAGTAAAATAATAAAAGATCGGTGCAGTCGAGCTCCGTCGTACAACCTGAAAAGAGAAAAGATGGGTAACCGAGCTCTACCCTTATAAAATCTAAAATATGAAAGAATAATTATAATTTGAATGAATACATGCTATGGGGGCTTCATTCTTCATATCTTCTTGTCCACCTTGTCTTCCTCCTTTGACTTGGATGTGCTTACTTGAAAGGCATCATAGGGCCTCCCAGGATAAAGCCTTCTAGCCACTGCTCATCCTAATCCCTCAGAGCATTAATCCTAATTCCTATTGTAAAATTACATTAGGAATAGAACAAGTAAATCTAACTACAGCTACAAAATAAGTGTTAGCTAAACACACATACAATCCCAAGTAGTTATATGTATAATTTAGACTTAACACCCTACACATGGGTAACTAAGCCCACCTATCCTAACTTGGATTATGCTTAAGGGTTTAAGCAACCTGCAAAGAGAGCTTTCACATTTATTTTTAAGCATCCCTTAAGCATAATCCCCTACATAAAATATGATTAGACTAATGTTTGCCTACCATCCAGTCTACGAAGTATACACCCTAACATCCTGTCTAAATTAATATATCATAAAAGAAAATATACATCGCACCATACACCATCTTAACTTAAAGCTAGAAGTGGTTCCTTAATTCTAATGTGTCTGTTAAGGCTTTGTGTGGTATGTCTTAACTAAG
Source organism: Cymbidium sinense (assembly GCA_021442155.1). Taxonomy (NCBI): domain Eukaryota; kingdom Viridiplantae; phylum Streptophyta; class Magnoliopsida; order Asparagales; family Orchidaceae; genus Cymbidium; species Cymbidium sinense. The sequence goes on from CM038219.1 coordinate 183,250,637, forward strand.
CATTAGAGTTATATTTTTCTAAGTGTAGAAGACATTCAAGTTAACATAAAGGTTGGTTTCACTTGAAGTTGCTTAATTGATTTGCAAATTTTAATTTATATTTTATTTTATTTCATGTGATTTACACTTAGCAACTAAGTGTTATAAAGAGATTAAAGAGGATTACCCTCTTCCATCCCTGCCTTAAGTCATTTCTAAAGCATGTTAATTTGATTTAATTCTCTTTAATGAATGGCATATCATATAATTTTTAATTAATTATAAGTTTAGGTTAACTTTAAATGAACTTATTCAATATGAAATACTTCTTAAGATTAATCTAATTGAATTACTACCACATGATACATATTAAATCATTCCTTTCCATTACATATGACATGCATATGATTCAATACTTAGCATATCTATACATACAATATATTTTGACACACTTAAATGATGATGAATGTATATATATATATTTGGAATTTATATTTTCATTTTTTTATTTGAATTATATAAACTTATAAATTAAAGCTTTATCCAAATTCCAATATTGAAATACATAAGGATGGAATCGCATAAGTACGTGTCATTATTAACCAGGGAAGTGAGATAATCAAATGACCTCCTTGGATGCTAGCTAAAGCCTCATATTCCCAGGATGTCCAGATTATATACTTATTAACATTCCAAATCTATGTAAATCTATACATTAATAAGGGAAAGAGAATACTAATTTATACATATCACATGTGCTAGCGACTTAGGTGAATGTAAATGCATGTATTTTTGGTAACAAAAGGGGATCTTAATCCTTTAATTAAGCATACCTACCTATGTGTAAAAAGATATAAGCAAGAATGTGACGTTATTAACTAGGAATGTGAGGTAATCAAATGATCTCCTTGGGGCTAACTAAAGCCTCATATTCCCAGGATGTCCAGACTATATACTTGCTTTCTTAAATATATATGAATGTATACACAACTAATAGGATGAGAATCATGCAAAGATTGTATTTTTCTTAGTTAAATCATTTAGACATATGAATTAAAGCTCTATCTGAATTCTAATATCAAAAATACATACGAATGAAACCAAATGAGTACGTGTCGTTATTAAACCAGGGAAGTGAGGTAATCAAATGACCTCCTTGGGGCTAGCTAAAGCCTCGTATTATCGGGATGTCCAGACTATATACCCATTATTGCTCAAATTCATGTAAATCTATATATGAATTATAATAAAGAGAACCTTATTTAATATGCTTAAGCTATAAACACATGCAGGTCCTATGCATATTCATAACTATCAACACTCTAAGCATTATAATCAATTTATAAGCTTTGGAAAATAGTTTTGAATTTATTAATGATAATAGACACACATATATTTAATTAAGCCAACACATGCAAACTTTCATAAAGGAAATTCATTTGATTTTATTTAAATTTAAAAATATGAATGTATGAAATCAAATAATATACAACATTAAACATGATTGAAAAGGAATAAATGAATATAAACATATGATTTCATCTAATCAAATTATTTTCTAAAGACAATCATATCAAATAAAATCATTTAAAGTAAACCAAAGCTTTTTTAATACCTTTTTTAATTTCATGTTTTGATTTGATTTAAGGATATGAGAAAAGGTTTACTGATCCTAACCCATTCCCATGTTTATTAGTTAATCTGGTTCAATGAAATGTAATTAAGTTGATTTTATGAGTTAATTAAATTGTAGTATGCATTAAGTACATCAATAACCCTTCCCTATGCTACCTTAATATAATTATCCAAGTAATTTTGAGCCAACATGATATTCACATGAATTGAAAATTAAATTAGTAATGATCCTAATAAATAAAAAGGGCCTAATGCAATTGGCTCATAATTAATGGATAATTAAATTAAGGAACTTAGTTAAATATTCTAATGGTTTTCCCGCACATGTGGGTTAACCATGATTTTTTTAAATAACTTTAGGTCATTAAATACCTAAAGATCTACCCATGAATTAGTTAATTAACAGTTGAGAAGATTTGGACATAGTTGATTACTTAATTAATTAATTAATTAAACCTTTAATTATTCCAAATTTAATTAATCTTTCTTTTAAATGACATGGACTTAAGGAAAAGATTAGGAAAGGGGTCCTACCCATTCCCCTTGTCCATTTACTGTTCAATAACTATTTATTTATTTATTATTTAAGAGGTTATTTAATTAATTAGACTAATTAAGAGAATGATTAGATCTTAGATAGTTAATTACCCTAATTAACTAAGCAATAAATCCTAAAAAAATTATGAGAGGCAGAGGTCATCCCATTAAACTAACCCACAAAGTTTGAGATTAATTACTTGAGGAACTAAAGAGTAAGTAAGCTAATTAAATTTTTTAAAAAACCTAAATTAATCCTTAGTTACTCTTAAAAATCATTTAGAATTAATTCTAAATGATTCTCCTCTGAAATATCTTTAAAATGTGTATTTATTTGTATTTTTCTGTGATTTGTTATGAATTAAGGAAGTTTTATCAATTAAAAATAATTAATTAGCCCTAGTTAAACCTAATCCTGCTGGCACCACGCGGGTCGCTGACGTGGCAAGCTTTCTACATGGCACCGCAGGATTGGACACTTACATGCGTTCGACTTAGTGTTAACGTGGCTGGCGGTAGATGCACTTTCATCTCTACCGTTCGATCTCGGATCAGATGGCATAGATCAAACCCGTGGTTCCTTAAATAATTAAATAAGATAAAGTCTCGCGTATAATCATGACTGTCTATTTTAATCACGTAGAATGGACGGTGTGTGATCGATCATCCCCATTCCTCAAATAATCATGAGAGACGGAGGTCGTCCGCCATTCCTCGCTCGATCCGAGCTCACCCGAACTCGGATGGCTTCAAGAATAAGACCACACCTTCACACAAAGGATCCAAAAGGATCCAATGGCTAAGATGGTGTGACATTACACTTTCCTTCAAAAAGCTCCAATCAATTTTCACCGAAAGCTTAGTTTCATGAAATTACCTCGACGGAGCTCAAGACCAGTGGCAAATTTGATTGAGGAAGCTTCGTCTAGTGAAGACGAATCCCTGTTGAGTAGCACATAAGCTAATTTCCCTAGCTTGATCAGAAGGCCAATCCATCACTATAGAGGCTGTCATTGATCGAAATGCTACCTCTGGTGGTCGAGAAGGTTGGGAGACAATTCATTCTTGCTCTACGAGGTATGGGGAAGGTGTGTGTGAAGTTAATTTGATTTTGGTAAAGAAATGGAGGAGTTGGATTGAGTGAGGCATTGCCCTATTTTGGTTTGAAGGAAACCGGCAATGGGGGAGCTCGAGAAGCATATAAACAGCTCTTGGGAGTGCGTCTCTGGCTGCTAGGGCTCTCTAAGAGTCAAATACCTCAAATTTTATTGAATTGGAGAGGGTATACCCCCTCCTCCCTTGGATCAAACGACCTTGATTCATTTGTCTTCTAATGGTCATTTTGCTGCTGGTGGTGGCTGTGGGTGGCAGGGAATCATTCTAGGTGGCTCGGTTTGACTAGCCAAGGGCAAGGGAGTGGCTGCTAAGGGGGATAGTGGCTTTCTTGGATTTCAAATATGCCAATGGGGGAGGCGAGGGGAGTTTACCTCCCCATGGGTCATGGCCTACCCTACCCCTTGGGTTAGATTGGACAGTATCCTAGGTGCCTAGGTGGACCAATGAGAGGTTGGCAAGTGGTTAAGGAGAAGAAATGACCACTTAAATGGGTGGTTTGTCTCATGTGATACCCTTAATCCAAGGGTATAATGGTCATTTGACATTATATTTGATTTGGGCTGGTTTAAACTAAGTCAAAGGTGGGTCAACCCAAGTTTCAAGTGATTTGGAATTAATTTGATTTGATTTGACTCAATTTAACTCATGTAGGTCAAATTGGGTCAATTTAGGTTTAGTTGACCAATTGGTCAAATTGGGTCATACCATGGGTTGGGTTAAGTTCATATGGTCTTTTGGAATATTTTGGTTCAATTGGTTTGGTTTATTTTGGCTTAGATTTGGTTTTGGCTCATTTGAGTTCATTTGGGTCAAGTGGGTCAAGTTGACCAATTTGACCAATTTGGTCAAATTGGCTTGGGTTAAGTGTTGGATTGGGTTTAATTGACCAATTGAAAATGATTGTAGTCTTTGGTTTAGATTATTTTGGATTTGTTTAAGGTTTAGGACAAATTGACCCTTTAGGTCAATTTGGGCTAAATAGGTCAATTAGGTTTAATTTGGTTAAATTAGGTTCAATTGGGGCTTTGGCCAAGTTCAACAATCAATTTGGAATGAATTTGTGCTATTGGTTGCAATCAATTTGGTTTATATTTTGATTTGATCCAATTTGGCATTTTAGACCAACTTGGGTCAACTTGGGTCAAGAGGGCCAATTGGGTTTGGTTTGGTTCAATTGAAAGTCAAGTCATGTTCAAATATTGACTTTGAGTTGGTATGAATCATTGGTTTTAAGGTATTTAGCTTATGTTGCAATTTGGCTAGTTTGGTTTCATGTGGGTTAAGAGAGTTGACTTGGTCAAAGGACCAAGTTGACTTGGTTTGACCCAATTTGTCAAAATCGATCAACCTAAGGTGATCAACAATCATGATGTGAGGCCTTGGTTGGTTTGGTTCAACCCAATTTGGTTTGGATTGAAGTTTGATTGAAATGGGTCCTTTGAGTCACTTTGGGTCAAGTGAACCTAAATAGGTCAATTGGCTTGATTTTGGGTTGAATTAGATTTAGTTGAGTTTATGTATGGGTTTAGGATTGATATATAAATTCAATTGCAATTGATTTGGGTTTGGATGAGTTTTGGTTCATTTTGATATTTCAAGTCAAGATGGCTAAGTTGGGTTTGACTTGGGTTGATTTTAGTTTAGCTTGATGATTGTATATTTCATTTATATTTGTGAACATAATTGAAGGTATGATTGATTCATATGAAAATTAATTGAATTTGGAGTTTGGAGTGAAGGAATTTGGCTAAGTTCATGGAGTTGGATCATGTGGCTTAGGAAGGGTTTGATTTAGTTTGATTTTGTTTTGATGATTTAAATGTATATTTGATTTATATTTGTGTAGATGATTGAAGAGATGATTGATTTATGAGAAAATCAATTGAATTTTGAAGTGATTTAAAGATAAATTTGGCTAAGCTGTTGAAGGTAGTTCATAGGGCTTAAAGAATGATTTGATTTAGTTTGATTTAGTTTTGATAATTTAAATGTATATTTCATTTATATTTGTGAAGATGATTGAAGATATGGTTAATTTATGAGAACATTAATTTACTTGGATTTGATTTGAATTATGGCTAAGCTTGGAATTTATTTGGTTTGATTTGGCTTTGATAAAGGTTATTTGAATGTGGATTTGATTTATTTAAGGAAGATTAATGAGAAAATAATTGATCTATGAGAAAATCAATTGAGTTTGGGTTGATTTAAAGGGGTTTTTGTCTAAGTCCATGGAATAAAACCATAGGTCTTAGGAAGGATTTGGTTTGGATTTGATGTTTAGTTTCGGTATGATTATAGATTTTGACAAATTAATTTGATTGTAGAATTGATTTAGGAGAAAATCAATTGAGTTTGGATTGATTTTATTATAAGTTTCAATCATTTGATTTGGATTTGGATTTGAGAAGAATTGAATTTGGTTATTGTTTAAGGAGGTGAACATAGGTTGGGTTTAAGTCATGGGATAGGTAGACCAACCTAATCCCTAAGGAATAACCTAATCCTATGATTAACCCTTCTAAGTCTCTAGACTTAGGTTAAGTGTTCACCTAATTGCTAGAAGTGTCTTATGACTAGGAAGTCTTAGTGTCTAGAGGACTCCTAAATCTAAAATGAAAGATTGAGAACTAACTCCAAAGGTGAGGTCAAGAGTGAGGTTGAAAGTTGTTTAGAGTTTAGTTATGAGTTATTAGTTGGGTAGAAAATTTAATTTTTTTCTAAGAGCCAACTTCATCCAAACCACACATTCAAACATCAATCACTAAGAAACTATGAAAATCATGCTATTCTAGTGTGCAAACTAAACACAACAACAATTATTTTTATAGACTACCGTGAAAGAATAGAAGGCCGGTGTGGCCGAGTACCTCCATACACCCCGAAAAAGAGATAATTAGGTAGCCGAGCTCTACACTTATACAACCCAGAATGACAAAATAATATTATAATTTATAACTGAATACATGCAATGGGGGCCTTCATTCTTTATTTATTCTTTTTTTTTTCTTCTTTTTATTTTCTCCAAGGCATCACTGGGCACCCTATGAGTAAGCTTTCTAGCCATTGCTCATCATAATCCCCATAGCACTAATCCTAATTCCTATTACAAAATTATATTTTATAGAAAAGTAAATCTAACTACACCTGCAAAATAGATATTAGCTAAACATACATACAATCTCAAGCAATTATATTTTATAATTTGGACTTAGCACCCTACACATGGGTAACAACACTCACTTGTCTTAACTTAGGATTATGCTTAGGGGCATAATTAGCCTGTAAATAAAAGCATTTATATTTATGATTACAGTGGCCCCTTTAGCATAATCCTCTGTAGAAAATAATATTAGGCTAACAACGGCCTAACATTTAGCCTACGAATAACAAACCTAACATCCAGTCTAAAATATTACATCAAAAAATAAAATATATCATCATTACATGCACCGTCCTAACCTAAAGCTAGAAGTGGTGACTTAGTATTCTAATGTGTGTGCTTAAGCTTTATGTCGTATGTCTAAGCTAGGTTTTTGGATTATGATTTTCTAAGTTTGGAAAATTATTTAAGTTAACATGATGGGTGATTTCAGTTCAAGTTGTTTAGAAGTTTATTGAGTTTTAATTAGAATTTTATTATATTTCATTTGATTTACACTTAGCATTTAAGTGTTATAAAGAGAATAAAAAGGCTTAATCTCCTTCATCCCTATCCTAAGTTATTTCTAAAAGGCACATTTTTATGATCTAGTTTCTTTTGGTGAATGATTTATTAAATATTTTATTCATCCTAAGTTTAGGTTAATCGTAATGAATCTTATTCAACATGAAAGGCATCTTAAGATTAATGTGATTGAATTACCATCACATAGAATATATTGGACTATTCCTTTTAATCACCCATAACATGCATATGATGTAAAACTTAGTATACCTGTACATACATCATATTTTAGCACACTTAAAAGATCATGGATGCATGCATTTGGAAATTGTATTTTTACTTGACTGAATTATTTATAGAAGTAGATTAAAGTTCTAACCAAATTCTAATACAAATATACATTGGAATGAAATTAGATAAGTACGTTCCATTGTTAAACCACGAAAGTGAGGTAATCAAATGACCTCCTTGGGACTACTTAAAGCCTCATATTCCCAAGATGTCTAGACTATATACTTATCATCATTCAAACATATGTAAATCCATATATGAACATAGGAAAGAAAGCAGTACCTTTACATGTAATACATTTTGTTGTACTTAAATGGTTATGGATGCATGTGTTTTTAATAGAAAATAGGATTTTCATTCTGTAACTAAATACACATATACATGTATGAAAGGTTTAAGAAAGTACGTGCCATTATTAAAGCAAAGAAGTGAGGTAATCAAATGACCTCCTTGGGGCTACTTAAAGCCTCATATTTCTAGGATATCCAGACTATATGCATACTATATTAAATACATATGAATGTATATACGACTATAAGAATGAAAATCATGCAAAAGATTGTATTTCATTTCATTGTATTATTTATGCATGTGAATTAAAACTCTATCAAAATTCTAATATAAATATACATGGGAATGAGATCAAACAAGTATGCACTATTGTTAAGCTAGAGAAGTGAGGTAATCAAATGACCTCCTTGGGACTACTTAAAGCCTCGTATTCCTGGGATGTCCAGACTATATACTTATTATGTTTCTAACTCATGTAAATTCATACATGAATGTAGGAAAGAAAGCCAAACTTCAAATGCTTAAGCTATAAACACATGCAAATCCTATGTATATATTCATAGCTAATATCACTCCACATTTCATTATCAATTTATAACTTTGGGAAAGTAATTTTAAATTTATTAGTGATAATAGCTACACATATAATAAAATTTAAGCCAACACATGTAATTTTATATAAGTAAATTCATTTGATTATTTGATTTTGAAAGTATGAATGCATGAGATCATATGACATACAATATTTTAAGTGATTGAAAAGGAACATCCAAACATCTCCACATAATTCATTTAACTACATTAATTCCTAAGGATAATCACATTAAATAAGATTACTTAAGGAAAACCAAAACTTCTTATTAATTTTGATCTTGGATTTTGATTAAACTTAATGAGGAGAGATCATCTGCTATTTTACAACCCATGTTGGTGATTTAATATGTTTAAGGAAAGATAATTAAGTGATTTTTATGATTTAATTAAGTTAAATCATTAAGCAATCCATTTAATTACCCTTTCCCATGCTTCTTTATTTTAATTAATCATTTAATCATGAGCCATGAATGATATGAACATGAGGGAAAATAAAAGTGCAATGCTCCTAAAGCACCTAGTGTAATTGGCTTATAATTAGAGATTAATTAAGTTAAATAATCTAATCAAGTACTTTTATGATTTTCCCACACTTATGGGCTAATTATAGTTTTCTTAAGGGTCTTTATGTTATTGAACATGTAAAGAGGAGCCCTTAATTTAAATGTTGAATATCTGAAGGGATTAGCAATTTAATTTGATTTGATTTAGCCATTAATTAATTAATTAATTCCTTAATTAAGCCATATATTAATTAACTCTCTTTAATGAAATGAATTGGGAAAAGTAATTAGGAAAGAGGTCCTAATCACTCACCCTCACCAAATCACTCACCCTCATCATCCCATTATTAATTAATGATTGATGAACTTTAATTAATTACTTTTTACTATTTAAAAATTTAATTAATCATTAAATTAATTAAGAGAGTAATTAATGTTTGAATTTCAAATTTTCCTAATTACATAGCCAATAAATCCCAAGAAAATCATGGGAGGTAGGGGTCATCCCACTAAATCATTGTACTAAACTTGGGATTAATTGCCCAGGTAATTAGAGCTTAATTATGATAATTAAGAAAACATTCAAACCCTAGTTAAGCCTTAATTACTATTTAAAATCAAATTAAATTATTTCTATTAAATTCTTCTCTGTTTAAACTTTCCAAAATTTATTTATTTATATTTTTTGTGTCTTTCTATAATTAGTTATTATTATAGGAAGTTTTAGCCAATTAATTACATTTTTAAACACTAATTAATCCCTAATCCCATCGACGTTACATGGACGGCTAAAATGGCAGCGCTTCCATGTGGCGCCGCAAGATTGACCACTTAAACGATTTGATGCGACACTCACGTGGCGGTGGCAGACACACTTTAATCCCTATTGTCTGATCTAAGATCGGATGATAAGGACTAATCTCATAATTCTTATAGGATTAAATCAAATTAAATCTAACGGATTAATCACGACTGTCAATTCCAATCACGTGGAATGGACGACAGATGATTCTTCATCCCTCGAGCAATAGAAGACGAACACCGTCTACCCTTCCCTGTTCGATCTGAGCTCGCTAGAGCTTGTGAGGCACCGAGATCGATTTTGAAACATTCATGAAGGTGATATAAAGGGATCCTACAGTTGGAATCGCACGGAATCAAACTTTCTTTCACAAAGGCTAATTTTTTTTTTTTTTTTGTGATTTTGACAATTTGTTTGAATTCACCTTGCTGAAGCTCAGGATCCGCAGTTAACTGATTGAGATAGCTTTATCTTGAAGCGATGAAGCCCTATTAGGAAGCTTTCACCTTGCATTCTCAACTGTGGCTCTGTGGATCAAATGCCACCGAAATTCTCGCTGGAGTTAGGCTTGGAGTGGTCTCCAATTCTCGAATCGATTGGGAATCGATTTGTTTCTCCTCGTTGGGCTTGATGAAGGTGTGGGCAAAGTTAATTTGAAAATGGCAAAGTTTAGGGAGGTTGACATAGATTGGCTCTGCATATTTCGGGCTTGGTGTTTTCGATGATGGGGAGGCTCGGGAAACTCGAGAATGCACTCGGGGAGGTCACCTTGAGTCACTCTTGCTCTATGAACTCTTTCTGTGAGTTTGAATTGAATTAAGGAGACTATACCCTCACCTCCCCAAATTTGATGGTTTGGATATGTTCTAAAATTTGCAAGTGTTTGGGTGGCAGGGAGGTGCTGAGGTGGTTCAGTTTGAGTGGGTGAGTGAGAAAAGTGGGATGCAAAGGGTTGAGGTGGCTTTTTCTTGGTTTCCAATTGTTCCAATCGGAAGAAGTGGGTTATCTCACATCCACTTGGCTCATGGCTGACCCAACCAGCTTTAGGTCTGGTGAGCCAATGGTCATCATGTCCATTTGGAGCTTAGGGTGGCTGCCATGGGTAGGAGAGTGGGTTTGACAATCCAAGAATGAGTTTTATCCCGTTAGAAATTACCTAGTGGGTAATGTGTCAAATTAGGTTGGACTTGGGTGTGGTTGAGTTTGGGCTGACCCATGGTGACCCAAAGATGAGTCATGCTAAGTTTGAATGGGTTTGGAGTTTATTTGGTTGGGTTTGGCTCAATTTGACCCATGTAGGTCAAATTGGGCTAGGTTAGGTTATGTTGACCAATTAGTCAAGTTGGATCAAACCAAGGGTTGAGATAAGTTCAAATGATCATTTGGGATGTCTGGGTTCAATTGGTTTGATTTGGTTTTGAGTAGATTTGAATTTGACTCATATGGGTTCTTATGGGTCAAATGGGCTAAGTTGACCAATTTGGTCAAATTGATCAAATTGGCTTGGGTTAGGTGTTGGTTTAGGTTCAATTGATCATTTAAAGATGATTGTAGATTTTGATTTCAATCAATTTAGATTTAAGAATGATTTAGAGCAATTTGACCCTTTAGGTCAATTTGGGCTAAATGGGATAATTGGATTCAATTGAGGCTTTGATCAAGTTTAATAATCAACTTGAAATAGATTTGAATCATTGATTGCAATCAATTTGATGTAGGATTTTATTTGGCCCAATTTGGCCCTTTAGGTCATTTTGAGTCAACTTGGGTTAAGTGGCCAATTTGGTTTGGTTTGGCTAAATTGATGGTCAAGTTATGTTCAAGGATCAATTTGAAGTTAGTTAGAATCATTGGTTATAAATGATTTAAATTGGGATATTTGGTTTAGTTTGGCTCATGTAAGTTAATTGGGTTAACCTGGGTCAAATGATTGAATTGAGTTAGTTTGATCCAATTAATTGTAATGGATCAATCAAGTATGATCAACAATCAATATAGGAGGTTTTGGATGATTTGATTCATTCCAATTTGTTGGATTGGAGTTTGGTTCAAATGGATCCTTTAAGTCACTTTGGGTCAAGTGAAGCTAATGGGTCAATTGAGTTGGTTTTGGGTTGAATTGAGTTTAATAATTGATTTATGATTGATTGTTGGTTTTGATTTCAATTTCTTTGAATTTAATTGGATTTTGGCTCATTTAGACATTTTGGGTTCAAATGGGCTAGCTTGGGTTAATTGAATTGATTCTGGTCAATTGGCTTGATTGTAGATTTTGGTAAAGTTTGGAATGAAGATTTAGAAGGTTGGAGTGCTTTTATGAAAATCAATTGAGTTTGGTTTTGTTGAAGGAACTTTGGTTAAGTCCATAGGGTTGGCTTAAGGCATGAAGATGGATTTAGGTTATGGGTTTTGAATCAATTGGCTTGGAGCTTGGATATGAATTAGAATTCAATTGGGATTAGTTAAGTTGATTTGAGGTTTGGTTTTGGTTTTGGCTAAGGAGGTGGGCATAGGCTTGGTTTAGGCCATAGGACGGGTAGGCTTCTTAGGGTCATAAGACATAGTCTAAACATATGGCAAGTCCTCCTATGCTTCTAAGTTTGGATTAAGTGTTCACTTAGCCACTAAAAGTGTCCTATGACTGAGGAAGTCTTAATGTCTAGAAGACTCCTAAGTCTAAGATAGGAAGGTTAAATCCTCACTCCAAAAGTGAGGTCAACCATTCTCTTTATAAAGGATAAACCTAAGTAGGCCCGTAAAGCTTGATTTGCCTATTTAAACTTTTTGATCCCCAATTCTTTTTCAATAATATTTGCATTCATAAGAATAATAGAATATGATAAAAACCTTATTCTCTAAGATAGATATGCATCAAACAACCTTTTGTAGATTTGATCACCATGCACATAATCTTTCATACTTTAACCCTCATATTTACTAATTAGTATCTAAGAATAATAATAAAATAAGTATTTGTATATTTGGTAGTATGACATGTTCGAATTTCATGTTCATTTTTATGATCCATATATTTATATTATTTTAGTTACATGAAAAAAATTTAGCCTTAACTTATGTTACATTACCTATCACTAGATGAATAAAGATCTTGTACCCTCAAATCCATCACAAAATTGGTTATGAAAATCATTTTGCAACTACATATCTTATTCTTGAGATAGTTGTTGAATTATTTTATAACAAAATAAAATTCCAATAAAGAGAATTTTAATTAAATATATCTAATAAATAAGTGATCATACAAATTAAATTATATCATATATGAAGTTTCTCCTACAACATTTCTATAATATTTGTGGAGAACATAGATCCATACCAAAAATAAATGAGAGAACACATCTTCGTTAAGAACTCCTATCATTATATGATCAAACAAAATGGAATAGAGAATAAATAAAGTAGTTAGTGAATCAATTAATTATCTCCACCCTATTCTTGCAATACATATTAAAATTTTAAGCATTTATAATTATAATTATTAATGAAGCAATTAAAAGTGTAAGAGAATGCTTGTTGTATTCAAGATCTCCTTCCCTTTGTAGCATATTTTCTGGGAGCTTGAAGAGATTCTTATAAAATAGACAATTATATCTCATCATCTTTCAACAGATATCTCAAAGAAATTGATTATAATAGAGGAACCTTGAGTTAGTGATAGAATTAATATTTTAAATTAGAGTTGGAAAAATAATGTATCATAAATTTATGGTGATAAAAATCTATAATATACAAAAGTTTATGGTAAAATTTATAAATTATTCATGACAATGCATGATCTTAATTTTCTATTGAAGAGTGAAAGTTACTATCACACACTAGAATTGCACAATTGATTTAAGCAACATCTATTGAAGATTACAACAACAACAACAAGCCATTATCCTATTATGGTGTTTTAATTTAGAGTCATAGGGGCACCATGTAGATCTTACAGGTACTTATTGAAGTGATCGAGTGCGATATTGAGGTTTGATGAACTATCTCAAAAGATAGAAAACATCACCCTACAATGGACTTAATCATCTAATAAGGACTCCGAAGGCAGACGGGTCTTAATATATACCAGAGATTTTTGCCCCACTTTACATGGATAAAGTAGAGTGGGGTTTATTTTAAGTTGGGTTCTTTATTTCTCTATAGAAGCAAGCTTTCATAGTTAATTACATCCCAGAAAATGGGAATTTTCTAAGAACACTCTTGATTAAAGTAGTCAATAAATGTCTCCAAAGATTTCTAGGCTAAACTATCAAATGATTAGTTATTTTTGGAAATCAACTCGGAAGAATTCAAATGGGAAGACTTATTTATAGATTTCATAGGAGGATAAGTAAAGAGTATCCAAGACACTAAGAAGCCTAGTGAATACTTCAATTTATTATATGGTGAGGTTTTATATTTTTGAAGAGGAGGATTAATTTTTATTTAAGTTAAAATTTTATTAGAATGCTAGGACTTATATCCCAACAATACAAGGTTATGAGAATGTTTAAGAGATGAGGACTTATACTTGTAGCAAAAGAAAAACAAGCTGCCTCAGAACCTAAGTCTAAAATGCTTTAGCATAGGCTAGATGCACGACTTAAAATCTAATCGGGGAGAATGTGATATAGTGGTTCACCTCCACAAGAGAGAGTGAAAACATCCTAAATCTTCTGGACTTACAATCACCTGGAACGACTGCCAACTAACACCTCCTATGCTTTAAAACCATGTAGGTTAGTCTTATGTAGATGCAAGATAGTTAGGCTGTTATATAATTAGGAAGGATGCTAGAACCCTAAGCTCACTCCATAAGAGACAAGATAATATTTGGTATGCAAACATGACTTAGTCTAATCATAAAAATTTATAAGTTTTTAGGTCATTTTGACACATTTATTTTGGACTAAGGCTTAGGACAAATATGCCTACATGCATGATGAAGTTTAGTTATGGGCTAAATCAACTAGAAAATGTGTTATCCACTACAAGGGACCACTCTCAAAGGCTAAGCTTATTCCCTATTGTGCAAGAGTGGAAATCCTCTATATTCAAGAAGGGAACAATATGACATGCATGTTGTTATAGCATAAAACCATTCAGTTATGAGGTTTCTAAATATTTTATTGTCTTGTTTATATATCTAAGCTTTAGAGTGAGGTTGTGAGTTATATTAGAGTTTAATTATGAGTTATTTAATGAAGATAAAAGATTTAATTTTATTCTAAAGAGCTTACTAGGTCCAGGCCACACATCAAGCATATGTACTTTAAGAAACCTATAAAAGCATGTCATTTCTATTGCACAATCTAAACATAATAATCAAACATTTAGATTTTCATAAAAGAATAAAAGGTCTGCATGGCCAGGTACCACCGTACATCCTGGAAAAGAAAAGAAATTAGGTAGCTGATCTCTACTCTTATACAACCCAGATTATAATTACAATAAAAGGAAAATCTATGGAGTATTTAATTCTTACAACCCAGATTATAATTACAATAAAAGGAAAATTTATGGAGTATTCAATTCTTCTTTATCCTCACTTCTTGGATTTGAATACTCCAGGCTTACAGGCCTCCTAGGTCTTTTCCCTCTAGTCACTGCTCATCATAAACCCTAGAACACTAATCCTAGTCCGATTAAAAAAATTACATCTTTCTAAAAAAAAAATCTAACTACGCCTACAAAATTGATATTAACAAAACAAACTTACAAACCAAAAAATTATATTTCACATATTCGGACTTAGCACCTTGCACTTGGGTAACCAAACTCACCTATCCTAATTAGATTATGCTTAAGGACATAAGCAACACCTACAAGCAAAAGCATTTTTTATATTCATTTATTATTACAATGGTCCCTCAAGCATAATCCCCTGCATAAAATATTAATAGGCTAATAATGACTTAACATTCAGTCTACGCACAAACAATCATAACATCTAGTCTAAAATATTATCTCACAAAATAAAATATATCACCACTACATACACCGACCTAACCTAATATTAAGATTGGTGACTTAATATTCTAATGTGTGTGCTAAGGCTTAGTTTAGAAAATCTTAATTGTGATTTAGAATTAGGATTTTCTAAAGTTTAAGATTGTTTTAAGAAAAACTTTAAGTTTGATTGAGTTTTAACTTATGTATTTATTTTATTTACTTCTTGCTTAAGATCTAATCATTATGAAGAGAAGAAAGAGACTTAACTTTTTCATCCTTAACCTAAGTTGATTTCCAAAGATAGATTATTATCGCTTTAACTTTCTTAATAAACCATTTATGAATTTTATTTTAGCCTAAGTTTAGATTAATCTTATTGAATTTTATCCAGACATGAAAGGCATCTTAAGACCAATGAAATTAAGCCACCATCACTTGAATAATACTCAAATACTTCCTTTCATTATCAATAACATCCACATTCTTTCCTTTTTAGTTTCTTCAATGTTTTATTATACAAACACACACACACACACACACACATGTAATGTACTCATTTTTTTTGCACACTTAATGAATGTTGATTCATAGATTTGATAGAATAAAAGGGATTTCATCTCATATTTAAGCATATACAAACATTTATAAGGAATTTAAGTAAGTATGTGAGATTATCTAAGACCTCTTTGGGGCGACTTAAAGCTTCGTGTTTCGTGGATGTCTAAACTATATACATGCTAATTCAAATACACCTAAATATATACATAAACATATAAATAAAATCATGAAAGGTTGTATATAAATATCATTTACTTATGTAAAGCTTAATGACAAAAAGAGGATTTCACTTTATATTCTAATATATGCATGCACATAAATGAAATTAAGCAAGTACGTGTTATTGTTAAACCAGAAAAATGAGATTATGTAAGACCTCCTTGGGGCTACTTACAACCTCATATTCCTGAGATGTCCAGACTATATAATTGATAAATCAAATACACGAATACATAAGTATAAACAAAAGAATAAAACCATCAATTGACATCTTTTGATTACAAGCAAATGAACGTTTCATTGCCATATAATTAGACATTTATAATAACCATTGATTTAAAATTTATAAGTAACATATAATTTCAAAATAGTTTGATATTTACTAATGATAATAGCCACATCATATGATAACATTTATTCAACTCATGTAATTTAAATGCAATCATATTCTTTTAACATTAAAACATGAATACATGAAGCACATGGCATGCTCATTTATGATAATTGAAAGGAAATAATTGAATACCACCACACATTATACTTGATTTCATTATAACCCAAATAAATATCTAATCAAAGTTTCTTTAATGTTTAATTTTAATATTCAAGTTGTTGAAAACTAAAGAGGAGAAATAATAGTTAGTGTTCAACCCATATCCATGTTTATTTATTAAAAAATTTAAAGAGAATTGAAGTGGCTTTTATGAATTAATTAAGTTTGGCCCATTAATAATGCATTTAATTACCCTCTCAAAGATCTCTTAATTTGATTAATTATTAAGCAAGACCTCACAAATCATGATGATATGCTTGAAAAATAAAATTTGCAATGTCCTTAGGATTCTACTACAAGTAAGCTCATGCTTAATAAATAATTGAATTAAGAAGATTAAGCTAATCACTTTTATAATTCCCCACACCAAAGAAGAATCATAATTTCATTAAAGATCCTTATACTAACTAAGCAATAAAGAGGGTCAATTAAACATATTTTAATTAAGTGAGTTAATTATGATGGTTTCATATTTAAATTTCATCTAACCATTTAATTAATTAATTAAGCACCTTAAGGGTAATCTTAAAAAATAATTAGGAAGAGGGGTCATAATTATTATTTTTATCATCCTTACTATCATAATAATTAATTAACACCCTTTAATCAATTTCATAATTTTCTTAACCTTAATAATTACTTAATTACATAAGAGAGATAATTTGGATTTAACTTTTTGATTATTTTAATCCACTTTGATAAATTAGCCTAAAGAATTTATAGGAGGCAGAGGTCATCCCATATAATCAACATGGAATCTGCACAAGGTAGTTAGTTAAACTTTTAAATCCTAATTAGTCACTATACATTGGATGAAACCTAGGGATTTCTTTTTCTTGAATTCTCCTCTGTCTAAGCTTTCCATAGAGGATTTATTTACATTTTTTATTTTTTATTTATAATTAATTATGTTTTTTTTAAAGTTTTGTGTAATTAAAGTGATTAATCAATGCTTAATTAAATCTTAATTTATTAACTTTCATAATTTAGTGTGATCGAGAAGGTCTAATTTATTTTTTAAGATCTATGATATTTATTAAAGTGATCTAAATTATTTTGGTGAATTTTCAGAATTTTTATAATTAATTAATTATTTAAAAAAATAGATAATTGCTTTCAAAAATTAATAACTCCTAAACTAGAAAGCTATTTGACTTGAATTTTTATGATATGTAGAAAAGAACATTAAGTTTATTTTTTAAAATTTTTTAAGTTGATTGGTTTATTATTTTAAGAGTAATTAAAGAAATATAGATTTCATTAAAACTCAAATTACGCTTAAAATATACATCTTATTTTATTTAGTATTTTATTTTTTTTGTAAGTTTTTGAAATTTCAAGTCAGATTTAATAGAATAAATCAAAGATGAGATCTATCAGAATGTCCATCCCATCGTAAGATGGATGGTGGTCTCCTGGGAGGATCAAATAGGGTTAGATTGATGGGATCTATGACAAACATCACTGGATCTTGTGATCTTCTGGCGATCTTAACCCAAAGTTGCTTTATTTCATGTTGGGGAGGTGAAAGAAAGAAAGTGCAATGGGATCTAAAGGAAAATCCTAGATTTGTGAAAAATTTTCACCAAACACAAATACCTATGGTTGATCTAAAGTTTAGAAAAGTTACCTCACTGAAGCACACATTCAGTGGATGCTAGAAGATCTCAAATATCCTCTTTTGGCCTCATTATGGAATGCTTCAGCCACAGGGCACTGCCGCCCGTTGCTAAATAAATTTGTGGCTCCTGGACTTAGAGAGCATAAGAGATGGGGGGAGGAGTTTTCTTTTGGTTGGAAGAAGATGTGTGTGCATTTTATTTTATTTTTAGTATTTTAAGAATAAAAGAAATGAGGTGTGTAGAAAAACCATCTTTTTGTTTTCATGCAGCCCCTACCCTCCCCACGCCTCCATGTGAAGAAAGAAATGTATATTTTTCTCTCTTCATGCTCACCTCCCTCTTTTTTATTTCCATGTGTTTAGCATGATCTTTTCATTATTAGAGATGAAATTATACTTGGTTTGATGTATGGGGAGGTGAGTGGACTCATTTTGGGTAAAGATTTGAGTTGACTCATCTTAACCCAAATTGAGTTAGGTTGAGTCAAGTGAGTCTTGTTTGCCTAATTAATTTAGGATTAAATTTTAATTATATTAAACTAATTATTAATACTACCTATGATTAATTAATGTAATTTAACTTAAGCATTATTAATTCAATTAAACATAAAAGAGTCAAAATGGGCCAAGTTGGGTTCACTTAGGTCCATGGGCCAAATTGACCAAATTGGCTAAATTAGGCCCAAATGAGAAATAAATTGAGTTCAATTAAGTTTTAAAAGTGATTTATAATAATTAATTTGATTTAATTTTAATTTATTTTGATTTTGTGGTGTTTATTTTTTGATGGTTGTGTGGACACCATGTAGATCATAAAGGGTATTTATTGAAGTGATTGGGTACGACATTGAGGTATGATGTATTATCTCAAAAGATAAAAATATCACCCTACAATGGACCTAATTATCTAATAAGAACTCCTAAGGCATGATGGGTCATTATACGTACCAAAGATTCTTCCCCTACTTTACATGAAAAGTTAAAGCAGGGTTTATTTTATGATAGGTTCTTAAGTTCCTTATGGAGGCAAGCCTCTATAGTTAATTACATCCTAGGCTATGAGATTTCCTAAGAATACTCTTGATTAAAGTAGTCAATTATTATCTTTAAAGATTTCAAGGTTAAGTCTATCAAAGGATTGGCTATTTTGGAAAATCAAATAAGATTGTTCAATTGGAGAGACTTATTTTAGAATCTAAATGAAGATAAGTAGGAAGTGCTTATGATACTTGGAAGCCTAGTGGGCACTCCAATCTACCCTATGGTGAGGCTTTATCTATTTGAAAGTGAAGAGATATTTTGTTTGAATTGAAATTTTATTAGATAGCTAGGGCTTGTAAACCAGCAATACAAGATTGTAGAAACACCTAAGAGGTGAGTATTTATGCTCGTAGCCCAAGGAAAATAAGCAACCTCGGATCATAAATCTAAGGGGATTTCACATAAGCTAAAAGATGACTAAAATCTAAGCGGAGAGGGGGCATAAAAATTTACCTCCATAAGAGAGAATAAATCCGTCTGACTCTTCTAGACTTACAACTGTCTAGAGTGGCCACCAGCTAACACCTCTTACAATTCAAAATCATGTAAGGCCATCTTATGAAATTGCAAGTTGGTCAGGCTTGTTATTTAATTTAGAAAGAGGTTAGAGTCCTAAACCCACTCCCTAAGATACTAGATCATGTTTGGTATGAGCATATGACTTAGTCTAAAAATACAAAATCTTTTCAAATTTTATAGTATTTTGACACATTCATTTGGACAAAGGCTTTGGGATTTATTTTGCTTAAATGCATGATGAAATTTGATTGTTGGCCAAATCAAAAGAGAAAGAAGATGAGTCTCCACCATAAGAGGTTGCTCTCATAGGTCAAGTGGTCCCTAAAGTGCAAGAGTGGAGGCCCTCATTTTGCAAGAGTGATTCAATATGATATGCATGACATTAGAAATACAACATACAGCTAAGGGGTTGCTAAATTTTTTAATTATTTTGATTACAACCTAAGCTTTAAGACAAGGTTATGATTTATTTTAGATTTTAGTTATGAGTTATTAGTTAGGTAGAAAGATTAATTTTTCCCTAAGAGCCTACCGCATCCAGGCCATACATTTAAACATCAATCATAATAAACTATGAAAAAGATGCAATCCTAATGCACAAACTAAACATAACATCAATCATTTTTATAAACTACCGTGAAAAAATAAAAGGCCGATGCAGTTGTGTACTGCGGTACACCCCAAAAAAGAGAAAATTGGGTAGTCGTGCCCTACCCTTATAGAGCCTAGATTTACAAAATAATAATAACAATTAAAATTAAATACATGCTATGGGGGTCTTCAGTTCTTCATTCTTCTTTTTCTTGATTTGATTTGCTCCAAAGCATCACTGGGCACCCCAAGACTAAGCCTTGTAGCCACTGCTCATCCTAATCTTCATAGCACTAATCCTAATTTCTATTACAAAATTACAATTTTGGAAAAGTAAACCTAACTATACCTACAAAATAGAGATTAGCTAAACATACATACAAATTCAAGCAGTTATAGTTTTTAATTTGGACTTAGCACCCTGCACATGGGTAATAAAGCCCACCTATCCTAACATGGATTATGCTTAGGGGCATAAGAAACCTACAAATAGAATATTTATATTTATTTTTAGTGGCCCCTTAAGCACAATCTTCTATATAAATCAATATTAGACTATTGATAGCCTAACATCCAGTCTATGAGTCATACACCCTAACATCCAGTCTAAAATATTATATCACAAAATAAAATATAGCATCACATATACACCATCCTAACTTAAAGGTAGAACTACTGACTTAGCATTTTAATGTGTGTGCTTAGGGTTAGTGTGGTATGTCTTAACTAGGATTTAGAGTTATGATTTTTAAAATTTGGAATTATTTAATTTAACATGATGGTTGGTTTCATTTCAAGTTGTTTAGATGACTTGTAAGTTTTAGTTTTATATTTTATTTTATTTCACTTGATTTATGCTTAGCATTTAAGTATTATAAAGAGAAGAAAGAGATTTACTCTATTTTATCCCTACCTTAAACCACTTTCTAAAGCACATTATTATATTTTAGTTTTCCTTAGTGAATGGTTTATTAATTGTTTTATTAATCCTAAGTTTGGATTAACCTTAAAGGATCTTATTCAGTATGAAAGGAATCTTAAGATTAATGTAGTTGAATTACAATCACATAGAAAATGTTATGTTATTCCGTTTCATCACCCATAACATGCATATGACTTAACACTTAGTGTACCTATACATACAATATATTTTGGCATACTCGAATGATTATGGATGCATACATTTAGAAATTATATTTTTACTTGATTTAATTATTTATACATGTAAATTAAAGCTCTATCTAAATTCTAATACAAACATACATAGGGATGAAATTAAATAAGTACGTGCCTTTATTAACCAGGGAAGTGAGATAATTAAATGACCTCCTTGGGGCTACTTAAAGCCTTGTATTCCCAGAATGTCCAGACTATATACTTATTAGCATTCAAACACATGTAAATTCATATAAGAAACTTAAGAAAGAAAGTATTATCTTTACATGTAATACATTTTGGTATGTTTTAAATGATTATGGATTGATGTATTTTTGGTAGAAAAGGAGGATTCTCATTCTTTAATTAAATACACATACACATGTATCAAAGATATAAGCAAGTACATGTCATTGTTAACCAAGGAAGTGAGATAATCAAATGACCTCCTTGGGGCTACTTAAAGCCTCGTATTTCTGGGATATCCAGACTATATACTTGATATCTTAAATACATATGAATGTATAAACAATTACAAGAATAATAATCATTCAAAATATTGTATTTTATTTTGTTGAATTATTTATACATGTGATTTAAAGCTCTATCCAAATTCTAATACAAATATACATATGAATGAAATTAAATAAGTATGTGCCTTTGTTAACCATGGAAGTGAGATAATCAAATGACCTTCTTGGGGCTACTTAAAGTCTCGTATTCCTAGGATGTCCAAACTATATACTTATTATCATTGAAACCTATGTAAATCTATATATAAACATAGGAAAGAAGGCTTCACATTCACATGCTTAAGCTATAAACACATGGAAATCCTATATGTATTCATAACTAATATCACTCCAAATATTGCTATCAACTTATAGCTTTTAAAAAATAGTTTTGAATTTATTAGTGATAATAGCCACACATATAATAAAATTAAGCCAACACATACAAGCTTACATAAGTAAATTCCATTTTGATTCATTTGAATTTGAAAACATGAATGCATGGGATCACATGGAGTGCAACATTTAAAGTGATTGAAAAGGAATACCTAATCACAACCATATGATTCATTCAGCTATGCTAATTCCTATGGACAATCACATTAAATAAAATCATTTAAAGATAACCAAAGCTTCTCATGAATTTGATTTTTTTTTTATCTTGATTAAGCTTAAAGAAGAGGAATCATTTGCTATTTTAACCCCATTCCCATGTTGGTATTCTTAATTTATTTAAGGAAAGATAATTAGTTGACTTTAATGATTTAATTAAGTTAAATCATTAAGTAATCCATTTAATCACCATTTTCTATGCTTCTTTAATTTGATTAATCATTTAATCATGAGCCACAAATGATATGAACATGAGGGAAAATAAAAGTGCAATGCTCCTAAAGGACCTAATGCAATTGGCTCATGATTAAAGATTAATTAAGCTAAATAATCTAATTAAGTACTTTTATGATTTTCCCACACTTTTAGGTTAATCATAATTTCCTTAAGGATCTTTATGTTATTGAACACATAAAGAGGAAGCCTTTATTTCAATATTAGTTATCTGATGTGATTAACATGTTAGTTTGATTTGAATTGACAATTAATTGATTAATTAATCTTTTAATTAAATCTCACATTAATTAACCCTCTTTAATGAAATGATCTTGGAAAAGTAATTAAAAAAGGGGTCCTAATCACTCTCCCTCATCGTCTTACTATTGATTAATGATTAAAGAAGTTGAATTAATTAATTTTCACTATTTATAACTTTAATTATTCATCAAATAAATTAAGAGAGTAATTAGAGTTCCAATTTCAATTTTTCTTAATTTCTTAGCCAATAAATCCCAAGAAAATCATGGGAGGCAGAGGTCATCCCACGAAACCATCCTGCCAAATTTGGAATTAATTTTCCAAGTAATTAAGGCTTAATTAAGTTAATTAGGAAAACATTCAGGCTCTAATTAAGCCTTAATCACTATTTAAAATTAAATGAAATCATTTTTATTAAATTCTCCTCTATTTTACCTCTCCATAGAGTATTTATTTCCATTTTTTTAGCTTTTTCTACAATTAGTTATAAATTTAGAAACTTTTATTGATTAAAACACATTTTAAAGATTAATTAATCCCTAATCCCATTGGCGCCATGCGGACAGCTGATGTGGAAGTGCTTTTCACGTGGCACCGTGGGATTGGCCATTTAAATAGTCCGACGTGATGGTGACGTGGCGACAGTGGATGTGCTTTCATCCTCATAGTCTGATCGGATGGCAAGGATGAAAGCATGTTTTTTATAGGATTAAATTAAGATTAACTAGTAGATTAAATCACAACCGTCTGTTTCAATCATGCAGAATGGATGACAGATGATCCTTTGTCCCCTAAGTGATGGAAGACAGACACCGTCTACCCTCCCCCACTCGATCCAAGCTTATCGGAGCTCGTGAGATGTCATAATTGATTCCTAAATGTTCACATAGGGGATCTAAAGGGATCCTATGGTGGGATTCACACGTAATCACAATTTTTTTCACAAAGGCCTAAAAAAGTGCAAAAATGCTAGTTTTCCATAATATACCTCACCAGAGTTCAGGACTGGCAGTGAACTGATCGAGGTAGCTTTGTCTTGAGGAGACAAAGCCTTTTTGAGAAGCGCATGCCTTGCCTCCTCATTGGTGGCTCTGTGGAACAACTGTCATCGAAAAACACATCAGAGTTAGGCTTGGAGTAGTTTTCAGTGCTCAAATATATCAAAAATCAACTCATTTTACCTCGTTGGAGATTGGTGAAGGTGTGGGTATAGTTAATTTGAAAATCATAGGGTTTGGAGGAGTTTGGATGGAGATTGGCCTTGTCCTATTTTGGGCTTAGTGTTTTTGATGATAGGGAGGCTCTGGGAACTTAGGAATATGCTCGAGGAGGTCATTTTGAGTTGCCAATGCTCTGTGGAATGCCAATGTGTCATTTTGAATGGGAATGAGGGGAGTATACCTCCTCCCCTCTCTAATCTGATGGCTAGGATTATCTCTACCATTTGCAGGCTTTCGGCTAATGCAGGAGGCCGTGGGTGGCAGAGAATCTGTGAGGTGGCTCGATTTAAGAGGGTGAGTGAGGGAAGTGGGCTACCAAGGGCTGAGGTGCTTGTCCATAGGTTTCCTATGTGTGCCAATGAGAGGAATTGGGTCAGCTCATCTCTACTTGGCTCATAGTTGACCCAAACAGCTTTGGGTTAGGTGAGCTAGTGGTCCTCATGTCCATTTGGAGCTTAGGGTGGCTACCAAGGGGAGGAGAGTGGGTTTGACCATCCAAGAATGGGTTTTGTCCCATTTGGAGGGTTTTATCGATTGGGTAATGGGTCAATTCAGGTTTGGTTTGGGTTGGGTTAGATTTGAGTTGACCCATGGTGACCCAAGGATGGGTCATGCTAGGTTTGAATGGGTTTGGGCTTGGTTTGAGTGGGTTTGGTTCAATTGACCCATGTAGGTCAAATTGGGCTAGGTTTGGTCAAGTTGACCAATTGGTCAAATTGGGTCAAACCAAGACTTGGGATAAGTTCAAATGAGTATTTGGGATGTTTTGAATTAATTGGTTTGATTTGGTTTTGAGCAGATTTGAATTTGACTCATATGAGTTCATATGGGTCAAATGGGCTAAGTTGACCAATTTGGTCAAATTGGCTTGGAGTAGGTGTTGATTTAGGTTCACTTGATCATTTAAAGATGACTGTGGGCTTTGATTTCAATCAATTTTGATTTAGGAATGAGTTAGACCAATTTGACCCTTTAGGTCAATTTAGACTAAAGGGGTCAACTATGTTCAATTGATTAAATTAGATTCAACCAAAGGTTTGATCATGTTCAATAATCAATTTGAAATGGATTTGAGTCATTAGTTGCAATCAATTTGGATTAGAATTCGATTTGGCCCAATTTGGCCTTTTAGGTTAAATTGGGTCAACTTGGGTCAAAGGGCCAATTCGGTCTGGTTTGGCTCAATTGATGGTCAAGTAATATTCAGGGGTTGATTTGAAGTTGGTTGAATCATTGGTTTCAATTGATTTGATATAGAATGAGAGTTAGTTTAATTTGGCTCATGTAGGCTAATTGGGTCAACTTGATCAAATGATCAAATTGTCTTGGTTCGACTCAATTGATTGCAATTGATCTATCAAGGATGATCAAAAATTATTGTAGAAGGTTTTTGGTGGTTGGTTCAATCCAATTTGGTTAGGTTGGAATTTGGCTCAAATGGGTCTTTTAGGTCACTCTAGGTCAAGTGAGCCTAATGGGTCAATTGGCTTGATTTTGGGTTGAATTGAATTTGATAATTGATTTATGATTGATTGATGGATTTTGTTGTAATTGATTTGGGTTTAATTGGATTTTAGCTCATTTGGACATTTTGAATTCAGATGAGCTAGCTTGGGTTAATTGAATTGATTTTGGCCAATAAGTTTGATTGGTTTGATTGTAGCTTTTAGAATAAGGGTTTTGAATGGTTTGAGAAAGTTAATTGAGTTTGGTTTGATTGAAGGAGGTTTGAGATCAAATCCATAGGATTGAATCATAGGGTTAAGATAAATTTGATTTTGTCTTGGAGTTTGGATATGAAATTAGATTTAATTGGTATTGGTTTGATTTGAGGTTTAGTTTTACAATGATTTAAAGTTAGTTTTGGAATTAAGGTTAGGCCATAGGGTAGGTAGATTTTCTTATTCCTAAGTCATAGCCTAATCCTATGATGAATCCTTTTAAATCCCTAGGTTTGGGTTAAGTGTTCACTTAGCAACTAGAAGTGTCCTATGACTAAAGAGAATCTAGTATCTAGAAGACTCTTAGGTCTAAGATGAGAAGATTGAATCCTCACTCCTAAAATGAGGTCAATAGATTTCATTTTAATTTATTTTGATTTTAGCTATATATGCTTATATAGGTCAATTTGAGATTATATTAACTAATTGACCAAATTGGCTAAATTGGGTGCCAATGAGAGTTGAGACATATTCAATAATAAACTTAAGAATAATTTTAAGCATTGATTTTGTTTAATTTGGGTTGAGTTAAGTTTTGATTTAAACCCATTTTTGATTTAAATTGGGCTTAATGGGTCAAATTGGATTCACATGAGTTAAATGGCCAATATAACCCATTTTTTACCTAGTTTAATTAATTTTAATTAATTTTGATTTAATTTTAATTTAGACCTATTTTGGGTCAATTTGGGCTTAATGGGTTAAATCGGAGATTACTTAGGTTAAATGACTAATTTGGTCAAATCAAACCCAAGAAAAGTTTAAATTATGTTCAAATATAAATTTAAAGTGTTTTGTAACATTTAAATTAAGTTTATTTTAATTTATTTAGAGTTTAGGTTCAATAGGGTCATTTCAGGTTCATTTAAACTAGGTGACCTAATAAGGCCATTTGAGTCACCACTAGATTAAGAATTAATTAGTTTAGTGCTTTATTATATTAATTTGATAAATGTAAATATTTAAGATGACTTAAATTGATCAAATATTGATTAGTTTGATTTTTAGCTTAGTGGAGCTCACATGGGTCAACTCTAGGTCAGATGACCTGATTGACCACTTTGAGTTCATTTATACTTGAGTATTGATTTTGCACCTTTTGTTTAGTTTGATTTGATTCAGTTTTAATTTTACAAGATTTGTTTTTGAATTTAGTTGTTTTTGAGTCCAAATGGTTTAATTGAGTTAATCAAACTTAATTACCTTAATATGGATTCAGTTGAGTTTAGATTTTATTTTAATTTCTACTTTAGTTGAGGTTGTGCAGTTAGCCACTAATCGTAATATCCTAAGTGTTTAATTAGGAAGCTCCTAGTCTAAGGTCAAAAATCCTAATTTACTAAAATTATGGTGTTATTAACCTCACTTGAGGTTAACAAAACTTTAGTGTCTAGTTTATATCCTAGGTCTAAGATGAGGATTGTCAACCTCCGTAAAAGTCAACACCTACTATGTGGGGTATGCTACATAATTCCTTCTTCTTCATTGTGTCCTAACGAGTGTCAAATTCTAATTTAATTCTAATAAAAGTAACATCTATTGATGATTAAATAATTAAAAATTAATTTATATGATTGAATATATATAATAAAAAAATTAAAAAAAATAAAACTCACCATTAGATTCATAGATAAAATTGAGATGATTATAAAAAAAAGAGAAGAAATAGACTCAAGATAATAACAATAAAAATTCTTGAAAATTATTTGTTGCAAAATAAGAGTTTGACAACTCTTGCAATACTCAAGAAAAATTAATGAAGTTAATCCCAAATAATTTTGATAAGACTAATGATAGATATGATAAGGAATAGCTGAATGATTGCATTTACATGTAATAACTTTACATGTAATAACATTCCACTATACTTAGAGATTATGTGCATGTAGAATAGCTACTAAAATCTATAAAACTAAGAGAAACTATTTACTCTATACAATATTTTATATAAAATTTATGCTACATCTTATATGAATCAATAAAAAATTCTCTTTAGGTAAAAACATATACCATTTTTCTCATTTTATTAAGCCACCTATAAATAAATAAACTCTAAATAATCTTTTAAGTAAATTTATTTGAATTGTATGGATATTACTTGCAGAATTTCACACTAGAATAGATGAGGTGGCTAGTTGAAATGAGGCTAGGAAAGAGTGAGAGGTGAGATCTTACCTTAATTATTATGCTTCACAAATATTGTAGGTGACAATGCTGAGCTAAGGGAGGGATTAGTGAAGGTAGATAAGATAGAAAGAGCTGTGTCATTTGAATGGGAGCAAAAAAGATGAATTTAAAGGTCAATGTAAAATGGAGGAGCATTTAAAGGTGTTAAAAGAGTAAAGATTTTCTTGTAAAGTTGCCACAAAAGGAAGCTAGCGAAGAGGACATCAAACTGTCTATTAAAAGTGGAAAAAAAAATGAAATGGAACATTAAGGTAGAAAAGTTAGATTATTCATATTTTACAACCAAACTTGATCACCAACTATAAATTTCATCACAATCAAATGGCATTCTAACAGTGTTTTATGTTGAAGTGGGTAATTGAAAAAAAGAATTGAACTAACTAATAGCACTTGCTGACCTCATTTATTTATTTTTTGATAAAGTTAACATTGTCCCAAAATTAATAATTAGGACACCTACTCCTAGATTAGGAGCCTACTAATTAAGCACTTAGGACATTATAGTAAGCAACCTAGTGAATCCTTTCAGAGTTTGACCTAACTTAATAGGATTAAGAAGACCAAAATCTAAACCCAAATCTAAACAAAGAATTGAATCAAACACATTCCTACCAATTATCCAATTTAAGTTCAAAATCACCTAAACATAAAAAAAATTAAATCAAAATTGAAATAAAATAAAATAAAATAAATTAGAGTTAATGCAAGAATCAAAATGAACCTAAAACTAAATCCAAATGAAAGTCAAATGAAAGTCAACCATTGAGCATAGGGTTGACTTAACCCACCAAGTCAGAGGTCAACCCACCATAATTTGACTAAATTGAATCATTTTAAGGACTTAAAATTATTAAATAAATATGTTTAAACATGAATTAAATGAATCTAAATCTAGTAAGGCCTTAAATGCGCTAATCATATCATATGATCTAAATAAGCCTAAGTGGACCTTATTGAACTCAAACTCAAATTTAATTAAAACTAACTAAAAGTAATTATTAAAATTCATTTGAAAATCATCTTGAAACACAATGTGACCAATTATAAGATTTAATTTGATCAATTTGAACATTTGACCCAATCAAACTCATGTTGACCCATTAAATCCAACATGGGACAAAATGAGTTTAAATTCAAAATTCACTTCAAATGAATGAAAGTTATTAATCCAAATCATTTTAAATAGTTGAATAAACATAATTAAACCCCAGATTTAAATCCAATCTATCAAATGGAACAAATCCAGTTAAACCCAAGGAGAACAAATGCTTAAGTGAATTAACCTAAGATTTTTGTCCCTAAATGCAATTGAAATGAGTTTGTTAAACTCATAAATCATCATAAATAAGATTTGAATAATTAATTATCAATTTAAACCAATAGATACTAAGCATTGATCACACTTAGCTTAATTTAAATCAAATCAAAACCAAATGGACCTAATGTGGGTATTTGAACTCAAACCCACCCTAATCATATTGAAGTGAATCCAAACTCATCCTAAAATGAGTTTAGAATGGTTAATAGCCAAAATTATAAGAATTTGAAGGGTCCAAGTCCATCCAAAAAGGGGAAAATGTCACGAAGAAAAATAGAGAAGCATAGAGACAAACCTCTTCCCTAAATCCATTTGCTCAGCTCCATTCCTCACCTTAGATAGCTTGGATTGACTTCAATCAATTGACCACCCTTAGAGCTAGCATCCAAGGGTGGCAATCACCATGGCTAACAAGGTTGACCACCCTCCTCCTTAAAGCTCTCACCCATCCATGGAAATGAGAGAGAGGGCTAATCTCAAGCCAAATCAAGCCTTCTATCACCTTTCACAAGCAAAATGAAGAAGAGTACACCCTTCCCTCGATCCCCACGCCACTTGCAAGCCAGAGTTCGACCAAAGCTGTCAAAAAAGAAGTGAAGCTTGGTCCATAGACCGATCCACGGGGAGGCAATCCAATTCCTCCTTCGCAAAGCTTCGTCAGGTCCCCACGAAGCCTTTTGAATTATCCCCATCATTGGAGATTGTCGTCGATGAGGTATGGAATCAAACCGACACTTTAAGCATTTGGTTTTGGTCCCTTTTAAAATGAAATTGATCTCAAGTGGCATTAAGTTGTATAGATTTATTCTAAATGCATTCTTGCTGGATTTTTAAATGAAATCAAGTGATTTCACTGTCTGAAAATCATTTGGAAAGGGTAATATTTTATATTTCAAGATAATATATTTAATTACCTGAATAAGTACTCCCAAGATCTACCTGGTGTACAAACAAATAAAATTCCCATAACACTAACTATCAATTCTTTGAACCTTCATATCAATTGGTAAGATCAATTAGATTGTTCTCAAACCCTAATAGTTTTCTTGATTCCGGGGATGAAACAAAAGGGTTCACCAATCCATGGAGCTTGTTAGAAAGTTCTCTAATCTTCACTGAGACTAAATCCTAGGTTAAGTGATATATATATATATATATATATATATATACACACACACTCTACTGAAGCTCTACTTATATCTTTTTTACCTAATATTCTATTATTACTTAGTAGTGGAGGGGAAAAAGGGATATTCTGACACATAATGATCCGTGAGTATAGTGGGGAGGGGAATTTTTGATTATTTGATCTTTTTTTTTTTCAGGAAAGTGTTTGGTTTCTGTTCTTTATCCTGTAGAAGGAGGATACTCCATTCCTTTCTACCAAGCACTATCCAGTTCCCCTACATACAATTTTCTACTTCAGTTTGTATCAGAACCAGAGAACCCGACATGATGGCTGGAAAAGGAGGAGAAGGCCACCATGACGCGACCGATGATCCTGTCGTGTAAACCCTAAAGGTAATAGTGGCAATGTTGGAGCGGAGAGTTGATTCTTTAGTTATAGACCTCTAGAAAATTACTCTTTGTCCTTACAAATCTAACTTCTCAATCAATACAATGTCAAGATTTCCCAAACTATGCCGCTGAACTTCAACAAAATCCTCAGAAAATTGAAACAACACCAATGAGGCGAGCAACTCTTCAAATACATAAAGGTAAGAGAACCCAAATTGATGAATCTAGTGAGTCAGAATCAGAGATAGTATTGTGACTTTGTCTACAATAAACTTTTCCAAAATTAGAGATGGATAAAGAACTAGAAGCTTGGGCACACGGAGAATGCATTCTTGGGAGGGCTAGGCAGCAAGCTCGTCAACACCAACAAGATTTTAAACTAAAATTTGATATTCCACATTTCAATCGACGAATGCATATAGAAGAATTCTTGTATTGGTTGAAGTATGTAGAATAATTTTTTAGTGTATGGACATACTTAAAGAAAAGAAGGTTAAAATAGTAGCTTATAAATTGCAAGGCAGAGCTGCAACTTAGTGGGAGTAATTACAAACACATTGCCTCTATGAAGGAAAAATATCGATTCGATCCTGATCGCGAGTGAGGAAATTGATTCAAAAATGATTTCTTCCTGTTGATTAAGACCTAACTCTTTAGTAGCAATATCAAAATTGCCAACAACTGGGGAGATCAGTTAGTGAGTACACATGAATTTTATTGCTTGAATGCACGAGCTGATTTACATGAACCAGAACATCAATCTATTTGGAAATTAGCTGAAGCTATCAATTTAGCTTACAAAGTTGAGATCAACCAATCTAGATATTCTAAGTGGTACTCATCTAACAGAAAAACCTTTTGTGACTTTGTTACTGATGTGGGACAGTTCCCTTCAACCCAAAAGAAGAATTTAGATTTAACCACATGTACATCTTCCTCTAATAACCCCATGAATGTTTAAAAAAATAATGACAAGGTACCTATATTGCCAGCAAAAATTAATCCCTATACTAAGCCATCCACTCTCAAGTGCTACAGTTGCAACTAGCCCATCCATAAATCTAATGAGTGCCTAAAATTAAAGAATCTATTATTGCAGGGTGACAACAATGATGAAATAGAATCAAAGATGGCTAAGAATGACATGGATCAATCAGAAACTAAATTTGTTTAACGAGACTGTGGTGAACCATTAACATGTATTATTGAAGGAATGCTTCTGACCCAAAACCACGATCAATGACAATAACATTCCATTTTCTGGACAAGGTGTATCATACTCAAGACAGTATGTAATGTTATAATTGATAGTGGAAGTTGTGAAAAATTTCATCTCCTCCATTGTTGTCAAAACCTTACAACTTCCAATTGAGTCTTATTCGAATCCTTATCATATTGATTGGATAAAGAAGGGGAATGAAACTCTAATAAACAAGACTCGCCGGATACCTTTCTCCATTGACAAATCATATCAAGATACTGCCCTTTGTGATGTTATAGATATGGATGCTTGTCACCTTTTGCTTGGATGATCATGGCAATTCAATGTAAATGATAAGCATAAAGGTTG
The DNA here is from genome assembly GCA_021442155.1 of Cymbidium sinense. Lineage (NCBI taxonomy): Eukaryota > Viridiplantae > Streptophyta > Magnoliopsida > Asparagales > Orchidaceae > Cymbidium > Cymbidium sinense. The sequence continues at coordinate 183,283,393 of CM038219.1, forward strand.
GGAGAATAGCTATACCTTTTATTAGAACAAGAAAAAAAATTGTTCTAATGTTCTTTAGTGTTAGACTAAAAAATGCGGCATAGCTCAGCTTAATCACTATAAATGGTTCCAACTTTTATGGTGAAGTAAAACATGCTTCTGAAACAATTGCTTTAATTTTTAAAGGTTTTTCACTTCCTTTGAACACCAAGATGCTGTTGAAGGTTATTGCCATACTCAAAGCCTATCCACCAATTTATGCAAGTGAAGAACTACAATAGCTACCACCTCTCAGATTAGTTCAACACCAAATAGATTTCATACTAGGAACAAGCCTACCTAATCTACCCCATTACAAGATGGCTTGAAGAAAAATGAAGCTTTAGCAACAATTGTCAATGATCTTCTTGCCAAGTAGTTGATTCAAACAAGTTTGAGAGCACCAGTGCACCGGATCCCATCAGAACTCCGCAGTTAAGCGTGCTTGGGCGAGAGCAGTACCAGGATGGGTGACCTCCCGGGAAGTCCTCGTGTTGCACTCCTTTAGAAAAAAGAAAATAATAGAAAAACAATATATAAAGAAAAAACAAGTTAGAGTCCTTATGCAGTCTCTTTCATGCTCATTCCCAAGAAGGATGGTAATTGGGAAATGTGCGTAGATAATCATGCAATCAATAAAATCACAATTAAATATAGATTCCTAATTCCAAGATTTGAAGATCTAATCGATCAATTGCATGGAGCAACATTCTTCTCTAAGCTCGACTTGAAGAGTGGATATCATTAGGTCTGAATAAGGCCAGATGGAAAACCACATTTAAAACTAGCCAAGATTTTATGAATGGCTAGTAATGGCATTCAGTTTGTGTAATTCCCAAAGTACATTCATGCATCTAATGACATAAATTCTCAGGACTCTTTTGGGAAGATGTGTAGCTGTGTATTTCGAAGATATCCTCTATAGCAAATCACAGGAAGAACATTTATAGCAATTAAAAAGTGTTCCAGATCCTAGAAGAAAATCAGCTTACATTGAACTTGAAGAAATGTTCTTTTCTTACTACTAAAGTTTTGTTCCTTAGCTACATCACTAGGGGGAATGGGATTTGGGTTGACATTGAAATCTTGTCGATGCTATCACAAGATTACACGATTCAATAGGAATTTCTATTTAAAAGTTCACGACTATGCTTACCCGATACATCCCTTAGAACTCAAGTTATTTCAGATTTAAATTCAAGAGGACTCGCTGCTCATGCTGAGCATTATAAAATAATCACTATAGTAGAAATGCAATTCTACTGGCCACACCTTTGGCGAGATGTTACAAAATTTATACAAAGATGTGGAATTTGCCAAATAGCCGAAGGTCACTCACAAAACACGGGACTTGATTCTCCCTTAACCATCCCAAACAATATTTGGGATGATCTCAGTATGGATTTCATATTGGGACTGCCAGTGAGATAACATAGAAAGGATTTCGTATTCATTGTAGTTGATCGTTATTCCAAAATGGCACACTTCATCGCATGTTGTAAGACTATCGATGTTGTCAACATTGCCAATTTATTTTTCTCTAAAATAGTCTGATTACATGGAGTACCTAAAACTATAACATCAAATCATGATGTTAAATTCATTAGTCATTTTTGGAGAGTTCTTTGGAAAAATTTTGGCACTTCTCTAAACTATAGAATCATGTATCATCCCTAAATTGATGGTAAAATGGAGGTTGTTAATAGAACACTTGGATCCATGATCCACAACATAGTAGGAGTCAAACCAAAATCATGGGACTTGGCTTTAGCCCAAACTGAGTTTGCCTTGAATAGTATGATTAATAGATCCACAAGATTAACACCCTTTGTTGTTGTATATACCAAGCATCCAAATACTATCTTAGACCTCCATTAAACTTCCACCTAGAGTATGCATAAATTTGCAGAAGCATTAGCTGAGCATATCTGATAACTACATTGAGATGTTGGAGACAAACTAGAGGCCGCAAATAGAAAATATAAAGCTTGTGTTGATCGCCATAGGTGATTCAAAGTATTCAAGGAGGAAGAGCTGCTAATGTTTCACCTCAACAAAGACTGTTATCTCGTGGGCACTTGAAACAGATTACAAGCCTAAAAGATTGGTCCCTTCCCTATAAGTAAGAAAAATAATGACAGTACATATGTGATCGATCTACCTGATGAGTGGAAAATGTCAAAGATATCTTTGCATCCACCGGAGGCTGTTGAAACCATTGAAAGCAACTCAACGGAGTCGAGTTTGTCTGAGGAAGGGGAGAAACTTATACATACTATACTTCAGCTCTACTTACGTTTTTCTTAACCTAATATCCTGTTACTACCTAGTAGTGGAGGGGAAAAAAAGGATATTCTGACATATAACGAACTGTGAGAATAGTGGGGAGGGAAATCTTTGATTATTCGATCTTTTTTACTTGGCAAGTGTTTGCTTTCTATTCTCTATTGATACGATGCTAAATTCTGTAATTGGTGTTGATAGAGTGATTTCTCTTCTAATTTCGGTAATTAGATTTGATACAGTGAGCTTGAGTGATAAATTCCTTCTGAATTGAAGTCTGGCTCTGTTTACTGTTTCAATTGGGTTCTGTTGGGTGTGAGTTGAGTCAAGAAAATGAGTTAAACCCTTTCCAATTGAGTTAGTAAGGGAAGGAATCGGTTGAGCTTCCGATCCGTTGGATCTAGCCTTTTCTCTGGTTGGATGGGCTCACTTGGATTGCGTTCTTCTTAGACTCTTGGAGTTGGATGTGTAATTGATCTCGCGGATCTTTGTTTTGATCACGCGGTTTCCTTTCCTTCTGAGGTGAGTGGAATACAGATGTTGGCCTCTGATCGGTTTGATCTGTCTTTCGATTAAGGATCGTCGGATGGTTTGAGTGGAAAACAGGTGTCTAAGATCGGTCGGCAGCGATTCGATTTACTGGATTGAATCGAATAACCCTAATTCATTTCTTGTTTTCCTTTCAGCTTATCGGTTCGGCTCTGCTAGGGTTTCTGAGAGGGAGATCGGAGGGAGAAAGAGGAGATCCTTACCGGCGATGGTCGATCCAAGGAAGATCCACCGTAGAAAGGTCCTGAGGATGCCGGAACCAGCTTGAGAGAGAATTTGGAGGAGATCCGGGATTTCGCGTCAGTTTGGGTTTTCCGGTTTCCACCGTGAGAATTGAGCTGCAGAGGGAGAGAAAGACCGGGAGAAAGAGGGAGAAGACTTGAGAAGTTAGACAGAGGAGTCTTGAGATAAATTCTTCAACCCTTTCTGTGATTTCCTCAGTTCTATTTATAGTCTTTGTTCTGCTCTTCTAGAAGGTTTTTCTGTTGGTTGCTGTAACTAATTTCTGTTAGAGTCTTGCCTCTGTCGTGTAGTTAGTTAGACTTCTTGATCTTCATGCTATTAATCTTCTGTTTAGAGTCTGTGCTGGCCGTTAGATTTCTTGATCTCATGCTTATTAATCTTCTGTTTATCTGCTGGGCTAGCTTGTTTATATGTTATACTTCTTGATTCTTCTTGTAATCAGTTCTGTTGGGACTGTCTTAGTGATATTTTCTTTTATGTAGTCTGGAAATCCTCTGTAAAAGCTAATTATTTTATTTATTTATTGATTTATTCTGTTTTATTACGGATCTTCTTACTAGTTGTTAATGAAGTCTTTTAGCCAATTTGGCCTTTTTCTGATTCTTTGGTCTCTGTTGATGGCTTGGGGATATGTGTTCATATCATTACTCCCCTTCCCGAGACTGACCTTGCCCTCAAGGTCAAATTCAGGGTAAATTTCTTTTATTTCTTTCTCTGAAATCCAAGAGGTATCTGTTTCTGATAGGCCTTCCCACTGTATTAATACTTCTTTGATTTGTTGATCTCGTGTATAATTCTATGATCCAACATCTTGATTGGTCTAATAATCATTTGTCCTTCTCAATTGATTTGATAAGTGTCTTTGGATGTATAGTTGTATCTTCTTTGTAAGGTTTTAGTGGATATATGAAAAACATTATGTATCCGTCTTTGTTGGTAGTTCCACTCTGTAAGCTCGTTCTATTTTCAGCACTTTAAAAGGTCCATAATACCTTCTTTGTAATTTGGTGTATTCTCGGTCACGAAATTTATCTGTAGGTTGTATTTTGACCAATACCAAATCATTGACTTGTAATTGAATGTCCGTCCTATGCTTATCACCATTTGTTTCATTCTGTTTTGGGCTTGTTGTAAATTTGTTTTCGGATCGTATGATTTGGTCTCTTTGTTGTAATCGAAGTCTACTTACGGACTATTACTTGGTGCCCTCATATGGAATTAATGTAGGAGGAATTCTACCATAAACTGCTTGGAAAGGAGTCATTTTGGTTGAAGTATTGATGGATGTGTTATAGGAAAACTCTGCCCAAGGAATAAATTGTAACCAAGTCTTAGGGCTGTCCATAACAAAACTCCTTAGATACTGTTCTAATATTCTGTTAGTCACCTCAGTTTGTCCATCTGTCTGTGGATGATAGGCACTGCTGTGGCTTAATGTAGTACCACTGAGTTTGAATATTTCTTGCCAGAAATTACTCATGAATATAGGGTCTCTATCAGCAATTATTCCTTTGGGTATCCCATGCAATTTGACAATGTCTGAAACAAATATATGGGCTATGTAGGGCTGTTTGTAAATTGGTTGGTAAGGAAATGTGCATACTTTGACAATGTCACCACCACTAGTATAGCAGTTTTGTTATGAGACTTTGGTAGACCTGTAATAAAATCCATTGATACTTCTTCCCAAATGTTGGCTGGTATAGGCAGAGGTTGTAGTAACCCTGCAGGCCTTTGAGTATCATATTTCATTTGTTGACATATAGGGCAAGTTGCTATGAAATGTTGTATATCTTTTTTCATTTTTTTCCAATAGAATTGTTGAGTAATTCTAGCCCATGTTTTATGAACTCCCACATGCCCTCCAGTTGGTGTAGAATGTAACTCTCTGATAATTAGATTTCTGAGATCTGAATTCTGGCATATGACAATCCTGCTTTTATAGTATATTAGTCCTCTCAGATATTTATGTTTTGGAAACAATTCAGGGCTGTCTGCTATTTGTTGCTGCAGCTTTTGTAGTTCAGTATTGGCTGTAGTTTCTTCTTTAATTTGCTGCATAAGACCATTGACTTGCTGAGTATATACTGAGAAGTTTAATGACATTAAGGAGTCTATTTGATCCTTAATCAAGGCTCTTGTGTTAAACATTTTTTAGACATTACATCTGGCTTTGTTTGTAATGCCCGGTTTATATTCAATACTATAATCATACCCAGTTTGACTAAAATTTTTTTTTATTGGGGTTTGAATTGTTTGTGCATTAATTCTCTTATGCTTTGTTGATCAGTTCTAATGGTAAACTTATTTCCTAGCAAGTATTGTCTCCACTTTGCAAGCTGTTTACATTATAGCATATAATTCTCTTGCATATGTTGATGTTTTTTGTAAAGTCAGTGAAAGTTTCTTCTTGAAGTAAGGAATTGTATGTTTGTTTGTGTGAGAACCGCTCTATTCGTACGATGCATCTGTTTCAATGATAAATGGTTGAGCAAAGTTTGGATATTCTAATCGGTAATGTTGTCATTACTTGCTTTAATTTGATAAAAGCTATTGTTGATTCTTACGTCCGGCTTGCTTGGCTAACATAGATGTTAGGGGAAGCAATTCATAATTCTTGACAAATTTTACGTAATAACTTAAACCCAAAATCCTCTTAATTCTTTTTTGAATTAGGTAATTATGACCATGTTTACTGAATCTTGTTGGGATCCACTTGTATGCCTTGGGCGATAAGATGTGACCTAAGTAGTCAATTTTCTCTTGTACAAATGAACATTTTGAGGGTTTAATAAACATTGAATCTTTGTTTGAGTTGTTTTAGCACTTCTTGTAGATGATATTGATGTAGTTCTAATGTCTTCTTTGAGAATATCATCAAAAAAATACTAAAACAAACTTTCTTAGGAATGGTTTAAGGAGTATTCATTAAAGCTTGAAATGTTGAAGGTGCATTTGTGAGTCCAAAAGGCATAGCGAAACTCATAGTGTCCTTCATGAGTTCTAAAGGGCTTTATAAATGTCTTCCTTTGCCATTCTTATCCGGTGATATCGACCTTAGATCCGGTTTAGAAAATCGTGGCTCCATATAACTCATCCATGAGTTCTTGAGAGTTGTAATAGAATCTGTCGTATAGTAACTTTATTGAGGGCTCTATAATCTACAGAACCTCCGGTACCATCTTTCTTTTGATTAATAAAGGCGGGAAGAGAAATACTTTCTCCGATTATACCACTTTCCATTTCTTTAATTAATCTTTCAATTTCAGTTTTAAAATGTGGATACTGTAATTTTAACTCTCACGGGTTGAGTTCCATGTGGCGATGGATTTGATGGTCTATATTTCGCTTGGGGTAAGCCTTTTGGGTTTTGAAATAACTCGGTAAGTGTGTAATACTTGTATTCTGGCGGCAATGTATTGAATTCTACTATAGAGGATCTTCCTCTGTTATTTGACTCATTTGAAAGCATGATAATATTTCTTTCTGTTCTTTTGCTTAGTGAACGATGAAGGGAGATTCTCCTCTTCTTTGTATTTCCTTGTAATTGTACTAATCAAATGCATTGAGGTGATTTGGAATTCTTCTTGCGATTTTGTATTTCCAGCTCATTTTCTTCTTGTAAATCGGTCTTGGTCCTCATTGATTCTTGTTAGAGTAAACATTTTTGATTTGCAAATATGACCTCTGATACCTCTCATCACAATTAAAACATAATCCCTTCTTCCTTCTTTCATCCGGTTGTGTTGGGGTCAATTTACGTATGGGAATGTTTTGTTTATTGGGTATTCCATTGCTTTGATTAATTCGGCATTAGTGGGGTGTTGGCGAAAGGTGGTTGATAGTTCGGTTTTGTTTACTCTGGGCTTGGTATGTTCATATATCTTGGTATTATATCTTGACAAGCCTATCCTCCATCAATTTAGCTAATGAAAGCTTCAGTGAGCTAGGCAATGCTCTAACTTCCCTTTTATGTCTTGCCCCTTGATTCAAAGCAACTCTGTAAGAATTGTGGAATTCCGATATTTGGTTTGCTAATTCCTCAAATTCGTTATAAAATTCACTGTTGCTTTCTTTGTAATTTTCCAAGTTCACCCCTTAAATCTCTATACAATGAGGGGCCAAATCTCAATAACTTGCTCTTTAAATTGTGTCCAAGAGTGTAATTGGTGATTAAGATGCATCCATTGGTACCAACTTAATGCTGGTCCGTCCATGTAAACAGATGCTATTAAGAATTTTGGTCTTACGAGGCTATAATATTGAAATAATTGGTGCGCCTTAACACCAACCTCTAGGATTCTCTCAATTGAATCTAGGCATGTCTACTTTTACTAGCCTATTGTTGTTTTGAGTTTGATGTCTAGGAGGAAAAGAGATTTGAGTGAGGTTGGGATTGTGTTGTTGTTCTTGTTGATTGTTATTTTCCAATTTTTCTTCAATTGAGGAGAGTCTTCTGGATACTTCATTGAGTATCATAGTGATGGATTACATTTGTTCCTCAATTTTGTTTTGTCTGTTGACACATTCTTCCATAGTTTTTGCTGAATATCTTGTACCTTCTGCCATTGTTTGATATGTGGAAAGTCAACGAGAGCACCAATGATACGATGCTAAATTCTGTAATTGGTGTTGATAGAGTGATTTCTCTTCTAATTTCGGTAATTAGATTTGATCTGAGCTTGAGTGATAAATTCCTTCTTGAAGTCCGCTCTTTCTATTTCAATTGGGTTACTGTGAGTTGAGTCAAGAAAATGAGTTAAACCCTTTCCAATTGAGTTAACCCGGTAAGGGAAGGAATCGGTTCGGGAGCTTCCTGATCCGTTGGATCTAGCGCCTTTTTCTCTGCCGTTGGATGGGCTCACTTGGATTGCGTTCTTCTTAGACTCTTGGAAAACCGTTGGATCTGTGTAATTGATCTCTGCCCTTGGATCTTTGTTTTGATCACGCGGTTTCCTTTCCTTCTGAGGTGAGTGGAATACAGATGTTGGCCTCTGATCGGTTTGATCTGTCTTTCGATTAAGGATCGTCGGATGGTTTGAGTGGAAAACAGGTGTCTAAGATCTCGGCGGATTGATTCTTGGATTGAATCAGTAACCCTAATTCATTTCTTGTTTTCCTTCGCTTATCGGTTGCTCGCTAGGGTTTGAGGGAAGATCGGAGGAGGAGATCACTCGATGGTCGATCCAAGGAAGATCCACCGTAGAAAGGTCCCGAGGATGCGGAACCGGCTTGAGAGAATTTGGAGAGAGGGATGGATTTCTGCTTGGGGTTTTCTGGTTTCCATCGTGAGAATTGAGAGGGAGAGAAAGGAGAGAAAGAGGGAGAAGACTTGAGAAGTTACAGGAGTCTTGAGATAAATTCTTCAACCCTTTCTCGTGATTTCCTCTTATTTATAGTCTTTGTTGCTCTTCTAGAAGGTTTTTTTGGTTCTTTGTAACTAATTTCATTAGAGTCTTGCCTCACGTGTAGTTAGTTAGACTTCTTGATCTTCATGCTATTAATCTTGTTTAGAGTGTCGGCGTTAGATTTCTTGATCTCATGCTTATTAATCTTTTTATCTGTGGGCTAGCTTGTTTATATGTTATACTTCTTGATTCTTCTGTAATGTCAGTTATTGGGGTGTCTTAGTGATATTTTCTTTTATGTAGTGGAAATCCTCTGTAAAAGCTAATTATTTTATTTATTTACCTATTGATTTATTCTCTTTATTGGATCTTCTTCTTTAGTTGTTAATGAAGTCTTTTAGCCAATTTGGCCTTTTTCTGATTCTTTGGTCTCTGTTGATGGCTTGGGGATATGTGTTCATATCATCTATCCTGTGAAGGAGGATACTCCATTCCCTTCTACCAAGCATTACCAAGTTTCTCTACATACAATCTTCTACTTCATCAAGCTTTTGGCACATAAAGGATGGAAGGTCTCAACGACAAATTAGAAAATTGGTATGAATAATATGAAATAATTAAAGGAGAGACATTTTATTATTGATAGGGGAAAAAATATATGGGAATAGTCAGAAGTAATTTATCAGAGAGAGAACTTATCTAGCTAGCTGCAGGCTTGCAGCCAGTTCATTTATTTTTAGCTCTCATACATAATATATAAGGAATTAAATATTTAATAATACTAAGCTACTCCTAAAGCTGTTTATGGACTTAAGAGGGGGAATCCGATGAGGCTGTGGGTTGTAATAACTAAATTACATGGAGATAGTGTGGAGGGATTACGACTGTGCTGTATATGACTGTTTTAAAAGGTTTCTGATTAGAGGATAAATACAATCCCCATAAAATTAAAACTAAAAATAAAAAATTTTGGGGGCATCCGATTTTTATTGAGGATTACTATGAAATAGTTATCTAATCAATCTAGAAGGACACGCGTAGCAGGTTAGAATAACTAAGCGATTATAGATGCTTTAAGAGTAGTGCAAATGTGAAATTATTGTTAACTTATGAATAAAAAATATGCAAAAAAAATTATTAAAAAAGATGTTTGGCGGAATTTATATGCTCATGCAGCTTGCCGTATTGCTCTAAAATGCTCTTATGAATACAAATGGGTATCAAAATGTAGGATTTTCTTATTCAAAATTAAATTTTGTATAACTTAACGTTTATAAAGTTGGCATTTTTAATTCAAGTTTAATTTTAGAAGATTTATATACATAACACATAATTCTTATACAATTATATATCTCATACCTAAACTTTAATATTTATATATAAACACTTAAAGCTTCAATATCTTATGAAAAATATTGCTATAACATACTTCTAAAAAGTGAAATAGGCTTGTACATATATAAAAAAAATATTACATATGTAAAAAAATGAAATGTTAGATATAAAAAATATAAATATATAAAAATTATATGATATATATATATATATATATATATATATATATATATATATATATATATATATATATATATATATATATATATATATTTCTCTTATATTTTATACTATTTATACATGTATTAAGATAAGTGCATCTCTATGAACAGATATATGAGTTGTACCGATAATACCATCATTGTTTTTTTATTCATAATTTTTTATTTCAGGGCATTGATTAAAATATCATCAATATTATATTTAAAGATTAGATATCTGAATTAAGGTTTATTAGATTATGTCTCATGAATTTTAAATATATTTAGAATTTTACTTTTTATTGAAATTTTATAAAAATTATACAAATTGATTCATGTTCATATAAAAAAACAATATTTTTTTTTGTGCTCAATTGATATATTTAAAAATTCATGATAAGTATAAAATAACTAAATTTAATGAACAAATATGGCAAACTTATTGAATTTGTACTTAATTTCTATTTTATTGAATTCATCTAGTTTTGTAAATGATTTGATATATTATGTGATATACTTAAAGCAAAATTGATTTATCATGAATTTTTTCTTAAGTTGTGAGGTGGGGCCTTGAGGCCTATAGTTTAACAAATTATAATAAAGAAATAACAATTAGTCATTATGTCTTAAATCTAACCACTAATGATTAGTTTTATAGGAGTAATTTGGGACCACTAGTTTGCCATTGAGGGATGTTTTAAGAGTTTTTTGGGAATTATTTTGAGGCTTACACATTAAAATGCAAAAGCCTCGAAGTTTCATCAAATTTGTAATAATTTGTTCAATCTCTTAGGATTATTGTGAAAAGATTTCTTTTGTAAAATTTATAATTTGATCAAATTTATTATTGAATTGTAATCTTAGGGCATGTTAACCTCATAATTTGGAATGAGATTTTACTTGATCATGCTTTTGATTTCACTAAGTCTAGTAACTCTCCAGGGTCTTATTAGTCCTTTGCATAAGTATATTAATCTTTTTAGACCTTAAATAACTATCAACATAAGTCTAATAACACTTCTAGGCCTTTGGTACCCTCTACTTAAGTATTAATGATTTTCTTACACCATAGTTCGCTCTCTACTGAAGTCTATTGGGCCTTTTAAACCTAAAGAAGCCAAACTCTTAAGTTAGAAGATTCTTTTAGAACATCGGAAGCCCTTTAGCCTAAGTTTCCTAAAATTCACTGTACAATCCATGTTGCCAAAGAAAAATGACACCAAATTAAATAATAATAAAATAAAATTGCTACATCCAAATCCTAAGAAAATTTTATGGTTGTACTTATCAAAACACCTAATTTGTGCAATGATTAGTGTAGATATAGGGTAATCCCACAAGTGTATCATAGTGTTCCAAATGATCTAGGATCATGCCACCTTAACTCATTGGTGTTTGAAAACAATAATTTCAAAAATAAGATTTATTTAAAAAAATTCTTATGTAGTTTGGTGAAATTAGTTTAAACATTAAAGAAGTATATATAATTCTCCAAAGTAGATTTTAACTTAAAAAATGTTATTTTTGAAATATTAACACCACTTATGGTCTAATTAGATTAATTTGTAGAACAAAATATTTCATAACTTTAACGTTTTTAACCTTTGAAGTAATCATATTATATATAATCATAAAATATTAATTATCATTATACAATGAATATCATTGATTATGATTATTTGTTTGCATTAATCTTAGGTCATCTTATGTTTAAAGACATAATCCCCTGACTGATTAATGATTGACTTAGATAACTAAAAAATAAAACTCGAGTAATATAACATGAAGAGTGAATGATTAAATGTATATCATCCACTCATCAATCAAAATAGATAAGTGTTTATATAAAGTTCAAATACTTGAAGATTTAAGGGATTTTAAAAACTCAAATAATTATGATATGCTATATGTAAAAAGAATATAAATATTTTTTTCACTATAATAAGATAAGATTAGTAGTAAAATGCCTACTTAAAATACATAAAGGGCTACTTAATGGATCTCTTGGTATAAGGATACAAAATATTTAGGCAAAAATGGTACCTCTTAATATAAGGGGCATCCAAATAAATTTTATAAATCCATATACAAATGTCCCTATATATATTATTTTGGATATGAGTTACCAAAGTAAGTCAAACTTGCTTAGGTAAGGAGGAATATATACATGTCTTCATTAGATAAAATATATACATGCACAAATTAGCATGTGTAGATGTAAAATATGCCCAAGTGTTTAAACTTGGTCCAAACACCTGGGAGGGTATACATATATTGTTGCTATAATTTCATAACTAGATGGTAATATGTGTATGATCAAAATGACTAAGTGAATTAGTTTGAGAAATAGTAAACTCATATGTTAAAGCTTAAATTCTCTAAGTTACACCTAGGGGTGTAAACGAGCCGAGCTTGAGCGAATAGAACTCTGGTTCGTGTTCGGCTCGTTTGAAATTTGTTTTGTTCACGAACACGAGCTTTTTTTGACAGCCCTATATGAGGGAGGATTCGAACATGGGCCAATCTTTTGCATAACAAAAGTTTTAACCACTAAGTCATGCTTGCATTTGTGATATGTAAATGTGTTCGTATGTATATATAATAATAATAATAATAATAATAATAATAATAATAATAATAATAATAATAATAATAATAGTAATAAATAAAAATAATAGTAATAATAATAATAATAATAAAACATAATATAATTTTTTTTATTTGAAAGATCGAGAACCAATTGAACAAATGATTGTTCATGTTGACGCGTTTATATATCGAGCTTGAAATGTATGTTAGGTGTTCTTATTTAGTTAACGAAACATACAAGCATGTGGCGACACATGCACAACGAGCTTTTGGCGACTAGTTACACCCAAAATTGATGTATTTGGTCTATTATATGGGGATTAGTTGGAGAGTTAATCCATATAGTATGGGTTTGACCTAAGCTATGTGATCAAATTATTATTATTATTATTATTATTATTATTATTATTATTATTATTATTATATTATTATTATTATTATTATTATTATTATTTATACTCATTTATTGAGTCATATGATTAATGAGTTTTCAAATATAAAAATGATTATGCTAAATAATTTAGAATTTAGCTAAGTGTTGGTACCTTAGGTTATATAAGTTAGGTATATATGATGTCTAAATACGATGAGTATTGGTTAGACTATGAATGGTAACATGATCTTATTAACATCAACACTTAAATGCATTGTGTGACTTATCAATTTAATAAGTAAATAAAATTTTGATCAAAATAAGGTAGTATTATATGATAAACCCAACCCTAGTCTATGTTGACTAATGAATAGTCTAAGTACTTTTTTCAAATGTATGATCTAGACTCAATGTAAAATACTCAAGGTATCAATACTCAAGGTAATATAATATCTTTCCACTCAATGTAAAATACTCAAGGTATCAATACAAAATTTAATTCATATTAGTAAAAATTAATTTAATTATATATTTGATTCTATTAAACCAATATTAAGATAAACTAATTTTAAATAGTTGACTAGGAATCCTACATAGAGGGTGGAGGTTAAAACACATTTTAGTTCAATCATAAAAAATTCATGCATGGGATTTCTTAAATTTGATGGCTCTAAATAATCATCCTTACTATTTTGGGTTCTATACATATAACTTTAATAAGCATGAATCGTCCATATGCCTTAGTGGATTTTGAAATGTAGATTGTTAAAATCCATCAACAACATAAGGGCTATATTATGGTCTAGGTAAAAGCAAGGTCATGTAGTGCTTCCAATTAGGTTTCAGGTTTTTTGTATATACCATAATAGTTTTCCATTATAGTTGATTAAGCACATCCCTCAAAGTTTCATCAAACTAGTAAAAATGCAAGCATCATTGATGCGATTCTAGGTGGTTGCTATTTATAAGTTATGTAAAGGCAACATGAGTAATGGAGATCTCTTATAGAGCCTTTAAAAAGTAAAATTTTAACTATACTAGTTTATGAGCCTCATTTTTACAATCAAATCCAAGGACTCCACTTGAAATTAGTTCAATTTATTGTTATTGTTTAACAATAGCTCTTTGAAGATTTTAGTTATCTATTTCATCCCAATTCTCAACATTCAAGAGGATTTTTAACACCTCTTTATCTTAATTTTGTATTAAGCATGATGACGAAGAAAGCTTATTAGTTGTAAAGTGATAATTTACAAGTTATGAGACGACATTTTGATTTTGATAGCTAGGAAGATTTGTGAAAAATATATTGTATTTAAAATTGTTATTTTGTATTTTTTGTGCTTTACAAATTTTTATTGGGCATGTACTCGTCCCTTTGTAAGAGAGTACATGTTATTGCAGGAGTTATACTTATCACATTATAGGAGAGTATGATTTGTAAGCTATTTTATATTTAATGGATTCCTAGCCAGGACAGCTAGGCATGGACGTAGGCCATTTTTGGAGGGTGTTTAGCCAAACCATATACAAATTATATGCCTATTGTCTCTCTTTACTTTGCTATACTTTACTTTTCTTTCATTGTGAATTATAACTTATCATTATTAAATCAAATATTAAATTTCTACTAAAAGTCAAAATTTAAAGTTTTCCTTATAAATTGTTAAAAAAACATCAAATTCATCACCCTCTTGAGTTCTATAGTGACTCACATTCTCCTCTTCCTTTTTATCCATCATTATTTCCCCCTTTCCTTTGTTATGCTATCTGTGCAAGTGCATTATCTATTTTAACATCTGCACTTGCATCTCTATCATCTATGTTGTCATTTCATCAAAAATTGCAGCCACTTGTCTTCTGACCATGTCCTCAATTATATCCCCTTCTATAACTCCTTTTAGACAGCATGCACAACACTCCAAGCTTGCTCTTATCCCTTGCACAACTGAGGATTACACCCCACGTAGCTCCTTTTCCTCTCCTATCTTCCTCTCTCTTCTTCACAAAATCGCACATCATAGCCCATCATTAGCTTATTCATGCAAGAATGACTGCCACTTTTCCTCACATGCAATGCCTGATTAACTTGAATTTCTCATTAACCACGATATTGAACGGGACCACTTACTCTTGCCTCATATAACATATGCACAAGTCATGAAATTATTGGAGCAAAGAATAAATAAATGATTTTACTCATTTTAACTATTCTTGCATTTTAGTATATCTCATCTCCAAAGTGGAAGGGCTTAGGTGCATTTATGTCATTTCAAATCATTGTATAATTGTTTACGATCTTCGTATAACAATATCTAATTGTGTATAATATTTAATATTTTTATTGACTCTTTTCATATATCCACACTTTATATATATATATATATATATATATATATATATATATATATATATATATATATATTTCAAATATTGAATGAAGGATCATATGATTGATTCATTTATTTTAAATAACAATAACATTTATGCATGGCATGCTTCATTATCTTTCATGCACATTAATTTTAAAATTTGAAGATTATTCTCTTTTAAAATTAGTCTGAATTCATCAATCATATTGAATTTAATGAATTATATTTTACACATTTCATAATGATTTTAAAAAGCCAAAGAATTACCAAATTATGTTTAGTAATAAAATGCTCTTCTTACCTACAATAGATTATTTTTATAAAGAACATGAAATTCAAAAAAATGGTTTGATTATACCATGCATAAATATATAGGCTCGTTGGTTTAAAAATTGAAATGGGTGTTAAGTTTACAAATACATAAGTTTTGAGTGCTATGTATGTAATTATCCCTAATAAAAAAAAAATGTAACATTGGTATAATCTCATCCTCAAACTTTATGGACCATCTTAGATGAGTGAGCTCATGACTCTTCAAAGATAGACATTGATTATAAGTAAGCATGCCAACGCAAGCCAAAAGACGTAATAATACATTGCCCTAGTGCAAATGACTATATATAACTTAACTCTCTATTCTAATAAATATTGTTAAAAACAACCAATTTTATTGACAAATAAGTTGTCAAAATTAAGATGTTTTTACCCTAAACCCTAGACCAAACTCTAGAAGATGAAATAAAAAATATTAGGTAAATAGCCAAAAAAAACTATGTAGAAATATGTGGAAGAGAGTATATCTTAAAAAACACAAAAATGCAATTAAAAAAAATCTTAAATTTATTGAAATAGACTGGTTGCAAGGAGCGGTGACCCTATATAAAAACTATAGATTTATGGTGGAAACTTCCATGGCATATAAGGATTAATTTTTAAATTAGCCCTAATTAATAACTTAATTAGATAATTAACCCGCTTAAAAAAAATTAAAAATAGCCTAATTGCCCATTAGCGGGTGGCGGTGCTGATAACCGATCGCCGGTCATACTTAACTGATCATAAATGATTTTTTTTTTTAAAAATTAAGTTAACAGCTCCCATTTTTTGGCAATATCAGGCTTATTAGGTGTCAAATTTTGGCGTGCTTGGTATCATTAGAAAGGTAATAAAAAATTCTACAACTTTTATGTTGATAGCTTTCAATGAATCTAGCCCGGGTAGCCGTAATTTTTGTGAACGTATAAATTTTGAATTTGCGAAAGTGAAAGTTATTATGCATTTTTTGTCATAATACAAGGATTGTTGAATACATATAATTCCTTGGTAATATCAAACACTCTCAATATATTCTATATATAAATTGAGCTTTAATGGATTTACTCATTCTTAAAAAATAATCAGCTCTTTTTTTATATTTGAAAATGTTATTTTAAACTTGCTAACATTTACTTTTCCAAAACACATTAAAACTAGTAATGTGAATTTTGACTCTAGATGTATTTTTATTTGACTCTTTACCATAATAAATATATATATGACAAATTGTTTTTAAATTAGATTTGAACTATATGTAATTCCATATTAAATCTTCCCTCCTTGCACATGAATTAAACAAAATAAATAAATAATAAACATCACTGGGATTACATAATGAGAAGTAGCTGAATGAGTAAACATAAAAAATATATAAACAGTCACAAATACATGCCATCAAACGTACAAAAAAAATATAATACATCTATCATCATCGATGCCTGCGTGGTGGAATCGCATCACTACCAGGAGTGTACTGGGATGGTGGTCGCTGCGGCCGATCACGTAGATGATGCAATCGATGGTCCTCCTCCTCTTCCATCTGCTCCATGGGGTGTTGTGAACATCCTAACTCTGTAACATGAGTTATATCAACCGAAGCTTGAGTAGGCAACGAATACCCATGATAAACTCCATATGGCGGTATCATATGAAATGACGGTGGACCATATGCCGGCGGGACAGCTGCGTGCCATGGGTGCATTTGAGACCACATTGCTTCCTAATATGAATAATGGGGTGGATGTGTAAATGTACAGGTAGACTGTCCCACCACTGGGATTGAGGATGACCCCACATCCATCGATGGAACATCTACATGTGTTGATGCAGAAGTGCCTCGAATGTCAGTATCCCTGTATCGACTATCTGAGATATGCATATCTCGCCTCAGTGCCACCAATAATTCCTCATATTCATCGAAAGATGTTTGACATTCTGTATCGTCACCTCTGCCGTAATAACACCAGAATATGTCCTCAGTATTCAAGATGTGGTCACACTGCAAATACATAAATTTATATCAATGTATCGTTGTTACAAAGAAAAACAAATTGTAATACTATGCATTTAGACTAACCATCAAGCATTCCATAGGCGCTCGGGGGTAGTATGTGTCAGAAGGAAGTGTCGGTGCCTTCAACATGTATAGTGAAGCCCATGTATGCTCTGACATGCATAGTGAACTGTAGCTCTGGTAGATCTAAATATGAATCACGGTAGTATGTCCATCGCAGCCATCATAAGGGTAAGCAAGTACGTGCATGAGCCTGTCCCATTCGGAACTCTGATGTGATATGTGGATGGACCGGATCATGGTATATAATGTTTGGGTCTAGATGCGCTCCAAGCAACTCATCGCAATAATCTGGCCACGTAGCCCACTGTTTCCCGCCACCGATAATAACATTGCCAATCATAGGTGGGCCATTTATCCGAATACCAAGAATCATCGCAACATCCTGTAATGTAATTGTCATCTCTCCGGTAGCTAGGTGGAAATTATTCGTCTACAAACACTACCGCTCCACGAACGCTGTCAGTAAGTGGTGATCCAGCTTAATATATTGCATCTGGGAGACACTATCTAGCCCGATAGCTCGCAAAACATCCATAAATCTGGGATAGTTAACAGGTCATTCCCTAAACATCAGTAGGTGCGCGGCGACCTCAATCACACACCGCAACCAATCATTCATATGTGGTTGCGTGTAACAAATTTATATGTACAGAGACATTAAAAAATACTTTTAAAGAAACTTTACCGAATCAGGATGCACTGCTCTGTGCCTATCACGTAGCGCGGCTATGCTTGGGTGCACTTCAGCCGGTGGTGGGCCGTAGTCAACAAATGTCTCATCTGCTTATTGCCTCCTCCTACGTGGGTGACGCGGAGCATCATCACTGGACATCTTTTCTGTTATAATTGAGGCAAACAACAATGTGCAATCAGTTAAACATTAATAAGATAAGCAATAAAGAAGCGTAACATTAAACAAGTGTAACAAGCGCACCAAGTGTAATAACTATAACAAGTGTAACAAACGTACCAAGTGTAACAACTATAACAAGTGTAACAAGCGTAACAACTATAACAAATGTAACAAGGGTAACAAGGGTAACAAGTGTAACAAGCAACACTGAACACAATAATTCAATTGCACCAAACACAACACTGAACACAATAATCAATTACACTAAACAGAGCAAGTGTAACAAACAACACTGAACATAACACTAACCAAAAGAGTTGAAGACACACATAGACAATAGGCTACTACATGAGTACTAATCCAAATAGAACAACAACAATCACAGTATGACATATCTAAATAAAATTACATTACAACCAACAACCAATGATGTATCATAATCTGCATGATCGTATTTGAGGACACGTCAACCTGTTGTGTCCAACGGTCTTACACACACTACAATTCCTAAAACTTCTTGTAGTATTCTAGTCCATAATATTTTTAAATTTGTTTGTCCTTGGCCGACCTTTCTTTCTTTTGACATTTGGTGGATTATAATCTGGGCATGTGCCACCAATGATGTGTTCACCCCACTTTTCCAGATTAAGCATTACACAAAATTCGCCCTGGTAGGTGTTGATATAGTTTTGCAAACTATAGTATGTTGAAACATAATGGACGTGATTTATGTGTCGTTGACTTGAAATAGCAATCACATGCGCACATGGTAGATGGTAAGATTATAGTTGTCTACATGTACGCATACACTCATTATTTTCACCTAATTCAACCTTGAAGGTCCTGCTGGTGACATCAAACACACAATGCTTATGCTTAGCTAGTTGAAATCTCCTTGCCTCTCATTCATCAGCTTGCAACGTTACCTTAATGCATGGAGAGAACAAGATTTCCTGTTGTCTTTCGAGAGTTGTAGCTGATTCAAGATGTTTCATGAAAAGGGATACTATGTTGTAGTATACTGCTATAATCAAGGCTGGAATCGATAAATCACATGCTCTTTTAAGCATGCCGTTAAAGCATTCAATTGCATTTATAGTCATTGTACCGTACCTGTACCCATCATCATGAGTAAGAGACCATTGTTTAACATCCCTGGAAACAAGCCAGTCATATGCCTCCTGCTTGATATTCTTGATGTCTGCCATATATCGCTTAAAAATTTGAATGTCATCCATGTTTCCTACAACGTACATCTTCTGACATATGAAGTCAACATCACCTATGCCGAATTGTCTAATGGCCCATTTGAATTTCTCCCTTAAATGGCGCAAACAGAAGCGATGTGCTGCCCAAGGAAAGATCTCTCTGCAACCATGAACTAGACCTGCATGTCTATTTGAGATGAGGCAGAGATCACCCCTTGTAGAAATTGATGGGATCAAGTCTTATAATATGTGCAAAAACCAAACCCATGACTTGATGCACTCTGATTCCACAACTGCGAAGGCTAGTGGGAACAAGTCATTGTTCGCATCGATCCCAACTGCAGTAAGCAGGGTTCCTCTATACTTACCCAGGAGAAAAGTCCCATCAAGGCATAGAACTGGGCGACAATACTGCCAACCTCTTATTGAAGGCTCAAATGACCAAAATATCAATTGGAATCTATTCGATTTTATTGAGTGTATCCGATATACTAACCCTGGCATAGATGCGCAAATGATAGATATGAATTTTCCCAATGTTCTATAAGATTCCTCCCAACTGCCAAAAATAACCTTAACAGCCTTTCGACATGCATCCCAAGCCTTCATAGGAAACTCTTATATTGAACTTGGACTCAATACAACCTACAATTTCCCTGGGCTTCAAATCTAGTTGACGTCTGATTGCGGATTGGATGAAATAACTGATGAACTGTGACATGAATTACCTGTGTCCAGCATTAATCACTGAATAACTACAGCTATGAGGTGAGCCTAATGAACTAATATGCCAAGCACCACCCAACCTCTTAATTGATCTTGCATGTAAGCTCCACAAACATGGTCTACCTAGGTCAGAATGATGGGTGCACCGTGCTGTGAATTTTAATTGATTTGAAGCATAAATGACATACTCAACATTGTTCACGTAGACCAACCATGAATAGCAAATTGCAACTGCTTCTTGATTTGAAAACACATATCTTCAATTAATTCATTTGGAATGCAGTTATCCTCCTCAAAGACCGAATGATCTGATGGGCCATCGTATGTAAGGTCCGCATCCCATTCTCTAGCTATTTCAGCGCTAAGCAAATAATTGTTATTCTGTATCAGGTGCTCTTCCGTATGACTTGTTCTAATTGAGTAATCAACAATCAAGTCCCTAACACAAAGGGATGATTCTATGGCCAGTAAGTTAGCCCATTCTGCGTAGTTATCATCCTCCTCATCATCATCATCACTACTAGCTCCACTAGGCATAGTTTCATATCCAACATCTTTGGTGGGTAGTACATTCATGTCATTATCTTCTAAGTCACCCATAATAGCAGAACTTATCCTAGCAAAGAAATCATGTTCTCTTGCTTCAGACCCATAGCATTCCTTCGGGTACTTAGCGGCGGTGCGATGTACTTTCGCTTGTTCGAGCTCTCTCACATTCCTCTATATTGTTAACCTCCCTATCTGTACACGACAGTTTCATAACTTCGACATAAACCACAATAGGTTGCGCACATGCTGTAGTAAGTATAGCTTCACTGACTTCATCATCATCAATGGGACTTGCAATAAATCCAACACCAATAGGAAAACAACCCACTAGATTCACAAAGAACTTTGTTAGATCTATCTTCAATGACCTCATTATTCATTTCTGTAATTCCTCAAATCTAATCTGACGTGGGATTTGGACTGGACGATTTTTTCCACCAATATATGTTGGAATGAAATCATCGCTTACTCTTAGTTCACCTCCATAATAAAGAACTATAAAGACAGTAGCTGAACTCATCACTAACTACTAATAATAGAACAACAATAATCTTTCATCGCACCTGATAAATGCAAATAATTTAATTAAGGAGAAATACAATGAGGGGATGAAATGAAATGCTACCTATTACACACAAAAATGATTGGATTCATATATGATATAGAAGACTACAAAAATATATTGACATTTTATATCCTAAATGTTATACTCTCATTTATCCTATATCCATATACTAAGTGCTAAATCGCATAGCTCATTCATCGATACATCAAGTATCCCCTACGTAACAACTTCCAGAAATCATTTTAAACCATAAAGATTGAATGTAAAAAACTAACAAATCAGAACAAGCAAGTCATAAACAGCTCACAACCACAACCTCATTTCAGAACCTAACAAGTCACAACTTAGAATAACAAACAGTAACAATTACCACAATAAACACCACATACAACCTCATTTATAATTGATTTAGCAAATAAAGTGTTACAATAAACAACATAATTGGATGTCAATACCCTAAACATATGTAACAAATATGCGCACAAATTAACTTTCTCTACAAAAATATAAAAACTGCATAGAAAATGAGATTTACCACAAATTTTTCATGAAAATCAAACTAAATAGCTTAAACATACCTACTATATGCATAAAAATAAAAATCTAACAAGTTTTTTTTCATTTAGGGTGAAAAATACCTAAATCTGTGAAAGAAACCAAAGAAAACACATTCGATCTTCTCCTTCATCGGTGGCAAGCTTCCTTAGCTGACGGCAAACCTCCTTGGCCGGCGACGAGCTAAGTCCTGGCCGGCGATGGGGACAATCTCCAGATCTGGAATGGGGATAGGAAAAATGAAAGCAAAACCTGAGAGCTAAGCTCTCGGGTTCATTTCTGGCCTTAAATTTAGGGATCGTCGGCCATTAGTGCTGACGTATCGCCCATGGCCCATGCTATTTTAAATTTTTTAACGGTTTAATTATCTAAATAAGTTATTAATTAAGGCTAATCTAAAAATTAAACCGACATATAACTGTATGAATTACCGATGGATTTTCAATCAAAATATTTTTCAACGGAAGTCTTGACTAGAGAGAATGTTGTGGCCGAAGCCACTTAAACAGAATAGAATTTCCAGTAAAAAAACCATCAAAAAACTTTTTGTCTGCCAAAAACTACAACAAACCTGTCCTCCTACCCCAAAACCTCAACGCCATTATCCTCTCCAGCTCCTCTGTCCTTGCTGGCGATGCCCTACGGCATGCCAAATCTATCCCAAAATGCATATTTTTTGTTTGGTTTCTCAGAATAGAAGGTCAACCTCAGTCTATTGCTTATATAATTTTTTACTTGGAATTTCATCCATTCATTCTTGAGAGATTTGAAGTTTGAAATTTTTTTTGTGATTTTTAGGTTAGATCTTGTTTAAATTTGTTTAAAACTCATTAATTTTAAACTAAGATATTTATGTGGAGTTAGATCTATGATTTTATATGCTAGTGTTTCCATTTTTTAAATTTTAACTTAAATTTTTTGAGTTATGCATTCTACAATTAATTTAAGTTTCCAAATTGCTAATTATGTGATTCACAATTTCATGGTGAATATACATATTCAATATTATTTTAGAAAAAAAAATTAATTTGGTGATTATAGGCAAATACAGTGAATTTCTTAGAAGACGTGAAAATATTAATATTAAAATTTACAAAATTAAGGCTATACTGATCATCGCAATATTCTGACATTACATCAATTGCTAGTGTTTAGGGTCAGGGAAATTTTACTAGACTTTCAATGCAATTCCAATTTAGTAGCTAAATTAATCATGATGACGTGCTATCTTCTTCTTATGGTTCACACCATTCGATCACTCCCCTTGCTCGAGCTCTCTCCTCCTTGCCTCTCGATCTGGTCAATTAGATTTACATTGGTGATTGAGCTAAAACAATATACGGTTGTGCACGTGTTGGATCAACTGATATAATAATGAATAGAGTATGGTTTCCACGATGATTGAGCAAGTTAATTACTAGTTTGTACAAAGTTCACTTTTATCTAGCTAAGTAAAAAAAATAAAATATGTTTAAAATTTTTTTAAAATAGATTTTTATAATTTTTATATAAAATAAAGGTATTGTTCTTATGATTAAAACTAGTACTTTGAATTTATATAGTTTTGACATTTTTTAAACTAAACCATATTTGATCAGACTCAGCGTAATGGTGCTGTAGGTTTAGCACCTAAGTGCTAACCCTATTTTCTGCTTCGAAATGACATTTCAACTTATAGTGTCAGCTAGGAACGTATATGTTATATTATCTATACCAAGATCAATATAACTTAACCATTCCCTTTAACTAGTTTTTTGCCTAGTCATGATTAAATTTTGAAAGGTTGCATTTTTTTTATATTTCCATTGACTACATATCCTAAAAAATAAATGTATCTCAAACACTTATTTAGTACATCTATTTATTTCTCCCTACTGTCCCTCTAGTACTCTTTCGATGTCCCTAGATCATAACTAGTTTTAACATTATAATTATCCATATTGTAGATAAATTACACTCAAGAAAAATCAAAACATAGTTTATAATGAAAACACAATTAGTTTTCTTATATGATTCAATAAACATAGTTTAATACAAGATAATGTTTAATACTTATACAAATTCAAAGCACAATTATTTTATCTACTTATAGTACAAGTGAGAAAACCTATAGATCAAACTAGGGATAATCAAAGAAAAAGGGATTAAGAGAATCGAGTAATTTCTTCAAGATCTGCACTTTAATTCCTTCTTCCTACTTCACGGTGGAGAACCACAAGACTTTTGTCTGCAAACTCCATCTTGGATCATCTTCACCATATCTTATATAAGAACTCACACTTAACATTGAGTAAAACACACTATAAAGTCACATAACACTCACACAATACATAACACTTGGAGTGTCATTCTTTAGGTGTAGTCCCTCACTCACTCACACTTGGAAATCACACACAACCAAAATATCTTTTTGTATAGAATTTACCCCTATTTATAGTTGTTGACCTCACTTTTGGAGTGAGAATTCAATCTCCTCCTCTTAGATTTAGAAGTCTTCTAGATACTAAGACTTCCTTAGTCATAAGACACTTCTAATAATTAGGTGAACACTTAACCAAAGCCTAGAGACTTAGAAGGTTTAATCATATGATTAGGCTATGTCTTAGGACTTAGGGAGACAAACTGACCCTATAGCCTAAACCCAATATATGCATACCTCTTTGGCCTAAACCAAACCTCAAATTCAATTCATCCAAATTCAAATCAAATGATTGAAACCTATAACCAATTCCAAACCATAATCAAACCAAACCAAACCTATCTTAAGAAATATGATTTTATTCTATGGACTTAGCCTTAATCAAATCCAAACTCATCCAAATTCAATTGATTTTCTCAAAGTCAATTCAACTCTCCAATCAACCCATACCAAATATACAATCAAATTTTAATCAACCAAAATCTAAAGCAAGTTTAAATCCAAACCTAAGCTCTTTAATTCAATCCTATGGACTTAGCAAAAATCCCCTTCAATTCAAATCAAATCTAATTGATTTTCTCATGAATAAATTATTTCTTCAATCATCATGCCAAATATAAATCAAACTCAACTTCATATGTCCTATATCAAAAGCCAAAACAACTCAAACCCATCCTAAGCCATATAATTCAATCCCATAGACTTACAAAAATTGATTCAATTCAAACCAAAATTAATTGATTTTCTCATGAATCAATTATTCCTTCAATCATCATCCCAAATATAAATGAAACATACAATCATCAAGCCAAATAAATCCAATCCAAATCAAACCCAACTTAACTAATTTGACCTGAAATATCCAAATGAACCAAAACTTATTTGAGTTCAAATCAATTGCAATCAAAGCTATATACCAAACCTAAATCCTTATATAAAGTCAATTAAATCCAAATCAGCTCAAAATTGACACAATTAAACCCAATAGGCTCACTTGACCCAAGGTGACCTAAAGGACTTATTTGAGAAAAATTCCAATCCAACCCAAATTGGATTGAACCAAGCCCACCAAACCCTCTCATGATGATTATTGATCACCCTAGGTTGATCAATTAGGTCAAACCAAGCCAACTTGATTTAACTCAAACCAAGCCAACTTGATCATTTAACTGAGTCAACACTCTTAACCCACATGAACCAAACTAACCAAATCTCAATCCTAGCCAAATTAATTGAAACCATTGATTCACACTAACCTATGATCAATAATTGAACATGACTTGATAATCAATTGAGCCAAACCTAACCCAATTGGCCCTTTGACCCAAGTTGACCCAATTTGAACTAAGAGACTAAATTGGGTCAAATTATGATCTAACCCAAATTGATTATAACCAATGGCTCAAGTTCATTCCAAATTAATTATTGAACTTGACCAAAGCCATAATTGAACCAAATTTAGCTTATTGAACCCAATTGACCAATTTAGCCCAAATTAACCTAAAGGGTTAAATTGGCCTAAATCCAAATTAATTCAAACCAAAGCCTAAAATCATATTCAATTAACCAATTAAACATGAATCAACCCACCACCCAAGCCAATTTAGCCAATTTGGTCAAATTATCCAACTTGACCCATTTGACCTACATGAATCCAAATGAGCCAAAATCAAACCTAAGCTAAATTGACTCAAATTAATTGAACCAAAATACTTTAAATTATTATTTGAACTTGACCCAAGCCTTGGTTTAACCCAAACTTACCAATTGATCAACCTAACCCAACCTAGATCAATTTAACCTATAAGGGTCAAATTGAGCCAAACCCGCTTGAACCTAGCCCAAACCCAATGGGACCTGATCTAACCCATCCAAAACTCACCTAGGGTCAGCCAAAAATTAACCTAAGCTAAATTAGGTCCAATCCAAGGAATTACCCATTGGATTTACCTCCCCACATGAGATTTTTCCCAAATGGGAAGGTCAACTCCTCTTCCTTTCCACTTGGCAATCTCCTCACACCCAATTTGGCACCTGACCTACCCATCTAGCCCGACCCAAGTGAGCTAGGTCAGCCATGGACCAAGGGGAGGTGAGTTAACTCATCTCCCCTTACTTGCCAAACCCAATGGATCCAAGGAAATGGCTGCCACCTTGAGCCACCAACCAAGTATCCCACCAACCAAATTGAGCCACATGGAGTTGACACCGACCACTCTGGTGCTTGTATAGCAGCTGATTGGCTGAAATTCTAGCTCCAATCCTGTTCGTTTGATCCAAGGGATTGGGGGTGGATATTCCCCCCTCATTTTGAGCCAAAATGGTCACATTCACACTTAGAAAGCTTCCACAGACCTTTTCAAAAACTCTAGAGCTCTCCCTAAAGCTTCTTGAGCCTCCCCATTGTCGGATTTCCTCCAACCCAAATAGGGCATCCTTCCACTCAACCCAACTCTCCTAATACTTATCCAAACTCAAATTAACTTCACCCACACCTTCCCCACACTCCCTCGAGCAAGAATGAATCGACTCCCGAGTCCTCTGACCACTGGAAGTTCGAGTTCAATCAACGTCGGCCTCTAAATCGTCAGTTTGTGGGCCTCCGAGAAAACGGTAAGGAATTCTTGTGTGTGCTGACCAGCAGGGCTTCATCTCTACTAGATGAAGCTTCCTCAATCAGTTTTGCCATCGGTCTTGAGCTTTGGTGAGGTAATTCCATTAAAGCGAGATTTTGTAAAATTTCATTTGGCCTTTTCAAATGAAATTTAAATGTCATACATTTTCTACCATTGGACCCCCTCGGATTATCATCATGAAGGTGTGGGATTAATTTTGAGTTGATCTGAGCTCGGGTGAGCTTGGATCGAGCGACAGAATGTAGACGGTGTCCATATCTCGAGAGACAATAAATCATACACCATTTGTTCCACATGATCAGAATGGACGACCTTGATTAATCCATTTTTATCCCTTAAGGAATTGCAGGTTTGATCCTGGTCATCCGATCTTACATCGGATGACGGATGATAAAGCTCGTCTGCCACTAGCCACATCGTCGAGGGTTTAAAGTAATCGCCACGCGTGGAAAGCGTTAGCCAACGATCCACATTGCACCGTGCTTTCCACGTGGGGCCGATAAGATTAGGCTTAATTAAGCTTAATTAATTAATTTTAATGGCTGAAACTTTAAAAATTCATAACAAATTATCGAAATATCCAAAAATTACAAATAAAAACTTATTTTGAAGGTATTTCAAAGGAGAATTATTTAAAATTAATTCCAATTAATTTTGACTAATAACTAAGGATTAATTAAAGTTTAATTATAAATTTAATTATCTTAATTACTCTTTAATTACTTGAGTAATTAATCCCAAACTTTGTGTGCTAGTTTAATGGGATGACTTTTGCCTCCCATAATTTTCTTGAGATTTATTGCTTAGAAAATTAAGGTAATTGACTATTTAAGCCTTAATCACTCACTTAATTAGTTTAATTAATTAATTAACCTCCTAAATAGTGAAGATTAATTAATTAAGCAAACTAATCACTGTTGCACAGTGAATGGGCAAGGGGAATGGGGTTAGGACCTCCCTCTTAACCTCTTTTCCTAAGTCCATTTCTCTTTAAAGGAAAACTAATTAAAATGACATTAATTAAGAATTAATTAGTCAATTAAAGTGGCTTAATTAATCAAATTAAACTCATAATCACATATGATAATTAACAATGGGATTAAGGGTTTCTCTTTATGTGTCTAACAACATAAAGACCCATAAGAAAATTAAGATTAGCCCATAAGTGTGGGAAAATCATAAAAGTACTTAATTAGGTTCTTTAATTTAATTAACTTTTAAATATAAGCCATTTGCTTTAGGTCCTTGTAGGAGCATTGCAATTTTATTTTTTCCACGTGCTCATGTCATTCGTGTCTCATAATTAAGTGGCTAATCAAATTAAAAAAAGCATAGGCAAGGGTAATTAATTGATTTAATTAAAGATCTAACTTAATTAACTCATAAAATCCATTTAATTACATTCTCTTAAACCAAATCAAATTACTAATGTGGGAATGGGATTAAAATAGCAAGTAAGTCTTCTCTTATTAAGCTTGATCAAAATCTTAAATCGTAAATCAATAATGAACTTTGGTTTTCCTTAAATGACTTAATTTAATATGATTGTCCTTAAGGTTTAATGTAATTGAATGAAATCATGTGGTTATGTTTAGTCATTTCTTTCCAAACACATTAGATGTTGTATGCCATTGATTTCATGCATTCATATTTATAAATGTAAATGAATCAAATGAATTTTTTTTATTTAACCTTGCATGTGTTGGATTAACTTAAATATTTGTGTGGTTATTATCACTAATAAATTCAAAAATATTTTCCAAAGCTTATGAATCAATTATAATACTTAGAGTGTTGATAGTTATGAATGTAAATAGGATTTTCATGTGTTTATAGCTTAAGCATATGAAATAAAGCTCTCTTTCATATATTTTATATATAGATTTACATGAGTTTGAATAACAATGGGTATATAGTATGGACATCCCGGGAATACGAGGCTTTAGTTAGCCCTAAGGAGGTCATTTGACTATCTCACTTTCCCAGTTTAACAATGAGATGTACTCATTTGGTTTCATTCTTATGTATTTTGATATTAGAATTTAGATAGTGCTTTAATACATATGCTTAAATGATTTGATTAAAGAAAATATAATCTTTGCATGCTTTTTCATCTTTATAGTCCTGTATACATTCATATGTATTTAAGATAACAAGTGTTTAGTCTGGACATCTCGGGAATATGAGGCTTTATAGCCCCAAGGAAGTCATTTGATTATCTCACTTCTTTGGTTAACAATGGCATGTACTTGCTCACATCTTTTATACATGTGTATGTATGCTTAATTAAAAGATGAAGATCCCTTTTTTTATTAAAAATGCATGCATTCATATTCACCTAAGTCATTAGCATATGTTATATATTGGAATGTTAATAAGTATATAGTTTGGACATCCATGGAATACGAGGCTTTAGCTAGCCCCAAGGAGGTCATTTGATTACCTCACTTCCCTAGTTAACAATGACACGTACTTATGTAATTCCATCCTTCTGTGTTTTGGTATTAGAATTTGGATAGAACCTTAATTTATTTGTTCATATAATCTAATCAAAATGAAAATATAAACTTCAAACCTATACGTACACTCATCATTCAAGTGTGCTAAAACATGTTGTATGTATATATACACTTAGGATTAAATTATATGCATCGTACATGTGATGGAAAGGAATGACATAGTAAACTTCATATGGTAGTAATTAGATTAATCTTAAAAAGCCTTCCATATTCGATAAGGTCATTTAAAGTCAACCTAAACTTAGGATTAATTAAAATTTATTTAATAAGCCATTCATTAAAGGGAACTAAATCAAATCAATGTGCTTTAGAAATGACTTAAGGTAGGGATGGAAGAGGGTAATCCTCTTCCTTCTCTCTATAACACTTAGTTGTTAAGTATAAATCATATGATACAAAAAAAAATATAAATTAGAGTTCACAAATCAATTAAACAACTTCAAATGAAACCCACCATCATCTTAACTTGAATAATTTCCAAATTTTAAAAAATATACCTCTGATGCTTAGTGAAGACATACCACACAAAATCTTAACACACACATTAGAATTAAGTCACCATTTTAAATCTATGTTAGGACGGTGTATGATGTGATGCATGTTTTATTTTATGATGTGTTATTTTAGACTGGTTGTTAGGGTGTATGCTTCTTAGACTGGATGTTAGGTCGCTCTTAGCCTAATCATATCTTCTACAGGAGATTGTGCTTAAGGGGAAGCTTAAAAATAAATATAAATATTCTTTTTGCAGGTTGCTTAAACCCCTAAGCATAATCTAAGTTAGGACAAGTGGGCTTGGTTACCCATGTGCAGTGCTCTAAGTCCAAAATATACATATAATTTCTTAAGATTGTATGTATGTTTAGCTAACCTCTATTTTGCAGGTGTAGCTAGATTTACTTTTCATATACAAATGTAATTTTTGCAATATGAATTAGGATTAGTGCTATGGGGGATTAAGATGAGTAGTGGCCAGAAGGCTTTGTCCTAGGGTGCCCTATGATGCTTTTGAAGTAAGCACATCCAAATCAAAGAAGGAGTGAACTAAATCAAAAGAAAGAATGAGGAGGATGGATGAGTGAAGAATGAAGACCCCCATAGCATTTAATATAATTGTAATTGTAATTGTAATTATTCTTTCATATTCCAAGTTATATAAGGGTAGAGCTTGACTACTCATCTTTTCTTTTTAGGTTGTACGACGGTACCCGACCGCACCAACCTCTTATTATTTTGTGGTAGTTATAAAATTGATTGATGAGTTATTTAGATTGTGCATTAGAAATGGTATGATTTTTCATAGTTTCTTATGATTGATGCTTTAATGTGTGGCCTGAATGTGGTAGGCTCTGAAGATAAAAATAATTTTTTCACCAAACTAATCACTCATAAATAAAATTTAAATAACTCATAACTTCATCATAAAGCTTAAGACATAAATAAGAAAATTAAAAGATTTAACAACCCCTTAGTTGCATGATTGTATGTCTCACATCATGCATACCATCTTAAGTCACTCATGCAAAATGAGGACCTCTGTCCTTACACAATAAGGACCGCTTGACCTATGAGAGCAAACTCCGATGACAGAGCTTCACCCTCTCTCTTTTGATTTGGCCAATAATCTACTTCATCATGCATTTAGGCATATAAAAATTTTAAAGCCTTTGTCTAAATGATGTGTCAAAAATAAAATAATATTTTAAAAGATTTCGCACTTATAAATTAAGTCATATGCTCATACCACTCATGCTCTAGTCTTTTAGAAAGTGAGTTTAGGACTTTAGACTCTTTCCTATTAATACCCAAGCTATCTTGCAATTCATAAGACCAGGCTACATGATTTTAAAATTGTAAGTGGAGTTAGCTGGTGGCCACTCCGGGTGGTTATAATTCCAGAAGTCGGATGGTTCATCCTCTGTTGTGGAGGTGAACCTTTATGTCCACCTGTTGCTTAGATTTAGGTCGTGCTAAAGTTCTCTAGATTTAGGATCTGAGGAAGTTATTTCCTTTCAGTTAAAAATTTAAATTTTCACCTCTTAGGCATTTTCAAAGCCTTGTGTTGATGGATTATAAGACCTAGCAATCCAATAAAATTCAACTCAAATAAATAAGTTACTTCACTTTTAAATATATAAAGCTTAATTATAGAATAGACTGGAATTCTCATTAGGTTTCTTAGTGTCATGATCATTTCCTACTTCCTCCCCTTGGATTCTAAAAAATAAGTCATCCCCTTGAACTTTCCCATTTGATTTTCCAAACATAACCAATCCTTTGATAGTCTAACCTTGAAATCTTTGGAGATGATAATTATTTACTTAAATTGAGAGTATTCTTAAGGAATTTCATTCCCTAGAATATAATTAACTATGTTGGCTTGCTCCCATAGGGAACTTTAGAACTCGATTTAATAGAAACCTAGCTTTATTCATTCATGTAAAGCAGGGGGAAAATCTCTGGTATATTCAATGGTCATCATGCCTTAAGAGTCTTTATTAGGTGATTAGGTCCATTGAAGGGTGATGTCTCTATCTTTCAAGATAGTAAATCATACCTCAATATCATACCCGATCACTTCAATAAGTACCCCATATGATCTACGTGGTGTCCCCCCCGTCCTCCAAAGATAAACACCCCAGATTTTTCTGGCGACTTCGCTGGGGTGAGTTCCTCTCTCCATCTCTAGTAGACATTTATCATCTCGAAGCATCAATAGTGGACTTATATTTTTGTATAAGCCAGAGACTATCTTTCTTTTCATTGGCTTTTTTTCTCATTTCATTCTTATGCATAAGTAGCCAGCATCCTCTAGGTTTTAGGACCTCACTCTCGTGTAGGTCCTAAGACTTCTATTGGTTCCCAAATTGGTAATAGTAAATTAACTAAATAAAGGAGATGACCAAATATAAATCAAATAGAGTTTAGAACCTCTTACCACTAACATGGTGAAGTAAGGCTCATTCCATATTTGACAAAATTTTAAAAGAATCTAAAGTAAAATAATTAAAATTCTTGATAAAAGTTTTAAAAATCTTTTCAAAAACAAAATCATATAAACTTAACATAACATAATTAGCTAAACGAATATTCTCTTTTTAAAAGTAAAGTCATGAAAAATAAAATCAACATCTTTTGAAGCCTTTTTTCAAACAAAATTAATCGAACCCTATTTAACATATCTAAAATTGCTAAGTGAGTGTTCCCCTTTTTCAAAATCAAAGTTAAATCAAATAACAAACCTCTTTTTCATAAACATATTTCAACCCTTTTTTTTTCAAAAATTAAACCAATCCTATTTAACATTCTTAAATTTGTTAAATGAGGATCCCCTTTTCAAAATTAAAACCAAACATACCCAAAATATTTTTCAAACTAAATCAACTCCATTTAGCATATCCGTATTTGTTAAATGACAGTTCCATTTTTTAAAAACTAAACTAAAATCAAGATAAGCAACATATAATTGAACTCCATTTAACATATTCATACTTTGTTAATTGAGAGTTCCCTTTTTCAAACCAAAATTAAAGCAACCGACATAGAAATTGGACTTCACTTAATATACCCAAATTTGTTAAGTGAAGGTCCCCCTTTTCAAAATCACAATAATATATAATTGAACTCCATTTAACACAAATATTATTAAATGGGAGTTCCAATTTTCAAAAATCAAATCAAAATCAAAATATCCAACACACATTTTGAATTCCATTTAACATACGCATACTTGTTAAATGAGATTGAATCCTTAAAATCAAAACAAAACCATATATCAACAAACAATCAAACATAAAAGTGAGCCCCATTTAATATACCTAAATTTGTTAAGTATGGGCCTCATTTCTAAAATGATATCAAAATGAAACAACAAACATCAAACATATATTTGAACTATATTTGACATAAATAAATTTGTCAAGTCAGAGTCCCGCTTCTTCAAAAATTAAATCAACAAATATCAAAACACATTTTGAACTCCATCTAACATACTTAAATTTGTTAAATAAGAGTTCTTCAAATCAAATCAACATATCCAACAAACAACAATCAAACCATTAAGACATAAAGCTTTCAAATATATAATTGAGCTCTTTTTATCATACCTAAATTTGCTAAGTAAGGGTTTCTAAAATCAAATTTCAAACAAAAATAAATAAGACTTACATCTCCAAAGGTCTCTCCAAAACATTTGAACCCCACTCAGCATACTTAAATTTGTTGAAAGAGGGTTCCAAATCAAAATCAAAATCTTATGGCGAAGTCTCTCCTCAAAATTCCTAAAATCTCTTCAATACAATGAACCCCACTTAGCATACCTAAATTTATTAAGTGTGGGTTCAAATTCTAAAAATCAAATCAAAAGTCAATAATCCAAATCAACGGTTCAAGATAAGGGTATAATTTAATTCTATTTCAACAAATGCAGAGATACCAACCCAGTTCTTTTCCCCTTTCTACAATCAATCTTTAGCCATGTCTTTCGGCAAGGTGATCTTCTAGTTTCCCTCTCGTGTAGATTTGTCCTTAGATCAGGCCATACTCACCACCACCATGCACTTGATTCAGTTTGGACGTG
Source organism: Cymbidium sinense (assembly GCA_021442155.1). Classification (NCBI taxonomy): domain Eukaryota; kingdom Viridiplantae; phylum Streptophyta; class Magnoliopsida; order Asparagales; family Orchidaceae; genus Cymbidium; species Cymbidium sinense. The sequence continues at coordinate 183,317,704 of CM038219.1, forward strand.
GTTTTGAGGTAGTCAGAGTCACATATGAGGGGCCAACCCTAACCACTGTTAGCAAGAAGGAGATGGAAGGCAAGAAGCCACTTCTATGTTTTGATGTGCAGTATGATCGAGAGTTTTTCTCACTTAAGAGGAAAGCCACTGTGGTTCCTACACCCCCATTAGTGTCAATGACAGCTTCAACATCAGTGCCAGTTCAATCTGTTTGCCCTGCTATAATTTTGGCAAGAGCTAGCACCACCTCCGTTGTTCCTCCTACTTTGAAGGGGAAGGCTATCTTAGCTTCTAAGATAGTTTCTTCTACCTTCAAGGTTGGTACTAGATCCCGCTCCACCCCGCTCATTAAGACACAACTATGTAATAAGAACCACAAGATTAAGCAGCATTACAAGCGTGAGGCAAGGCAGATCAATGATGCCTCTCATGTTGTTGAAGAGGGTTCCCTTTGTGAGACCTCTCCTCTTTTTAGTTGCAGTAGGTTTCACCTCCTCTTAGCTTCAGAAGGAGAGGACTACTATAGGATTACTGCATCACCCTGTTGACCTCATTTTTAGAATGAGCTCTCAACCCCTCCATCTTAGATATAGGACTCCTCTTAGACACTAAGAGTTCCTTAGTTTAAGACACTTCTAGTGATTAGGTGAACACTTAACCTAACCCTAGAGACTTAGAAGAGTTAGCCATATGAATAAGTCATTCCTTAAGGGTGTTAGGAAAATTTTCCTACCACCCTATAGCTTGAACCAAATCCTCACTTCCTTCTTTCAAGTCAAACTAAAAATTCAAATCAACCTCAAACTCAAATCAACTTCAACTCCAAAAAAAAACCTTAAATCAATAATTTTCTCAAATCATGAATCAATTCCAAATGATTGAAACCCATGATCGAATTCTAAGTCTAAAATCTTTCCTAAGTCACTTTGATTCCATCTTATGGTCTTAGCTCAAATCAAATCTAAACCAATTAAAATTCAAAACATTTTCTCATAACCCATTTATATTCCCATTTATATTCATAAATATAAATAAAATATAAATTCAAATAACCAAAACTAAATCCAAAACTCAATTTCAAGTTCAAAAATATTTCCTAAGTCCATTTGATTCCATCTTACGGACTTAGCTCAAATCAAATCCAAATCAATTCAAATTCAAAAGATTTTGTCATTATCCATTTATATTCTCATTTATATTCACAAATATGAAATATAAATTCAAATAACCAAAACCAAGTTCAAAACTCAAACCCAAATCTAAACTAAATCCAACCTATGTTCATTCAAGTCAAATTCTTGAACTTAGCCAAATCAAATTCAAATCAATCCAAACCCTTGATTTTTCTTCATGATTCAATCAATCCTTCAATCATGAATCTAAATATAAACATAAACTTCAATCATCAAACCAAAACTAAATTCAAAAATCAAACCCAAGTCAAACCCATGTTCATCCTTTGAACTTGAAAATTGTTAAGTGAATCAAAATCCATTTGACTCCAAATCACTTACAAATGGATTTATATTTCAATAATAAGTCCATATGTGAGTTCAACCAAACTTGAATCAAGCCTTGATCAAGTCAATTGACTCACTTAGGCTCACATGACCTGAGTGACCTAATGTACCCATTTTGAGCTAAATTCTAATCCTACTCAAATTGGATTGAACTAAGCCCACATAAGCCTTACATTCTGAGCAACAATCATCATGAGATGACCAATCACTCAAATTGGGTCAAACTAAGTCAAACTTAAGGGTTGACCAAGTCAACACTTATGCAAAATGAAACCCAAACTAGCCAAAATCTACCATAGGCCAATTTGTTTGAAACCATTGATCAAAACCAATTCATGATCAATGTTTGAAGTTGACCAAGTCATCATTTGAGTCTAACCTAGCCCAATTGTCCACTTGATCCAAGTTGACTCAACTTGACCTAAAAAGTCAAAATGTGTCAAATCTTGATCTAAGCCAAATTTATTACAACCAATGGGTCAAATTCATTCTAAAACAATTATTGAACTTGACCAAAGCCTCAATTGGCTAACTAGACCCAACTTAGCCCAATTGACCATGAACCTAACTTGACCTAAAAGGTCAAATTGAGCCAAAATAAAATCAAATAAAAATTGATTAAAACCAAAGCTTGCAACAAATTTCAAATGGCCAACCCAACCTAAACCAACCTATGATCTAACCCAATTGGGTCAAATAGGTCAAATTGGTCAACTTGACCCATTTGACCTAAATGAAATCAAAAGAACCAAAAACTAAATATAAATCAAATTGAACCAAACCAATGATGCCAACACATTTCAAATGGTCATATGAACTTGACCCAACCCTTGGTTTGACCCAATTTGACCAATTGGTTAACTTGACCCAAGTTGATCCATTTTAACCTAAATGGGTCAACATGAGCCAAGTGACATCAAATCAACTCCAATTTCATTGAAATTTAGACCAGCCCAATTTCAAACTATTCTAAAATTGACCGAAGTGAAATCAAAGACAAATGACCATTTTACCCTTAGGTCAAGGGGTAACCTATGGCAATTCCACTTAGAATTTGGTCATATCCTTTTCATTGCCACTTGGCACCCTCTTAGTTGACCAAGTGGACACTAATGAGTGTGGTGCACATGACCCAATGGGTTTGGGTCAGCCAAACCCAACCCAAGGCTAAAACTGACCACCCAATAGGAATTGCTCCACATGAGATCACTCCTCCACTCAAATGAGCACATGGGAACTTGACCACTCCACTCCTCTGGCCAAACCGAATCAGATGGCATCCAAAATAACCTAACAAACTCAATCAACCTAATCAATTTGATCAAAATGGGATGTGCAAGCTCGGCCGTCTGATCCTTCTAGGGGGAGATATACTCCCCATAATTTCTCTTGAATTCAATACACTCACACTCGATTGAGCTTAGGGAACTCTGAGCAAGCTTCTCCAAGTTACTCCAAGCTTCTTCTACCTACGTTGAATTCTTCATTCTCGGTTTCTTCAAGCTGAAAATAGGGGAGCTTAAGAAAAATTTAAACTCATCCATCACTCAATTTCAATCCAATTCCTCTTGCAAGCACCCTCAAGGGATCCAATCAAGCTCACCCAAGTCTTCATCCAAGCTTCCAAGGCATGGGAAGGGGGAGCTATACCAAAGCCACAAGCTTAGGAGGAGGACTTTGGCAAATTGGAGGATCTACTCAACTTCAAGCATTCAAACTTTCAGCAAAGCTTCGTCTCCACTAGACGAAGCTATCTCGATGGTTAGGAGCACTGGTGATAGCCTCCAATGAGGTATGGATCAAAACCGAGCCTAGGTGTAGATTTCTTTGGTCCATCATGGAAGAAATTTTCATCCCAAGTGAATTCAACCATTGGATGTCTTGCTCCTTGTATGTTGATGGTGTGGGCTCAATTTATAGCTCAATTTGAGCTCAATCGAGCTTAGATCAAGCCCTAAGGGATGAACGGTTGCCATTTTCTATAGGAGAGCATAGGGATGAATCATGGACTATCCATCGCATGTGTTTTGGATGGACGGTCCTAATTAAAACATGTGAGATCCGCTATTTAATCCTATTAGAATTGTGGGTTTATTCCTCACCGTCTGATCTAGTTTAAGGAGAAACTGCGTAGCCCTACCGACTGACGCGGCATTGGATGTGATAACTTAAGTGATGAATCCCATCGTGCCATGTGGAAAGCACGCACCGCATCAGCGGTCCATGTGGCGCTGATGGGATTTGTCATTAATTAGGCCTCATAATTAAGTTTTAATCATAAAATCTTCAAAATTACATAACTAAATGTAGAAAAATCAAAAAAAGTCAAACTCAAATGCATTTTAAAGATATTTCAAAGGGGAATAATATAAAATTAAGTTTAATTGATTTTGGATAGTAAATTTCATGCAATTTGAGTTTTATTGGGAATGTAATTATGTTAATTACTCCCTAATTATTCCATTGATTAATTCCAAACTTCTCATGTATGTTTGGTGGAATGACTTCTGTCTCCCCCTAATTTTCTTAAAATTTATTAATGGTTTAATTAGGTAATTGATTGACTCACTCCTAATTACTCTCTTAATTAATTAAATGAATAATTAACCTAATAAACAGTAATAAATTCATTAGTTAAGTTTGTTAATTACCTTAGAACAGTGAATGGACTTAGGGAATGAGATTAAGAGTTCTCTCCCAAATCTTTTCCCCTAAGTTTATTTCATTTGGATAAAAATCTAATTAAGGTGCAAATTAATTAAATAGCTTAATTAAATGGTTTAATTAATCAAAATTTAAAAACAAATTAATCTGAATTTAATCAATTCCTTCATGTGTTGATACTTAGGTGTTCAATAATCTAAGTAGCTTAAGGAAATCATATCTAACCCATATGTGTGGGAAGGGTTAGGAATGTACTTAAATTAAACCCTTTAGCTTAATTAATCATTACTTGTGAGCCAAATACATTAGACCCCTTTTCTTTCTTAGGTGCATTGCTAATTTAAATTCCTTGTGGTTTTATGTCATACATTGGCTCAAAATTATTTGGTTAAATATGTTAAAGTGGTGTAAGTAAGGGATAATTAATGAACTTAATGTACATCATAACCTAAGAAAAATATAAAATTAATCTAATAGTTCTAAAATTAAACTAAAACAACATACACATATGGGAGGTGGGTTAGGACCAACAAAATCTTTTCACTTTCCTTAAATTCAAATCAAACTCAAAATAAAATCAAAATTCCTTAAACCAACTTTAATTCACTTTAAATAATCTTATTCCATAGGATTGTCTTTAGGACTTAATTAGGGTGACTGAAATTACATGCATATTTTGGCTAAAGTAAGAATATGAATGATTATTATCACTATAAAATCAAAAATCACTTTCAAAACTTATAAACCAGACACTACAAATGAAGGTATGCTACTTATAATTATTTATAAGCTTGCATGTGAGTATAATATAAAGATGTGCATTATGTGACTTTTTCTTCTCTTCTCTTTTAACATAGTTTTGAATAGGATTTGCAACGTGTTTAGTTCCTTTGAAAAGAACACAACACTTGCTTCAATCCATTCCTATGTTAACATTTAAGAGGGACCTTCACATTTGTACATATAAATTAAACAACCAAAATTAAACAAACAAACATAAACCTTTTGCATGATTCTCTTTCCATGCATTTCTTTTTATACATGCACATGTATTTAAGAAAAGTGGTATATTTTTCTGGACACCCTGAGGTTGCGAGGCTTTAAGTAGCCCCAAGTAGGTCTTGTACCTTACACCCCTGGTGTAGAAAACAATGGCGTCGTACTCACTTATGTCTTTCATGCATGTAAGTGTGCATATAAATAATGGATAAAAGAACCCCTCTTTTATACTTAACAAAAACATACATATATGAAATAATCCAAATTTCCTAAAGAAATATCTCTTAGCATTCATCATGAAGGTGTGCTAAACATTCCCATTTGCATGTATAAATATGCTTAGGATTCATCCATATGCATGTTATACATGTTGGAATGAAATAAAGTATTATGATAATAATTCACTTTACTTAATCTTAAAATATCTTTCTCTTTGAATAAGTTTGTTTAGAGTTATTCTAAACTTAGGATTAATTAAAATATGTAATGAAATACTCTAAATAAAAATCATTAATGAATTTACCTTAGAAATTACTTAAGGTAGGGATGAAAGAGAAGTCATCTTCTCTTTTCCTCTCTTTACAACACTTAGTAATTAACTGTAAGTTCACTCAAACAAAATCAAATCATCAAGTAAAATCAACCAAATCAACTTAACCACTTAAATAAAATCACCCTCTAAATGGCACACACATTAAGCTAAGTCACCATTTATAATCCTATGTTAGGGCGGTGCATGATTTGATGTTTTTTTTTATTTTATGATGTGATCTTTTAGTATGGATATTAGGTTGTATGTGTGTAGATGGAATGGTAGGGAAATCTTAGTTTAACCATTATTTTCTGCAGGGGATTGTGCTTAAAGAGCGCTATAATAAAAATATAAATGCCTTTGCTGTGCAGGTTACTTATACCCCTAAGCATAATCTAAAATAGGCCAGGTGGACTTGGTTATCCATGTGTGGGGTGCTATGGTGTTTATTTTTGAGGATGTGGGACACCATGCAGATCTTAGGGGGTGCTTATTGAAGTGATTGGGTATGATATTAAGGAATGATGCTACCTCAAAAGATAGAAATCACCATCTTATAATGGACCTAATCACCTAATAAGGACTCCTAATGCATGATGGGTCTTCGAATATACCAGAGATCTTTCCCCTACTTTATATGAAAAAGAAAAGTAGGGTTTATTTTAAGCTGGGTTCGTTAAGTTCCCTATGGAGGCAAGCCCCTATAGTTAATTACATCTTAAGGAATAAGAATTCCTTAAGAATACTCTCGATTAAAGTATAAAATTAGGGTCTCCAAAGATTTCAAGGTTAAGACTATCAAATGATTGGCTATTTTCGAAAATCAAATGGGATAAATCAAGGAGAAGACTTATTTTTAGAGTCCAAAAGGAGAAAGTAGGAAATGCTCATGATACTAGAAATCCTAGTGAGCATTCCAATCTATCCTATGGTTGGGCTTTATATTTTTGAAATTGAAGAGAGTTAATTATTTGAGTTGACATCTTATTAGATTGCTAGGGCTTATAATTTTATAATATAAGATTATGAAAATGCCTGAGAGGTGAGGATTCATGCTTGTAGCCTGAAAAAAATAGCTACCTCAGATCTTGAGCTAGGGAGCTTTGGCGAGGGCCGAAGCATGACCTAAATCTAAGGAAAAAATAGGTATATGGTTTACCTACACATGAGAGAATAAATCACCCAACTGCTGGACTTATTACTGCCCAGAGTGGCAACCAACTAACTCCTCCTACGCTTTAAATCCATGTAAAAAAGTCTTATGCTTTGCAATATGGCTAGAATGTTGTTTATTTAGAGAGGAAACTAAGTCCTTAAACTCACTCCCTAAGAGACTAGAGCATGAGTGGTATGAAACCATGACTTAATCTAATGCAAATTTTATCGAATTTATTTGATTCTTTTGGACTCTTTATTTTGACACAGGCTATGGAATTTGTATGCCTAAATACATGAGAATTTGATTATGGGCCAAATCAAGAGAGAAAGAGGTGTTCTTCCATCAAAGGCTCTCACGGGTTAAGCCTTCATTCTCTAGCAAAGATGGAAGCCCCCTCTTAACAAAAGTGAAATAATATGACATGCATGATATTATACATTCATTCATTTAGCTAAGGGGTTGCTAAAAATTTTATTATCTTATTTTAATTCTTAGGCTTTTATGTGAGGTTATGAGTTATTTTAAAATTTTATTTATGAGTTGTTAATTGGGATAGAAAGTTAATTTTAACCTAAGAGCCTATCGCATCCAGGCAACACATTCAAACATCAATCATGAAGAAACTAAGAAAAATATGCAATTCTAGTGAGCAATCTAAACACAACAACAAACAATTTTATAGACTACCGTCAAAGAATAAAATGCCACTGTGGTTGGGTTTTTTACCGTACACCCTGAAAAGAGAAGAAAAAGATGGCTAGCCGAGCTCTACCCTTATACAACCCAGATTATAAAAATAATATATGCTATGGGGGTATTCTTTCTTCATTTCTTCCTTATCTTCCTTTTGATTTTGATTTTCTCCAAAGGCATCACAGTGCACCCCAAGGACTAAGCCTTCTGGCCACTTCTCATCCTAATCCCCCATAATACTAATCCTAATTTCTAATGCAAAATTACATTAAAAATAGAAAAAGTAAATCTAGCTACACCTACAAAATAAATGTTAGCTAAACACACCATAATACCCAAGCAGTTATATGAATTATTTAGACTTAGTACCCCACACATGGGTAACTAAGCCCACCTGTCCTAACATGGGTTACGCTTAGGGGCTAAGCAACCTACATAGCAAAAGTATTTATATTTTTATTACAGTGGCCCCTTAAGCACAACCTCTAACATCCAGTCTACGAGATATACACCCTAACATCCAGTCTAAAATATTACATCAGAAAATAAAACACAACATCATACATACAATTCCCTAACTTAGCACTATAAGTGGTGACTTAGTATTCTAATGTGTGTGCTTAAGGCTTGTGTGACAAGACTTTACTAGGTTTCTTTAGTTTAAGTTTCAATTTGGAGTTTGAATTTATTTAAATTTTACCTTTGGGTGATTTCAATTTAAATGATTTAATGATTTATTTTTCATTTTTATTTCACTTTTATTTGATTAAAATGATGTTTAGGTTTTCAAGAATGAAGAGTAGAATGAATTCCATTTGTACACAGAACTCACCATATTCTATATCCTAACACCTAAAGAATCTAACAATGGTCCTTAAGTATCTTAATTAGCCCATTTGAATTTATGTAATTCATTTGATTTATTTTAATTGATTTAGAATTTAGAATTTGAGTTTATTTAAGTATTTGATTGATTGATTTTGATTTAGATGTTTTGGTTTAATTACATCTTGATAATTCAATATCCTTGATATCTAATGAAGTTTAAGTTTATTTAAATTCATGTATTTTTGATCGATTAATTTTAGATTAAATATTTTGGTTTAATTAAATCTTGATAATTCAATATCCTTGATATCTAATGAAGTTTAAGTTTGTTTAAATTTGTGTATTTTTTATTGATTAATTTCAGATTAGATGTTTTGGTTTAATTAAATCTTGATAATTCAATATCCTTCTAAATTAATATTTTATTCTTTTCTTTGATTATGTTTATGTGACTTGATTTGATGCTTATTTGATTTGATTATGGTTCATTTATTTGTAGTTTGATCAGATTAGATTAATTGAGATTTTATTTTGATTTTAATTTAGTTTGATTCTTTATAATTAGGATTCTATTTTTAATCTCATCCATTTGTCATGTTTATCAATGTTTGGTTTGTATTTTTGATTTCAAACATTGGATAGTTAATTAGTTTATCTTATTTAAGTAGGTTGAATGAGATTTGATTTGATTACATATTAAATTGATGAGTGTCTTTCTTAATTTAATTTAATTTGGTTTAATTTGATTTAATTAACTTTATTAGTCTATGGGTTTGCATAGGTTCAATGTGATTAGTTTAATTAAGCAGTATATTTATGTTAATTATAAAGATTTGTTTAATATTTAACTTGATTTCTTATTTGTTTAGGTTAAAATCAATTAATGACTTAATAATTTAGGTTTAATTTAGGCTTTGATTAGTATTTAATTGTATTTATATTTGATTAAGTTTAATTTTAATATGATTAATTTGATTGACTTAATTATCTTATTTAAGATGTGTGATCAAATTAATTAGTAGATTAATTAAGTGTTTGATTTGAATTTAATTTAAAAAGTTAATTTGGTTCATTAAGATTATAGATTAATTCATAAGGCTTGCATTAATTAGGTGTTTATTCAATTGGATTAGCATAAGGATAATTAGTTTAATTAAGAAGTGTGTTTAAGTTCATTAATAAATTAAATGAGGATTTATTTAATTTTTAATTTAGTTTTATATTTATTTGGATTAATGATGTAATTAATGACAATGATTTATGCTTAATTTAGGATTTGATTGGTATTTAATTGCATTTATGTTTGATTAAGCTTATGTTTAATATGATTAATTTAATTAACTTAATTGGTTTATTTAAGAGGTGTGATTAAATTAATTAGTTGATTAATTAAGTGTTTGATTTGAATTAATTTTAATGTGATTTATAAAATTAATTTGGTTCATTAAGATGATCGATTAATTCATTAAGTTTTCATTAATTAAATGTTTATTAATTAAGTTTGATTAAGGGTAATTAAACTTTTTTTAAATCATTGGATTAGTAAGATTTATTTAATTAATGACTTAATTTACATGTGAGTGATTTGATTTAGTTAAGTGTTTTACTTAAGTTTGATTTGATTAAAGGATTATTGTTATTATCATTTGATTATATTAAGTGATTTAATTGTTTATGTTTATTTCAATTAAACTTGATTATTCATAATCATAGTTAGGTTTGATTTTCTTCATTTATTATGTTCATTAGAATTCATTCATGTTTTATTTAGTTGTTAGGTTTATGTATTAATGGCTAATTAATTATCTTATTCCAAATGGATGTGATTTAATCATATGTTAATTAAGTTTACTTTAACTTTATTTAGTTTAATTTCATTAATATCAAATGATTATGTTGAATTGGTTAATTAATCAATTTGATTTTTAGTTTATTTAATGATTAATTAAAGTTTATTTATATTCATTAAGGAGTTTCATATGATTAAGACTCCATGCTTAGTGTAGGTTTAGTTATACTAGTTTGACCCATGTTAAAGTTTCCTAGATTTGTTGAATTTTAAGTTTGATTTAAGATTTAATCGTTTAATTAAGTTTTATTTATTTAAATATGTTTAATCATATTTAATTTAATTTCTTAGGAGGATGATATTTTTCTGATTTGAGGTTTGATTAATGATTTCTTAAGTATTATTTCATTTATGATTTTGATTTTAATATTTAAATTATTTTTAGATTATATTTTAATTAAGTCCTTAATTGATTAAACTTTAATCTTAAGTGTTTATTTGGGGTTCATTAGGATTCAGAAATCACATTATTTTTTTAAGAGTCCTATATGTCAATTGAAGTGATTTAAGTCATTTTAAAGATTTTTGTAAATTCCTGAATTTTTATTTGATTTATTTTATTAAAATGGACAATCTGAACTTCAAAATTTAATTTCTCTTAATCTAGAAATCCTTTACCCTTGTGATTGTTATAGTAGGTATGCTTTAAATTTAGTTTCAATCCATGAAAATTTCAACTTAATCTGACATATATTTTTGGTTTAATTAATGAAATTTGATTTTAATTAAAACATAAATTAAACTCAAATTACTCAGTGAAATTTGGTGATTTTTAGTTTGTTGGATTCCTCTCTGAAAGATGAATCCAACGAGCCATTGTTTGCAATTTTTGATTAAGATTTTTATTTTCTATGAATTTTTGAATTTTTTGGTGATTTAAATTAAATACTTAAATCAGAAAATATGCACGATGCTGCCGTGGCAACACGACGCCATGTGGCATCATGCAATTGGATGAGCGATGTTGTGTGGCATGCGTGTACCATGCAACGCTGCGTGATTCGCACATGGTGCCGCGTCAGTCGAAAGAGCAGGAAGACCGGTCAAAGATCTAGAAGGAGGCTCGCGATTGTCGGGCCGTCCGATCGCGTCGATGGTCAGTCAGATCGCGATGCGATCCGAGGCGATTATGCGATGCGACATCTAATCATGCGAACTATGTGATTGAATGGTCCAGATCTCATCAGCGTGAAGGCCTGATTCGCGATCCGCGATGCGATCGGCGTCCGATCCTGAACGTGATACGGCGGTAGCTCAACGCGAATAGTAAAATATGCTTTTTTTTAAAAGGAAAAATGAGATTTCTAAGTAAAAACTTGTTCAAATGGACCCATTTTCACGTCGATTTGCACCAAAAAATTATATTTTCTAATTGGGATGATTTAATGTAAAAATATAGGATTATTTAGAGGAAATTCCTAAAATCTTAAGAAAATTAACACAAAATGAAAGAAATCCTAAGGCAGCTAAAGTTTGGTGAAATTTACCTCGCCGGGGATGGTTTCTGGCGGCGGTGAAGATCTAAGAGAACTCTTAGGTATATGAGAAAGTTTTGGAATGATTTTTATCCTTTGCTTCCCTTTAGAATGCCATCTTCTTCAATGTTCACCATCGCCTCACCGAAAAAGTTGCTATTTGTATTTTTAGCTCAAAAATGACTCAAAGAGGTGGGGGATGGGTTCCTTTTTATTTTGGGAAGCTCTTGGGGGCTGAATAGTGGTGGGAGGAAGAGGAATGAAGCCTCATTTCCCCCTCTTTTTATAATGGCCCAAAATCCACCTTTTTTGAATTTTTTGGCTCCAAAGTATTATTATCTTGCTTGGGGTGATTGAGATGGTTGATAGATTAAGTGAGGACTTTGGATTTTTGCTCCAAAGTCCTCTCTTGCAGTCCTATGATCAACCCTATTCAATGTAAATATTGGGGATGACTTAAGTGCATGTGATCGGGGAGAATTAAATGAGGTTGGGTGGAATCCTATATGGGGGAGGATCCATGAGAAATTTAATTGAGTTGGGTTGATTTTAGGCTTATCCCAAATGGGTTTGGGCTAGGTTTGATCAGCCCCCAATGGGTCATGGCTTAGTTTCAAGGGATTTGACACTTTTTGGGTCATATGCATCATATTGGGTCATATTGGGTTAGGTTGACCAATTGGTTAAATTGAGTCAAACCAAGGCTTAGGTTAGATTCAAATGATAATTTGAAGAGTTTTGGTATGATTAATTTGATTTAATTTGGCTTAGAATTAATTTTGGCTCATTTGGAATCAAATGGGCCAAATGGGTCAAGTTGACCAATTTGACCAAAATTGGCCAAATTAGCTTGGGTTATGGGTTGATTCATGTTCAATTGGCTAATTGAAGATGAATGTGGTCTTTGGTTTGAATCAATTAAGATAATTTGGATTTATGCCAAATTGACCCTTTAGGCCTATTTGGGCTTAATGGCTCAATTGGGCTCGATTTATCAAATTGGGTTTAATTATAGCTTTGGTTAAGTTCATTAATCAATTTGGAATGAACTTGAGCCATTGGTTACAATCAATTTGGGTTAGATCATGATTTGATCTAATTTGATCCTTTAGGCCAATTTGGGTCAACTTGGATCAAATGGCCAATTCGGCTTGATTTGGCTCAATTGGTGGTCAAGTCATATTTAAATATTAATTGTGGGTTGATTCAAATCTTTTTTTTCAATCAATTTGATGTAGGATGAGTTTTGGCTAATTTTGGTTCATTTGGGCTGAGGGTTGACTTGGTCAAATGATTAAGTTGACTTGGTTTGACCCAATTGATTGCAATTGATCATCCTAAGGTGATCAACAATCATGGTGAAAGATTTTGGTGAGCTTGGTTCAATCCAATTTGGGTTGGATTGGAAGTTGGCTCAAATGGGTCCTTTAGGTCACTTTGGGTCAAGTGGACTTAAGTGGGTCAATTGGTTCGGTTTTGGTTTGATTTGAGTTTAGATATGAGCCCAGAATTGAAATATAAATTCAATGACAATCAATTTGGAGTCCAATAGGTTTTGACTCAATTGAAAGTTTTAAGTCAAAAGAGCTAAGTTATGCTTGACTTGGAATTTGGTTTGATGATTGTAGGTTTTATTTATATTTGGATAAATGATTGAATGAATGATTGATTCAAGAGAAAATCTATTGGTTTTGACTTGATTTGGATAGAATTTGGCTAAGTCCAAAGAATTGGCTTAAAGGGCTTAGATTGAGTTTGGATTTGATTTTGATATAGTTTTGGTCATTTGAATTTGGATTTCATTTATATTTGTGAATATAAATGAAAGAATAATTTATTTATAAAGAAATCAATTGAGTTTGATTTGATCTAAAGGGAGTTTTGGCTAAGCTTATGAATATGGTTCATATGGCTTAGGAAGGGTCTTAGGATTTGAATTTGATTTTGGGTTTCATTCATTTGGAATCAAATTTGAAATTAGATTTGGAATTTGAATTTGAATTTGAGATTTTGTTTGAGAATTGAATCTGAGTTTGATTTGAGAAAGTGTATCCATATTGGGTTTAGGCTATAGGATGGGTAATTTTCTTAAGCCCTAAGGCATAGCCTAATCTTATGATAAACACTTTTAAGTCTATAGGCTTAAGTTAAGTGTTTACCTAATAACTAGAAGTGTCTTATGACTAAGAAGTTCTTAGTGTCTAGAAGAGTCCTAAGTCTAAGTAGAGGAGGTTAAGAGCTCACTCCAAAAGTGAGGCCAACAAAAGGACCCCTAATAGGTGTGGTGTAGCGACAAGGCACCGCACATATTGGATGACGAAATGATCAATAACATCTAGAAGATTGCAATAAACAACAGAAGTGATGTATACCTAGACCCGAAAGATAGATAGAATCATGATCTTAGTGCAATGCAGCTCTCTTTATGCCAAGGGCATAAGAGAGCAAGAAAGAATCTGCTGGGAACTGAGTACGTGAACCTTCTTCTAGGGAAATAAGTTTGAGCTATCCTCTGGGAATATGAATTTGAGTTTGATTATGAGTATAATTTTTTTAGGTGCATATCTGTTAGGGATTGAGCACATGAACCTTCCACTTGGGAAACAGGTTCAAGCTATTTGTTGAGGATAAGAATTTGACTGGATTTCTTTGATTTGTTTGATTAGACTCTACTAGGGAGGTTGGTTTAATTTGTTATGGCTCTATTGGGGAGAATGGTTCTAGATTGAGGGCATATCCTCTAGGGATGTACACTCAATTAAATTTATTTGATTTAAACTTAAGCTACATTAAGGAAGCTAATTTGATTTGCGCCTCACTGGGGAGAAATTTGGTTTGTTTGATATGCTTAATTTAACTCCACTGGGTAGGTTGGTTCAATTTGTTATGGCTCCACTGGGAGAAGGGTTCTAGATTGAGGGCATATCCATCAAGGATGTACACTCGGTTACATTTATTTGATTTAGATATAAGCTATACTAGGGAGGCCAATTTGATTTGCGCCTCAGTAGGGAGAAATTTGGTTTGGTCGATATGTTTAATTTGACTCCACTAGGGAGGTTGGTTTTGAATTTATTTTATTATGGACTCTATCTGCAAGCGATGGACCACACTAAGAAGGAACCACGGGGCAGCACTTGATTTAAAAGTCCAAAGGGATAGTCTACCGCCATAACATGGACTATCGACTGAGGTTTCTTTTCAAGCGATGACAGAAGAAGGCATAACTTACATCTTTCAAGTAGGGATCAACTGCTGGGGTGATATGTTGATGGCACAATAAATTGAACCCTACCTAAGGTGACTACTAACTGAGTGCCGCTGGGGGTTTTACCTCAGCTCAAGAGCAGTCCTGATGATTAATTTGATTTATTTTAATTTGATTTGAATTGATTTAATTTAATTTGGTGTGCTATGTTGTGGACCCTGTGCGTGATGGAGAGAAGGAGCTATGTGGCCTTGACGTCTCGAATCCAAAGGGTAGTCTACCGACCACAAGGTAGGACTATCCGCTAAGGGTTGTTGCCTTTGGTCTGCAATGATCATACTAGGAAGAAAGCGTGCTTACATCTCCAAATTAGAGATCGTTGGGGTGATCATCATGGCAATAATTCAATCGACCTAGGTGACTATTTGTGAATGCAGTAGACTCATATCTCAAGAATAGTTTAATTTAATTTTAGATGGACCCCTCGATTGTGCGATGGATCTACAAAGAAAGAGCTAATATCAGCCTAGACCTATCTTAGATTTACAAATCCAAAGGGATAGTTTACTAGCTGTTTGGTAGAACTAACCAACCTAAGGGGAGCCTTTTGATTTGCAATGGTCAAGTTAGGAAGAAAGCGCAGGGACTCATATCTTCCTAAATAAGAAACCACTGGGATGATCGATCATTGCACAATCTCAAGGCTATTTAGTTTTTGATGATCGTGCTGGAAAGAATGCATAATAGACTTATATCTTTCAAAGAAAAGATGATCGTCGGGGTAAGTTGTTGGTGGCACAAGAAGTTGAACCCGACCTAAGGGTGACTACTGAGAGAGTGCCGACCTAGGGACTTATCTCAACTCAAGTAGTCAGGCAATTCCTATAGAGAGTTTTGCTAATACTTCCCTAAAGATATGATGCCTACTTGGAAAAGGTGCCACTAGGGGGCTTGAATTCCCAATCCATAAGCGAAGATATATTTTGTTTATTTTATATTTGCATGGACCCTATTGGTTTGAGAGGGACCACACTAAGAAGGAGCTCATATTAGCCTAGTCCTATCTCAGACTTACTGGACCAAGGGAGAATTTGCACATCCACTGAACTAATTCTCCAACCACAGGGGTGATTACTAGGAAAGGGGGACTGTCCAATCCAAAAATAACTGGGGTAGTGTTTAAATAGGGTCGCTAAGGACGTGATCCAAATAGAGTGCCCATAGGGGATGGGATTGCTAAAGGCTTGATCCAACACCCTGGAGAATATGACATGGATAGTCACATATCCAATAGGTATTCAGTGTCCAACTCAAGGAGAAAGCTCGGAGACTCACATTTACAAAGAGTGGTGTATCCACCGGGTGGGTCGCCGTCAGCATGGCGATAACCAACCAACCTAAGGTGCCCATCAGTTTGTGATAATCAGTCTAGAAAGGTGTGTAGGCTTACATCTCTCTGGCGTGATTGATAGTCATCTTCGCTCGACAGGCCATCCTAGGTGACTACTAAACGAGGAGTCCTGTGTAAGGACTAGACCCAAGCTTAAAGTAGTTAAGAGGAAAGGATCCACTGGGGACTTATCCTAAAGCTCAAATATACTCGACCTAGTCCATGCATATTGGCTAGTCCAAGAAGAAAGCTTGTAGGCTTACATCCTCTTAAAAAAGTCAACATAGGGTAGCTTACTGTCTATGCGGTAAGGCCTACCAAATTGATAAGCCGCTCATCGATTTACAATGGTCAAGGAAGGCAGAAAGCATGGGGACTCACATCTATTAAAAAAGTAAACAATGGGGTGACACACTAGCAAGGTAGAATGTCAGCCCAACCTAGAGTAGCTAATGAGTGAGTGCCATAAGGGGCATATTCCCACATCAAAATAGTGCGAGACAAAATATATATGTTTATTTGTATTATGAAAGAGGGAATAGGATGTTGCTTGGGTTCTCTTACACCTATCCTAAACATGTCAAAGAATAGATGAAATGGTGTCGCAGGGGCAATTGTGACTCCACCAAGGAAGGATGATGCTTGGGTTCTCTTACACCTAACTTAGTTGTACTAGTCAAAATAGGATGCTTCTTCTTTTCTCTTACACCTATCCTAATATCACTGGAGGATCATTTTGTAGTTTGTGTTTGTGTTGTGGAGGGATAGGATGCCTCTTGGGTTCTCTTATACCCACCCTAAATATATCATGGTAAATTCACAAGAAAAGATATTTCTAACACATGAGAGATGAAATTTGAGATAAAAAGAAGTTTTATTGATAATTATTTTCAAATAAGATTTATGGATAGTATTTCTTTAAGTAGATCCCATTGATTGGAAACATCATACGCTCTCCTTTACAATTTATGAGTTGATAAGATCCGCCTTGGTAGGCCTTCTCTATGGCATAAGGGCCTTCCCAAGTGGGTTCAAACTTACCTCCCATCTTTCGATGAGCAACAATTGGTCTCCTTAGAACTAAAATAAGCTCTCCTTCTTGAAAAGCTCTTGGACAAACCAACTTGTTATGAGCTTGAGTGATCTTGGCTTTGTATAACTCAAGGTTCTGGCATGCCTGTAAGCATCTCTCCTCCAAACCTTCAAGTTCTTCTAACCGCAACTTGACATTCTGCTCCTTTATGATTTTGCTACCCATGGATATCCTTAGTGATAGGAGTTAGACTTCTAATGGTAGAGCGGCTTCAGACCCATACACTAAGGAGAATTAGGTAGATTGAGTTGGAGTTTTGTATATGGTGCAGTAGGCCCACAAGGCTTCAACTAACTGTTCATACCACTATCTCTTATTATCGTCGAGTATCTTCTTTAATATTTAGATGAGAGTTTTGTTGAAGGCTTCTGCTAAGCCATTTGCCCTTGGATAGTAGATGGTAGAATATCTCCAATCTATGTTGTGTCTCAGAGCAAAGCTATTAATTTTAGTGCTCTTGAATGCAGTACCATTATCGAATTCATCGAGGCACCCTAAATATATATATATATATATATGATATAGTTCATGAAAAATTGGAGCACATGCTGAGCTGTGACCTCTCTAAGTGGGATTGCCTCCATCCACTTGGAAAGTAGTCGGTGACAGCTAGAATGAACTGGTGACCCTTAGAAGAAGGAGGATCGATCAGACCCACTATGTCAGTACCCCAACACTAAAATGGTCATGAGGCCAATGTTGGATGTAGAATATTGGGTGGTTGATGTAGGACCACACCATGTACCTGACATTGGTGGCATCTCCTTGCTACATCCATGCAGTCTGTGATCATCGAAGGTTAGTATTATCCTAGTCTCTTGATCTTGGCTTTCATCTTCGGGCTGGATTGATGTGCTCCATAGAGTGTACCTCATGATCTCTGCTTTTGTGTTTGTCGAGACAACATAACCACATATGATCGAAGGACCACCGGTACAGGGTGCCATCCATGAGAGCGTAGGAAAGTGTTCTTTGCTTCACCTGGTGTGCTAGTGATTTCTCTTGAGATAGTTTGCCAGTATGTAGATAATCCATGAATGGTTGCCTCCAATATGACTCCCTATCCTTTTTGGTAGTGGTAACCTCCCCTTCAAGAGAGAATCTCTCGATGAGTTCAGCATTAACAAGGGATAAGACTTGTCTATTTTGGACTCTTATTGGAATGGACTCATCTTTCGGACATGCCAACTCTTTGGCAAGCTTAGCTAGTGTGTCTGCTTCTGTATTTTCTCCTCGAAGAATCTTGTAAATGATAACCTCTGGGATTTGGGCCAATAACTCTATAGTGTACTTGTGGTAATGATAGAGTTTAGGTTTTAGAAATTTGTAGGACCCAACGATTTGGTTGATGACTAACTTAGAATCATCAAAGATGTTGATACTCTGGACGCATAATGTAATGACTAACTCCAGACTGGCAATCTGAGCCTCATATTTGGCTTCATTGTTGGTGCATGGATCAAACA
This sequence comes from Cymbidium sinense, assembly GCA_021442155.1. NCBI lineage: Eukaryota > Viridiplantae > Streptophyta > Magnoliopsida > Asparagales > Orchidaceae > Cymbidium > Cymbidium sinense. The sequence continues at coordinate 183,336,571 of CM038219.1, forward strand.
TATGACATGAGAATCTCATCACATCATGGTCCGGAGTTAGTAAAACTATTCCTACCCCTGCCTTCCCTAGGATAGTAAATTGTGGTTCTTTTCCTCTTTGAGAGGAAGCTGCACCATCAAAGTACATCTCTCAATAGTGAGCACTAGTATCCCCTATGTTTATGATTTGTTCATTGGGGAGATTATCATTAAGCAAAGAATCAACAGGGAGTGTATGTGTTGCTAAAAACTTTGCAAGTGCTTATCCTTTCATAGCATGGAGGGGTATGAATGTGATGTCAATTGCAAAAAAATCATGGACCATGCCATCCATAAGGTCGTGTCATGAGATATTACAGTGGATTGTCTCTAGGCCGTGTCATGAGATATTTCAGTGATTGACTCTATAGATCGAGCTCACCTTATGAGAAAGCATGTAATGTCGTAGCTTTTGGGATGCAAAGATTAAAGTTAGGCAGTGCTTTTCAATAGGTGGGTAGTTTGCCTCTGCAGGGATTAGACGATGACTGAGGTAATGGAGAGCATTTTCTTTCCCTTCATTGTTGGCTTGGGCAAACAAAGTGTCAAGGGAGTCATTTAATGCAGTAGTGTAGAGGATCAACAGCTTGCTTGGGATAGGGGCTGCTAGAACTGACGGTGTCATCAAGTAGTGCTTGATTTCTTCAAAAGCATGCTGGTACTTCTCATCCCACTTGAACATGGCATCCTTTTCGACAAGTGCCAAGAATGGTTGGCATCTTCCTGATATGTTGGATATGAAGCATCTTAGATACACCAAACGCCCTTGGAATGATCTGAGTTGAGTTAGACTTTTAGGGGGTGGCATTTCTAAGATAGCCTTGATCTTCTCTGGGTTAATTTCAATTCCCTGGTGTCGGATAACAAACCCAATAAATTTTTCTGAAGCTACTCTGAATGCATACTTTAGAGGGTTCATTTTGAGGTTGTATTGTCTTAACCGTTTGAAAACTATTCTCAAATCAAAGAGATGGTCTTCCTTTTCTTTGCTTTTGACAATGAGATCATCAACGTAACATTCAACTTGATGATAAATGAGTTCATCAAAGATTGAGTTATGGCCTGCTATTATGTGGTACCGACATTTTTAAGGTCGAAAGGCATGACCTTATAACAATAAATTATGATCGAAGTTTGAAAAGTAGTGTTTCTTTTATCCTTGGGGGCCATATTGATTTGGTTGTAGCCAGATGACCCATCCATAAAGGAGAATACTACATGAGATGAGGCAATGTCCACCATTAATTTTGGTATAGGAAGTGGAAATTCATCCTTAGGGCATGCCTTATTTAGATCCCTAAAATTGATGCATATGAAAATTTGGCCATTCTTTTTCTTAACTGGGATGACACTGGCCAACCAGGTATGATATTTTTCTTCCCTGATAAAGCCATCATCAATCAATTTCTTGATTTCAGAAGTGATCTACTGTTTAATGTCTAATCACATGTGTCTAGGAGCTTTCTTGATAGGGTTAGCATTAGGTTCTATTGCAAGTTTATGGATTGCTATGTCAGGAGATAGACTAGGCATCTCTTCATAACTCCATGCAAAGTAGTCTTTAAACTCAGCTAATAGCCTAACTAAGTCATTGGTTTCTAAGTTAATTTCTTTGAGCTTATCGATGGTTGATCTGATCTCTTCTTTGAACTATGGCAGTGCATCTCTAACTTCAGGCTCACTTGGGTCATCTGAAGTTTCTAAACATACCTCCTCATAAGAGTTAGCATGATTTGAGAAGAACCTATCAGACTCCAAATGATTTATGATGACTATGCAATGGTTATCATCGTCGACTGGACCCACTGTGTTGAATCCTAGTCCTGGTCTTGATTAAGGATGTTTACTTTGGTTACCCCATAGCCTTTCAAAGTAGATTGACCTGTGTTTAGACCAAGTATGTGGGATTAATCCCTTCTTTGCTAAGTTAAGAACACAAGGTGAGTACCAATCAAAAGGTAATTCTATTAAATCTTTATATGAATCATCCTCAAGTTCTACATAAGCTTCCTTGAGGATGATGCTCCCAATAAAAATCTCTTTGGCTTGACATCAATGGATGACTTGGGGGCCTCCTTAACTACTAAACCTTCAACTTTCTGGGAAAAATTGATATTAGAGCTAAAGTTCCCAATTATTGCCTAACTGTTCTACATAATAGTGATTCAGACACATTCATGCTTTGCTTGGAGGTCTGATCTTCATCACTATCTTGATCGAATGCCACCTTCAAAGGGACCCACTAAGAGGGGTTGGTTGGTTTGTTAACCATGTGAAACTCATCCTTCGAACTGGACTCTAAGTCTATGTGGATAGCGGGTACTGAGGACATAGCCTCTTGGTTGGCCACCAGCAAGGAGGTCTTCCACCTCTAAAACTGCCTCTAAATTTACCTCTTACTCTACCTGGTGGGGGTCGAGTCATCCTATCCTTGTGTTCATATGGAGGAACAAACTGTGGGTAGAAGTTTACATCTGGATCTACCTCTTCCTCAATGTTTGATTCTCGCTCACTTGTATTTTCATTTTCTCTTCCTTTTTATTTTCCTTTTCTTTTTCTTTTCCTTTTTCTTCTTTTTTTTTTCTTTTTCTTTTATTTTTGAACATTCACAAAGCTCACGAGAATAAACTTTTTAATTTGGAGGAAGATAGTAGGCTGCATCCTCATATATTTTGACCTCTAAGCGAGAATGGCTTAAGTCTCCTTTGACATAATACTCGATTCCACCTCTTCTGAATTTGATGCACTGGTGCAAAGAAGATGGAACTGTGTTATTTGCATGTATCCAAGGTCTATCGAGTAAAGCAGTGAAAGATGTTTCTGAGTCTATTATGTAAAACTTGGCTTCTATATTCTAATCATCTATCTCTAGTGGTAATTCTACGGAGCCTAAATCCCTCTTGCCTTGTTCGTTGAATCCTCTCAACATCATCCGAACTCCCTAAAGTTTGTAGATATCGATCCTTAAGTAGGCAAGGGTTTTTAGACTCATAATTTTCACTGATGCACCTTGATCAGCTAATACCCTGGAGAGCCTGAATTTGCCCATGTCCACTGTGATGTAGAGGGGACAGTTGTGCTTGGTTGTCCCCAAAAGAAGGTCTTCATCTATCAATGTAACTCCACGGGCCTCTCTTGAATAACATTCCTTCTCTCCAATAGCGGTCAACTGAGCTAAGCATATTTCTGGATCAAGAAGAGCTTTGATCAATGACTCCCTCATCTCTTTGGATAAAATAAGGGCATCATATATGCTTAATTTAGTTGGCAACTTTCTTAGGTGAGCGAGGACATTGTAGTCAACTCTGGGCTGATCCTCCATAAGCATATCCATGGGTGGAGCATCTTGTGGAGGGGTTTCTTGATCACTAGAACCAATGACTTGTTTACCTTTATATTGAGGTGCTACCTTCAGAGGTAAAACTTTGCCACTATGGAGGTTGACTTCAACAACTTCGTGAGATGATTTAGTGGAAAGTTCTACCTGTTCATCAAGTTCACCTACAACTTCTCCTATGGGATCATCGAAGTCTGATGACTCCAAATCAATCTCAATGGGCGAACCCAAATGATTCAGGAATGGAAAATCCATTTCTAAATCAGAAAAAGAATGATCGAAACTAGAGTTATCATTATTATTTTGTATACTTTGAGGGTTTTTGAGATGAATCAAATCTAGAGTATTAGAAGTGGACAAGATGTAAGTGAAAACTTTCTTCATTGATTTCTTCTTAGATGGAGGTACATGATAGAAATCTAATAAAGTGGGGTAAGGGGTTTAGTGCCCTTGTTCGCTGATACAATGCTCCTGTTGGTAGAAGAGGAGCTAGTGGAGGAAGAAGTAGTAGCTACAACGGTGGATGGAGTGCTATACTCAGACGGTGGTTATGCTACTATGTTATCCCAGGTAAGTAAGGTGGACTGCTGTTATTGCTGCTATTGGGCATCTACCTCCTTCAAGTTATCCTTAGCAACTTATAAACCTTCTTTAGAGTTGGAGGTCTGAGCTACTTTAGGCACCTACAAGGGTAACTTTCTGATCTTAGAGATGATTTTCTTAGAGATTCAAAATAGAGAGATATCCCAACCTTCCTTTATCTTGAGAAGATTACTAGTATCCCTAAAGATTACACTAACATAACTGGAGGGTTGTTCTAATAAATATTCCTTAGGGATGACAATGGCACCTGACTTATAGCTACACTCAAGCCAGTCCTTAAAGGTAAAATAATCTTCTAAGACATGAACTAGCATGTGGTAGTAGGGGAAAAAGTTTGGATCATGACTCTTGATCACATCCTTTGGCCTCCTGGGCTCTTGTAACTAAAAATCAGGCTTCTTTAAGAGGTTCTTAAAGATTTTCCTAACTGCCTCCCTCTTGAATGAATAAGGCTTATTCAATTTATCGGTAAGAGTAGGTAAATGGTAGCTACCTGGTGGTGGATAAGATGCGATTGGATGGGGATCTTGTTGTTGATCGTGGATGGAATCTGGCGGCGGTGGCGATGTGGCGTGGTTGTGAGGTGTGGTGGCAGGAGGGAGGTGGCAATAGGATGTTGTCGGTCTCTCATGAGCTCTACAGTTGCTTCCCTTTCACTCTGACTACCAGCTTTTTCTTAAATGCCTTTTGTGGCTTGGTTGACTGATCTTAGAAAGGTAACTATTCGACTTCTCCTTATAGACTAGCCACCTTGTTGATTAATTTCTCAAATGTCTTAAAGGTAAACCCTTTAAGCATGAAAGCGACCGGGCCATGAATATTCTTGAATAGAATTTCAATGGCATGTTGTTCAGATAGCTATAGTTTGTATTTCATACTTAAATTATGTCATCTAAGAATGTAATCAATAAGGGACTCACCGGGGTGTTGTTGAGCTACAACAAGATTGTCCATAGTTACCCTTTTGCTCCAAATCTCTTAATAAAGAGTTGCTCCAACTTCAAATATCTTCATTGAACTTGGGTAGTTCATACCAATCAAATGTGATGCTATCAAACTCTTAAAGAGAGGAAGAGTCATCTTGCCACCCATGCAACATCCTTCCAAAAGTGTGCTATGTGTTGATGAGGGTTCCCACTGCCATCAAAAATTTTGAAGGAAGGAGACACAAAACCCTTAGGATATTGGGCACCATCAAATTCCTCTAGGTAGGGTCTACCCTTTGGAACATATGAGCCACCTCGAGATGCATCCTTCACTTCTTTGCTCCACCAAGCTTGATATCATTTTCTTGCATGGAGTGTTTATGCCACCTTCCTATGTAGCTACCTTGTCGATCTACTAGAGAAGTGCTTTTGGGCTGATAGGACACTACTGGATGATCTATCTCTAGTGGTATATGTTGTGGTATTGAGGCCTAGTTTTGAAGTGCATGGAGGGCTACTAATAGGTCTTCCATCCTCTTCTCCATCTGATTGATCTGATCATCCTTCTATTTAAGTTGCTGACGGAGGTGTTGGGTTGAATGGATAGCATCGTCTTCCTCAACTATAATACTTTCATGACTATGCTGATCTTTATGAAGGGACCTCCTAGTATCAACCATGTGGACCTCAGTCGAATCCTTAAGGAGATTATCCTTATCCAGATCAAAGCTCCCTAGAAGCTCTCTTTTCTCTGTAAGTACTATTCCTGAATCTCTTATATGGAATGATCTAATTATGCTGGTACAAATACGTGCTGTTGACCGATGGAGCGGTTGTGCTGATTGACGGAGATGCACTTAACACCACCTATCACTGGAGTGCTGGCTTTAGGAGGGTCATGACTACTGGAAGAGACATGCTCATGGCTGCTCATGGGTGGAGTAGTGTCCTTGGAGATCACTACCATGATTGACTTCCCTTCCCCTTCTCACGTTGTCACTATCTCTGATGGTGGTGGTTGTGGTGGTGCGACCACGATGCTGCGGGGTTGTCATTCCTTCTTCACCAAGACTAAAGTAGGAGAGGTAGAGAACTCCTCACCTCGGTCGTTGGAGTAGATGAAGTGGGACCCTTTGGTCATAGCTGGATCACCGGATCACCCCCGGATGTTGTCTTCTATGCCTTTGTAGGCACGATGGATGGTGGGACTTGAACAGGTGATGGTGAGAGAGGAGTGGATCGGTGTGGTGGAGGCACTTTCTCTGTGGACCCTTTTCTGGATCGGATCACCCGGATGCTCTATGCCTTTGTATGCGATGGATGGTACGACGTGATGGTGAGAGTGGATGTGTAGGAGCACCGACTTTCTGGCAAGAACTCCTCTCTATTCGGTAGTACCATCATAATGTTATTGTCTAGTAACGTTGATGAAGTCCACAGTGAGGCCTCTAGGTACCTCTCTCTCTGTCTATCTTATGCACCTCCCTTGCCCTAATCGATGTGTCCACCTAAACTATGAGGGATGACAAAATGTAAATCAAATTGAGCCCCAAACTCTGATTGTCCATAAGCTCGCCAACTTCGTGTAGAGCGTCTACGGCATGACCTTCTCCTGTCATTGATAGAATCAAAATGAGTGGGAGGTGAAACCAGATCCTCCTTATGTCTTCCTCTCCATCAAAACCAGAGAGGTGAAACTTGTTTTACGTGATAAGAGGAGACACTATCTAGGTAACTCCTCTGTAGACTGAAGTTGCCTCAGTTCTCTATGTGGTCATGATCTTCATATTGCGAGCAGGTGTGGCGAGTCCTACTTGGGAGGAAACACAACTAGACCCAACCATAGGTGGGAGATTATCCCAGATGGGGTAGCCTTCCCCTTGGAAGGAACCAGCAGTGGGTGCTTGGCCCATCTGAGAAGAAAGCTCATTGGCAGGTGTAACTATTGTGGAGCGCCACAACCTTCTTCTTCAGTGAGGGAAACTTTGAGTGAGATGGCATCTCAACCTAGATGACAGGCTTCTTCCTGGTCACCATACTTCTGTTGATAGTTTTGAGGGTGGTCCCCTCATAAGTGATCCTAGCCCCCTCAAAACCTCAGCTAAAATGAATGAGGTGGGCAAAGACGATCTGTGGGAGGCTGGACTGATCCAAGGCCAAATCCATCCCAAAAAAAAAGTAAACATGTACTTCAAGCCATGTGTCGCAACTACAGCTAATGGCTACATGCATTTATGAAAATATAACTTATATCAGATTTCTGCCTTGATATTTGTTCCACGCAAGTAATAGAAGTTTGGAGTTTGGAACCCACACTCAATAATTCAAATGTGTTCAAGATATTTGGATATTGAGGTGAGTCTTTGCCATTTGATTTTGATTTAGAACCCATACTCAATCAATTTAGGTAGGATGGGTGGGGTTCTAAAATTTGAGGAGAGATTTTCATGGAGATATTTGTGTTTTGTGCATCTTATTTGAAATATTGATAGTTTGAAAGACCTTTACTTAGCAAATTTGGGTATGCTAAGAAGAGGTTGTGATTGTGTATTTGAAATATTTTTGCTTGTTATGATTTGATTGTATCATATTTTGATTTGAAAATGGGGTTTCTTACTTAACAAATTTGGTATGTTAAGTATATGTCACATGTGTTTTATTTGTGTTTGATGATGAGGCTTTCACTTAACAAATTTGGTATGTTAATTGAAAGTTAAATGTGATTGTGAGATAAATTTTGCTTTTCTTTGAAAATGGGAATTCCACTTAACAAATTTGGTTTGTTAAATGAAAGCCCCAAATGTGTTTGAGATATATTTATTTTTCTTTGAGGATGAGACTCTCACTTAACAAATTGGGTGTGTTAAGTGAAAGCTCAAGTGTGGTTTAACATGAAAAATTGGATCCTTATTTAACAAATTTGGTATGTTAAAATAGGGATCAAATGTGTTGAAAAGAGACCCTCACTTTTGGTATGTTAAGTGAAAGTCAAATGTGTTTATGATTTTTGAAAATGAAACTCTCACTTAACAAATTTGGTATGTTAAGTGAAAGTCAAATGTGCATATGATTTTTGAAAATGAAACTCTCACTTAACAAATTTGGTATGATAAGTGAAAGTCAAATGTGATTGTGATTTTGAAAATGAAACTCTCACTTAACAAATTTAGTATGTCAAGTGAAAGTCAAATGTGTTTATGATTTTGAAGATGAAACTTTCACTTAACCAGTTTGGTATGTTAAGTGAAAGTCAAAAGTGTTTATGATTTTGAAGATGAAACTCTCACTTAACAAATTTGGTATGTTAAGTGAAATTCAAATGTGTTTATGATTTTTGAAAAGAAAGAACTTATTTAACAAACTTAGGTATGTTAAATGGAGTTCAATTTGTTCTTATGATTTTAAGGGGATCTCTTTTATATACTTGGTCATGTCAAATGAGCTCCCAATGTGTTTTGAAGTCCAAGACTTTGGCAAGAAGGAGTTTTATCAGACAAATGCAAATAGAATTATGTTTGCGCTACCTTCTCCAAGGGAAGGGGAACTCTGATTTGACAAATTTGGGTATGTCCAGTGGGGAGTTCAAATATGTCTTGACTTCTCTTTTGTGTGTGTATGATTTATTTCTTTTTGAAAAGGGGGAAATTTTCAACTCTAGCACATGCGATATGCTAAGTGGAGTTTTAATTTTACATTACTATTTAATTCAAAAATAGAATCTCCATCCAACAAATTTGAGTGTGTGTGGGATGGGGATAACTATTTCCAAAGAAAATGCGCTTTTGAAAAAGACATTAAAAATGGTTGATTTTTATTTTAAAAAAGAACCTCCTTGTAACAATCATAAGATTGTTAAATGAGGTTTGATTATATTTGTTTTGTGCCTTTTTGAAAATTTCTTACAAATTTTTGTGTAAAGATCTCTTATTATGTGGATTTTGAAAAACTATTTTTTGAAAGACATGTTATTTTGTAGAAGAGTTTTATTTTCTTATTGTTCATGGGATGAACCCCTCACCATCAGGATAGTGAAGAGGTTCTTAATTTTGGTCATCTCCTTTGTTTGATTAATTTTAATTTTCACCTATTGGGGGAACCCAATAAGAATTTTAAGACTTACATGGAGTGAGGTCCTAAAACCTACAGGATGTTGATGAGCTTTGCTTAAAGATGAAATAAGCTTAAATGCCAACAAAAATAATGACAGTCTTGGGCTTATATAAAATATAAGTCCACTATCAATGCTTGGAGATAATAATTATCTACTAAAGATGAAGAGAGGAACCATCCCCAATGGAGTCGCCAGAAAAATCTGTGGTGTTTATTTTTGAGGATGTGGGACACCACGTAGATCTTAGGGGGTGCTTATTGAAGTGATCAGGTACGTCATTAAGGAATGATGGACTATCTAAAAATATTGAAATCACCATCATATAATGGACCTAATCACCTAATAAAGACTCCTAAGGCATGATGGGTCTTCAAATATACCAAAGAACTTTCCCCTACTTTAATTGAAAAAGAAAATTAGGGTGTATATTAAGCCGGATTCATTAAGTTCCCTATGGAGGCAAGCCTCTATAGTTAATTACATCCTAAGAAATGGGAATTCCTTAAGAATATTCTTGATTAAAGTAGATAATCAGGGTCTCTAAAGATTTTAAGGTTAAGACTATCAAAGGATTGGCTATTTTAGAAAGTCAAATGGGATAGATTAAGGAGAAGACTTATTTTTGGAATCCAAATGGAGAAAGTAGAAAATGCTCATGATATTAGGAAGCTTAGTAAGCATTCCAATCTATCCTATGGTTGGGATTTATATTTTTGAAATTGAAGAGAGTTAATTATTTGAGTTGACATTTTATTAGATACTAGGGTTTATAATTCCACAACATAAGATTGTGGATATGCCTAAGAGGTGAGGATTTATGCTTATAGCCCGAAGGAGACAACTGCCTCAGATCCTAAGCTAGGGAACTTTGGCGAGGGCTAAAGCATGACCTAAATCTAAGGCAAAAATGGGTATATGGTTTACCTCTACAAGAGAGAATAAATCACCCGACTGCTGGACTTATTATCACTTAGAGTAGCAACAGCCAGCTAAATCCTCCTACGCTTTAAATCCATGTAAGAAAGTCTTATGCTTTGCAAGATGGCTAGGCAGTTGTTTATTTAGAGAGGAAATTAAGTCCTTAAACTTACTCCCTAAGAGACTAAAGCATAAGTGGTATAAAACATGACTTAATCTAATGCAAATTTTATTGAATTTAATTGATTCTTTTGGACTCTTTATTTTGACACAGGCTATGGGATTTTGTATGCCTAAATGCATGAGAATTTGATTATGGGCCAAATCAAGAGAGAAAGAGGCATTTTTCCATCAAAGGCTCTCACAGGTAAAACCTTCATTCTCTAGCAAAGATAGAAGCCCCCTCTTAACAAAAGTGAAATAATATGACATGCATGATATTATCTTATGCTTTTATGTGAGGTTATGAGTTGTTTTAAAATTTTAGTTATGAGTTTTTAATTGAGATAGAAAAGTTAATTTTATCCTAAGAGCCTACCACATCCAGGCCACACATTCAAACATCAATCATGAAGAAACTAGGAAAAGTATGCAATTCCAGTGCACAATCTAAACACAACAATAAATAATTTTATAGACTACCATAAAAGAATAAAAGGGCACTACGGTCAGGTTCCGCCAACACCGCAAAAAAGAAGAAAAAGATGGGTAGCCGAGCTCTACCCTTATACAACCCGGATTACAAAAATAATATATGCTATGGGGGTCTTCTTTTCTTTATTTCTTCCTTATCTTCCTTTTGATTTTGATTTGTTCCAATGGCATCACAGTGCACCACAGGGACTAAGCCTTCTGGCCACTGCTCATCCTAATCTCCCATAACACTAATCCTAATCCTAATGCAAAATTATATTAAAAATAGGAAAATAAAATCTAGCTACACCTGCAAAATAAATGTTAGCTAAACACACCATACAACTCAAGCAGTTATATGAATAATTAAAACTTAGCACCCCACACATGGGTAACCAAGTCCACCTGTCCTAATATGGGTTACGCTTAGGGGCTATGCAACCTACACAGTAAAAACATTTATATTATTATTACAACACCCCTTAAGCACAACCATATAGGCTAATAATGACCTAACATCCAGTCTACGAAACATACACCCTAACATCCAGTCTAAAACATTACATCACAAAACAAAACATAATATCATACATACAATGCCCTAACTTAGCACTAGAAGTGGTGACTTAGTATTCTAATGTGTGTGTTTAAGGCTTATGTGACAAGACTTTACTAGGCTTCTTTAGTTTAAGTTTCAATTTCGAGTTTGAATTTGTTTAAATTTTACCTTTGGGTGATTTCAATTTAAATGATTTAATGATTTATTTTTCATTTTTATTTTACTTTTATTTGGTTAAAATGATGTTTAGGTTTTCAAGAATGAAGAGTAGAATGAATTCCATTTGTAGACAAAACTCACCCTATTCTACATCCTAACACCTAAAGAATCTAACAAAGGTCCTCAAGTATATTAATTAACCCATTTGAATTTGTGTAGTTCATTTGATTTATTTGATTTGATTTAGAATGTAGAATTTGAGCTTGTTTAAGTATTTGATTGATTGATTTTTATTTAGATGTTTTGGTTTAATTACATCTTGATAATTCAATATCCTTGATATCTAATGAAGTTTAAGTTTTTTTAAAATCATGTGTTTTTGATTGATTAATTTCAGATTGGCTGTTTTGGTTTAATTAAATCTTGATAATTCAATATCCGTGATCTCTAATGAAGTTTAAGTTTGTTTAAATTCATGTGTTTTTGCTTTGTTAATTTCAGATTAGATGTTTTGTTTTAATTAAATCTTGATAATTCAATATCCTTTTAAATTAATATTTAATTTTTTTCTTTGATTATAGTTATGTGACTTGATTTTATGCTTATTTGATTTGATTGTGGTTCATTTATTTATAGTTTGATCAAATTAGATTAATTGAGATTTTATTTTGATTTTAATTGAGTTTGATTCTTTGTAATTAGGATTTTATTTTTAATCTCATCCATTTGTCATGTTTATCAAAGTTTGATTTTTATTTTTAATTTTAAACATTGGATAGTTAATTAGTTTATCTTATTTAAGTAGGTTGAATGAGATTTGATTTGATTATATATTAAATTGATGAGAGTCTTTCTTAATTTAATTTAATTTGATTTAATTTAATTTCATTAGCCTTATTATTCTATGGGTTTGCTTGGGTTCAATGTGATCATGTGATTAGTTTTATTAAGAAGTGTATTTATGTTAATTATAAAGATTTGTTTAATCTTCAATTTGATTTCATATTTGTTTAGGTTAATGATGTAATTAATGACTTAATAATTTAGGTTTAATTTATATTTTGATTAGTATTTAATTGCATTTATGTTTTAAGTTTAAGTTTAATATGATTAATTTGATTTTAATTATCTTATTTAAGATGTGTGATCAAATTAATTAGTAGATTAATTAAGTGTTTGGTTTGAATTTAATTTAAAAAGTTAATTTGGTTTATTAAGATGATATATTAATTCATTAGGCTTGCATTAATTAAGTGTTTATTCAATTGGATTAGCTTAAGGGTAATTAGTTTAATTAAGAAGTGTGTTTAAGTTAATTATTAAATTAAATGAGGATTTATTTAATTTTTAATTTGGTTTTATATTTATTTAGATTAATGATGTAATTAATGACTTAATGATTTATGTTTAATTTAGGATTTGATTGGTATTTAATTGCATTTATGTTTGATTAAGCTTAGGTTTAGTATGATTAATTTAATTGACTTAATTAATTTATTTAAGAGGTGTGATTAAATTAATTAGTAGATTAATTAAGTGCTTGATTTGAATTAATTTTAATGTGATTTATAAAATTAATTTGGTTCATTAAGATGATAGAATAATTCATTAAGTTTGCATTAATTAAATATTTAATTAATTAAGTTTCATTAAGGGTAATTAAACTTTTTTTAAACCATTAGATTAATCAAAGATTTATTTAATTAATAACTTAATTTCTCACATGTGAGAGATTTGATTTAGTTAGTGTTATACTTAAGTTTGATTTGATTAAAGGATTATTTTTATTATCATTTGATTTGATTAAGTGATTTAATTGTTTATATTTATTTCAATTAAACTTGATTATTCATAATCATAGTTAGGTTTGATTTTCTTCATTTATTATGTTCATTAGATTTCATTCATGTTTGATTTAGTTGTTAGGTTTATGCTAATGGCATATTAATTAACTTATTCCAAATAGATGTGATTTAATCATATGTTAATTAAGTTTACTTTAACTTTATTTAGTTTAATTTGACTAATATCAAATGATTATGTTGAATTGGTTTATTAATCTATTTGGTTTTTTTAGTTTATTTATATTCGTGAAGGAGCTTCATATGATTAAGACTCCATGCTTAGTGTAGGTTTAGTTATACTAGTTTGACCCATGTTAAAGTTTCCTTGATTTGTTGAATTTTAAGTTTGATTTAAGATTTAATCATTTAATTGGGTTTTATTGATTTAAGTAGGTTAATCATATTTAATTTAATTTCTTAGGAGGATGATATTTTTTTTTGATTTGACGTTTGATTAATGATTGCTTAAGTGTTATTTCATTTGTGATTTTGATTTTAATATTTAAAATATTTTTAAATTATATTTTAATTAAGTCCTTAATAGATTAAACTTTAATCTTAAGTGTTTGCTTGGGGTTCATTAGGATTTAGAAAAGCACATTATTTCTTTAAGAGTCCTAGATGTCAATTGAAGTGATTTAAGCCGGTTTGAAGATTTTTGTAAATTTTGAATTTTGATTTGATTTATTTTATTAAAATAGATAATTTAAACTTCAAAATTTAATTTCTCCCAATCGAGAAGTCCTTTTCACTTGAGAATTTTATGGTAGGTGTGTTTTAACTTTATTTTCAATCTCTGAAAATTTTAACTTAATCTCACATATATTTTTGGTTTACTTAATGAAATTTTATTTTTACAAAAACTCAAATTAAGCTTAAAATACTCAATGAAATTTAAGTATTTTGGGTTTGTTGGATTTCTCTCAGAAAAATGAATCCAATGAACCCTTGTTGGTAATTTTTGGTTAAGTATTTTATTTTCTATAAATTTTTGAAGTTTCTAATGATTTAAATTAATTTTTTAAATCAAAAAATCCACGCGATGTTAACTTTCAGCCACGCGGGCGAGCGATTGATGCGCGGTCGATGCACGACGCCTCCCAAAATTGTGCGATTCGCTTGTAGTTCTGCGTCAGCCGAAAGAGCGGGAAGACCGGCCAACGGTCTGGAAGGTGACCTGCAGTTTGCTCTGGACCATCCGATCTCGGATGGTCCAAATCAGATTGCGCCATCCAGAGGCCAAGATTGAGTGATCAGTGCACGATTTGAGCCGTCTGATCGTGCGAGCCGCATGATAAAATGGTCCAGATCGCATTAAGCAATCCGAAGGCCTGGATCGCGTGATCTGGGCCATCTTATCCCGTGAACCGTGGGATCGGACGGCGGTTGTGGCCCACCGGTGGTGAATAGTAAAAATAAGATTTTTTAAAAGGAAAAATGAGATTTCTGAGTGAAAATTTATCCATATGGACCCATTTTTGTGTCGATTCGCACTGAAAAAATTCTATTTTCTAATTGGGACAATTTCAAGTTAAAATGCGAGATTATCTAAGGGAAATTTCTAAAATCATAAGAAAATTAATAAAAAATGTGAGAAATCCTAAGGCCGGCTAAAGTTTGGCAAAATTTATCTCGCCAGGAATGGTTTTCGATGGCGGTGAAGATCCGAGCGAACTCTTAGGTATGTGAGGAAGCTTTGGAATGATTCTTTGCCTCCTTTTGGAATGTCATTTTCTCCAATGTTCATCGTCGCCTCACTAGAAAAGCTTCTAGTTGTATTTTTGAGCTTAAAAAGTTCTTAAAGAGGTGGGGGATGGGTTCCTTTTTTTTACTTTGGGGAGTTCTTGGGGGCTGAATAGTGATGGGAGGAAGAGAAATGAAGTCTCATTTCTCCCTCATTTTATAATGGCCCAAAATCCACCCTTTTTTGAATTTTTTAGCTCCAAAGTATTATTATTTTGCTTAGGGTGATTGGGATGGATGATGGATTGATTGAGGACTTTAGATTTTTACTCCAAAGTCCTCTCTTGCTGTCATATGATCAACCCTATTCAATGCAAATGTTGGGGATGAGTTAAGTGCATGTGATTAGAAAGAATTAAATAAGGTTGGTTTGATCAGCCCCCAATCGCTCATGGCTTGGTTTCAAGAGATTTGGCCTAATTTGGGTCATATGGGTCATATTGGGTCATATCAGGTTAGGTTGACCAATTGGTGAAATTAGGTCAAACTAAGGCTTGAGTTAGGTTCAAATGATAATTTGAAGAGTTTTGGTAAAATTAATTTGATTTAATTTGGCTTAGAATTGATTTTGGCTCATTTGGAATCAAATGGATCAAATGGGTTGAGTTGACCAATTTGATAAAAATTGGCCAAATTAGCTTGGGTTATGGGTTGATTCATGTTCAATTAGATAATTGAAGATGAATGTGGTCTTTTGTTTGAATCAATTTGGATTTAATTTAGATTTAGGCCAAATTGACCCTTTAGGCCTATTTGGGCTTAATGGCTTAATTGGGCTCGATTGATCAAATTGGGTTTAATTATGGTTTTGGTGAAGTTTAATAATCAATTTAGAATGAACTTGAGCCATTGGTTGCAATCAATTTGGGTTAGATCATGATTTGACCCTATTTGGTCCTTTAGGCCAAATCAACTTGGATCAAATCAATTGGGCTTGGCTCAGGGTCAAGTCATATTTAAATATTAATTTTTGGGTTGATTCAAATAGTTGATTTCAATCAATTTGATGTAGGATGAGTTTTGGCTAATTTTGGTTCATTTGGGCTAAGGATTGACTTGGTCAAATGACTAAGTTGATTTAGTTTGACCCAATTGATTGCAATTGATCATCCCAGGGTGATCAACAATCATGTTGGAATATTTTGGTGAGCTTGGTTCAATCCAATTTTGGTTGGATTGGAAGTTGGCTCAAATGGGTCCTTTAGGTCAGTTTGGGTCAAGTGGACTTAGGTGGGTCAATTGGTTTGATTTTGGTTTGATTTAAGTTTAGTTGAACTTATATATGAGCCCTCGATTGAATTATAAATTCAACAGTAATCAATTTGGAGTCCAATATGTTTTGGCTCAAGTGAAAATTTTAAGTCAAAAGGGCTAAGTTAGGCTTAACTTGAATTTGGTTTGATGATTGTAAGTTTTATTTATATTTGGACAAATGATTGAATGAATGATTGATTGGAGAGAAAATTCATTGGTTTTGACTTGATTTGGATAGAATTTGGTTAGGTCCAAATAATTGGCTTAAATGACTTAGATTGAGTTTGGATTTGATTTTTGATATAATTTTGGTCATTTGAATTTGGATTTCATTTATATTTGTGAATATAAATGAAAGAATAATTGATTTGATCTAAAGGGAGTTTTGGCTAAGCTTATGAATGTGGTTCATATGGCTTAGGCAGGGTCTTAGGATTTTAATTTGATTTTTGGGTTTCAATCATTTGGAGTCAAATTTAAAATTAGATTTGGAATTTGAGATTAGTTTGAGAATTGAATCTGGGTTTGATTTGAGAAAGTGTATCCACATTGGGTTTAGGCTATAGGATAGATAATTTCCTTAAGCCCTAAGGCATAGCCTAATCTTATGATTAACACTTATAAGTCTCTAGGCTTAGGTTAAGTGTTCACCTAATAACTAAAAGTGTCTTATGACTAAGGAGTACTTAGTGCCTAGAAGAGTCCTAAGTCTAAGGAGAGGAAGTTAAGAGCTCACTCCAAAAGTGAGGTCAATAGATGCTAAGTCCAATTTGTTCATATACATGCTTGAGATTATGCGGTTTGTTTAGCTAATCTCTATTTTGCATATTTTAGTTAGATTTTCCTTTCTTTTTTTCATGTAATTTTACAATTAGGATTTAGAATGATTGTTATGGGGGATTAGGATGAATATTGGTCATAAGACTATATCTTATGTGTCATATGAAGCCTTTGGAGCAAGCACATTCCAACCAACCAAAAGAAAAAAGAAGAACGAAGAAAGAAAGAAGAAAGAAGAAAGAAGAAAAGAAGAATGAAGAATGAAGACCCCATAACATGAATTCCTTCTTGATTGTAATTAATTCATTTATAATCTTGGTTGTATAAGGGTAGAGCTTGGCTACCCAATTTGTTTTTTGAGTTTGTACGGTAGAGCCCGACCATAAAATGTCTCTTATTCTTTTGTGCTAGCTTTATAAATTGTTTGATGTTTGTTTAGCTTGTGCATTAAGATGGCATATTTTTCTGGTTTCTTTCTTACTTTGATGAAAGGCCTGGATGTGATTACGCTCTTAGGGAAAAATAAATTTTCTATCCCACTAATCAACTTAAAATAAAAAATTAGCAACTCATAATCTCATATAAAGCCTAGGTTATAAAATCAAGATAAAAGATTTAGCAACCCCTTAACTGGATGTTGTATGTTTTCACATCATGCATAAAAAGCATCTTGTCTCACTCTTGTTATGCCGGGCTTCCACCTGTGCTAGAGAACTTGGCTTGACCTTTGAGAACCATGGTGGAAACACACCTCCTTTTTTTTTTTCCTAATTTTGGCCAATAATCCAAGTTCTCATGCATTAGGCATATGAATCCTATAAGCCTGTGTCAAATGAATTGCCCAAAAATGAAAATAAAACATAACAAAATTTAAGTCATTAAATCATGCCCTACATGATCTAGTTTCTTAAGGAGTGTGTTTAAGAACTTAGTTTCTTTCTAAATAAATAACATCTTAGCTATCTTGCAAAAGCATATTAATTGCCTACATGTATTTAAAATCATAGGAGGAGTTAGTTGGCGACCACCTCTAGGTAGTTGTAAGTCCAAATAGTCGAGTGATTTATTCTCTCTTGTGGAGGTAAACTAAATACCCATTTTCACCTTAGATTTAGGTCATGCTTTGGCCCTCGCCAAAGCTCCCTAGATTTAGGTTCAGAGGTTGCTACTTTCCTTTGCGGGCTATAAGCAAAAATCTTTACCTATTAGGCATTTCCATGATCTTGCATCATGGAATTATAAGCCTTAGATTTCTAATAAAAAATCAACTCGAATGAATAAATCACTTCAATTTTAAAAAATATAAAGCCCTACCATAGGATAGTTTGGGATGATTACTAGGCTTCCTAGTATCATAAGCATCCCCTATTTACCTTCCTTTAGCTTTGATAATAACTCCCTCATCTTGATTAATCTCACTTGATCTTCCAAAAATAAACTAATTGATTGATAGTCCTATCTTTGAAATCTTTGGAGACAACGATCATTTACCTTAATCGAGAGTATTCTTAAGGAATCCTATTCCTTAGGATGTAATTAACTATGGGAGCTTACCTCCATAGGAAACTTAACAAACCCAATTTAAAATAAACCCTGCTTTACTTTTTCATGTAAAATAGGAAAAGAATCTCTGGTACATACGAAGACCCATAGTCCTTAGGAGTCCTTATTTAGGTGATTGGGTCCACTGTAGGGTGGTGACTTCTATCTTTCGAGATAGTACACCTTTCCTCAATGTCGTACCCAATCACCCTAATAAGAATATCTACGGATCTATGTGGTGTCCCAATAAAGGCATATATTTCTGTTTTCATTTATCTTATTTAAAAAAAGGATAAGATGAAGGCGAAGATATATTTTCACCACACACCCCGACCACCTACAGAGTTTGAGACACTAACTAGGGATAGGAGGAAGTCCTACGTCTGTCTATGATCCGTTCTTCATAGAGTAGGCAGATCCCACGGATGCTCAGAGTCTGGCTTACATCATGACTTGAAGAGTCTGACCCCTAGGAGTGTTAGGAGTCAGATTCATAGATAGAGAGCCACTGAGGCTAGAGTCACTGCCCAAGTGGGCAAGTGAGAGAAGAGGAGGTATGACAGGCAGTCGGTGGTCTCCTCTTTCATAGATTTTCCTGATCGGTGCTCTGTTAGGGCCGATCATTTAGATAGTATTGTTCTCATTTGCACCATTCATCGTATGAGGAAATCTTCGATAGAGAGGCATTTAATATTCTTACCATTGCACCGCTCCACTCACCGCCAACCATCACCAGTCCAAGTTCTAGCATCTAGAGTTCTCGCCAAGGTGCATAAGATCTAATCCAGAGAGAGGCCCTCTCCTTTGGTGATCTGGTTACGGCCCAAGAATCTCGTTCCATCCATTCCACCCATTGAGGTGAGATTGAGCTCCCTTGCTCGACCTTCTACTTCAACCGTGGTTAGGAGGGAGTGGCGACCCAAGAGCATCGTGGTCATTCCATCTTCGTAATAGCTAGAGGAGGAGAGCATAGGGGATACCAACATAGTCCCCATGTCAGTAGAGCCAACCAGGGAGTGCACCCCACCAGTGTAAAGCATTCAATGCATACAATCTATAGTGCATAATCTAGTGGTCAGTCGACAGCCAGCCTACGTTCCAGTAGGGATAGACATGGTAGATGATCATTCCTAAGATGACATCATAGAAGACTACTGCACTGTAGTCAGGCAGAATGTCGGCAGTGATCATTCAGATCAGAATGAGGGTAGGGCTAGCTTTGACCTTGATGAGGATGACATGTTGGACAATATAGATGAAGTCTACATGGTCGACACCTGAGGATCCCTGTAGAGGGAACAACACAACCAGGAAGGCGCTATAGTTGAGGTAAGTGACACCTCTCACTCAACTCAACACCTCCTTCACCAGTTCAAGAAAAAGGATGACCAGATAGACAGGATGGAGAAGAGGGTAGATGAGTTGATGGCAGTGGTCTTAGGATTATAGAACCCCACCCCAGTCACACAGCCTTCTCCTATGGTAGCCGATCGGCCAGAGTTGGTACATACCTTAAATCATTCTAGGTGCACTCCCATAGATGATGATGCTGGCAGTTTGCATAAGAAGGTCACTGATAGTACCACCATGCATTAGAAGAATATCAATCACATGGTGGAATAGCAGGTGAAGGAAGTGTTGGCGCAAACTAGGGGGAGCTCATCCATTCCAAATGGTAGACCCTACCTGAAGGAATTGGATGTAGTTCAATACCCAAAGGGTTTTGTGTCACCATCCTTCAAGATTTTTGATGGCAATAGGAACCCACGATAACACACTACACACTTCAGAGCAAGCTGCTGCAACATCGATGGCAGTGAAGCACTCCTGTTCATACTTTTCATTAGTTGCTTAGTAGGGGTAGCATTTGATTGGTATGCTAAGCTACCCAACATTTTGGTGCAGACCTTTGCTGAGTCAAAGCATCTCTTCATCAAGAGATTCGTAAGAGCTCAACAGAGGGTGACTATAGGTGACCTCGTTATAGAAAAATAGAAACCCAATGAGTCCCTTGTTGATTACATTCTTAGGTGACACAACCTGAGCATGAAATGTAAACCATAGCTATCCGAGCATCATGCCTTTGAGATTCTGCTCAAGAATATCCATTGGCCTGGTTGCCTTCATGATTAAAGGCTTTACCATCAAAATATTCAAGAAATTAATCAACAAGGTGGGTAGTCTGTAAGAGGAAGCCAAATAGTTGCCCTTCTCAGACCAATCATCTAGGCCCAAGCAACAGAAGGTGTTTAAGAAGAATCTAGGGATAGTTGTGTCAGTGGATAGAGGGAAGTAGCCAGCTAGAGTTCAGTATGAGAGACCACGAGCTCAGTAGCCTCCTTTGCCACCTCCTCTTCCACCACCTCAGTTTTCATACCAGCCACTACAGACGCCATAATGGCCACTACCGCTGCCACAGCTGCCTACCTAGTAGTGGTATTCATATTCATCACCATGTAGCTATTTTTAACCTGCTCTTGCCGACAGATTGAATAAACCATATTCATTCAATAGGGAGGTAGTCAGGAAAATCTTCAAGAATCTCTTGAAGAAACTTAATTTTCAGCTATGAGAGCCTAAGAAGCTGGCGGAAGTGGGCAAGAGATGTTCCTAGCTATAGACCCTACCACCATATCTTAGGCCATATCTTAGAGGATTGTATCACTTATAAGGACTAGCTTGAGTGCAGTTACAAGTTAGGAGCTATAATTATCCCCAAGGAATACTTATTAGAACAACCATCCAATTCTGTTAGAGTAATCGTTGGGGATACTTCTGATCCTCTTAAGACCAAAGAAGGTTGGGATATCGCCTTATCTCATACCTCTAAAAAGATCATTTTTAAGATCAAAAAACTTTCCTTGCAGGTGCGTGAAGCAGCTCAAACCTCCAATACCAAGGAAGGTTTGCTAGTTACAAAGGATAATACAAGGAGGGTGACAGCCTTGCAGTAGCAGCAGCAATAGCAGC
Organism: Cymbidium sinense; assembly: GCA_021442155.1. Classification (NCBI taxonomy): domain Eukaryota; kingdom Viridiplantae; phylum Streptophyta; class Magnoliopsida; order Asparagales; family Orchidaceae; genus Cymbidium; species Cymbidium sinense. The sequence continues at coordinate 183,357,968 of CM038219.1, forward strand.
AGCTTACCACTCTTGCTCAGGGTAGTCTAGTAGCGTAACCACCATCCGAGTCCAGCACTCTTCCACCATTACAACTACCACTTCTTCTGTTAGCTCCTCTTCTACTAGAATGAGCGATGTATATACGGATAAGGATACCAAATCCCTTACTCTACTTACTTTACTTGATTTTTTATCATGTACTTCCACCCAAATTAAAGAAATTAATGAAGAAAGCCAATTCCACTTATATTCTGTCTACTTCTAATGCTTCTAATTTCATTCTTATAAAAAGCTCTCTGAGTTAAAATAATAATAATAACTAAAGTAGTTTTGATCTTTTCCTTTCTAATTTAGAGTCAGATTTTCCATCTCTAAATCAATCGAGTTCACCTCTTGAGATTTACTTGAAGCCATCCAACTCTAAGGATCCTATAAGAGAAGCTGTAGGTATACCCGATAAGAAGGTAGAAGTTTACACAAACTCATCATTCTAAGAAGTCATTGAAGTCAACCTACGTAGTTGCAAAGTTTTACCTCTTAATGTAGCAGCTCAGGATAAGGGTAAACAAGTCATTGATTCTAGTGAGTAGATAGCCCCTCCACAAGATGCTGCACCTATGGATATGCTTGTGGAGGACTAACCCATTGTTGATTACAATGCCTTAGCTCATCTTAGAAAGTTTCCAACTAATTTAAGCATATACAATGCCATTATCATATCCAAAGAGATGAGGGAATCTCTAATAAAGGCCTTACCTGATCGTGAGATATGGTTAGCTCAACTGATCGCTACTGGAGAGGAGGCATACTACTCAAAGGACATCCTAGGAGTTACATTCAGTGATGAAGACTTACTTCTAGGGATGATCGAGCATAACCATCATCTTTACATTATAATGGATGTTGACAGATATAAGCTATCTAGAGTTCTGGTTGACCCGGGTGCATCAGTCAATATTAAGAGCCTAAAACCCTTACCTACTTGAGGATCTACATATCTAAACTCTAAAAGGAGAGGATGATGTTGAGAGGATTCAATGAACAAGGTGAGAGGGCCTTAGGCTCCATAGTGTTGCCACTAGAGTTAGATGATTAGAAGACTGAAGCCAAGTTTCACATTATAGACTTGGATACATCTTTCAATACTTTAGTTGGGAGACCGTGGATACACAAAAACAAAATAATTCCATCCTCTCTATATCAGTGCATAAAGTTCATAAGAGGTGGGATCAAATAATATGTCAAAGGAGATCTCAAACTATTTATAGTTCATGAGGTTGGGATATATGAGGATGTAGCATGCTACCTCCCCCAAAACTAAAAAGTCAATTCTCGCAAACTTAGTCAAAATCCCCATGCAGGACAAAAAGAAAGAAAATAAAAAGAAAAAGAAAAAGAGAAAGGAAAAGAAAAGAAAAAGAAAACAAAAGGGAGTGAGAAACAGGTTTAGGGGAGGATGTAGAGCCTAAGATTGGATTCCACCCACAGTTTGTTACTCTATTCAAACAAGTGGATAGGATTACCCGACCTACACCAGAATGAGGAAGAGGCCAGTCTAGAGGCAGTCCTAGGGGCGAAAAACCTCCTTATTGGCCACCCAATAGGAGATATATCCCAGCTACCAAGAGTACACTTGCTATCCATATGGACTTAGAATCTAGTTTAGATGATGAGTCTTATATGGTTAGCACACTGGCTAGCTCTTCTCAATAGTAAATTCCTTTAGAGATGACACTTGAGCCGGACAATGATGAAGACTGGGCTCCAAAGCAAAGCATAAGTGTATTCAAGTCTCTATGTGAAACTGTCAGGCATCAGCTGGGAACCATAGCTCTAACCCTACTTTCCTCACAAAAAGTTGAGGGTTTGGTAGTTAAGGAAGCCCCTAAGTCATCCACAAATGTGAAGACTTAGAGATTATTTCTGGGAGCATCATCCTCAAGTCAATAAGTTGATGTAGAACTTGAGGATGATTCATATAAAGATTCAATAAATTAACTTTTGATTGGTACTCACCTTGTGTTCTAAATTTAGCAAAGAAAGGGTTAATCCCACATACTTGGTCTAAGCATAGGTCAGACTACTTCGAAAGAATATAGAATAAGTGCAAGAACTCTCAATCAAGACCAGGACTAGAATTTGGTATAGTGGATCTAGTTGATGATGATGATTATTGCTTAGTCATCACCAATCATTTAGAATCTGATAGGTTCTTTTCAAATCACATTAACTTATATGAAGAGGTGTGCTTAGAAACTTTAGATGATCCAAATGATTTTCAAGTCAAAGATGCACCACTAGAGTTTGAGGAAGAAATAAAGTTTACCATCGACGAGCTCAAGAAAATCAACCTAGGGATTGAAGACAATCCACGCCTGACATACATCAGTCCCTTATTGAATGAAACTAAAACCAATGAGTTAGTTAGGTTGCTCATTGAGTTTAAGGACTGCTTTGCATAGAGTTATGAAGAGATGACTGGATTGGCTCCTAACATAACAGTCCATAAACTAGTAATAGAGCCTAGTGCTAACCCTATCAAGCAAGCTCCTAGACGCATGCGATTAGACATTGAACAACATGTCATTTCTGAAGTAGAGAAACTGATCGATGCTGGTTTTATTTGGGAGGAAAAATATCCCACCTGGTTGGCCATTAACATTCTAATTAAGAAGAAGATTGACCAAATTCGTATACCAATACCAGAGTTAATGGTGGATATTTCCTTATCTCATGCAGTCTTCTCTTTCATGGATGGCTCATATGGATATAACTAAATAAAGATGGCCTCCGAAGATGAAAGAAACACTACTTTTGGAACCCCCGATTGGAATCTTTTACTATAAGGTCATGCCTTTTAGCTTTAAAAATACTGACACTACATACCAGCAGGACATGACTCGAATCTTCAATGAACTCATTCATCATTAAGTCGAGTGCTACATCGATGATGTCATGGTCAAAAGTAAAGAAAAGGAAGACCATCTCTTTGACTTGAGAGTACTTTTTAAATGAACCCTCGGATCATCGTCGTGAAGGCGTGGGATCAATTTTGAGTCGATCCAACCTCGGGTGAGCTCGGATCGAGTGATGAAATGCGAACGGTGTCCATCTCTCAGAAGACGATAGATCACACACTGTTCATTCCACATGATCAGAATGGACGGTCTTGATTAATCCATTTTTATCCCTAAGGAACCACAGGTTTGATCCTGGCCGTCCAATCTTAGATCGGACGATAAATGAGAAAGCACGTCCGCTGTCAGCCACGTCAGTGCTGAGTCGGACGGGTTTAAGTAGTCAATCCCGTGGTGCCATATAGAAAGCGTGTTATGTCAGCGGTCTGCGTGGCACCGCGCTTTCCACATGGCACTGATGAGATTAATTAATTAATTTTAATGGTTGAAACTTCCAAAATTCATAATAAATTGTAGAAATATCCAAAAATTATAAATAAATACTTATTTTGAAGGTATTTTAAAGAAAAATTATTTAAAATTAATTTCAATTCATTTTAAATAGTAACTAAGGCTTAATTAAAGTTTAAATTAATTAGCTTAATTACTCCTTAATTACTTGAGTAATTAATCCTAAACTTTGCGTGTTAGTTTAATGGGATGACTGCTGCCTCCCATAATTATTTTGGGATTTATTTCTTGGATAAATATGGTAATTGACTATTTAATCCTTAATCACTCTCTTAATTAGTTTAATTAATTAATTAACCCCCTAAATAGTGAGAATTAATTGATTAAGCACACTAATCACTGTCGCACAGAATGGGAAAGGGGAATGGGGTTAGGACCTCCCTCCTAACTTCTTTTCCTAAGTCCATTTCTCTTTAAAGAAAAACTAGTTAAAATGATTTTAATTAAGGATTAATTAGTTAATTAAAGTGGATTAATTAAGTAAACTAAAATTATGATCACATATGATAATTAACAATGGGATTAAGGGTTCCTCTTTATGTGTTTAACAACATAAAGACCTATAAGGAAATTATGATTAGCCCATAAGTATAGAAAAATCATAAAAGTACTTAATTATGTTCTTTATTTTAATTAACTCTTAAATATGAGCCATTTGCATTAAGTCCTTGTAGGAACATTGCAATTTTATTTTCTCAGATGTTCATGTCATTTGTGGCTCATAATTAAGTGGCTAATCAATTTAAAGAAGCATAGGTAAGGGTAATTAATTGATTTAATTAAAGATCCAACTTAATTAACTCATAAAATCCATTTAATTACCATCTCTTAAACCAAATCAAATTATTAATGTGGGAATGGGATTAAAACAACATGTAATTCTTGTCCTCTTTAAGCTTAATCAAAATTTTAAATCATAAATCAATAATGAACTTTAGTTTTTCTTAAATGGTGTTATTTAATATGATTGTCCTTAGGAATTAATGTAATTGAATGAAATCATGTGGTTATGTTTAGTCATTTCTTTACAAACACATTAGATGGTGTATACCATTGATTTCATGCATTCATACTTTCAAATGTAAATGAATCAAATGAAGTTCTTTTATGTAAGCTTGCATGTGTTATATTAACTTAAATATATGTGTGGCTATTATCACTAATAAATTCAAAACTATTTTCCAAAGCTTATGAATCAATTATAATACTTATAGTGTTGATAGATATGAATATACATAGGATTTGTATGGTTTTATAGCTTAAGCATATTAAATAAAGCTCTCTTTCTTATAATTCATATATAGATTTACATGAGCTTGAGCAACTATGGGTATATAGTATGGACATCCCAGGAATACGATGTTTTAGTTAGACCAAAGGAGGTCATTTGATTACCTCACTTCCTTGGTTTAACAATGACACATACTCATTTGGTTTCATTCTTATGTATTTTGATATTAAAATTTAGATAGAGCTTTAATTCATATGCCTAAATGATTTAATTAAAGAAAAATATAATATTTACATGATTTTTCATCTTTATAGTTGTGTTTATATTCATATGTATTTAAGATAGCAAGTGTTTAGTTTGGACATCCTGGGAATATGAGGCTTTAGTTATCCCCAATGAGGTCTTTTGATTATCTCACTTCCTTGGTTAACAATAACACATACTTTCTCACATCTTTTATACATGTGTATGTGTGCTTAATTCAAAGATGAAGATCCCCTTTTGTTACTAAAAATGCATGCATTCATATTCACCTAAGTCATTAGCATATGTTATATATAAATTAATGCTCTTTTTTCCTTATTGATGTTTAAATTTACATAGGCTTAGAATGTTGATAAGTATATGTCTGCTTTAGATTATGAGGCTTTAGATAGCCCCAAGGAGGTCATTTGATTACCTCACTTCCCTAGTTAACAATGACAGATACTTATGTAATTCCATCCTTATGTATTTTAGTATTAGAATTTGGATAGAAATTTAATTTATATATTCATATAATCTAATCAAAATGAAAATATAAACTTCAAACCTACACACACACTTATCATTTAAGTGTGCTAAAACATATTGTATATACATATACACTTAGAATTAAATCATATGCATGTTACATATGATGGAAAGGAATGACTTAGTATACTTCATATGATAGTAATTCAGTTAGATTAATCTTAAGAAGTCTGTCATATTGGATAAGGTCATTTAAAGTAAACCTAAATTTAGTATTAATTTAAAATCATTTAATAAGCCATTCATTAAAAAGAACAAAATCAAATCAATGTGCTCTAGAAATGGCTTAAGGTAGGGATGGAAGAGGGTAGTCTTCTTCCTTCTCTTTATAATACTTAGTTGTAAAGTATAAATCATATGAAAAAAAAAAATAATAAATTAGAGTTCACAAATCAATTAAACAACTTCAAATGAAACCCACCATCATATGAACTTGAACAATTTCCAAATTTATAAAAATATAACTCTAATGCATAGTTAAGACATACCACACAAGACCTTAACACACATTAGAATTAAGTCACCACTTCTAGCTCTATGTTAGGATAGTGTATGATGTGAAGTATATTTTATTTTATGATGTATTATTTTAGACTGGATGTTAGGGTGTATGCTTCTTAGATAAATTCTCTCTTTATAGGTTTCTTAAACTTCTAAGCATAATCCAAGTTAGGACATGTGGGCTTGGTTTTCCATGTGTATGGTGCTAAGTCCAAAATATACATATAACTATTTGGGATTGTATATATGTTTTACAGGTGTAGTTAGATTTACTTCTTCATATGCAAATGTAATTTCTGCAATAGGAAATATGATTAGTGCTATGGGGGATTATGATGAGTAGTGACCAAAAGGCTTTATCTTGGGGTGCCCTATGATGCCTTCGAAGCAAGCACATCCAAATCAAAGGAGTGAACTAAATGAAGAGAAAGAAGGAGAAAGGTGGAAGAGTAAATAATGAAGACCCCCATAGCATTTAATATAATTTTAATTGTAATTATTCTTTCATATTCTATATTGTATAAGGGTAGAGCTCGGCTACCCATCTTTTCTTTTTGGGTTCTACGACGATACCCTACCGCGCCAGCCTCTTATTCTTTTATGGTAATTATAAAATTGATTGATGATTTATTTAAATTATGCATCAAACATGGTATACTTTTTTATAGTTTCTTATGATTGATGCTTTAATGCATGGCCTGGATGTAGTTGGCTCTTAGGATAAAAATAAATTTTCTACCAAACTAATCACTCATAATTAATTTTTAAGTAACTCATCATAAAGTGTAGGTCATAAATAAGATAATTAAAAGATTTAGCAACCCATTAGCTATATGATTGTATGTCTCACATCATGCATATCATCTTAAGTCACTCGTGCAAAATGAGGGCCTCCATCCTTACACAATAGGGACTGCTTGACCTATAAGAGTAGCCCCTGATGATAGAGCTTCACCCTCTCTCTTTTGATTTGGCAAATAATCTACTTCATCATGCATTTAGGCATATGCAAATCCTTTGTCTAAATGATATGTTAAAAATAAAATAAAATTCAAAAAGATTCTACACTTGTAGATTAAGTCATATGCTCATACCACTCATGCTTTAGTCTCTTTGGGAGTAGGTTTAGGACTTTAGACTCTTTCCAATTAAAATATATTTTTTAACTAATCATGACATAATTAGCATTTACAGTGAAGAAAGAAAGCTCAGATAATTATATTAACAGTTAATATAAAAAATTAGAATAATTGTTCTATAATTAACAAAAAATATATATTAAAAAAATACTTGTAATAAGAGAACTGATGTGCATTGGGTCACAATCATAAATTTCAACCAACATGGAAGTTATAGAAAATTTTGTTACAATTTTAACAATACTAATTTTGCTAGATTCATATCGCGACTGATCGAAAATACCGCCTCAATTTTTTGCTTGGCCGAGCTTTTTGTAATCGATTCGCAAAAAAATTGCGCGATCGGGCCACAATCTTAAATCTTGACCAACATAAAAGTTGTAGAAATTTTTGTTACAATTCCAACGATATCAAGTTCGTGAGATTCCAATACCGTATAACTCCGATATGAGCAAAATACGAAAGCTGCCCTAGTTTTTAAAAATAAATAAATAAATAAAATAAATAAATAAAAAAAACCAATTGTCAATTTGACATGATCATTCGTTAAACAGAGGCCTATTTTGCTAAAAAAAAAAATTTGCGTGCCTAAACTGCTAATTACCATTAGGACTAAGGCTATTTTAAAAATTTTGCCTCTTTGAAATTATCTTTGGCCCAAAATTAACTCCAAGGTTGGTGTCCCTCGTCTTCCGTAGACCACATCCATTTTTTAAGCCTATTTGGACTTCCCATCTATCCAAAATGGCTAACATAAAATAGCCAGCTAAGGCCATCAAAAAAGTTAACGAAATTGTTGATTTTAAGGAACACAATAGGCAACAAATTATGCGAGCAACCGAGAAGAAACTGAAAATTTTGCAAGCATCATTGAGAACAAATGACCCACTTATTCTTGGATATCAAACCAAATCTGACAATGAGACCAAAGGAAGAATCTATCCTAAGCAAGTAACATGGAGAACGCCAGCTCCAAAGGGTGTTAACATCTGACGACAAATAATAGTGGGTCGATGAAGAGGAAGAGTCGATGATGATCTGAGTGGTGGTAGCCAACGATGAATATGGGTCACATGTAGTCGAAACGAAGTGCAAAAGCCTTACATGCTGGAAGGGTTGACGGCTAGCTACAGGCGAGGGTAGGATGAACGCTGGCACAACGAGATCCATAGAAGACAGGCGTTAGCTGACTGTGTAAAGCTAGGGATCCGACAGAGAAAAGTGGTTACGACGTAACGGGAATCTAAGTTTCAGGGCCAATATAGGTTTGTGATGGTGTAGACTTGAAGGCTGCATGTAAGAGAGGAGAAGGGAGGACTACTGAAGGCTAACACGAACGATACAGCATGGTAGAAACTAGACAAAATTTTTAAACTAAGCATCTTTTAAACTTTAATTAGCAAAATAGGCTTAACAAAAAAATCAAATAAAGCCGCTTAGTGCTTAACGACTGACCGTGACGCGGAGTGGTGACTGCTAAAATATTTGTTTTAAAAAAAAGGAGAATTTACATATATATCACACAATTCTTATGTATTTACATATCTAAAATCACATTGCGTAAAATATTTTTTTAAAAAAAAGGAGAATTTACATACATATCACACAATTCTTATATATTTACATATCTAACATCAATGTAAAATATATATTTTTTTATTTAAAAAAAGAGAATTTACATACATATCACACAATTCTTATATATTTATATATCTAACATATATTTACTTATCTAATATTTTTCTATGCTTAAAAATATGCATTTCACTTTTAGAAAGTGAATAAAGTGATATTTTTGATGCGATATTGAATATTAGGGTGTTATATATGTAAAAATTGAAGTTTAGTTATTAGATATATAAATACATAAGAATTGGTATATATAAATCCTAAAAAAAAATACTAATTTTTTAATTTTGCTTTGAGGCCACAACTTTAATTTATCTTTTTTTAATAAATATCTAAATATTATATTTAAAATATATTTATTTTTATATATATAAAAAGATAAATTTTATTAAAATTTAATGATCTTTTTTATATAAAATTAAAAAAATTTATAATATTTATGTAAATATGAACTTTTAAATGTAAATATGTAAAAAATATAAGAATGAAGTTCTCTGTTAGGTCAGGATATGTTTAAAAATATATAATAAATTTATAATAAAAAAATTAATTTTATATTTACATAAAAATTTATACATATATATTATACATTGAAGCTAAATATATATATATATATATATATATATATATATATATATATATATATATATAATATGTATATATTTTTAAGCTAAATATTTTATATTATATAGAAGTTAAATTTTATTATAAATTTATTATATATTTTTAAACATATCCTCATCTAATAGAGAACTTCATTATTATATTTTTACATATTTAAATTTAAAATTTTATATTTACATAAATATTGATAAATTTTTTAATTCAAAAAGATTTTAAATTTTAATAAAATTTATCTTTTATGTATATAAAATAAATATATTTTAAATATAAAATTTAGATATTTATTAAAAAAAGATAAATTAAAGTTGAGGTCTCTCAGCAAAATTATAAAATTTATATTTTTTGAGTTAATTTATATAAATACCATACAATTCTTATGTATTTATATATCTAACACCTAAATTTTAATTTTTACATATATAACACTCTAATCTTCAATATCACATCAAAAATATCACTTTATTCACTTTTTAAAAATGAAATGTATCTTTTTAAGCATAGAAAAATATTAGATAAGTAAATATCTAACTTTAGATATTAGATATATAAATACATAAGAATTGTGTGATATGTATGTAAATTCCCTTTTTTTAAATAAAAAAAATATTTTACCCTGTGTGATATGTATGTAAATTCCCCCTTTAAAAAAAAAATTTAGGCAAAAAAAAATATTTTAAGCGCTAAGTGTGATGTATGTTAGATATGTAAATATATAAGAATTGTGTGATATGTATGTAAATTCTCCTTTTTTAAAAAAAATTATTTAGCCAGTGGCCAGTCGTTGTTAACGAGGCGCTTAATCTGACATACACGACCTATTAAAAATCTTTATTTGAAATTTTTTTTGTTAAGCCTATTTCGCTAATTAAAGTTTAAAAGATGCTTAGTTTAAAAATTTTGCCTATAAACTATAGAAACACGATATATGACTTGGATTTCTGATTCTCATTCATGCACCCAAAAAATATGACTCAATAATGAATTATTTGGGCATTGAAGTGTATATTCAACGTCGGTAAATTAGTGTAAGAAATGATTGAGAAAAATTTTAATATGATCATCAATTTATTCCATCAAAATGTTCATTTTCATCAAATTAATGAAAGAACGTATGAAAATCTGCTTGACCAGTTAACATAAATCAATGTGGAGCTTCCAACAAGCTTGATTCTCCAGCGCATTGACTATCAGTACAAAATCTTGCGTATGGACTTTGTCTAAAAGAAATTACATGCTATGATTTCAAGGCAATCCCATGTGAAAAGATGAAAATTTATTCCTTATTCAGGTATGTTCAAGCATATGCAACTGGTAAAGAATCTTACAGCAAATACTAGATTTAATGTCAGAGATCCAAACAAACATGAGAAGCTCAAGCATATCTTAATATAATAGAAACAACTGTAATATGATAATATATTCATCAAAAGAAGAGAAGAAGCTCCCATAATAATTATCAAATTAAATCTGACCATGTGACCTGCTTGAAGTGGATCACGAAGACAAACAAAGAATCTGTATGCAAAAGGAAGCAGCCAGTGTTGAACATACAAGGCTGAGATGCTCAATAATAGAAGAAGAAAGAAGGAAGTTTCTTTGAATTTAAGCTCAATGATAAGCAAATTAACAATATTGACTTCTCATCCTAAAATTGCAGCGAAAACTCTTTTAAACTGCTCGCAATGCGCACAAGAAAATGCATGACGAAGTTGATTTAGAGTTTTTGTTTATAACACTGCTTCATGAATCAAAAAGCTTTTGTGAAAAAAAAAAGAACTAGAAATAAATTAATATTTTCTTAAAAAATCCCATCAATAATTAACAACTATATATCAAAGGCCAAACTCACATCAGACATAGTGCGCCATACCAGCATATTGAGAGTATTATTCACAGATTAATTTACATTGATAATTGCTCTTAATATATCCATGCAGAAACTGATGATAAAACAAAGATCAAGAACTCCATGTTCAAGAGCACTCAGACTATAAATCATACCCAAGCCCATACTCCTGAAGCACAGAATCAGGATGAAGAGCGAAAGCCGAATCCCATGAACTCGATGAGGATTTCTCTTCAAATCCATTTCTTCCCAACCAACCCGTTCCTTCTTCAATATTCAAATCATTGAAGCTATCGATTTCACTGAATAACTTGCTTTCTTTACCATAAAGCAAGTCATGAAGCTCGATATCTAAGTTGGAAGAGGACGATGAGGAGGCTCCTAAACTTCCTTGTATGTTTGGGTGCATAGAATTACTTATATTGGCTTGCTCAATTGGCTCCATGGCTTGCTGAGAAAGCTTCAATGGATGCACAGAAGTTGCTGTGGCATCGGTACTAAGGGGTTGGAAAATCTTACAATCATTCTTAAGAGGATAAAGCTTTGGCCAAAGTGATGTATTGTTGTAAAAGGAGAAGGGGCAATGTAAACCTTGGATTTGCATGTGAAGCTGCAACCTCTCAAGAGCAGATGCAGTTAGGATTTGTGTGGATCCATTAGGGTTAGGTTTAGTGTTACAATCCTTATCGTCTGAGAGATGGCGGTGCTGGGATGTAGATGACGACTCTCTTCGCCGGCCAAGAAGCTTCTTCTTCAACCTAGTGTTCCAATAGTTCTTGATATCATTATCAGTTCTTCCAGGAAGCTGAGCAGCTATAATTGACCATCTGTATATAAAGATATATTTGAAGTTAGAGTTTGCATGAATGACTTCATAAAGTTGGAGAAAAAAAAGGAGAAAAAAAATATTATTAGGTTTTGATTGGATATGAACCTGCTTCCAATGCTAACGAAGAGATTACAAATGATTTGATCTTCTTCTTCCGAAAAGCCACCGTGTTTGATATTTGGCCTTAGATAGTTTAGCCATCTCAGTCTGCAACTCTTACCACATCTCTTAAGACCTGAAATAATCATCGATATATATGACTATTAATCTGATTAAGTGATGCAAAGATAAAATATTGAAGTGTTTAGGGTTTTAAAGGTTTTCAATAGCGATCTTCAATGTTCTTGATATTGGATTTTAATAAAAGTTAGTGCTATGAAAAACCAAGCGAGGGTATTCAGTTTTACTCTCTTCAATTCTGTATTAACTCCATCTTCTCTTTGAGTCACAATCACTTAAACACTACAAAAATGGCTATCAGCCAAAAAACAAATCCTTACTAATAAAATAAAATTCAACTCTGATCATACCCAATTGGAACTAGTATTGCATGCTGAATTGATTGTCGAAAATTATTACAACAAATGATTGATATGTTTCATATATAACCATATACTTAGAAAAAGTGATCAAGAAAATTTTCATTAACCTTCTTAGCTTGAATAAGAAAATCACCACATGTATCAATTTACAATTCATTTTAATTTCAAAAACAGATAAAGAAGAGAGAGAAACTGAAATTGAAGCAAGTTAAAGAGAGAATTACGTAGTTTGAGGCTTTACCTATCTTGTGAGGGAGAGCGATCCAGTTGCCACCAGTCCCATGCTCATCGATGTAAGACTTGAGCTTTGCGTCTTCCTCAGGTGACCAAGGTCCCTTCTTCACGTTGGCCTTATCACAGCAAGGAGCTCTGCCCATCTCTCTCTCTCTCTCTCTCTCTCTGTCTTTCTGATCTGAGGAAGGTGCGCAGACCTTTATAGGGGTTGAAAGGCACCCGGAGAAAAAGAAGAGAGATGTGATGTGATGCATACGTACGGACAAAGCTGTTGTTCAGCGAATTTTAGGTGTTTCTTAAGACTTCTCTCTCTCTCTCTTCTTATATATTAACACATGCGTTTCACGAAAATGGACGCCTGGCCGTCTTAATTTCTTAACATCGTTAATTAAAAAAAATTTAACCGTACGTAGAGCTAAAGTCATGAAATGATCGAGTGGCATCAAAATTAAATAACTTTAATATATATATATATATATATATATAGAGAGAGAGAGAGAGAGAGAGAGAGAGAGAGAGAGAGAGAGAGAACCTCATTCACTCTCACACTAGCCCTAGTGCAGACTTGCTCAAGTGTTTTTATGTCGTCTATAAAATATATGACTCATGCTCATCATATGAAGTCCATTATCAATAATTTAATTAGAACACCTTGTGATATAAGTTCAATCTAACTTCATCTAACATTATGTAGGCTTGATTCTTGTGTCTAACATATGAATATCAAAACTTTTTTTCTAAAAGATAAATTGGGTTGAGTTATCAAGTACACAAAGTAATTTATCACATTAAAAAATTCATCAGTTAATTCTTTCGACACGGATGTAACTTATCGTGCGTCCATGATCTTTTATTATGGATATCCATAACTATCAATAATTAAAAATATATATTTTAGAATTATTGAACTTAAACCTTCTCCCCATCTATACAATGTTATTCTCCATCATTAATTTTCTAAACTTAAACCCACGTTACGGCTAAAAACCTTTTCTAAGAAAGATGACAATTATATCATAATTAAACCATCTAAAGATAACTCGATTGAAGAACTACACGAACTTATAATATTAACTAAAAATGTGAGAAAGAGATTCCTATGTAATATAAATTATAAAATTAATTAATTAGATAATCAAGTCCTAACAAGACAAAATGCCTAAGTGATTAATTTTTTACTTAGTAAATATTCAATATAACCTAATAGACTTACAAGTAGGACTTACAAGTAGCTCACACGCATGAATCCTTCAATAAAATGCTATTAATTATTTTTTTCATTGGAAGGATTACTTTCATATAAATACTTCCATCCTTTTTTTTATAAAAGATGTAAGATTAAGCTACATAATCCTACTCAAGAATTTCAAATAATCTATTATAAATTTTCTAGCAATCATCACAAATTTGTCAAATTTATTTTCACATAATTAGTATTGCTCATAGAAAAACAATCTCTTAATTGAATCCTAAATGTGTGAGATTATGTGAGAAAGAGAGAGAGAGTAAGATATATATACAAAAATTGATTCCTAAATCCTAAGCTAAATAATCATAGATCAAACTCCACACAATAAAAATAGTGTGAGAAACACAAATTCTAAATAAGTTTAAATATGGTTTAAACTATAAATCAAAAATATTTTTGAAAACTTCAATTCCATATTGCAAGAAATTAAATAGGTAAAATCACAAATAAATACTTATAGAAGCTTGTAGAAAAGTTTAACCTTTGATTCTATAGAGAAAGCAAAAAACATCATAGTGTTCCTTGGCAATTTGAGGAGCTAGGCCAAGGTTTTTTTTCCACCGACCTAGGAGGAAACCAAAGGGAAGAAGAGGAAATGGGAAAGGGTAGGGCATTAGGTAAAGATATTAACAAGTTTCTGACAAAATTTTCAATATATTTTCACAAAAAAATTCAAACAAAATAAGTGGTTTAAGAACAGACAAATTTTTAGTAGAAAATTCCATCAAAAATTTTTTTAATAGAAATTCATCAATTTCAATTATTTTTCAAGAATTAATCCATCAAAAAAATATGTCGGTGATGAGCTATTTTTATAGATCTAGCACTCAATGCTCATCATCATAAACAATAAAAACATTCATTATTTACAATGAAGTAGACCCTCACCATATCAATTAGCACCAATATCTACCATTAATAATGATAATGCTCACAATCACAAATCCACTCGAAAACATATTACCAATAATATCTGATTCTTATCATCGCCACAAATATTAATGCACTCCATCATGACCAACACTGACACCCTTCATTGAGATCAATGTCAATATCACCAAATCAACGTTTGACATCACCACCACCCATTGCTACAAATATGGCTAACACCTACATGACCAATAAAGTCAATGCACATTGTTACTAACATACCAGATGAACATTATTTATAATAATGCTAGCATCCACCCTCACCAATAATTTTAACACACCTAACATCACTTACAATGGTAATGGTAGTTAACTCGAATAATACTGATGTCCCTCATCATTAATAACACTTATACCTACCATTATAAACAACATTAAAGCTTATTGTTTCAACAGTATTGACATTGAACATTGTTAATAAAATATGTCTAATGTCAGCACAATAATTGACAACCTATATTGCCTTCAATATTAATGTCCACCATCACTAAAAAGACTATTGAGCACTATTACTAATAAGACTTATGCCCAACATCATTAATACTTATGATGTCTCCTATCACGAATGATGCTAGCATTTGCATAAAAATCTCATTACTCTTATGAGTTGCTCATTTCTTATCTACGTGTATGTGCAAAATTTTTATTTATTATTAAGATAATTTTCTATCTACTATTATGAATTTTAAACATGAAATAAATATTATGATAACTATTTCACTCTATAAAATGATACTCTAGTATAATATTTCTTAAAACAAAATTGTTCTATGTATATCTAATTTTAAGCCATGCTATTTTGGCTCACATTTATGACATTAAAAAGTATGAATAGCTTATTATATTATATAACTTTAATTATATATGAACATATTATCTATAATGGGGCTGAAATATATCAACATGTATTAAGTTGTGCATTAAGTGAGTCATATGGAATGCATTTGGATAATATCAACTTAAACTAAAAGTATTTAAATCATATTCTATTGGTATGATCTAACTTTGTTAATAATGATCTTGACAATTACTACCAATAACCCTTGATTTTAATTCCACCTATATCAATTTCTCCTTTGGCATTAACTAATCCTTAACACAAAAATAAATCCTTTCATAAACCCATCCTAATTCATTATTACAACATGTGTTTGTACAAAACTTGTTGTTATTCAAAGTCTGATCTCACTAACTTATGCACCTAAAATAGCTACCATCATCCTATCTAATATTTCCATCAATATTCTAGCCATTGATACTCTCATCAAAGCATAATGTAGCTCTAACTATCGCCTCTGCTTTGGTCATCACCATCTTCTTCACCATTTAAATGATATATTTTATGCCACTTTTAGGTTCTAACCCCTGTTAGTGTCAATGTCCATCCCCCCCTTCTTTCTGATGGCTTCTCTAAGTCAACTATTGCACCTACCATCATTAGTCTTTAAGCGGCCTCAACTCTTTCTACTGCTTGATGATCTTTTGTTGATGTGATTCATGACCAATTTGGGGTTACACCTAGCACGAACACTACCTAATTATATTTCCATCACAAGAAATATAACATGTTCCTAATTTTGTAGTTTGAGGTAAACTTGAAATCTTAATTATTGATAAAATGTTTGTCAAGCTTATGAATCCTTTTTTTATGTGATACATTTTTTATTTAATTAGTTGGTCACCCCTACAAACTATTTTATATAGCTTACCATCAATTAACTTTTAGGGATTTCTTAGTCCTATTGCTCGACCCCATGTTTGTGCCCTTAAATTTTTTTCATTGTTTCTCAGAAAAGTTATGGTGATCAATGGTTCAGTAATAAAGTTTTATAATTAGTCCTAGATATTCAATATTCAAATGAATTACATAAATTCTTTTCTTATTGGGATCTACTTTAGCATATCTTATTTCATTCAAGGCCTTCAATAGCTATAGCCCCTGTGAAAATTGATATAACTCAAAAAGTTTTCAGGATAAAATTAAAAATGGCTCTACATAGAAAAGGTTTTTTTTTTGCAAATTTTTTTAAAAGAGATTAAATTTGTGCTCTCATTATTATTATTATTATTTTGCCATAACATTGAAATCTATAGAAAATAATCCAAAGTGTTCTCACACTTTCAACAATTTAATAATTCTATTAGACTTTGCGCCACTATAAACAATGACACTCTCTAAGTCTAAATCAATTATGAGGTTTCCTTATTCTCTCTCTATAATCCTTCTCCAAACATAAAAAAATTTAGATTATATTACTCAAAATGAATTAAGTTCTTTCCATAGTCTTCAACAAGCACGATAATATCATAATTTGGATTATTTAAATACTAGTATAATTTATTTTTCTCCATTGGTGACCAATACCTTTGATTTACTTGACACTATTAATGAACATTCTCTTGCTAAGACCTTGATTCTTGAATGTGTTCTCATTCAACAAAGTCAAGAAATCCATGTCATTACTTATAATCAATTTATAGATGCTGATTTTATATTGGAAGTTAATCTCAAACCTTTTTCCCCTAATCTGATTCATGACACCTCCACTATCAATTTGCATCTTACTACCTTCATTTTCTCCTTTTTGCTTGGCCTTTTTAAGTCTTCTTTAGTACTTATTAATTTTATTAATAATTGTTGCGTGCTAGAAAACCAGATGAGTGAAAGTTTACGCTTGCTGTCGATTAGTCCAAAGACACACATATAATTAAAGAGCGAACAGGAGACACTCCAAAACTTTTAACGTGGAAAACCTCGAAAAGAGGGAAAAAACCACGGGGCCTAGCCCAGCAAAAAGCTTCCACTATGTATCTGTTTCAGAGTACAAAGTCTTCCGATAACGGATTTGAGAATTGCATATGAGAGAGGAATAACAAGTAACAATGATCGGGTTGTATTCTTGATGGTGGAGATCTTGAGGTAACTTCCGGTGGGAATACATGGTACAATTAGTGACGACGGTGGCCGGTGGCGGTGGTTGATGGCCGCTGAGCGGGAGTGTAATCTTGCTTGGGGTGCGATCTTGCTTGGAGGATCTTCAAGCTTGAGCTCTCTTCCTCCTTACTTGGGCTTTTCCTCTTCTTCCTTGCTCGGACTCTTCCTTTTCTTCCTTGCTTGGACTCTTCCTCTTCTTCCTTGCTTGGACTCTTCCTCTTCTTCCTTGCTCGGACTCTTCCTCTTCTTCCTTGCTCGGACTCTTCCTCTTCTTCCTTACTTGGACTCTTCCTTTTCTTCCTTGCTTGGGCTCTTCCTCTTCTTCCTTGCTCGGACTCTTCCTCTTCTTCCTTGCTCGGACTCTTCCTCTTCTTCCTTGCTTGAACTCTTCCTCTTCTTCCTTGCTCGGGCACCTCCTCTTCTTTACTTGTTTCAGCTCCTCTTCTTCTTTGCTCGGGCACCTCTTCTTCTTTACTTGTTTCAGCTCCTCCTCTACTTCACTTGGCCTCCCTTGGTGTGAGGAATGAAGGCCTATTTATAGATGGGAGGAGGGGCATTCTTGTAAATTCATGTAAGGCCCGTACCACTCTCCTCGATCGGACGGCTCAGGATGATTCCTTCGATCATTTGATGTATTTTGAGAATTTGGATGCCCAAATGAAGTCAGAATTATGAGATCTTAGGCTCATTAGATCCGGCTCGTCGAGACGCTCGATTTGACTATAAACATTCCATATTTGAGAGCTGTTTTGGGATTTAATTGATATCCCAAAGATTCTAATAATATTTTAAGAGCTCGATTTTGATTGGTTTTGACTCAAAATCATATCGCTTTCGACATCAAGATTTGTATTTTGACTAGTGGTATTTTGAGAGTCATATCAATAATCATTATTTTATTTGAAGAAAATGAAAAATTCTTACCCAAATTTGACATGAAAAATCAATTGAGTTGAGTTGGATTAGAAATGTATCTAAAGCCAAATATTTATTTTTGTCGGTCTACAAGGCAGATAGGTTGTGAGGAATTGGGCCGCCCATGTGAGCTTCCCACTTCTGATGCAGCTTTTTGAATTAATTTATGGGATCCAGTCAAGATCATTAAGTTTTCTATTCTTTTTTTCTTCTGAAATGATATTAATATTGTTCTCGAAAATGACTGACTAGTTTTATAGTTAAAATAATCATATTATATAAAAAAAAAAAAAAAAAAAAATTATAAACATTGTGATTATATATATATAGAGAGAGAGAGAGAGAGAGAGAGAGAGAGCACAGCTGTAAAACATTTTAAAACAATATTATTGCGAGCAAGATGGTCATATAAAACGGCCCCGTAGACCTTGCAAATCAAGTCTGGAGTTTGAAAATTAATGGTCAGGGATAGAAGCGAAGAAGTGAACATAAGCAATTATCCATGGTAGCTCGGTTGGTGGCGACGATCAAAATCTCTGAGAGTTGATTCATCTTGGTAGCGTCTATTAATGATGAGAAATTAAAACACATGTGTGGGTGATGAATGTAGTCTTGAGCTCTGGGGATTAATGATATCCCACATATGATGTGGGTGTTGGGTGAATACCCTTTCCAAAAAACTTATAAGCAATTCAATATTTATTCACTAAAAGTTATTTATCTTATATATATATATATATATATATATATATGTGTGTGTGTGTGTGTGTGTGTGTTAAAAAATTAAAATATATAATTAGGTAGGTAGATTTCAACTTTTTATTTTAATACTTAAAGTTCACTAAATAATTTAAATAAAATCTAATAAATTATGCAAATTTTAATTAACCTCTTTAAATACAATTATGTCTAATAATTAAGCAACATATTTAACTTTTTAATATCGTATACATGATTTGTTAGGTTTTATTAAAGCTTGAATTGTCTCAAAATTGATTAAAATTTTAATAAATAACCTTGAACATAATTTTAAAATTTGGATCATGTTTACATTCATCTCTAACTCATTAAGAAAATTAAATAAAGGAATTTCAATAATGTAATATTCCACTCAGCTCGACTCATTTATTAGCCTAATCAAGATATTTTTTTATTAATTTTTTAGACAGTGTTGTTATTGCAGCATATTTGCGTGTGAAATTTGAATAGGCTGACAGATGTGGACCATTGGGAAAATTATACTAAATTTATTTTTAATTTATTTGTTGCAGTTTTGCCACGAAAACTGTTGGATTTAGTCACAGTACTTGCGTCAATTTTAAAATTGGATAAATATCATATAAAAAAAAAGTCATAAATAAAAGTTTTTAATTCCTTTTTTGTTGAAATTTATATATAAGAAGGAGTTCCTATCAGTAACAGAAAAAAATATTACATGCAGTATTCGGATGTATCTGAACATCAATCACTTGCTGACAAATGATAAAACAAAAATTAAATATAATATTTACTATTTAATTTCTATTTTGCCATGTGTCTGCACATAATTGAACATTCAGATACAAAACTATATCTAAATACTGCACATAATATTCTCTCCAGTAACACATACTTTATTATCAAGAACGGTATATCTTTAGTCGTTTCAGAATCCAATGTATTTTTTGTTAATTTAGTCTAATTTAATTTTTATATAATGGGAACTTTTTATTATTATTATTATTTTTTTCATATTGATGCATAATATTTTATATAAAATTATAAAGACATCAACCTTCTTTGAAGATCCGTGCATCTCTACACACCGTACATGCATGAATCCAATGTAGTTTTTGACAATTCAAACATATTTAAAATCAGATCATACCAACTCTTTTCTGTTCTTCAATTTCCTAATACTTCAATGGTTTGCTTGTTAATGCGTTGAATATATTAGCATGTTTTTTTTCAAAGGAAGCTACATTATTCTCCCAGATATATTGTGACTTAACTTTACATTTTATTAGCGAAGTATAATATTTTTTAAAATTTTCTTTATTTAAACTTCATAATTGCACATGAGAGTGAACTTATTATGTTTGTTTACTTGTAATAGGTTTGAGTTCCTCTTTTTGCTTTGTTAACTTCAAGCAATTATTTTTTACTTTGAAAAATGTTCTAAATTTAATATTATAATCTCTCTCTCTCTCTCTCTCTCTCTCTCTCTCTCTATATATATATATATATATATATAGGCAGCCCTTAACTTGTTATCCCTACTTTTCACCTAGGCAGTCCACTTGTGATAGATAGAAAGGAACGTTCATTCAATCGAAGGAAGCTTTGTAATTTTCCAAATATGGTTGGTCATAAATAGGAAAGATTGGTGTAAGCCCAATACAAAGATTAGATTGTTTCAGGTCAGTCCTCAACGAAAGGATCATCTACTTGATCGTTATATATATCTATATATATATATATATATATATATATATATATATATATATATATATATATATATAATTATGTCATCCTTGATTTGTAGAATATCCTTCCTAATGTACTACAATAAGTTGGAATACAAAAGTTCACACAATATTATATTAATGCTACTAATAGACCTCTCTAACTACAAAATATCCCCTATTAGCTATGTTAATGTAAAGAATTTAAAGAACATAAAATCTTGATAGGTTAATACACAATATAAACATTGTTTATCATTATATTTTTAGTGACCATTTTATGCCTACAAATATAAATAATAATGAATAGTTTTTTCTTATCTTGTTTCAAAATATAATAGTCATAGATGCACATACTTACATCTATGCATACACAAAAGGAGCACAGAAACTAAAATATAAGGGTTCTATTAACGGCCTATAAGAACTTATCTACTCTCAATAAAGGAATATTTTCTGTCTATGCGTACGAACAGAAAGCTCAGCTGCCTCTACAATTCAAGAGCTTGTGAGTGGAGAGATTAACTATAATTATCAGTAGGTGTGTCGATATAATATGTTTGAATTTAATATCTCGGGTTCTCTTTTTTTAAAATTAAGATAAGATAGCCAAAATAATGAAATCTTCTATAAGAAGATATCGTGACCTAATCAGAAGTTTTATTAATTGGAAAGCCAATCACCTTTTTTGCTTCATGGCTTGTATAATCTCGATGCAAAGTCTCGACAACTTTTAGACCTTTTGGTTCAGCTTTCATTTGGAAAGATTGATTTCACTTTCTAATACGTCAAAGGTGATTTGAAAATCCTTTTTAACTATAAAATTATATATATATATATATATATATATATATATATGTATGATGAAGACATGCTTTTAATTTGTAAATATTCATTAATCCAATATTTTTTTTAAAGAAATAATAATGACTGGTGCTATGCTTTGAAACTCTTAATGTAGATTATTAGTTGTTAGGAGTGGTAATTAAATAAAAAATGAAAAAAAAATACAAAAGTTGATGCAAATGTTTGAAAGATAAATGTGGGTCTAATGCAAAAGTGATTAGATGAACCAATTGGCACCAATGCATTGATCCACGTACAAATCGTGGGATTTATGCCATGTTTTTTTGGATGAGTTCATGTGGTTATATGTACATGAAGGTTCATCTTGTAAGGCTTCTCAAGCCATGCTAGGAAGTTTTCATCACTTGCTCTCTCAACTTAAAAGCTTCAAGTAGGGAGAAGAAAGTTGTACCTATTACATGTTAGAAAATTCTCAACACTAGAGGTAAATTAAATCTTAGCTCAATTGGAATATTTAGTACACATACAGATTGAAGTGATAAAAATTTAATTTTTTTATGTGAAAAAATAAAAAGAGGAAAATCACAAAGATTGACCTAGTCAAAATATTCTACTATGTACTTGAAGTTAAAGAATCACTCTTCTCTATGATGGGAAAAGATCATGTTACAAAGTTATGAAGACTTGGTCATCCTTCAGTCGTTACGGCATGGATTGTTAGACAACAATGTTAACTATGTTTATAATGACTATGCCACAATAATATGGAGATAATAATTGGGTTAAAGTAGTCATATGACAAAAGTTGGGCTACAAGTTGTGGATAGTGATGATTGATAAAGGTTGTCTTCTTTTAGCTCTCAGCTTCTTTTAACTCTTTCCATGTTAAAAATGTGATGCTATTTATAGAATTTAGAGAGTGGCATTTTAGTAAATTTAATCAAAATCTCAAAATATTCTATCAACAACTTATATTAATTCATTTGATTATAGATTGTTCTTTCAGTATTTAATTACTGTAATGTATTGAATTATTCTCATCAAGCAACTTAATGTGAATATAAGCATAACAAACAAAAATTAATGATTTGAAACTTTCAACTATACTTTAAGTTCTTAATTTGAGCTTATTTTGACTCTAATCTAATTAATTTAAGTGCTAAATTTGATCTTATTTTAACTCAATCTAATTATTTTTTATGTTGATGTGTTTATCTTATTGAGGCATTCAATTTAACTATAACTTTATTAAAATCAAAGTTCAAATGGTTCAAAAATTAATTCTTAAAAATTCTAATACTTATATTACAATGAGATTCATATCCAATAAGCCAAAGTTTTAAATGATATATCATTTACCCTCTACTTTCAAATGTCAACTAAAGTTATCTATAAAAATAATAAATCTATATGAAATTCTAACTCCAAAAAGTTATAAAGCATAATTGCCCTCGTATGTCTATGCAAATCCTTCCTCAGGGCTATGGGCCAAATAAACTAGTTGTAATCATAATATCAACTTTTATTAAAATTAGCATGTTGATTCATGAAGAAATTAATAAAAATTGAGTCTAAAATTATTAGGTTTTTTCAAAACTTATTGTAGAAAATTTGTCTAGATCAAATGTGTCATAATTGTTTTGGGATGCTAAACAATAACTTCAAGGATCATAAAAATGTTTAAATTATATTATCTAGGCCAAAATTTTGGGGCTAGACACAGGAATGTCAAAATCGACTAGCTAGATGTCGTCCACCACTGTTATTGCTTATAAGTGCTTGCACACGCACAAGGAGAGTGCATATAGTACCTCTATATATATTTTTTCTTGGGCTTGCACGACCTCCTAGGGA
This sequence comes from Cymbidium sinense, assembly GCA_021442155.1. Lineage (NCBI taxonomy): Eukaryota > Viridiplantae > Streptophyta > Magnoliopsida > Asparagales > Orchidaceae > Cymbidium > Cymbidium sinense. The sequence continues at coordinate 183,381,879 of CM038219.1, forward strand.
GTGTTGCTCCCTTAATCTTCTTAAGGGGTGCAGTTTCCCTTTTACTTAAAATCTTTTAAAATTTTAAAAACATCTTAAAATTAAAATTTTTTTTTTAAATTGACTTCCTCAATCTTCTTCTCAAGTATAATTACCCTCTTATGGAGGAAAAAAAAATTCAATCATCTCTCCTTTTTTCTTTGTGTGTGTGTGTGTGTGTATTCTCATAGAGGCTCTTCACTGTTTTACATAAGTAATGTGTAATTTCCCCTTTGCAAGCTCCTACCTTCTTCTATATAAAGGCTTGATACTATCCTCGATAAGTTATGCATATCGTCCTTTCAAGTTCTAGAATTCCTCTACCATAAGTATCAAATAATTTTATCATATCCATGAGTGATCATCCTTCGTTTAAAATTTTAATGAGGAATACAAGATGGTGGTTCAAGAAAAAATTATAAAGCATTAAAATTGATGATGCAATGTACATAATCAATAATTATGCTTTAATTATTAATATGTCATACTCTTTAAATGATTCTGTGGCTATGACTCCTAAGAATCAAGGCATTAATATTTCATGATAACTTGCCATCATATGGGATTGTACTTAATTTATTCTTGTAATTTTAATATATTATAATTAAAATGTTGAGTTTGCAGATGAAGATCACATACCTTTTATATTTTTAAAATTTTGCTTCCTCTCTTTGGAGCATAATATTTATAATATTTTTAGATGAAGATTATACACCTTCTGAACCTTTTGTCTTTAGAGAAAACATGCACCTATCTTCTAAAGTTTTATCTTCTATGATTATTAGATGATGCACTTATATTTCTTTCTTCTAAGCTTTGCCTTTTGAGATATTTGAATGTGCATATACCTTATGTGAGTTTAGCATTTTAAAGTTTTTGATGTGTGGATATCTAGCCAACCACTTATTTTATAGAGCTTTTCGAGCGAGAATTTTATCCATAACTATCTTTTCACTAAGGCTTGCTCATAGATTTTCCTTTCATGCGTCTAAGTGGAGACCCTATATGTCAATTTCCCTTATATGGTGTTTCTAATGAGGGCCCTATCTATGACTAACTTTTCATCAAGGCTATCTCATGGGTAAGCCTTTTAAGTGTTTTAGAGAAGTTGTATTATTATTTATAAAAAGTTCATTAACAATAAAAACTTTTTAAAATATATTATAATGAAAAGAGAGGCTAAACTTCTTTGGGTTTATTTGACCTTATTTAATAATTCTAATAATTTTTTCATGATTGTTTTGATCTTGTCTATTATGAGGTTGATGACCAACATAAATGTTTAATTTATTATTTGAGATAAATACATTTTTATTTAATATCTTTTTGAATGATGGAAATGATAATATTATGTTGTTCTCTCCCATTTAGTTTTTTAAAGATTTTGACCACCTGAGATGTTTAAAAATTTAGATCTCTATTTAATGTTAGTCTTAAAGGTATTTATTGTAGTGAAATAAAAAGTCTCGCGCTAAATTTTATGGTAAAATGCCTTTAATTACTTAAATATCCATTATTTCTTTCTTAGAATATTTGTGTTAACAATTTCTTGAGTATTGCTTATGTTTAGTAAAGAGGTGCTCAAGCTATTTTTGATGTGTGCTGATTATATGTCCTTTTATTTGATGTACATGATCAGCATAAGAGTGTATAATCTTTCAAATCAGTGAGAAGCAAAAAAGTCTAATTGAAAAGCTCTAATAAAAACACCTTGCAATAACGTTAAATTTACTCTAGAGATTTGAAAAACATCTTAAAAAATATTTGAAAATATTCTTTAAATATTTCTTCCTCATATTGCTTATCCTAGAAAGATGGGAGAAATCCTTGATGATCATCTAATTAACAATGAATTATTCACTAAAATGTTTGACTAGTTTGATAAAATTATGAATAATTCCACTTGAAAGAGAAATAACTTATTATGAGTTTTCCACTTAAGAATCACATAGAAGACCTAATAATGAATTATATCTAAAGCTTGGTGAAAAATCATTATTATTTTAAAGCAGTCAATATGTTCATAAAGACCTTAGCTTTTATTGAATCATGCTAAAATAAGATGTTGGAGAATTATATTAGCCTAATGTGAGGATTCTTAGGAGTTATGGTGTGGAATAAGTTAATTGCTCTCTTTTAAAGAAAATATCTCTTAGATAAGTTATCTAAATAAATTCATTTATCCATACATCCTAATCTTATAAACTATATAGTGACACTATATCTTCTATTATATAAGCATTATATTAGGTGTTATCCTTTAAGTTTATTTTTTCCTTCTCGCTTTTCACAAAGATAAGCAAAGGTCTAAATGTGGGAGATTTTGATTCATGAAAATTATGCATATTTTTCGTCCTTAGATCATTGATTTTGTGTTTAATTTTGCTTGATTTTAGAAATTTTACTACACTAGTAATTTGAGTTTGAATTTTATAGAAATGCGATGATTTGGGCCAAATTCATGTAGAAACACGTGTATTCAAGTGATTAGAGAAATTTGAGTAGTTTTGTAGATCTATCAACATAATATATATTATTTTGAATTAGAAGTAAGCTTGATGCCCATGCACCAAAACCCTGCACTTAGGTATTAACTCCAACACTTGGGCACCTAGCATAAGTGCACAAGCTCTAAAATGCACCAAATTTTAGTCCAAAGATAGATATCTCTATGCTTAATTACCTAAACCTAACACTTAAGCACCACCAAGGCACTGACCTTGATCTTTTCTCTAATTTTAAGGTAACTTTTACTTATTTGTGAGCCTATTTGGATCATTATTTAAGCCTCTCTTTAGAGGATGAATTAAGTGGCTTTAGGTTGCCCTTACACAAAATTTTGGGTGCCCTTCTTGATTTTCTAAGTGTCATTTAAGAATTTCTTGTGAGGAGAATTCAAGAAGGATAAGACACAAAGAAGTTGATAATGATTGAGGGATGAAATAAGAACAGCATCCTTTAGTTTTTTTTTTATTTCTATCTTTGTTATTTATTTAGATTTATGTCAAGATCTTTAAACTTTATTGCTCTATCTTTATTTATCATTAATTAAATCATCTTTTTTGGGGTTGGATGTAGCCATAATATTATAGTTAGATTTTATTTTTAATAAGTGCTTTTAAAAGTTTTGTTTTAAATGAATGTATCATATTTTATTTTGAACCTTATTATATATTGATTGACTGGCCACCGATCAATAGTCGAACAAGTCCATTCAAAATTAAGAGGGGAAAGTAAACTCATCTTAGATAAAATACTATGATGCACTATAGATTAAAGATAATTATATTGAAATCATGTAGTCCTTTTTAAGATCTTAATAATCTTGATAATTTTTCTTTTATTGAATGGATAGTTGTGTGACAAAATAGAGACCTTAGTCTTTGGAAGGAAAGTTAGCAAATTTTAGTATACTTTTAGATGAACTCCTTACTAAACTAATTATAAATCAATAATATATCCAAGTGAAATCTAATTCATAGAACTTAGTACATTTTATTTCTCACCTAAACTTATTAACTCTTATAGTTAATTTTGTTGAATTCAAATTTATCTGTCGAGTGATGTAGTACTTTATATAGGAACTTAAGAAGAAAGGTAGAAGCAAATATAACTAGACAAATAAAAAGAATGTAAAAAATATAAAACTTTTCACTATATATAAAAATGAGTATAAGTAGGGTACTAGAGTAAAAAAATTAGCTCTCTCTCTCTCTCTCTCTCTCTCTCTCTCTCTCTCTCTCTCTCTCTCTTTGAAACCATAAAAAACCCAAAAAAAGTCCCCTACCTCTTGAGATCCCCACTTTTTATAAGATCCAAGGGTAGTTACAAAAGGAAAACATAAGTGAGTTTTAGAAAATATATGTTGGTTACAATATGAAGAGCTCGTTGGTGTATTTGGCAGTTATGTGAGTGTTATATTCCAAGTGGCAAGCTGTAGTGATAAGGCATCCACTGTGGTCACTTTATAACTTTTATTATTGTCTAAATTAGGCAAGTTTCTTGATGTCAGTCGCCTGACTAAGGTAAGTCTTCTAGTCAAGTTTTCATATAAGGTAAGTTCTTTTAAAAATCTAGTGACTTGTTCATGTGGTTGCCTGAGTAAGGCAAGTTCTTCTAAAAATTTGACGAGTTCCTTATGAGGTCATCTAAGCAAGATGAGTTCTAAAATCTGGCAATTTCTCTATAAGATCATCTAAGTGATATGAGTTCTTATGAATGGTGGCTAAGTGACTTCTTCTCTAGACTCTTTCTAATTAACAAGTAGTTTTTTACTAGTATATTAGCTAGACCTATGTGTACAAATTTGGGTTTACATTTAGATCCTTAACTTTTCTACTACTTGTAGAGGTGATTTACTAAAAAAGACATAAGAGAAGGTTATTATTATAAAATCAATAGTATGTCACTATTATTATGACATAAGCATTAATCTGAATAGTCTCCAGTCAGTGGTTATGTTAGTTCACTTGCAATTTGACCCTCTTTTTTGGCATTATTCATGATTCATAGCTATATAATGTGATCCTAACTTTCAAAGTTATTCGATATTTATTCATCATATCTTAAAGTGTTTCATCACCTCTTACTAAGGTGAGTGCTTCTAACCCAGTTATGGTTCCTATTATAGTTATGACCACTCTGGATAGAGTGAATGATACTATTTTCTAGACTGATGTGAGTGCCTTAAAATTGTAGGAACAAGTGGTTTGAATAAGACAGAGGAGGAGAAGCTAATAAATTTATTGCTTTCAACTGTTGATGTTAGGTCTGTTGCAATGGTAGTGTTGAGTATTCAAAATAATTTTTAAAATGTGTAGTTGGTTCATGCCTAACCATGGGTGCCTCAATGAGGGAGCTCAATTAACACTGTAACTCTCCTTCTAGATGGCATTGGCATGGTTCCTGGCTTGGTCGCTCTAATATTTCCTCAAGGGAAAGTCCTCCCTTATCAAGTGGGTGAGGGAATGTCGTTGAGTCTGAGTATGAGGAAATGTTAAAGATGAAGATGATTTCAATCACATAACTGAGAAGTTGGTTGATCATGATCACTTAGGCTATGACAAGTTTTTGTCTTTTCTTTTGTAATTTTTTTTTGTTTTTTTTTGTTTTTGTTTCTGCAAGTGAGAAAAGAAAAGAATAATTATGCATACATACTCAGCATTTTCAATATGTATTATGACTTTTTAATGAAATGAAAATTATGTTTCTTATTTGCCAAGTGTATATGGTATTTATTTATAACAACATTTATTTATAATTCACCACTAATTTTGTTTTATACTTAAAATTATTGTGCAATGATACTTTCTCATCGTAAATGCTTTGCTAATTTATACTTGCTTTTTCGAATAATCAACATGGCGAGCATGTTAATACCTTTGAGGAAAAATAAGTCTCTATCCACATGGAGTGGTAGTCCTTAATTTGTAGTTGTCAACCATATGAAGCATTAGTCTTTTATTTGTAATCTCCAATCACACGAGGTGTTGGCCTTTTATTTGTAATCACCAACTACATGTAGTGTTGGTCTTTAGAATTCAAATTGCTATAGTCATCAAGCACATCTTAAGTGCCAACTTAACTAAATTTGTCTTATCCACCATGAGGTACTTTATGAGATGCTTGACTTGGTCACCTCTAAATAAATTATTAAGAGTTGAAGTTGCCTTAATATTAGGCTCAATTTGTATTGATTAATTTAAGGTGAGTAGGTCAAAATATTTTTTAAATGTAGACTTTTCTCTAAGGGGTCATAGCTCACTTGAGTAGTCTCGTAACCTCTTTGCTCAGAAATTTATCGAGTTAAGCTCAATACTATTGGGCCCAATGTAGATCACCAAGTGTAAGCTTTCATTTGATCTAAGTGTAGATCACTGAGTTAGGTTCGAGCTAATACATAGATAGACTTTATGCTCAAGCCAAATGTAGATCCCCAAATGAAGCTTTTCATTTAGGCCAAATCACTATATAAAAAAAACTTATTACTCGCAGACTTTTAGTGGAAAATAACTGGTAGAATCATCGATGAATTTGACATCAGAAAAGCTTCTAATGGGAGTTCCAATTAGAGAGAACTTCATTGTCAAAGCCACTTAAAGTTGATGGGATTTCTAGTTGGAAATCCATCAGACAATATTTTGACCAATTTTTCTATGGAAAATCCATCAAAATCTATTAATATAAGAGGCCAATGACCCTCCCAACCCTGAACTCTATTTTCCTCTCCTATTTTGCCTTTTCCTCTTAGTCAACGGTGGGATCTACCCATGGGAATGCCAAATCTCTGCAAAAATGCATGTTTTTGACCAATTTTTCTAAAGAATCAAATGTAAACCTCTTTCATTTGCTTGCATAGTTGTTTATTTGTGATCTCCCCTTCTCCCTCGATCTCATCGAGTGGCCTTAGGTTGGGCAAATTGGTGAAGATTAATTAAGAATTTCAAGTAAATTAATAGCTAGAAAAAATTAATTATAGCCTTATCGTAGAATGCTAAATCATTGAATAGTAATTACTCGTTATCTTAGTATGTTATATAGATTGTTTACAAGATACATAATTTGACAGTTAAGCACTTATGCTATATTGTGCTTTGAATGTGAAATTATTAATAATTCTATAATTGATATGGAATATCAATGTAGTCCTCACACTTCTTAATCTATACATAGTATGGAAATCCGTAGCTAGTGATCATGGATATATAATAGATTGTATCTTGGTAGAAAAAGATTAGGTGATGAATTTTTTAATGATGTTGAGCACTTTGTGCACATGACATATTAACTTTCAACTTACCTTTCTAATAAAAAGTTTTGATGTCCATGTGTAAGGCACAAGAATCAGAACTTCTTAACACCTGATGAAGTCAGATTAGATCTATAGTGAAGGAGTCTCCATCGAAATTAATAATTTTTGACTTCACATGATGACTTCAAGTCACTTATTAATGCCAACACTAGTGCCTCGATGAGTTCTACATGCCCTTTAGTTGAATATGATTTTGGATGAAATTATAAAGAAAAGATCTTTAATGTTGCAAGAGCTGAGTTTCCAGAAGAAATGAAAGAGGAACCACCTAACAAATAAGCTCAAAAGTTCTCTGACCTGCTAAAGGTAGCATATTGACCACTATGGGAAGGTTGTACGAACCAAACTAAACTTTATGTGGCTTTAAGATTGCTAAGCATAAAAACTAAATTTAATATGCTACACAAATATTTTAACCAATTTGTGGGTTGCTTAGAAGGACAAAATCACAAGAAAATATAATTTCGGAGGACCTATATAGAACAAAGAATTTATTGTTTTAGTTTGGTTTAAACTCAAAAAAGATTGATTGTTGTGTCAATAATTGCACGCTATACTACAAAAATAATGTACAATATGTTGAATAAAAATTTTGTGAAGCATGTAAGTTCAAGCTACAAAGTAGAAAATAATGCAAGTAGAAAGATGTTTCCTAAAAGAAATTAATTTACTTATCATTTACTCTAAATCTCTAGAGATTATACTCTTCTATGCATTCAACTAAGCACATGTGATGACACCATAATAGAGAAAATGCACCAAACTTTTTGAGTCATCCATCAGATAAAGAAGCATGAAATTTTTTTAATTGTACTTATCTTGATTTTGTAGCTAAGCCACACAATGTCAGACTTTATGTAATGATGGTTTCATACCATATAGTCTGTTTATGACATTATTCATGTTAGCAAGTGATAGTTACATCATATAATCTACCTACAGAGAAGTGCATGACCACACCTCATATGTTACTAACTCTGATTATACCTGGGCCACATAACCCTAAATCAAAAATTGATGTCATCTTGGAGCCATTGATTGATGAGCTAAAAATATTATGGGACAATGGGTACTCACATATGATATTACTGCAAAGCAAAATTTTCAGATGAAGGTAGTGCTTATATGGATTATTAATAACTTTCCTATATATAAAATATTATCATGGTGGACCACTATAGGAAACTTAACTTGTCCATACTACATGGACTTATCAATGGTATTTACTCTTAAAAATGGTCTAAAAATTATTGGTTAGACTATCATTATATGTTCCTACCTGCTCATCATTCAATCTAAAGAAACAAGAATACATTCATAAGAAATTGAATTGAGAAGTCCAAGCCACCTCCAAAATTAAGTAAAGATGACTTATACCAAAACTATGATGGATGTTAGGTGTAAAGGTAAGGATAATATGAAGTAAAAGTTAGACTTAAAGGAATATTGCCAGAGAAGAGGTGACAAATTTTTGAAGCCTAAAGTCATGTACCACCTCACATTAGAACAGCAGAGAGTAGTTTGTGAGTGGTTTCAATCATTGTAGCTAGCTTATGGGTATGCATCTAATTTGAGCTGATGTATTGATTTTAGGATATGAGAAATCTTTAAAATGAAGAGCCAAGATTATCACATTTTATCGCAATACCTACTTTCAATTTCATTTAGTGTTTTACTAGATGAATATTAAATCTTTTGATCAAACTCAATCTCTTCTTTAAGGAATTATCCTCGACTTGATTAAATATAAAAGCTTTAAGGAAACTATAAGGTAACATTCCAATCATAATCTATAATCTTGAAAAATATTCTCTCCTTTTTTTTGCTCAATAGGGCACCTGTCAATACATTTATCATATGAACCTACAGTGGGAGGACCAGTACAATATCGTTGGCTATACCATTTTAAGAGGTATCTATATCTTATAAGCAATAATATTAATTAACTATTAATTTAAGTATCTTAATTTAATAAAATTACTATAGATTTTTTAATAAACTCAAGAGAATTATAAAGAATAAAGCACACTCTGAAGGCTCAATATATGAAGCTTACTTGGCCAAAGCGCTACAAATTTCTACTTCTACTACTTTAAGCCACATGCATAGACCGATGATGGCGAAGATGTTAGAGCTTCACATAAGATGATATCTATTTTTCAACCTTTTATTAAAATATTAGTTATATGCAGATCAAGGCATTTGAATGACAAAGTGCAAAAGTCAAGGTTTTTATCAATTGCAATGAAGATAAAATTTTTCTTAAGTAAGGCAATCAATGCAACAATATTCATTTTTTGGTTGCACTCAAATATGATGTTTACCTAATCTTGTTAATTTCAATATTGAGTTCATGTTTTCAACCTACTATTATTAATAATAAAGTTGAAGATAAATTCAATCATGTTTACATGTAAGCAATCATCATTTTGATATACTTTTATATTTTTAAATTAGTAGCAGACCATTCTTATATTGCTCATTATAATAGATTCATAATTGGAGAAATGGATTGGAGAACTAAGACCTCTAATACCTTACTTTGAGACTTATGCGAATTGTAAAAATGTGATAATTTATGATGTAAATCACTATAAATTTTACAAATGTTCTTGGTCAAAAGAAAAGAAATTAAATAACTCTAGTGATCGTGTCAGAGGAAACACACATTCAGGCCATGAGGCAAATTATTATGGGGTTTTACTAGAAATTATGCAATTAAAATATTGTTGTCCTCATTTTTAGAATGAGCTCTCAACCCCCCCATCTTAGACATAGGACTCCTCTTAGACATTAAGAGTTCCTTAGTCTTAAGACACATCTAATGATTAGGTGAACACTCAACCTAGCCCTAGAGACTTAGAAGAGTTAGCCATAGGAATAGGTAATGCCTTAGAGGTGTTAGGAAAACTTGCATACCCTTAGCTTGAACCATTCCTCACTTTCCTTCCTTCAAGTCAAACTCCAAACCAATCTTATTTAATTTTCTCCAAACTCAAATCAACTCTATGTAATTGAAATCCGTGTTTGAAATCCATGATTGAAATCTATGATTGAAATCGATGAATGAAATTCTTAAGTCCAAACCTTTCTTAAGTCCTTAATCTCCTCTTAAGGACTTAAACCAAAATCATGATCAAAACAAAATTAAATCTTTGAGATTTTCTCATAGTTCATTTATATTCTCATTTATATTCACATATATAAATGAAATATAAATTCAAACCAATCAAACTAAACTCAAAATTCAAAATCAATTCATGAAATTTTTCTAAGTCCTTTAAGTTTTTCTATTAAGGACTTAATCTAAATTATAATCAAACCAATTCAAACTCATGAGATTTTTTCAAAACTCATTTATATTCTCATTTATATTCAAATATATAAATGAAATATAAATATAAATCAATCAATTCATATCCAAAAATTAAATTTCAAATTTAAAATCCTTCTTAAGCCCTTAATTTTCCCTTAAATACTTAGCCTAATCATGATCTAAACCAATTCAAACTCATGGGATTTTTTCATAATTCATTTATATTTTCATTTATATTCACATATATAAATGAAATATAAATACAAATCAATCAAACCAAATTCAAAAATTCAAATCCCTACACCAAAATTTCCTAAGTCCTTAAATCCCCATTTAATGGACTTAGTCTAAATCATGATCAAATCACTTCAAATTCTTGAAATTTTCTCATGATCCATTTATATTCTGATTTATATTCACATTTATAAAGGAAATATAAATTCAAACAATCAAAACTGATTACAAAAATCAAACTCAAATCTACTCAAAATTTAACCTAAGCCTTTTTAAGTCAAAGATCTTGAACTTAGCCAAATCAACTTCAAATCAAGCCAAACTCTTGATTTTCCTTCATGATTCAATCAACCTTACAATCATGAATCCAAATATAAATATAAACTTCAATCACCAAATCAAAACTAAAGTCAAAAATCAAACCCCAAATATATTCATATTCTTCCTTTGAATATGAAATTGTTAAATGAATCAAAACCCATTTGACTTCAAACCACTTGCAAATGGATTTATATCTAAATCATAAGTCCATATACAAGTTCAATCAAACTAAAATGAAGCTTTGACCAAGCTATTTGACCCACTTAGGCTCACTTTACCCAAAGTAACCTAAAGTACCTTTATGAGCTAAATTCTAATCCTAACCAAATTGGATTGAATCAAACTCACCTATGCCTCTCATCATGATCAACAATCATCATGGGATGATCAATCAACCAAATTGGGCCAAACCAAGTCAAACCAAAGGGTTGACCAAGTCAAAACTTAGCCCAAAATGAAACCTAACATAGCCAAAACTCACCATAGGCCAAATTGATTGAAACCATTGATCTAAGTTCATTCATGAACTATGTTTGAACTTGACCAAGTCAACATTTGAGCCTAACCTAGCCCAATTGGCCACTTGACCCAAGTTGACCCAACTTGATCTAAAAAGTCAAAATGTGTTAAAAATTTATTTAAGCCAAATTGATTCAAACCAATGGGTCAAGTTCATTCCAAATCACATGTTGAACTTGACCAAAGTCTCAATTAGCCTACTAGACCTAACCTAGGGTAATTGACCTTAGACCCAACTTGACATAAAGGGGTCATGTTGAGCCAAATTCAAACCTAACCCAAATTGATTTGAAACAAAGATACCAAAAAAGATACCAATCCACTCAATATGACTAACCAAACCTAAACCTACCCTTGACCTAGCTCAAATAGGTCAAATGTTTCAAATTGGTCAACTTGACCCATTTGACCTAAATGAAGTCATATGAGCCAAATTCAAAACTAAACCAAATTGAACCAAAACAAAGCCACAAAAATATTTCAAATGGTCATATGAACTTATCCCAACCCTTGGTTTGACCCAATTTAACTAATTGGTCAACCTGACCCAAGTTGACCCATTTTGACCTAAATGGGTCAACATGAGCCAAAGATTATCAAATGAATTCCAAATCTCATGAAACTTGGCCAAACTTAGTTTCTCCACATACCCAACATACCTAAATTGAAAATTAGCCAAATGACCATTTTACCCCTAGGCCATAGAACAAATTATGGACTAATCTATGGGTAATTTGGTCATGTCCTCTTCATATCAACTTGATGCCTTCCTAATAGCTCAAGTGGACCCAATGAAGAGTGGTACACCCAACCCAATGGGTTTAGGGTAGCCCAAATGGACCCAAGGCTAAACCTGACCCCCTAGCTCAAATAGGCCATTTCAAAATCCTCCTTCCACTCAATTTGAAGCAAATGGGAAGTTGGAAATCCACTCAAGACTTCAAACTGACCATGTGAAAAGATCTAACAACCTAAACAAACCTTTCCATGTGGTCAATTGGATCAAAATGGCAAGCTATGTGTCGGCCATCCGATTGCCATAGCGGGAGATATACTCCCCCTAATTCAATTTGAAATCATCATTCCCATATTCGATTGAGCCCTAGTGAGTGTTAGGAAACTTCAGAGAGCCATCCTAAACTTTCTAAGAGGGATTTGAAAAAGGGAATTTCTCAGTTTTCTTCATTGAAAAATAGGGGAGCTCACTTCAATCCTCAACATCCTCTATACTCAAATCCATTCCAATTCCTCTTACACACTCCCTCGGAGGATCAAATTGAGTGCACCCAAGCTCTCATTCGAATTCTCAAAGTAAGGAGAGGTGGAATTGAATCAAAGCCGCAAGCAAGGTGAAGTGGTGTTGGTCCATAGGGAGATCTACTCAAACCCAAGGCATGAAACTTTCAACAGGGCTTCGTCTCCACTAGATGAAGCTACCTCATTAAGCTCGAGTGCTAGTGATCACCCCGGTGAGGTATTGAATTTTCTAACCACTTAGCTTAGGAGGTGTTGGTCTTTTGTCAAAGTAATTTTCATGTCATGAGAAATCCACCATTGGATAGGCTTCTCATTATCTTTAGATGGTATGGGAATTATCTCATTCTAATCCAAGCTCAATCGAGCTCAGATCTTCCCTTAGATCATGGATGGTCTCTATTGAGCCTAAAGAAAGAACTGGAGAGATCTTGGCCATCCATTCGTGCATTTTGGATGGAAGGCCGAGATTAATCTCACGTTTTAGAAATATTTTATCCCTTTAGAAATCGCAGGATGATCCCTGGTCATTCACTCCTTGATTGAATGGTAGGGATCAAAACGCATCCCGCCATCGCGCTATCACCCTGATGTGATGTTTAAGTGAACCCCTCATTGTGCGACACGTGTAAAGCACACTGATCGTCACCGATGTGTGTCGCGCTATGAGCTGAGGGATTAGTTAGGGGATTTAATTAATTTTAATTAATCTCTTGATCTTCAAAAAGTCATATCTCCTTCAATAAAATTCAAAAAAATATGAGGTAAAATTATATGGAAAGATAATTCAACCTATAATATTTTAAATATGATTTCAATGGATTTTGAGTTATCCTTTTCTCTGATTTTAGGTTTTATTGGAAATATCATTTAGCTAATTACTCCTTAATTAATCCTCTAATTAATCCTAAACTTCTTGGGTATGTTTTAGGGGATGACCTCTACCTCCCCTAATTTTCTTGGGATTTATTTTAGGCTTAATTAGGGGAATTGTAAATGTGTTTCCTAATTATTCCATTAACTTAATTAAGGATAATTAAGATTGGGTTAGCATTTTAATCCATTATTAAGGTTGATTAAGGTTACATCCAGTGAATAGGAGGCTTAGGAAATAATTTTGGGTCATTTCCACTAAGCCATTCCCTAACCCGCTTTCCTTAATCCTCTCTTAATTAAGGGTTAATTCATTAATTATCCCCTTAATTAATTTTTAAAAATTCTAAAAACTTTCAGAACTTAATTAATCTACTTTGAGTAGATACTTAGGTGTTTAATAGTCTAAGTTCAATCAAGGAAATCAAAACCCAATTCATATGTGTGAAGGGATATTTTGAAATTACTTAAGTTAAACCCCTTAGCTTAATTAACCATTAATTGTGAGCCAAATTGCATTAGATCCTTTCCTTACTAGGTGAATTACCAGTTTAAATTCCTTGTGAGTTTTTTTATGTCATCTCATTGGCTCATAATTACTTGGTTAACTATGCTAAGGTGGTGTAGGTAAGGGTTAATTAACTTACTTAATTCATACCTTAACCTAATTAATATATAAAAATGAATCTAATCATCTAAAAATTAAATAAAAATATCAAATACATGTGAGAATGGGTTAGGAACAGCAAACTCAATCCACATTATCAAAATTAAATCAAACTTACAACTAAACAAAATCACATTGAATACACTTTGATTTATTTTAAACTTTTTTTATTTCATAAGAATGTCTTTAAGGTTTAATTAAAGTGAATGTGTTTACATTCTTTAATTGCTTTGATTCTTTCCCCAACAAGTTAAATTTGTATGCCATATGGTTTCATGCACTCATATTTTTCAAAATCCAAATTCAAAAATGAAATTGTTTACTTTATGTCAAATTTGCATGTGTTGGCTAAAGTAGATATGTGAATGGCTATTATCACTACTAAATTCAAATAACTTTGAAAATATATAAATCAAATGCATAAAATTGAAAGTGTGGTACTTATATTTTAATTATAAGCTTGCATGTGAAGAAAATATAAGGATGCTATAGGTTTCCTTCTTTATTTTAGTATAGTTTTGAATAGGAATTTGGTAAGATGTATGGTTCATTTGAAAAGAACCTAATACTACCTAATTCCATATCCTATTCATTCCTATGCTATCACTTAGGAAGGGTTACCTATACTTGCACACATAAATTACATAATTAAAATGAATCAACTAATACAACTTTTGCTTTCTTTCATTCCAATTTATTTCTTTTGTATATTTGTAAGAAAAGTGGTATATAGTCTAGACAATCTCGAGATTACGAGGCTTTAAGTAGCCCTAAGTAGGTCTTATATCTTATACCTCTGGTTAGCAATGGCGCTGTACTCACTTATGCCTTTCTTACTTTCATATGTGCATGTGAAAAATTGGATAAATAAACCCTTTTCTACTTAAGAAAATTCATGCATAGTAAACTTCCAAATTTTCTTAAATGAATTACTTAGCATGCATCATAAAGTATTTTAAATATTCTCTTTTGTGTGTATAAATATGCTTAGGATCCATTCATATGTATGTTATACATGTTGGAAAAGAAATGAAGTGATGTATGTTTTGTGAATTTGGTTTATTTTATTTAATCTTAAAATATCTTTCTTTTTGAATAGATTTGTTTAAAGTTTATCTAAACTTAGGATTAATTAAAACACTTAATCAAAACATTCACTAAACAAAACTAAAATATGAATCTACTTTTGAAATTACTTAGGTTAGGCAACGAAAGAGAAGTTCCCTTCTCTTTCCCTCTCTTTACAACTTAGTAATTAATTGTAGGATTCACTTGAACCCAACCAAAACATAAAATAAAATCAACCCAAAAAATAATTAAATAACTTAAATGAAACCCTCCTCTAAGTTTAACATGTTTTCACACTTAGAAAATTCTAAACTAAAGCTATAACTAAGTATACCACACAAACCTTCGAAGCACACACACTAGCCTAAGTCACCGCTTTTAGCTTTAGGTTAGGACGGCGCATGGTTTGATGTTTATGCAATTTTGTGATATATATTTTAGACTGGATGTTAGGATGTATGCTCGTATAATGAATGGTAGGGCGATCTTAGTCTAACCATTATTTTTTGCTGAGGATTGTGCTTAAGGGGTGCTATTATAAATAAAAATATAAATGCTTTTGCTTGCAGGTGCTTATACCCCTAAGCATAATCCAATAGGCTAGGTGGACTTAGTCACCCATATGTGGGGTGATAAGTCCAATATACATGCTTGGGATTTGTGTGGTTTGTTTTAGCTACTCTCTATTTTGCAAGTGTTAGTTAGATTTTCATTCTTTTCCTTTTCATGTAAATTTGTGCAATTAGAATTTTAAAATAATTATTATGGGGATTAGGATGAGCATTGGTATAAGATCCCATCTTATATACCATGTGAAGCCTTGGAACATCCATCTTCCAACCATCCAAAAGAAAGAACCAAAGAAGAAAGAAGAAAAGAAGAAGAAAGAAGAATGAAAAAATGAAGCTTGAAGACCCCCATAATAATGAATTTCTTGCTTAATTATAATTTAATTAATTTGTATTCTGGGTTGTATAAGGGTAGAGCTCAGCTACCCAATTTATTTTCAAGTTTGTGCGGTGGTGCGCGACCACAACGGCCTTTTATTCTTTTTGCGATTAGTTTTATAAATTGATTGATGATTTGTTTAGCTTTTGCATTAAGTGATATCTTTTCCTAATTTCTTCTTTGCTTTATGTATGGCCTGGATGTGGATTAGGCTCTTAGGAAAAAATAAATTTTTTACCCAACTTAACAACTCAAAATTAAAAATAAAGAACTCATAACCTCACCTAAAGCTTTGGTTTAAAATCAAGATAAAAGAATTAACAACTCCTTAGTTGGATGAGTATTTCTTTCACAATATCATGCACAAATACATCTTATTTTACTCTTGATTGGAGGGCTTCCACCTTTGCTAGAGAATCTTGGCTTGACCTTTGAGAGCCATGGTGGAAACACACCTCCTCCCTTCTCGCTGATTTTGGCCAATAACTTGATTTCTCATGCATTAGTCATATGAATCATATTAGCCTGAGTCAAAAATAATTGTCCAAAAATGAAAATAAAATGAAATATGAATTGCATTGGATTTAGGTCATTTGAAGCATATTTTTACATGATCTAGTCCCTTTAGGGAGTGAGTTTAAGGACTTAGTGTCTTTCTAAATAAATAACAGTCTAACTATCTTGCATAAGCAAAAGAGTTGTCTACATATATTTAAAATCGTAGGAGGAGTTAGTTGGCAGCAACCCCCAAGCGGTTGTGAGTCCAAGCAGTCATGTGGTTTTTCCTCTCTTGGGGAGGCAAACTAAATACTTCTTTTTTTTGCCTTAGATTTAGGTTGTGCTTTCGGCCCTCACCAAAGCTCGCTAGATTTAGGTTTTGAGATTGTTTCTCCCCTTTGTGGGCCATAAGAATAATTCCTCACATCTTAGGCATTTCCTTAATCTTGTGTTAAGGAATCATAAGTCTTAAATTTCTAATGAAAAATGTAACTCAAACAAATTAAATCAATTTTAAAAATGTAAAGCCCAACCGTAGGATAGTTTGAGATGCTAGCTAAGTTTCCTAGCATTGTGGGCATCTCCTACTTATCTTCCATTTTGGATTGGAAATAACTCCCTCTCTTTGATCAATCCCATTTAATCTTCAAAAATGAACTAATAAATTGATAGTCCTTTCCTATCAAAATCTTTTAAGACAAAGATCATCTACCTTAATCAAGATTTTTTTTTAGGAATCCCCATTCCTTAGGATGTAATTAACTATGGGGGCTTGCCCCGGTAGGGAACTTAACAAACTCGATTTAAGATAAATCCTGCTTTATTTTTTCATGTAAAGTAGGAGAAGAATCTCTGGTACATATGCAGACCCATCGTCCTTAGGAGTTCTTGTTGAGGTGATTAGGTCCATTAAAGGGTAGTGACTTCTATCTTTCGAGATAGTATACTATTCCTTGATGATGTACTTGATCACCCGAATAAGCACATTTACGGATCTACATGGCATTCTAAAAAGATGAATTTTTATATTCTTGCCTTTTCACCCATAGATTTGAAGGCGACTATATAGAAAATTTTCTCCACAGATTTTTCTGGCGACTCCGTTGGGGATGGTTCCTCTCTCTATCTTTGATAAATGATCATTATCTTTGAGTATCGATAGTGGGTTTGTACTTTGGTATGAGTCCGAGACTATCTTTCTTTCCATTGGCACTTAGCTTATTTCATTCTTAAGTTGAGTTAGCCAACATATTTTGGTTTTAGGATCTCACTCCATGTTGGTCTTAAAACCCCCGTTGGGTTCTCCAATGGGTAAAAATAAAAAGATCCAAATAATAAGAAAATATTTAAAGACTTCCTCCTTATCATTCCTATGATAAGGAAAGGTTCATTCTAAAATAATAAAGAAAATAAATTTTCCATATGAACTTTGCTTTTCAAAAAAAAGCACTCTTTCAAAAATGCACTTAATAAAATATTTTCCACAAAGATTTTATCACCCTCATTTAACAATTCTCATAATTGTTACATGTAGGAATTTTTTTTAAGAATAAAACTAACAATCTATTTTCCAAAAGCACAAGTGAACATCTTCCTTCAATTCACTTTGATGAAGATTTCATTTTTAAAATAAAATGAACAATCATCTTTCCAAAAATCATAATAAAAAATAAAGTTTTCAAAAAGCATACATGAATCTTTCTATGCAATGTATTCACACCTATTGAATGGAAGTTTCATTTTCAAATAAATCAAAATTTTTCAAAAGCAGAAATGAACATCTTCCTTCAATTCATTTTTATGAAGATTTCATTTACAAAATAAAATGAAAAATCATCTTTCCAAAAATCACAATAAAAAAATAAAGTTTTCAAAAAACATACATGAATCTTTCCATTCAATGTATTCACACCTATTGAATGGAAGTTTCATTTTTCAAATAATCTAAATTTTCCAAAAGAACAAATGAACATCTTCTTTCAATTCATTTTGATGAAGATTTCATTTTTAAAATGAAATGAACAATCATCTTTCCAAAAATCAAAATAAAAAAAATAAAAAAAAGTTTTCAAAAAGCACACATGAACCTTTCCATTCAATACACTCACACATATTAAATGGAAGTTTCATTTTCAAATAAAATTAAACTTTTCAAAAAGCACATATGAAAAATCTTCATTTAATATACTCAAATTTATTAAATGAAGATTTCATTCCCAACTAAAAATAATATCATTTGGAAATCCCACTTAAACATATCTCACATATGATTATGTTGGAATTCCTCTCTTTCAAAAAAGCAATAATCACACACAAAACAAAATTTTTATATTTCAAAAATAAGATTGATCCCATTCCTACATACCCAAGTTTCTTGAATGGGAGTACACTTTTTAAAAATTAAAACATAAACAATCATACTTTCTAAATTCTAAAAACATTTGGAACATCATTTAACATACCCAAATTTGTTAAGTGAAGTCTCCAAATCCAAAATCCAAAAATATTTTCAAACACATTTGGAACTTTGTTTAGAATACTCAAATTTGCTAAGTGAAGGATCCAAATCCAAAATCCAAAATTTTCAAACACACATTTGAAACTTCATTTAGCATACTTAAATTTGCTAAGTTAAGTTTTCAAATCCAAAATTAAAAATTTTCAAAACACATTTTGGAACTACATTTAGCATACCCAAATCTGTTAAGTGAAGTTTCCAAATCCAAAATCAAACATTTAAAAACACATTTTGGAAGTTCATTTAGCATACCCAAATTTTCTAAGTGAAGTCTCCAAACTCAAAACCAAAATCTTCAAGCACTTGTTAGAACTTCTTTCCTTAGCATACCAAATTTGCTAAGGAGAAGTTTCCATTTTCAAAACTAAACTAAATCAAAAATTTTGAATACATCTTTTAGAATTTCATTAACATACTTAAATTTGCTAAGTGAAAATTGCAATTCACAAAACTAAGTGGAACTTCATCTTTAGCATAACAAATTTGCTAAAGTAAAGTCTCCACTTTCAAATAAACTAAAACAAAAATGAAACACTTAGGGTTTCCTTAGCATACCTAAATTTGCTAAGGATCCTATCTTTTTAAAAATTAAAATATCAAAATAAAAATGAAACACTTATGATTTTCTTAGCATACCTAAATTTGCTAAGGATCCTATTTTCAATAATCAAACAAAACACACTTGGATTCTTCACTTAGCATACTTAAATTTGCTAAGTGGGAATTCCAAATTTCCAAAAATCAAAACAAAGATTCATAGAAAGAAATAACTATTTTCAAAACACTTCACTTAGCATACCCAAATTTGCTAAGTAAAATTCAAAAAAATCATCAATCAAAAACAAAATCATTTAACCCTTACTTTAACATACCCCAATTTGTTAAAAAAAGAAAGGGTCCTCAAACCAAAAATTCAAATTCAAACAAACATGAACCTTTGGAAGAATCCTTCTCAAAATATTTGAATCCATATTTCAATATACCTAAATTTGTTGAAGTTGGATTCATATTCAAAATTCCTCTTTTAATCAAATTCTCAAATCTATTTGAACCCCACTTAACACTTCCATGTTGTTGAATGTGGGTTCAAATTTCCAATTCAAATTCAAAAAACTATAAAGATAGAAATCTAATACAAACTCATTTCCTATTACAGATCCTTACAGTTAGTGACACTACAGTGACAGTTCAGTTTTTAGTCTTTTACAAGTTGTCAGAAATGGCCGGTTCATAAAAGTTCATTTTCACTTTCCCCCATGATATGGATTTGGCTTTAGACCAAGCCAACTTCCCCCAACTGGACCATACACATCTGATCCACTTTGGTAGGGGATTCGAGGGAGTGAGGATTACTTGTGAGGGCACTCCCCTCACTATAGTTAGTAGGACCATGGTGACCGGGTAGAAGCCGGTCATCCAGATTGATTTACCCTCTGACTCTGATGTCTCCTCACTGAAGAAAAAAAGTAGTGGTAGTCCCACAAGATTCAGTTGTGATAGTATCAGTAGTACCAATAGTGCTAGCCTTGGTTTTAGCATGCCCCATAATTTCTCAGGCTGCCCTAGTGAGGGCAAGCGCCATCTCATCTGTACCCTCTAAGGGTAAGGCTCCCCTAGTCTCAGGGCTTGCTTCCCCTACTTTTGAGTATGGGTCTAGCTCTCAGTCCTCCCATCCTACCTGGGCACAACATAGGAACAAGAATCGCATGATCAAGAGGTACCACACTAGGATCGCAAGGGAGATGGAGGTAGCAGCCCGTTCAGCTGTTTAAGAGTTCCCCGTTGTTACTTCACCACTGGTACAAGCAAACTAGTTCCATCCTCTCTCTAGGTCAAATAGAGAGGATGTTAGGAGGATTCGCTCATCACCTTCTTCAGTGGTGCAGTATTAGCCAGCAGTTACCAAGAGTAGAAGGTTGTACGCTGGCCTCTGATCTATCTTACACCAAGTAGGCAGAGCTTACGGACGCTCAGAGTCCGGAGCTCAGTTCAATTTTTGATCCATCATCCTCCATAGTGTGGGAAAGCATATCCGCCAAGAGAGGGCCCGAGAGGCCCATACAACTCATATCACTAGAAGGGAGAGACGGAGGATCAGTCATCAGTCGGCAGCCTCTGCGCTTGTTGATTTTCCAGCTCAGCATTCTACCAACACCGACCATACTGACAACATCCTTCTTATTGGGGCTAGTCATCATAGGAGGATAGCTCTTGTGCATAGAGAGTCTGTTGTCTCCACCCCACTGCTCTACCCCTCATCTGCCATCACTAGTCCAGGTTACAACATCCCCAGTTCCAGCAAAGGCCATGAAGGTCATATCCGGGGAGAAGGGCACCTGTTGGTGATTCGACTAAGATCGAGGGATCCTACCCCTCCTACACCACCCATTATGGCAAGGCCGAGCTCTCCTTCTCGACCTTCTGCCCCAGTGGTGGTGCGAAGGAGTGGCGACCTCGAAGCATCGTGGTCATCCCTTCACCAACTCTGCTAGTACAATAGGATGTGGAGATGGTGACAGTTATTTCAGATATTGTAGATGATAGTCCAACTGCACCAGTGATAGTGGAACATCTTAGGATTGTTACCCCTCTCATAGCTAGTGGAAGTTAGGAGTGTCACTCATCTAGCGAGTACAGTCCACAAAGCATTAACTCTTCAATGACAGGCGAGGTCCAATGCCTCTCAATGCATGCTAGTGATCACACTGGTCAGCCGAGATTATTTGTACCTACTTAGATGGATCATTCTTTAGATGAGATACAACAACAACAAGCCTTAATCCCACTAGGTGGGGTCGGCTACATGAATCCTTCGACTCCATTGTGTCCTATTATGTGTCAAATTCTCATTTAAATCAAGTATACTAAGATCATTTTTATACATCTTAACCAAGTCTTTTAGGTCTACCTCTACCTTTCTTAACATAAGGCAAATCTAATGCATCTACTCTCCTAATGGTCATCGGACGGCCGCTTTATGTGGCCAAACAATCTAAGGCAACTCTCCTAATCTTATCTACCCGAGCTACTCCAACTTTTTCCTGAATATACTCATTTTGTATTCTATCTCTAAGAGTAAAGCCACTCATCCACCTAAGCATCCTCATCTCTGTAACACTTAACTTAGTCTTATGCTTCTCTTTCGTCGGCCAACATTCTGCACCATAAGTCATTGTAGGTCTTACCACCATCTTATAAAATTTTTCCTTAAGTTTAAGTGGAAGTTTTCTATCACATAATAGGCCAGATGCATTCCTCCACTTCAACCATCCAACTTGAATTCTACTAATAACATCTCCATCTATTTCACCATCATTTTGAACAATAGAGCCTAAATATCTGAAACGCTCACTTTTATTAATGACTTGTTCACCTAATGTCACAACACTACCACTAGAACTTCTACAAGTAAAATTACACTCCATATATTCAGTTTTAGATTCTACTTAAACGAAAACCTTTAGACTCTAGAGTTGACCTCCATAATTCAAGTTTTTGTTGGACTCCCTCTCTGGACTTATCAACAAGAAGAATGTCATCAGCAAAAAGCATACACCAAGGTACATCTTCTTGTAAATGCCTAGTAAGAACATCCATAACTAAAGTAAAAAAGATAAGGGATTAAAGCTGATCCTTGATGTAATCCAAATAGGAAAATATTTTGTCAATCCTCCTTGTGTTTGGACACAAGTAACACTCTAGTATACATATCCTTAATGACTTGAATATAACCAATATTAACTCTTTTCTATTCTAGAACTCTCCAAAGAACATCTCTTGAAACTTTATCATAAGCTTTCTCTAAATCAATAAATATCATATGTAGATCCTCCTTACTTTCTCTATGCTTCTCCATCAAACCCTTTAACAAATATATAGCATCGATAGTAGATCTACCTGACATGAAACCAAACTGATTGTGAGAAACTTATGTATCACATCGTAACCTATGCTCAATTACTCTCTCTCATAATTTTAATGCATGGCATATTAACTTAATTCCTCTATAATTTGCACACTCTCGTGCATCACCTTTATTCTTAAATATAAGAACCAACAAACTCTTTATCCACTCATCTCGCATCTTTTTAGTCTTTAAAATAACATTAAAAAAATTGTAAGCCAAGAAATTCCTTGATCTCCTAAACATTTCCACACTTCTATTGGAATATTATCCGGTCCTGCCGCTTTTCCACATTTCATTTTCTTTAAAGCTTCACTAACTTCAGATTTACTAATACGATGATAAAAATGAAATTCTCTATTTTTGTTTAGGGATTAAGATTGCTAAAATCAATCACTTTCAGATCCTTCATTGAAAAGTTTATCAAAATACCTCATCCACCTATTTTCAATATCCTTTTCTAAAAAAGCATTTTATTATTTTCATCCTTAATACACCTCACTTGAATTATGTCTTTACTTCTCTATCTCTTTGGTTGACTTATACATACATCTTTCACCTTCTTTGGTATCTAATCTTTTGTATAAATCACTAAAAGCTAAATTTCTTGCATTATATACTGCTTTCTTAGAATCTCTACAGACCACTTTATATATTTCCCAATTCTTCGAGTTTTTACATCTAAACCAAGTTTTATAACAATACTTCTTACTTTTTATCTTTTCTTGCGCACTCTGACTCCACCACTAACTAATCTTATTAAAAGAAGCTTTTCCTTTTGATTCTCCAAGCATATCTTTAGCAACTTGCTTAATTTCACTTGCTATTTTTTCCCTCATAATGTTAGCTTCCTCATGAACATCCCAATTTCTAATCTCTTGTAGCTTGCTATTAAAAATATTTTTATTTATGTTCTTTAAGTGTCCCCATCTAATTCTAGGACAACAATTTGGTTTATTTTTTCCCTTACAATCTTTCATCTTAAAATCTAAAACTAACAATCGATGTTGGGTACTTAGATTTTTACTTGGAATGATTTTACAATCTTTACAATCTAAACGATCTATTTTTCTTATCAGAAAATAATCAATGTGTGTTTTACTAGATCCATTTTTATAAGTAATAATATGTTCATCTCTTTTCTTAAATAAAGTGTTAGCAACTACAAAATCATAAGCTAAAGTAAAATCTAATATAGTTCTACCTTCTTCATTTGTCACTCCAAATCCATAACCACCATGAATACTTTTAAAATCTTCTACCACTCTACCAACATACCATTTAAATCTCCTCCAATAAATACTTTTTTTTCAAGAGGTATCTTTTGTATTAATCCCTCTAATTCATTCCAAAATTTTTCTTTTAAACACCTCTAAACCTACTTGAGGAGCATAGACACTTATAACATTGATAATCTTAGTGTAAGATAATCTTTAAAGCTATAATTATCTCCACATCTATTAATATTTATAACATTATCCTTCAAACTTTTATCTATAATCACACCTACACCATTTCTAGTTTGACTTTTATGTGAATAACAAAGTTTAAAACCTAAACTATCAATCTCCTTGACCTTCTCCCTGACCTATTTAGTTTCTTGAACACATAAAATATTTATCTTTCTACCATAATATCTATTAATTCCATTAATTTACCTGTAAGAGTACCTATATTCTAAGATCCTAACCTAATTCTAGTTTCATGGACTAACTTGTTTGCCCACATCCGTCCATAATGTGGGAACCCTTGCTTATTTAACACTACCCGGGATGCTTTCAGCATTCTCATATTCAAGTCATACGACGCTGCTTCAGAATGCCCTAGAATTAACACAATGATTTAAAGGATTCTTTAGATGAGATAGTGGCTCATTATTTAATGGTAAAGATGAAGATCTTGGGGTATGACTTGTTGGGAGACTCAGCTAGAGTCTGGATGGTAGACACTAGTGGATCTCATCTCAGGGAACAACAAGCTATGGAAGGTGATGAGGTTGATTAGGAAGACACCGCAGCATCAACCCAACACCTCTGACATCAGTTAAGGTAGAAGGATGAGCAGATAGATAGGATGGAATGATGGTTAGAGGACTTATTAGCAGTAGTTTCAGTGCTTCAGAAATAAGCCCCATTAGTTCATCCTACTACAGTCGACATTAGTCAACCTGAGTTAGTGCATGTCTTGGACCTAGCCAAGACTTTACCTCCCGTTGAGCAAGGTAGCACTAGCCTGTATAGGAAGGTAGTGGAAAGTACCTCCATATAAGAAAAAGACATAAAATCCATGGTTGAGTAGAAAGTGAAGGAAGCAATGGCTCAAGCCCGGGGTAGATCATCGGTTCCAAAGGGTAGACCCTAACTCAAGGAATTTGATGCTATTCAATATCCCAAGGTTTTTATGTCACCTTCCTTCAAAAGCTTTGATGGTTGTGGAAACTCGAGGTAGCACATAGCACATTTCAGAGCCAGTTGTTGCAACCCAGGTGGCAATGATGCTTTGGATTTCTACCTTTTTGTTAGTAGCCTAGCGAGTATTGCTTTCGATTGGTATGTTGAACTGCCTAACGGTTCAGTAAAGACATTTATTGAGTTAGAGCAACTCTTCATTAAGAGGTTTGTTGGAACTCAACAAAGGGTTATTATAGGTGATCTTGTTGTAGCATAATAATGCCCCGGTGAGTCCCTTGTTGATTATATTCTCTGATGGCATAACCTGAGTATGAAGTGCAAACCACAACTATCTGAACAACATGCCATTGAGATTCTTTTAAAGAATATCCATGGCCCAGTTGCCTTCATGCTTAAGGGCTTCATTATTAAGAAATTTGAGAAGCTAATGAGAAAGGTGGCTAGTCTACAAGGAGAGGCCAAATAGTTACCTTTTCAAGATCAATTGCATAAGCAGAAGCCACATAAGGTCTATAAGAAGAAGTCAGAGGCAGTCACAACAGTTGATAAGGGGAAATAGCTAGCTAGAGATTAATCTGAGAGACCATGATCAGCCTCCCTCACCACCAGGTAGCGTCAAGCCTCCATCGCGACCTCCACTAGCACCACCACCTCACCATGCCACCGGAAGCGACATGCATACCGCCAGGTAGCTATGGTCCACCTACTCTTTTAGATAAGTTAAACAAACCTTATTCTTTTAAGAGGGAGGTAATCAGAAAAATCTTTAAGAATCTATTAAAGAAACCCGATTTTCAACTACTCGAGCCTAAGAGACCAGAGGAAGTAGGAAAAAGTCATGATCCAAACTTTTGCCCTTACCATCGTATGTTAGGCCACATTTTGGAGGATTGTTTCACATTCAAGGATTGGCTTGAACACAGTTTCAAGATCGGTGCTGTAGTTATCCAAAAG
Source organism: Cymbidium sinense (assembly GCA_021442155.1). Classification (NCBI taxonomy): domain Eukaryota; kingdom Viridiplantae; phylum Streptophyta; class Magnoliopsida; order Asparagales; family Orchidaceae; genus Cymbidium; species Cymbidium sinense. The sequence continues at coordinate 183,408,193 of CM038219.1, forward strand.
GAATACCTTGTGGAACAATTTTCCAATTCCATTAAGGTAATCCTTGGGGATACATGTGATCCTATCAAAACCAAAGAAGGTTGGGATATTTATTTATCCAAAACCTCTAAGAAGATCATCTAGAAGATCAAGAAGCTTTTCTTACAGTTGCCTGAGTTAGCTCAAACCTCCAACATCAAAGAAGGTTTCCAAGTTGCCAGTGCTAACTCTAGGATAGGGGAAGCTCAGCAGCAGCAGCATGTGTCGGCCCGAGAGAATTAGCATAGCCACCAAAAATGAATTCCTTGCTTAATTCATTGCTTAAATCAAATAAAATTCATTTGTAATTCAGGTTATATAAGTGTAGATCTCGGCTACCCAATTTATTTTAAGGTTTGTGCAGTGGTGCCCGACCACAATGACCTTTTATTCTTTTTGCGATTGGCTTTATAAATTGATTGATGATTTATTTAGCTTTTGTATTAAGTGGCATCTTTTCCTAGTTTCTTCCTTTCTTTATGTATGGTCTAGATGTGGATTAGGATCTTAGGGAAAATTTAATCTTTTACCTAACTTAATAACTCAAAATTAAAAATAAAGTACACATAACCTCACTTAAAGCTTAGGTTTAAGATCAAGATAAAAGAATTAGCAACCCCTTAGCTAGATGAGTATTTATTTTACAATATCATGCATAGATACATCTTATTTCACTCTTGATTGGAGAGCTTCTACCTTTGCCAGGGAAACTTGGCTTGACCTTTGAGAGCCATGGTGGAAACACACCTCCTCCCTTTTCACTGATTTTGGCCAATAACTTGATTTCTCAAACATTAGTCATATGAATCCTATTAGCCTGAGTCAAAAATAATTGTCCAAAAATAAAAATAAAATGAAATATGAATTGCATTAGATTTAGGTCATTTGAAATATGCCCTTACATGATCTAGTATCTTTAGGGAGTGAGTTTAAGGACTTAGTCTCTTTCTAAATAAATAATAGCCTAACTATCTTGTATAAGCATAAGACTTGCCTACATGTATTTAAAATTATAGGAGGAGTTAGTTGGCAGCCACCCCCAGGTAGTTGTAAGTCTAAGTAGCTAGGTGATTTGTCGTCTCGTGTGGAGGCAAACCAAATACTTTTTTACCTTAGATTTAGGTTGTGCTTTCAACCCTCACCAAAGTTCCCTAGATTTAGGTTCTGAGCTTGCTTCTCCCCTTTGTGGGCCATAAGCATAATTTCTCACCTCTTAGGCATTTCCTTAATCTTGTGTTAAGGATTCATAAGTCCTAAATTTCTAATAAAAAATGTAACTTAAACAAATTAAATCAATTTCAAAAATGTAAAGCCCAACCATAGGATAGTTTGAGATGCTCGCTAGGTTTCCTAGCTTCATGAGCATCTCCTACTTATCTTCCATTTTGGCTTCGATAATAACTCCCTCTCTTTGATCAATCCATTTAATCTTCAAAAATGAAATAATTGATTCATAGTCCTTTCCTATCGAAATATTTGAAGATAATGATCATTTACCTTAATCGAGAGTTTTCCTGAGGAATCCCCATTCCTTAGGATGTAATTAACTATGGGTGCTTGCCCCTGTAGGAAACTTAACGAACCCGGTTTAAAATAAACCCTATTTTACTTTTTCATGTAAAGTAGGGGAAGAATCTCTAGTACATATGCAGACCCATCTTCCTAAGAGTCCTTATTAAGGTGATAGGTCCATTAAAGGGTAGCAACTTCTATCTTTCGAGATAGTACACTATTCTTTGATGACGTACCCGATCACCCGAATAAGTACATTTGTGGATCTACATGGCATCCCAAAAAGATGAATTTTTATAATCTTGCCTTTTCACCCACAAATTTGAAGGCAACTATATAAAGATTTTTCAGCACAAATATCCTAGATCAAAAGAGAGAAATATCATTTTATTCAATTATGATTATGTGCATATGTTCACCTAATATATATATATATATATATATATATATATATATATATATATATATATATATATATATATATATATATATATATATATATATATATATATATATATATATTGCGCAATGTTGTGTTGGTGTCACGATTCTTCTAGAAGGATAGCTCTAAAAATTATGATACAACACTACAACACTATGATTTTGGCACTGAGGCACTGCTCTGGCTATTAAGATAGAATAGTTATAGGGAACACTCCTGTAAATAGCAGTGTTTAGTTCACTATTTTTTCTTCCCTAGTTCTCTCTCCAACCATTCTTACTTTCACTACACTTTGTTGACCTCACTTTTGGAGTGAGATATCAACTTCTTCATCATAGATCTAGGAATCTTATAGATACTAAGAATTCCTTAGTCTTAAGAAACTTCTAGTGATTAGATTAACACTTAACCTAACCCCAGAGACTTAGTAGAGTTAGCCATAGGACTAAGTTGTGCCTTAGGGACTTAGGAGGACTTGCCTACCCTATAGCTTAAACCCAATCCTTGCTTCCTTATTTCAAACCAAACCTCAAATTCAAATTCAAATTCCAAAATCAAATCCAACTATCAAATGATTGAAATCCATCTTCCAAATCCCTTCTTAAGCCCTTTGATTTTATCTTATGGACTTAGCCTTAACCAAATTCAAATCAACCCCAACCAATTGATTTTATCAATTATAAAATTCAAACTCAAATCAAATCCTAATCTAAGGTTCCAAATTCTAGATTAACTCCAAATGATTGAAACCCAAGATTAATTCGAAATTCCAAAATCTCTTCCTAAGCCATATGAACCACCTTCATATGCTTAGTCAAAACTCCTTCAAACCAACCCAAACTTGGTTGATTTTTTTATAAATGAATCATTCCTTCATTTGTATTCACAAATATAAATGAAATCTATATTCAAACCCTTCAAACCAAATCAAAATAAATTAAATCAATTCAAAATCCAAGTTATCCTTCTTAACCTAAATCCCTAGATTTTGTCAAATTTGCTTCCAAATCACTCCAAACTCAAGTGATTTTCTCATGAACCAATTATACTTTCATTTATATTTATAAATATAAATAAAATATAAATCCAAATGACCAATACCAAACCCAAATCAAATCAAATTTCCAATTTTAGCCCTATTAGCCAAACTTTTGAACTTAGCTAAATGATACCCAAATCAACTCAAAACCCATGGATTTCTTCATGATTCAATTATTCCTTCAATCATTGATGCAGATATAAATACAAATCATAATTATCAAATTAATCCCAAGTCAACCTAAGTCAAGCCCATGTTGACCCTTTTGACTTGAAAATTGTCATATAAACCAAAACCCATATTGCTCTGAACCATTTGCAATTGGATTTATATTTCCACCTTAAATACATAGATCAACTCAACTAAACTTGGATCAAGCCATGATCAATCCAGCTAACCCATTTAGGTCCACTTGACCCAAAGTGACCTAAAACACCTTCTTGAGCCAAGTTCTAATCAAACCCAAATTGGATTGAACCAAGCCCATCTAAATCTTCAATCGTGATCAACAATCATCCCAGGGTGATTAATTATATTGAATTGGGTCAAATCAAGTCAAACCTAGCCTTTGACCAAGTCAATATTCAACCCAAATAAAACCCAAACTACCCAAAATCCACCATATGCAAAATTGATTAAAAAAATTAACTCAAACCCATTCATAATCGATGATTGTACATGACCAAATCATCAATTGAGCCAAACCAAGTCCGATTGGCCATTTGACCTAAGTTGACCCAAATTGGCCTAAAAGGTTAAAAGAGGTCAAATCATGATTTGATCCAAATTAATTGCAAGCAATCACTCAAGTTCATGCCAAATCACTTATTGAACTTGACCAAAGACAAAATTGAGCCAAGTTGATCAATTAGTCAACTTGACCCAGCCTAGCCCAAATTGACCTAAAGGATCAAATTGATGAAAATTTAAATTAAATCCAAATTAAACCAAATCAAAGCCTACAATCATTTTAAATTGACCAATTGAACTTGACTCAACACTTAACCTAACCCAATTTGGTCAAATTGGTCAAATTAGACAACTTGACCAATTTGACCCTTTTGAACCCAAATGAGTCAAATCCAAACCTAGTCCAAACCAACTAAAACTAATTGAACCAAAATATCCCAAATCATCATATGAACCTAACCCAAGCTTTGGTTTGATCCAATTTGACCAATTGGTAAACCCAACCCAATAATGCCCAAATTGAACTCATTTGGCCAATCTAAACCAAACCACTCAAATCCAATTTATGGAACCTTGTGGACTCATCTAACTCAACTTAAACTCACCCTAAGCCAGCCCAAAAACTCCCCAAAAGCCAAGTGGGCCCCATACAAGGGGATTAGCCATCAATCCATGGCATTTAAGCTTCAAAACATATGGATCCAAGCCAAGTCAACTCTCTCATCCCCAAGGCAACCCCTTAGCACTCAATAGAACCTTCTCCTGACCAACCTAATCCACCTAACCTACTCTAGGTCATTCATGGTACTTTGGGAGGTGAGTTGACTCACCTCCAACTCAAATTGGGCACCCCATGGATGCAAGCCTTTGCAACCCTTGCACAATGGATCCACGGCAGCCTCCCAACACTTCTCCCATCCCTTACGTGCCACCTGGACTTGATGGAGACAAGTTCAGTGGCGGGATAGTAGCAAATCAATGCAGATCATGCGCACACTATCGTCCATCCTTATTTGTGAATTAAGGACTATAACCCCTCAATTCGAGCATCATTTGGAACGCAGCAGAATGCTCTGAGTCTGAAAGGCATTTTTGAAACCTCCTATAGTGATTTCAAGCTTTCTCGAGCATTCCAAAATCTAAATTTTCCATTCCTGTGTAACATCAAAATAGGGGAGGACAATCTCAATCCAAACTCCCTCGTTTCTTAATCTAACCCAAATTCCTCTTACCCATACTCTCATCACACTCTGTCGAAGCCAAACGAGTCATTTCCCAAGCTTCCAAGTGGTTGGAGGTGTGACATCGATCGAAGCTGAAGCCCTTACATGCGTGAGATGGTCGATTGAGCATTCCACACCAAATCAAGTCTAGATTTTATCAACAAGACCTCGCCTCAACTAGGCGAAGCTACCTCCGATGGCCCACCACTGAACATTAGCTTCGGTGAGGTAATTCCTCAAAATCACAGCTATAAGGAAATCATGCTTATTCTTTTTCGAAGAGAATTTGAATCCCATGTGAATTTTATCATTGGATGTGCATCTCCCCTCCTTCTAAAGGTGTGGGATTAGTTTGATCTCAATCCGAGCTCGGGTGAGCTTGGACTGAATTGGGAAAGATGGATGGTTCTCATCTCTCGCCACTCACGAAGAAGGAAGATCATACGTCGTTCATTCTACGTGATTAGAATGGACGACTGTGATTAGATCATGGTAGATCCCCACTATTTTCCCCCTTAACCTATGGATCAAATCGTGGCCATCTGATCTTAGATCGGACTTCCATGGAAAGTGATCCACGCAGTCATTCGGATGTGACAACTTAAATAACCAATCTCACGCCATGCGTCGCATCCGCATGTCGCGTCGCCACATGGCCCAATGGGATTAGGGACATAATTAAGGCTAATTAATTATTTTTTAAGCCTGAAACTTCTAAGATTCATAATTAATTATAAAAAAATCTAAAAAATGCAAACTTTTCTCATTTTAAATGTATTATAGAGTAGAATTTAGAAAAATTATTATTAATTGATTTTAAATAATGATTTTGGCTTAATTAAAGTTTAACTAGAAATCCAATTAGCTTAATTACCCCTTAATTAAGTATCCAATTAATCTCAAATTTTTTGTGGATGTCTAGGGGGATGAACTCTGCCTCCCTTATTTTTGGGGATTTTATTAGTTCCTTAATTAGGGAAATCAATTGATTAATCCTTAATCACTCTCTTAATTTAATGAGTGATAATTATTGAATGAATAGTAGTTTAATTAATTATTTAAGCCTAATTACCTCTGTGGAAAAGTAAGGGAACTTAGGGAGTGCAATTGGGATATTTTTTCTAATTCATTACCAAGATTTCCTTCACTTTTTGGAATTAAATTAATTGATGATTAATGAGGTAATAAATTAATTAATTTTCAAGACAAAAATTAAAGCCTAATTGAGTGTTTAAAATGACTTAGGGATTTAGGATTAAGGCATTGTTCATGATCCCTCTCCATAAATTAAATCCTAATAAAAATATAATCAAAGAATTCAATCAACTAATTAATAAGTTTGATTTAAATCAATCTAAAATCCACTTCACACCTAAGCAACCTTTAATTGATCTTAGGTAGCTCTTTGGGTGTTTAATAACCCAAGGTGAGAGATAATGAAATTATGGTTAGCTCACATGTGTGAGAAAATTATAAAAATAATTAAGTGAGATCCCTTAAGCCTAATTAACTATTAATCATAATCCAATTGCATTAGGCCTCTTTTATTTCTTAGGAGCATTACAAATTTACTTTTCATGTGATTGCATGTCATATTGGCTTATTATTAATTAGTTAATTAACTTAAGGTGATACATGTAACGGTTAATTAATTCACTTAATTCATATCTTAACCTAATTAAAGCATAAAATCAACCTAAATATTATTTATTAAACCAAATTAATTCACACATGGAGAATTGGATTAGGATTAGCAAACCTGTTTCATATTTCATAAATCAAATCAAACTCAAGATTAAAAATGTCTTTAAAGAACTTTGGTTTATTTTAAATAGCCTTATTTAGTATGATTATCCTTAGAAATTAATTGGGATGAATGAGATCATGTGCTTGTATTCATTTATTTCTTTCCAATCATGTTAAATGTTTCTTGCCATGTGAAATCATGCATTCATTTCTTTTAAGATTATTTAAATGAAATGGTTTCTTTTAGGTCAAATTGCATGTGTTGATTTAAATTAGGAATAGGTGTGGCTATTATTACTATTAAACTAAAAGTTATTTTCAAAAGCTCATAAATCAATTATAATAAATGGAGTGATGTTAATTATAAATAGTTATAAGTTTGCATGTATTGATAATATAAGATATGTAGTATGAAGTTCTCTTTCTTTATCTTACATGGATTCATATTGGATTTACAAATGTAAAGTTCATTTGAAAAAGAACACAATATTTTTCTAAATTTATTCCTATACATCTCCATGCTAACACTTAGGAAGAATTTCATATCACATATGTAAATCATGCTATCAAATCAAATGTGACCTCTTCCATGGCTTCTTGCTCTTGTGGCTCTTTTGTAAATCATGCTATCAAATCAAATGTGACCTGTATTTGAGAAAAGTGGTATATTAGTCTAGACACCCCGCAGGAGAGGCTTTAAGTAGCCCTAAATAGGTCTCATACCTTACGCTCCTGGTGCAGAATGATAGCATCATACTCACTTAAAACTCTTATCCATATGAATGTGTGATATAACCAATGAATAAGAAACATGAATCAAGTAAATCAAAAATACAACTTTTACCTAGGTTTTCATATCCTTATAGTTGCTTATACATCTATATATATCTAACAAAAGTGGTATATTAGTCTGGACACCCTGGGGCTGCTAGACTTTAAGTAGCTCTAAGTAGGTCTTGTATTTTATGCCCCTGGTGTAGAACAATGATGATGTACTCACTTAAAACTTTTATGTATGTGAATGTTTATCTAACTAATGGATGAAAAATCTCTCTTTTCTAATAAAAATACATGCATTCATAATTCAATCAAATAAAATATACAAATGCAAAACACATTTCTTTGCATTCATCATTTAAGTGTGCTAATATATGCATTGTATGTATATGTATGCTTAGGATTTAATAATATGCATGATATGCATGATGGAAAGAAATGTATGAATATGTGTCATATGATAGTAATTCATTCTAATTAATTTTATGATGCCTTTCTTATTGAATAAGGTCATTTAGAGTGAACCTAAACTTAGGATTAATCAAAACATGTAATAAGTCATTCACTAAAGAAAATTGATTAATTAACTTACTTTAGAAGTGACTTAAGGTAGGGATTAAAAAGAGGTCTCCTCTCTTTCTTCTCTTTATAATACTTAATTGATTAAGTGTAGGCCATATGAAATAAAAGAAAACACTAAATAAAATCTTTAAATTAATTAAATCACTTAAAGAGAAATCAACCCTTTATAAATTAAATCTCTCACATCTAGCAAATTACAACTCTAAAGCCTTGTTAGGACATACCACACAAGCCTTAATGCACACACTTTAGACTGAGACACAACTTCTAGCTTTATGTTAGGGCGGTGTATGGTTTGATGTATGATCATTTTGTGATGCATAATTGTAGACTCGATGTTAGGGTGTTTGTGCATAATCTGGATGTTAGGCCGTTATTAGCCTAATTATGTTTCTATAGGTGGTCGTGCTTAAGGGGCTGCTATAATAAAAAATATAAATACTTTTGCTATGCAGGTTGCTTATACCCCTAAGCGTAGCCCAAGTTAGGCCAGGTGGGCTTGGTTACCTATGTGTGGGGTGCTAAGTCCAAATTATTCATATAACTGCTTAGGTTGTATGGTGTGTTTAGCTATAATTTGTTTTGCAGGTGTAGCTAGATTTACTTTCCTTCTTTTAATGTAATTTTATATTAGGATTACGATAAGTGTTATGGGAGATTAGGATGAGCATTAGTTATAAGACCAAGTCTTATGTACCATGTGATGCCTTTGGATAAAGCACATCCAAATCAAGTCAAAAGGAAGAAAGAAATGGAGTAAATTAAATGAAGAAATGGAAGATGAAGAAATAAAGAAGAAAGAGTAAAGAATGAAGACCCCCCATAACATTCATCATTTGTAATTGTAATTATTCTTTCACTATGTTGGGATGCATAAGGGTAGAGCTCGGCTATTCACATTTCTTTTTGGGTTATGTGGCGATACCCGACCACATTGGCCTCTTACTCTTTTGCGATAAGTTTATAAAATTATTTGATATTTTGTTTGGCTTGTGCATTAGAAAAAGCATGCGTCTTCATAGTTTTTTTATGATTGGTGATTATTGTATGGCCTGGATGCGATTAGGCTCCTAGGATAACAATTAATTTTTCCACCCAAACTTATAACTCATAACTAAATCTATAAAATAACTCATAACCTTATGTAAAAGCCTAGGCATTAAATCAAGATAATAAAATATTTAGCAACCCCTTAGCTGGATGTTGTATGTTTAACATCATGCATATTCATCTTATTTCACTCTTATTAAGAGAGGGCTACCATCTTTGCCAGATAGAAATGAGCTTAACCTTTAAGAGCCTATGATGGAAGAACACCTCTTTCTCTTGATTTGGCCCATAATCAACTTCTCATGCATTTAGGCATACAAAATATAATAGCTTGTGTTAAAATAAAGAGTCCCAAATTAAATAAATTTTGATAAGAATTTGCATTAGATTAAGTGATTATTCATACCCCTCATCTTTAGTCTATTAGGAAGTGGGTTTATGGACTTAGTTCCTTTTCTATATAAATAATAGCCTAACCATCTTGTAGAGCATATGACTTGACCACATGGTTTTAAAATATAGGAAGAGTTATCTGGCTGCCACTCTAGGCGATTATAAGTCCAGCAGTTGGGTGATTTACTCTCCCTTGTGGAGATAAACTATATACCCACTTTCACCTTAGATTTAGGCCGTGCTTTGGCCCTCACTAAAACTCCTTAGATTTAGGGTATGAGATTGCTATTTTCCCCTTGGGCTACAGGAATAAATCCTCGCCTCTTAGGCACCCTAATAATCTTGTGTTGTTTGAGTGTAAGTCCTAGCTCTCTAATAAAAATAAAACTTAAACATGTAATTTCTCCTAAATATCAAACATATAAAGCCCAACCATATGATGGATTGGAATGCTCAATAGGCTTCCTAGTATTATGAGCATTCTTTACTCATCTCCTTTAGCTTCAATAATAAATCTCTCCTTTTGATCTATCCTATTTGATCTTCTAATATAATCAATTTATTAATAGTCTTATCTTTAAATTCTTTGGAGATAATAATTATCTGCTTTAATCGAGAGTATTCCTAAGGAACTCACCTTCCTTAGGACATAATTAACTATGAATGCTTGCCCCAATAGGGAACTTTAGAACCTGGTTTAAATAAGCATTACTTTATTCATTCATGTAAAGTAGGGAACAATCTCTAGTATAGTTGAAGACTTATCATGCCTTAGGAGTTCTTATTAGGTGATTAGGTCCATCCTAGGGTAGTGACTTCTATCTTTTGAGATAGTATATTATTCCTTGATGTTGTACACTATTCCTCAGATCTGTGTGGTGTCCCCTCTCACATATACACACAACACATGCCAAAAATAAACACCACACACTTCAATACTACACTCACGCTCCAGGGGATCTTCTTTTGTTCTGAGACACTCTATTCGATTCAGGTAAAATATTTATGCTATTTTATCTTTAGAAAAATATGTTAAATCATAATCCCATCATTGATCTTAGATCTGGTGAGTAAAAAAATAATGTAGATTCGAATACCTTTAATGTCAAACTTTATTCTGATGTGAGATGAAAACCCCTCCCTTCCATTGAACTTAAATTGGGAATAAGGGAGAAGAGTGCTTCATACTATGATTTTGAAATCTACCACTACTAAGGTGAAATACTGCCAAAATTTCTAATTTTGTTTTAAAAATCTCATAAGAAACTTAATTTTTGACCCATAGTGCCTCGACACTAAATATCAGCGCCACAACACCATGCTCTTGGGTATTCTTATTATAACAGGCAATGCCACGACACCCAAGAATTAGCATTGTGGTGCCCTACTGGAATCATCCTAGCGACACAGTGCCATGGAATGCATGCAGCAGCACCATGCTCACTTGGTGGGAAAAATGACTTAATATATTTTTATGATAAAATCCTTGAGCACCGCAGTGCCACAGGACCAATGCCTTAGTGCTATATCTCCCAAACAAAAATAAAAAAGAAGTAAGAAAATTTTCTGCTAAGAGTCAAAAATATCACCCCAACCCCGCAATGCTATAGGGTCAGCACCGCAGCTCTAAGGTCTCGAGTATTTCATTCTGTTCACAACATCGAAGCACTATCATTGAGTTATCATTTTTTAGATATATTTGAATATTTTTATTTAATCATGGAGAGATAAATCAACTATAAACATAGAATACAAAAATAATTAAAAGGAGAATTTCATTTCTAAATTAAAAAAATTACAAAAAAAAAGAAAAAAAAGGAGGGAAAGTATAAAAATGGGGGAAAATAATAATCATACTCATCACCCTCCTCTTCCTCCTCTTCTTCCTCCTCAGTGCTTGATACTGGCAGGGTAATTACACAAGGTTGATACTGAGGCATTGTAGGGAAGGAGACTTGGCTTGGATCTGTAAGATTGCAATTCTGAAACATGTTGACCAGTGCAGTGTTGAGCTGGGCCATATAAGAGAATTGCATTTGCTATTGACCCATATAATGGTCAAACTTATACTCCAGAATCTCCTGTCTTTTCTTTTTTAAGTCTATGACTTGACTGCCAATTTTTTGGACTTGCCCCCACTTCAAACTTAAGCCCAAATTCTCCAATTACCCTCTTTGTTAGAGGAGCCTCTTAATGAGTATTTCTTCATCAGGCCCTCATACCACTCCCAACTGAGGCACATAAACCATTAATCAAAGAAGGGCAACTATACCCAACAGTAGTACTTTCCTTCAAAATATTACAAATAGAACTATAAATTATTTTTCCAATATCATTTCTGAATCCCCCTTAAATAGAAAATTTTATAACAATCCTATCTTTAATAATCTCACTAATGTTACAAGTGGGCATAAGCTTGTGTAAATGAAATAATGCCACATCTTAGATTCAATAGTGAAACTAGTGGTAGTAAAGTTAATAATTCTTTCCTCCCATCGTTCCACTACACATTTGCATTTCCATAAGAAAAAATGGAGAATCTCATCAAAATCATGATGATCATTATAATAAGCAAGATATTGATTATAATGAATATCTTGTAGGCTGTAATGCCTGTTAATAGCACTACTATCAAAACTTTCTAGTTTCCCCTATATATACATTTTGTTGTCCTGGATTTCTCATGCATTCATGAAGAACTCGCTCACTAATGGGACAACACACAAGTTGTTGTCGTTAGTTAGTTTGATCCAACCTTGTCTCAAGATCATCCCTTCAACACTATCATCAGGATCATAGAAACTCCTCTTTGAGATCAAGTGTTTATGGATGACAGTGTGTTGATACCACTCCTCAACATTAGCACTAATGAATCTGCCGGCATCGCTGGATGACCTCTTCCTACTCACCACCTTCTGAGAGGTATGATGAATATGCTAAATGGAGAGAAAAATAGAGTTGAGAGAGAGAAACAAAATCTGTAAAGAGAGAGACCGCTGAATGAAAATCCTCAATAGCCCTGGCTCCTATTTATAAATCAGACCTAGTGATGCGACACCCAAACATGAAGCTGAAGCATATTGGCCTCTCGGGTTGCAGAACATAGCATCAAAACTACGACACCCACATGTAATGCCGAGGTGCTAGTCTACCTATCACACCAGTTAGTGTGTGATCAAAAAGATAAATTTAATTTTTACATATTTTGTAACTGACACGTACAAAAAGTGTTGCAACGCCGCAGTACTTTGACCTAACACCAATTAAAATTAGGTTGCCATTTTCTCTTTAATTATTGTACAACTATCAAGAATATTGACCAGTGTCGTGGCACTATAAGGTGACACTACAACGCTATTCAAATAGTTAAATGGACCAATAATGCTAGTGTCGTGATGTTAACCATATAGCGTCGAGGCATTGGACCTCACAGCTCACATGTACACCAAGAATACCACCAAAGCAGCGGCACCTAGGCGCTGCCCCCTTAAATATAAATATCATAATAAAAAATCTAGGAACTTCAATCCTAAATTTTGGAATTCCAAAGAAATCTAATCCCAACCTCCTATACGTTCACCATGTGAGCATTTATTTGTTTGCCTTACAAACACTACCATAATTCATTCACCATACGAACAAATTTATATCTGACCACTTTATGGACAACTATAATTTTGGCATTCTAGAAGAATGTAAGCCCAGCCTCCTATACATTCAGTATATGAACATCTATTCATTCACCAAGTGAACACCACCATAATTCATTATTCATGTGAACAATTTCATATATATCAACCATGTGGATAACCCTAAATATTGGAATTCCAAATGGATATAAGCCTAGCTTTATATTCATTCACCATGTGAATAGTTGGCCATTTGCCATATGAACACCTTATAAACTATTCACATCTGAACACTCTCACACCACTTACACTAAAATTCTAGGTCAACTCGAGATACCTAAAATGAGGCAACCCATGGATGCTAATCTGATTCTCTAGACATTACAGCTATGCCCCCATGATGTTGGTAAACTGGAATAATGTAGTCCCGAGATGATGGAACTATGGGATTTTTATCAGGATTACACTCTTATTTCCTACATGATTGTCATCTAAGACACCAAATGCATATCACATAGATATGTTCATTATTAACCTTAATCAAGAGAGCTCTCTTACTATGATAAGAGAGGTTATTAACTATGGAAGCTTGCATCCATAAGAAGTAGAACTCCGATCTAAATAATCCTAATGTGATTTATGGAAAATCTATTTGAATATACACCAATCTATCTCATAAAAAATATGCTTTCTACCCATCTCAATAAATAAGGCGAAGCATATCCTCGAAGTTTTTTTTTTCTGGGTTATCAGATTTCTTACAACTCTAGTGGGGATTGCTTCTCTCTTTATCTCTGGTTTGAAAACTAAAAAAATGATGTCTTAAGAATATCTCAAATTATATTCTTTAGATTTCTTTGATTCTAGTAGAACCTGACTTTAGATTTACACTCATAATTTGAAATCATCCATGGTGAACTCAACCAATATGATGACTGTCAGATTAGGGGAGGGATCCACTATTAGATTTCTCTAAGCTATAATTAACACTGGCTCCACAACCACTATCCAGTCTAAAATAATCTCTAAAGTTTTCCAGTTTCTACTAGCTAGACTAGTGAATGAATTCATACCTAAGGTATATAGCAAAGAAAATAGGTCAACCCTAAATGAGCCCAAGCCTAACTCAAAGAAAATATCCATCTTCGATATGTTATCAAAGGTAACCTTGCATGCTAAGGATAAAATGATTTTCAAGCCTAAATTAAAATCTATCATAGTTAATCCACTTAGCATTGCATTAGAGGAACAGAGCCAAGCACAAACCACTATCCTAGCTCTAAGTGGAAAAAATGACCATGACGGATCTTCTTCGGGCACTAAGATGTCCAAAAGAGCTCAAAGAAAATATAATTGCTCTCATAGAGCTATCAGACTACCTATTCATACTGAGCAACAATCTGACCCATAGATAAAGGCCAACATGCCTATAGGTAACAACTTTGACCTTTTGAGATGGGCCAAAATAAATAAATCTGAAGGAGTTATAATGAAATCTTTCTGGGACAAACCTACAAGTCCCATGGCTCAAAGTTTGTTATGGTAAAGAGAAACTATTTCTTCTCAAATTTATAAGGTCCTGAGACTGTTAAGAGTAGAGGTCTTCAAAGAAGGATCAAGAAGTTGGTGAGCTAGGTCACCAAACTAAAAAATTCCTACTTTAAAAGGAGTGAGAATAATAAGAAATATCATCTTGCTTATCTTAAGCAGAAATCAAGAGCAAAAAAATTTAATGATTTGTGAGCACCGACAACAAGCCATCAAATATGAAATAAACAGATAGACAATTATTAAAAGGTCTCAATAATAATATCATAGAAAGCCGTATCACTCAGGATATTTTAACCCAGATGGTGAACACCGTGGTGTGACATTTAGGACTCATTCTTAGAGATCCATCACTAGGAGGTCCTGATTGATATGGAGTGCCAAAGGATCAAAAGATGTCAAAGATGAGAGAGCTTAGAATGAATCAGCTTCCCTAGATAATAATGAAGTTGACTCTTCTATTATCAGTTGGAAGCATCAGTCTGAAAAGGATCGGCCATTGGATGATGACATGGATGATCAAATTTTTTAGGAAGATGAAGATCTCCCAACCAATGAAGAATTGCAAAGTTTAGACCTCCAACATATTGAAGATGTTGATCACATAAAGGTCGAGATCATTCATATGGTTGACGTTCAGCTATGAAACAAAGGTATGGGGTTAGAACTGTAAGCGATGAGGATCAACAGGGAAACCCATAGAGAGCCTAGAGGTGAGGCTGAAGTAGAAGTGGAAATGATTGAGAAATTCATGGATATTATATCATGGCTACAAAAATAGATAGGTTCCCAACTCTAAAGGAGGGGCCAAGAAATCAGTCAGCTTAACAACTACCTTAATGAAATGAGCAGGCAGATGAAAGAATAATTTGGTTAGCTTAACTTTATAACAATAGCAACATAGCGAATACCTCTAAGGAATCTACTAGAGATAAATAATCCAATAGTGGAAAATGAGAGTGTACAAAATGTTACTTCAAATTTACCAATAACTGCAGTACAAAGATAAGAACTTCTAGAAGAAGCCATACTGAACCCTCATCAGCAAGCTGATGTTATCACCAAATCTGAAGTGGAAGACCTCATTATCAAAAGGTCAAAGAAGTGATAGCCTCAAAAACTACTGAGCAGCTAGTAGGAAATGGACGAGCATATCAAGCCAAGTATGATCAAGTATAGTATCCTAAAGGATACGTCATGCCAAACTTCAATACCTTCTTAGGCACAAAAAATTTACTAAAACACTTGGCTCAATCTAAAGCATCATGCAAAAATACTGGCAAAAAATTATGCTTTGTTTCTATGCCAATTTGTCAGCAGCCTCACCCATATAACCTTCGAATGGTACGCTGAGTTACCTAATGACTTATTAAAAATATTCACTGAGCTAGAGGCACTCTTCATTAAGAGATTTGCAAGCGTAGTAAAGAAAGTAACAATTGCAAATTTTGCTCAGAAAAAAGGATAAAGGATGAGAGTGTCACTAAAGATATCACCAAATGGAGGAACCTAAACATGAAATGTGATTAGTAGCTCACAGAAATCTTGCAGTGGAACTCCTCATAGGAAATATTGACAATCAAATGGCCCCATACCTTCCCATGGCTACAATCAATATATTAGATCATGTAGCCAAGTTTAAAAGGTTGCCCAAATAAAAAAGGGCTTAGTGTAGGCTATAATAATAATTCTGCCTGAAGAGGAAAGAAGCCCAAGTTACAAGAGTAAAAAAAAATGATGTGAATACAACATTCACATTTACAGTGGGCAAAAAGGGAAATAAAGGAGCATCAACTTCGTGATCGGTCATAAAGTCGAAAGAAGAAAAGAAAAGAGTACTAACCCTTCAGAAGAAGATCTCTTCACAGAACTCATTTAAAAATTTTTAATCATGCCTTAAAGTTGGGATTATAGCTGCCAGAGCCGCATCGACTAGATCAAGTAGACAAGGTCTATAATCTCAACTATTATCCCTTCCATAGCCTTATAAGTCACCCAATTGAAGATTATTTTAATTTCAGTGACTGAGTTAAGAAAAGCTATCACAATGGATAACTTACCTTGTTAGATAGTTTTTTAGTAAATCCTAAAAAGGAAAAACTAAGTGTTATTACTACATAACTAAATATTAAAACACAAAATGAGAAGGCTGAGTCGAGCAAGACTTATAATACAAATAAAGACAAAGAAAAAAACTCCATAAGTGCAAGCAGAAGAAGAAGGTGGTTAGGAAACCTTCATCTCAAAGAATGCTAAAATAATAATCAATATTATTTTAGTTATAGAAGATGTTCAGAGGAAGAATGCCCAAGAACTTGAAATTGATCCAAGGATACTTCCCCTAAACATGGGACAAATTTTATACAAAATGAAGGAGCAGATGAAAAATGATAAGTCTTCTATGTTAAAGCCTCGTAAGTCAAGAAAAAATAAGAAAGCTCAGAAATAAAAATCAAAGACACAAAAAATGATAGATTTTTTAGAGGAGTATGAACAACCTCCTTGAAGACCAGTTAAGCTAGAGGAATATATGCACCATTTATAGCTCGACATAGAAAATCCTGAAGAAGTTGTGAAAGAAACACATCGAATAATAAATGTGGTACAACTTCAAATAATTATGAAGAAGTTTTATGCTTTCCCTAAGAAAAGCCTAGCAAATAGAAAAATAAGCTAGGCTCCAAAGAACTACACCTTAAATTAAACAGTAGTTTTAAGAGTAAAGAAAACTCTAGAAACTCCAAAGGGTTACAAAGCTCATAAACATCTTTTGAAGAGGAAAGCGAGGTGGAAGAAGTAATACAGGTACAATTAAGGAGTGAAAAAAATTCCTCCACCTCAACAGTAGAAAGCCAACAAAAAAAGTCAAGAAATTAAAATTAATGAGGATCTCTTACCTCCACCACTGGTCAAACCCCAAAAGTCTACCAAAACAGGAGTAGACTATAATATTCTGTCACACTTATACAAGCTTCTTGCTTTATTAAGTATATGTGATTCTCTTATGCTATCCCAGGATATAATAGACACCTTAATAAAAGCCTTACAAAGCCCGAAGCAATATGAAGCATTTTTTGGGGAAGAGAGAATGAAAGAAGATCATACATTATAAAAGACAACAACTATCACCTTCGATGAAAATGATTTGCTACTCAGAACAACTGAACTCAATCGACCTCTCTATGTTACAGTTGAAATTAATTATACACATATAACAAGACTGTTGATTGACCCTGGTGCTTCAGTAAATCTTTTAACAGACAAAATACTTAGGGAACTAGCTTTGGATGCTCGATACCTTGACAAAAGCATGATATTTTTACAAGGTTTTAGTGAACAAGTGCAGCAAATTGTCCTACCAATATGCTTTTAGGAATTATAAACAAAAGCTAAATTTCATGTAATTGAGGCCAAAGTTGCATATAGGGCACGCCTTGGTAGGCTATGGATTCATGAGTATGGTATAGTACTTTCGAGTTTTCAACAATGTATAAAATATATCCAAAATGGTAAAGAGCATCGAATTGATGGGGACACGAATCCATTCTTTATACATGAAATCAAGATCTATAATGATGAGAAATACTTTACCCCAAAGAAGGCAGAAGAGATTAATGCCCAAAAGAAAGAAACTTCACTTATCAAACTAATGTTAAAGAGTGGAAATTCAAAAAGTAAAATTACCATTGAATCAAAATAACCCAAGGTAATTCCCTACCGTGGTAGTGATACCAAAGAGGATGAAGAAGAATTAATACCTATGAGGGCCTTAACTAGTCAAAAGAAAGAAGAGGTTAGTACTAGTGGCATGACCAAACAATTAGAGAAAACACACATTTCTATAAAAAGAATGTCTGAGTCTCAGGTCTCTGATAAGGCTATAAAAGTAATGCTAATATCAGAAGCACATATAAAATCCTTATCACCTTGAAGAAGAGAACAAATAAAATAATTAAAAAATTTCTATGTCCCTCTTAAAATAGATTACAAAGATTGTGGAATCCTCTTCAACAAAGTTGAAGATCGACGCATAAATTCCATGTGAGAATTGGTCGAGGAAAATGATTTTAAGGAAGAAGACATTTTAATAAACATTCCCCCATAATTTTCATCTACTCTAAAGAGGCTAATCAGAAATAATGTCTAGTTATCACAATAAAATACATAAGCTCAATTGTTCAAATGGCTCTAGCAAGGGGATAATATTGAGAGTTCCATAGAATATGAAAAATTCACAACATGGGGATCAGGATAGATTCTTTCATCAAATTTCTCAACAAGCTCATGTTATACCATCTATGTTAAAGAAGCAATCCCTTTCAAAACTACTAATCTATAAAGGGGTACCTCACACGAGAACAAAAATGTGCCTGAAGATGGATTAATAATCAATCTCAAAGAAGCCTCGAAAGAATTTGAAGAAGGCAATCAAAGCACGGTTGATGAACTTCAGGAAATTAACCTAGATATTGAAGAAAGCCTAGGCCAACTTTTATTAATGCTAATTTCACATTAGTAAGATTGGATGAAATAAAAGCACTGTTTTATGAATATGAAGACTGTTTCATATGGAACTACAATGAAATGCAAAGTTCATCACTAGATATAGCTGTACATAAACTGGTAATTAAATCTGATGTATAGTTAATAAAGCAAGCATTGAGGTGAATGCGATTAGAGATTGAAGGACAAGTAATTATCGAAGACAAGAAGCTCATCAAAGTAGCATTCAGCTGGGAAGAAAAATATACTGACTGGATTGCTAATATTATCTAAGTAAGAAAGAAAAATGGGAAAATCTGAGTCTGCATCAATTTTTATGACTTAAATAAGTATGCCCAAAAGATGATTTCCCATTACCCAAAACAAAACTCATGGTGGATAATACATCCAACTATGATATGTTCTCCTTCATGGATGGATCATCGGGCCATAATCAAATTAAAATGGCTTCAAAAGATGAGAATCATACATCCTTTTTCACACCAATCAACATATATTGCTACAAAGTGATGTCATTTGGCTTGAAAAATATAGGTGCCACTTATCAGAGGGTGATGACCCACATCTTTGATGATCTCATACATAAGTATGTAGAGTGTTATATCGATGATTTGGTTGTTAAAAGTAAAAAAAAGTGAGCATATAAGCAATATAAATATCATATTCAATAGGATTTGGAGTTTTAATCTAAAAATTGAATCCTCTAAAGTGCACTTTTGGTGTAACCTATAAAACATTTCTAGGCTTCATTGTACGCCATAGAGGGATTGAAATTGATCCCTCTAAAATAAAAGTAATAATGGAAATGCCTCCACCTAAGACTTTTAAAAAATTGCACTCCCAATAAGGTATACTAGCTTATATCAGAAGATTTATTTCTAATCTTTCGAGTAGATGACAGCCTTTTGCTCGATTAATGAAAAAAGACTCACCTTTTATATGTGATGATGCTCATCAAGAAGTATTTGATAACATAAAGCAATATTTATTGCAACTCATAATCTTGGCAATAAGAAGTATAGAAAAACCATTAATATTATATATGACAGCCCTAGAAGAATCACTAGGAGCTCTGCTAGCACAAAATAATGAAGAAGAAAAAGAAAATGCCCTGTATTGTATAAGTCAACATCTAAATAGAAGCTGAAATAAAGTATTCTTATATTAAAAAGCTATCTTAAGCATTAATATTTTCTATAAAGAAATTATGTCACTATATGCTATCCCATAAGATAACATTAATATCCAAAGTCGACCCAATCAAATTTCTGATAACGAGGCCTACGTTAACAAGTCACTTGGCTAAATGGACTGTCCTATTGCTGCAATTTCATATAACATATGTCCCACAAAAGGACATAAAAGGAAAAGTCTTGGTTGACTTCTTAGCTACTCATCCTTTATCTGTAGACTCTCCACTTAATGATAAGTTCCATGAGGAACAAATTTTTGAAGTTGAGAAAGCTCAGCATCCATTTGGATGGAAGATTTATTTTGATGGAGCTTCATCCATAAAATTAGCTAAGCTGCCTAACTTACTTACAATACAAGTTCTAATCGACCTCATATTCGTAACACTATAAGTGGGAATACTGCGATATTACTATAGTCTTACTGAGCCTCAAACTAACAATGAGGTCAAATATGAAACATTAATTACGTGCTTAAAGCTAGCAATTAATACATAAATTAAAAGCTTTATATTTATGGAAATTCCCAATTTGTAATCTAACAACTAATTGGGAATTATGATATATAAGATAGAATTAGTGTATTACCATAAACATGTTTTGGAGCTTGTAAAACAAATCTCTGAAGTAACCATCATAAGGGTATTGCATCGAGATAATGGAAAAGCTGATGTATTAGCTAAATTAACTAAAGAAATGATAGATCCTCAAGAAACTCCAATTACAATAACAGTTCAAAATAGGCTAGCATTAACACCAACCCTCCTGCAAGCCTTTAAAGCTAAAGAAAGTCAAGAATTCATGACTATAGTATAAGAAGACGATTAGTGAGAATCATTCATAACCTATCTAAAGGGTGGTGAGCTACCAAAAGATAAATCAAAAGGTCATCAAATTTCATAAAGAGTGTTATGATATACTTTTATAAATGACATATTATATTAGCACACATTTGACTAAATGTGGCTATGATGTCTTGGACTAGATGAAGCCAAGACAAAAATGGATGAAATTCATGAAGGATTGTGTGGAGCACATCAATTCAGCCCTAAAATGAAAATCAATGTTAAATGAATGAGATATTACTTGCCTAGCATGGTTCAAGGCTACATTGAATATGCTGAAAGATGTAATCAGTGTCAAATACATGTAGACATATTACATTGGCCACCCAATATCTTACACCTAACAATAGTGTCAAGGCCATTTGAAAGCTGGGGAACTAATATCATAGGTCCAATAGATCTTCCATCATTTAGAGGACATCGCTTCATTCTAACTACTATCAATTATTTTTCAAAATGGGCAAAAGCAATCCCATTAAGAGAAGTTAAAACAAACGATATAGTAAAGTTCTTTCATGAACATATTGTTTATAGATTCTAAGTACCTCGAAGAATTATATCCAATAATGGAACTATCTTCTAGAATATCAAAATCTATCCTTTTATTGAAACTATAAGATAGATTTGGGATATTCCTCAATATACGAACCAAGAGCCATTGGTTTGATAGAGTTATTTAACAAAATTCTAATTAAGCTGCTTAAAAAAATTCTTTTCAAAAATGAAAAATAGTGGCATGATAAATTAATAGAAGCATTATGGGCACACCATACCACTTATAAAACTACAACACAAATAACACCTTACTCTTTAGTCTTCAGAGGATAAGAAATATTTCTCCTTGAAGTAGAATTACATTCACTTTGAATAGTAGTTCAAAATGTACTTTCATTGGAACAACATACTCACATACGATATGAAGAGCTTGAAGCCTTATATAAAATTCGACTACAAGCTTAGAAAAATCTAGAAATATGCATAGCAAGATTGATTTGAGTTCATGATCGTATGGTTTGCACAAGAAGTTTCAAAGTAGGCAACTTGTATTGGTACGAAGAAGGCCTATAGTTCCACATCAATGAGTTGGTGGAAAATTCAATCCAAATTAGGAGGGACTTTATATTATTAAAAAATATATGAAGATAGAGCTTCTTAGCTCTTTGATGGAAAAGGCATTAGACCTATGCCCTCTATAAATGGACAATATCTCAAAAGATTTTATGCATAAGTATGAAGGAGTTATTCTCATTTCAATGAGAAATTCTCATGTTAATAGGGGGCAATTTTATATGTCATGCAAAATAAGATCACCCATCAGAAGGAAACACTATCCAATAAAGCAAATTAAATTAAGATCCATCATACCCAAAGGAGCCATATCTAAATTAAACTAAGATCCATCATGCCCAAAGAGGTCAGATCATATCCACCATGCTCAAAGGAGTCAAATCCAAAGCTTAAATTTAGATTTCATCATACCCAAAGCGGTCAGATCTAAATTAAAGTAAGATCCAACATGCCCAAAGGGACCAGATCATATCCACTTAAAACCTAAATATTGAATTTATCATACTCAAAGGGATTGGATTTAAATTAAACTAAGATTAAGCATGCCCAAAGGGGTCAGATTAGATCCACCATGCCCAAAGGAGTCAGATCCAAAACCTAAATTTAGATTCCATCATACCCATAGTTATTAGATCTAAATTAAACTTAGATCCACCATGCCTAAAGGGGTCAGATCAGATCCACTATGCCCAAAGGGGTCAGATCCATAATTTAAATTTAGATTCCATCATACCCAAAGTGATCAAATCTAAATAGAACTAAGATCCACCATGCCCCAAGGGGCTAAATCAAATCCACAATGCTAAAAAAGGTCGAATCCAACTCCTAAATTCAGATTCTATCATACCCAAAGGGGTTAGATCTAAATTAAACTAAGATCCATCATGCCTGAAGGTGGTAGATCAGATCCACAATACCTCAAGGGGTCAGATCAAATCCACCATACCCAACGGATCTACACATAAATTTAAATCTCAATGTAAGCAAGAGAAATGAGTTTAAATATAAACTTGCATAAAAGACTAAATTGAAAAAATCTCACATGGATTGCTCAAGAATTAATTCAAATATTAATGTTAGTTATAAAACTCCTAACACTTGCATGGTTCTCTATTCCAAATATATTACAGGCTGGATATAATGTTTATATGGAATAGACTAGATGATATGCATTTCACTAATCCTATTGAAGAGCAGATATGGGCTATTATTGAAGCTCATGATCCACGTGATACAACAAGGATATAGGGCAAGCTTTAAGAGGCATAGATATTTTTAAGACTCACTTATTTGATCATCAAGTCTCCAACTATTCGACTCACAATCTCCAGCTAACTATGACCCATTTGAATGAGTAACAGTTTAAAATTGAGACATAGTCATGATGTCCTTTTAGAGTGAGTCACAAATCACCTTAACTTTGGCAATCATATTGTGCTTCGGCCAACTGAAGACATGGCTAGACTTATAGGCATAGTCAAGCTACTTGGTTACCGTATATTAATCATGAAGCAGAAGACTAAGACTCAAATTCAATATTTGGTACTTCATTATCAGTTCTTAATAGGTATGTATACTGGGCTCGACACCACCTATAGATGCATGGTGATATTCTCAAAAGGGCTAGCATATATCTGGTAGCCTACACATCACTCTTTGACTATAGCAGCCTTCCTTTCACTTGGATCAGAAGTATAGTGGAACATTAGAACAGGGCCACCAATACTTTTTAGATCGATCCACATGACATAATAATAACTATGGCAGACATGCAAGATACAACAGGACTTCTAGTTATAGGGACTTCCTATGAAAAATGCATCCCACTAGATCATGAGCATTTCTAATGCTAGCTAGATGGCCAACATGGGAGAGAAAGTTATATATATATTTTAGAGTTGCATCATGCCTTAGGTCATTATCAAAAACTATCCAAAGAATGGAGGATAGGTAGCAGGCATTGGAATACGATCACTCTGGATACATGGTCAAAAAGTTTCCTTAGTTCAGAGATATATCTACCACATTTCACATGGCTAGAGGACCTATTTGACAATTGATTTGATACATCTATTTATACCAAATTTGAACTAAAAGGAAGAGCCAATCCTCGCTACATATTAACATGGGATATTGATGATGAGAGTTATCTTTAGCAACTTTCATTGCCACATGGCTATGTTACTTTGTATTCCTTGGGAACAATGGACTATCTGTCCTTCTACCTTACTGGTGGTTATCCCACTTGCTCATAGTGAAAGGATATCATTGGTTTCTATAGCACTAGCTTACTTATATCATGGATTAGACAAAGTAAGTGTCATGACTGATTCACGGTGCTGTTGATCTCACTTTTGGAGTGAGCTCTTAACCTCCTCTTCTTAGACTTAGGACATTTCTAGACACTACAAACTCCTTAGTCATAAGACACTTCTAGTGATTAGGTGAACACTTAACCTAAGCCTAGAGATTTAAAAGTGTTAATCATACGATTAGGCTATACCTTAGGGCTTAAGGAAATTACCAATCTCATAGCCTAAACCCAATCTAGATATACTTTCTCAAATCAAATCCAGTCTCAATTCTCAAACTAAATATCAAATTCAAATTCAAATCCCAAATCTAATTTCAAATTTTTGACTCCAAATGATTGAAACCCAAAATCAAATTCAAATCCTAAGACCCTTCCTAAACCATATGAACCACATTCATAAGTTTAGCCAAAACTCCCTTAGACCAAATCAAACTCAATTGATCTCTTTAAAAATCAATTATTGCTTCATTTATATTCATAAATATAAATGAAATCTCAATTCAAGTGACCAAAATTATATTGAAAATCAAATCCAAACTCAATCTAAGCCCTTTAAGCCAATTCTTTAAACTTAGCCAAATTATATCCAAATCAAGTCAAAACCAATGGATTTTCTCTCGAATCAATCATTCATTCGATCATTTATCCAAATATAAATAAAACCTATAATCATCAAACCAAATTCAAGTCAACCCAAGTCAAGCCTAACTTAGCCCTTTTGACTTAAAACTTTCAATTGAGCCAAAACCCATTAGACTCCAAATTGATTGTCATTGAATTTATATTTCAATCTAGGGCTCATATATATGTTCAACTAAACTTGAATACAACTAAAACCAAACCAATTGACCCACTTAGGTCCACTTGACCCAAAGTGACCTAAAGGACCCATTTGAGCCAACTTCCAATCCAACCAAAATTGGATTGAACCAAGCTTATCAAAACCTCTTACCATGATTATTGATCACCCTAGGATGATCAATTGCAATAAATTGAGCGAAACCAAGCCCAATTAACTAAAATTTTAAAACAACTCATAGTCTCACATAAAAGTCTAGGAATTAAATCAAGATAACAAAATTTTTAGCAACCCCTTGGTTGGATGAATGAATGTATAATATCATGCATGTCATATTATTTCACTCTTGTTAAGAGGGGGATTCCATCTTTGCCACATAATCAAGGCTTAACCTGTGAGAGCCTTTGGTGGAAGAACACCTCTTTCTCTCTTGATTTGGCCCATAATCAAATTCTCATGCATTTAGGCATACAAAATCCCATAGCCTGTATCAAAATAATGAGTCCAAAAGAATCAAATAAATTTGATAAAATTTTTATTAGATTAAGTCATGGTTTTATACCACCCATGCTCTAGTCTCATAGGGAGTGAGTTTAAGGACTTAGTTTCATCTCTAAATAAACAACAACCTAGCCATCTTGCAAAGCATAATACTTGCCTACATGGATTTAAAGCATAGGTGGAGTTAGCTGGTTGCCACTCTAGGCGAAAATAAGTCCAGCAGTCGAGTGGTTCATCCTCTCTTGTGAAGGTGAATCAAATACCCACCTTTCACTTAGACTTAGGCTGTGCCTTTGTTTTATACCAAGGCTCATTAATTTAGGAATCTGAGGTAGCTATTTTTTTCGGGCTACAAGCATAAATTCTCACCTCTTAGGCATTTTCACAATCTTATATTTTGGAATTATAAGCCCTAGCAATCTAATAAAATGTCAACTCAAATAATTAGCTTTATTCAATTTTAAAAATATAAAGCCCAATTATAAGGTAGATTGAAATGCTTACTAGGCTTCCTAGTATCATGAGTATTTCCTATTTTCTCCCTTTGGATTCCAAAAATAAGTCTTCTCCTTGATCTATCCCAATTGATTTTCTAAAATAGTCGATCCTTTGATAGTCTTAACCTTGAAATCTTTGGAGACCCTAATTGTTTACTATAATCGAGAGTATTCTTAAGGAATTCCTATTCCTTAGGATGTAATTAACTATGGGGGCTTGCCTCTATAGGGAACTTAATGAACCCGGCTTAAAATAAACCCTACTTTACTTTTCCATGTAAAGTAGGGGAAAGTTTTCTACTATATTCGATGACCCATCATGCCTTAGGAGTCCTTATTAGGTGATTAGGTCTATTAAAGGGTGGTGATTTCTATCTTTCAAGATAGTACATCATTCCTTAATATTGTACCCGATCACTTCAACAAGTACCCCCTAAGATCTACACGGTATCTCACATCTTAAAAATAAACACGATAGATTTTTCTAGCGACTCCGTTGGCGATAGTTCCACTCTCCATCTTTAGTAGAAAATTATTATCTCCAAGCATCGATGGTGGACTTATATTTTATATAGGCTCGAGACTATCATTCTTTCTGTTGGCACTTAGCTTATTTCATCCTTAAGCAAAGCTCGCAAATATCCTTTAGGTTTTAAGACCTCACTCCGTGTAGGTCCTAAAATCCCTATTGGATTCTCCCAATAGGTGAAAATTAAAATTAATCAACAAAGGAGATGACCAAAATTAAGAACCTCTTCACCATTCCGATGGTGAGGTAAGGTTCATCCCATGAACAATAAGAAAATAAAACTCTTCTACAAAATTACATGTCTTTCCAAAAGCACTTTTTCAAAATCCACATAATAAGATATCTTTACATAAAAATTTGTAAGAAATTTTCAAAAAGGCACAAAACACATATAACAAAACCTCGTTTAACAAATCCTATGATTGTTACATGGAGATTCTTTTCAAAATCAAAATCAACCATTTTTAATGTCTTTTAAAAAAACACATTTTCTTTGGAAATAGCTATCCCCATCCCACACACTCAAATTTGTTGGAGGGAGATTCTATTTTTGATTAAAATCATGATATAAAAATTGAAACTCCACTTAGCATATTTCACTTGTTCTAGAGTTGAAGTTTCTCCTCTTTTCAAAAAACAATAAACCATACACACACAAAAGAGAAGTCAAGACATATTTGAACCCTCGCAACACACACACACACACACACACACACACTTGACATAACCAAATTTGTCAAATGGGAGTTCCCCTTCCCTTGGAGAAGGTAGAGAAAATTGAATTTTATTTGCATCTGTTTGGTAAAACTCCTTCCCAAAGTCTTGGACTTCAAAACACATTAGGAGCTCATTTGACATGTCCAAGTATATCAAATGAGAACCCCCTTTTTTGAAAATCATAAGAACAAATTGAACTGCATTTAACGTACTTATGTTTGTTAAATAAGTTCATTTTCTTTCAAAAATCATAAACACATTTGACTTTCACTTAACATACCAAATTTGTTAAGTGAGAGTTTCATTTTCAAAAAAAAATCATAAACACATTTGACTTTCACTTAACATACCAAATTTGTTAAGTGAGAGTTTCATCTTCAAAATCATAAACACATTTGACTTTCACTTAACATACTTAATTTGTTAAGGGAGAGTTTCATTTTCAAAAATCATAAACACAGTTGACTTTCACTTAACATACCAAATTTGTTAAGTGAGAGTTTCATTTTCAAAATCATAAATACATTTGACTTTCACTTAACATACCAAATATGTTAAGTGAGAGTTTTATTTTCAAAATCACAATCATGTTTGACTTCCACTTAGCATACCAAATTTGTTAAGTGAGAGTTTCATTTTCAAAAAAATCATAAGCACATTTGACTTTCACTTAATATACCAAATTTGTTAAGTGAGAGTTTCATTGTCAAAATCATAAACATATTTGACTTTCACTTAACATAACAAATTTGTTAAGTGAGGGTCTCTTTTTCAACACACATTTAATCCCTATTTTAACGTACCAAATTTGTTAAATAAGGATCCAATTTTTTATGTCAAAACACACTTGAGCTTTCACTCAACACACCAAATTTCTTAAGTGAGAGTCTCATTCTCAAAGAAAAACAAATATATCTTAAACAAATTTGGGGCTTTCACTTAACATATCAAATTTGTTAAGTGTGACTCCCATCTTCAAAGAAAAGCAGCTCTATCTCACAATCACACTTGACTTTCACTTAACATATCAAATTTGTTAAATGAAAGTCTCATCATCAAACACAAATCAAACACATGTAACATCTACTTAATATACCAAATTTGTTAAGTAAAAAAGCCCCATTTTTAAATCAAAATATGACACAATCAAATTTTAACCAACAAAAATAATTCAAATACACAATCACAATGTCTTTTTAGCATACCTAAATTTGCTAAGTAAAGGTCTTTTAAACTATCAATATTTTCAAACAAGATGCACAAAACACAAATATCTCCAAGAAAATCTCTCCTCAAAATTTAGAAGCCTACCCAACCTACCTAAATTGGTTGAGTATGGGTTCTAAATCAAAATCAAATGGCAAAGACTCTCCTCAATTTCCAAAATCTCTCTAAAAGTTTGATGAACCCTACTTAACATTCTTAAGATTATTCAGTGTGGGTTCAAATTCAGAATCAAATATTGAAATCAATGATTGAAGGTGAATATCAAGGCAAGTGTCTGACTTAGCTATATTTCAATAATGTAGATTTCAGTGCAATCAATTCTTCCAGTCCTCAGTTAGTACAACATCTATGGCTCCCAACAAGTTCGTGTTTTCCTTCCCCACTGGCCTAAACTTAGCCCTGGATCAGGCTAGTCTCTCTACCACTAGCTCCACCAAGGTCATCTACTTTGACCATGGTTTTGAGGGGGTGAGGATTTCTTACGAAGGGACAGCCCTAACCACAGTTATAAAGGAGTAGGTGGTAGGGTAGAAGCCACTTATCCGATTCGATGCCATCTAATTTTGAGTTTCCTCCACTAAAGAGGAAGGCCACTATTATTCCTGCTACCCTGCTAGTATCCGTTTATGTGCTAGTTGTTCTAGTCGAGGGTCAGTCAGTTACTCCTGCTACACCTCTAGCAAGGGCTACTATCACCCTCCTTAAACACCCAAAGGGGAAGACTGTCATGGTTTCTGAGATAGCCTCCTCCACGTTCGAGGTGGGTGCTAGCTCTCGCTCTACCATACCTACATGTACACAGCACCACAACAAGAACCACATGGTCAAACAACATCACAAGAAGGCAGAGATAGAGATGGATGCCACTTCCCATATGGCTGAGGAGGGATCTCCCTGAGACCTCTCCACATTTGAGTGGTAGTAGGTTCCAGCCCCTCTCAGCCTTAGATAGAGAGGAGGACTACATGAGGATTTCTACACTACCTCCAGAACTAGCATATTTCAGCACACCGGCTAGGGAGTATAGGAAGCCCTGCGTCGGGCTCAAGACAGTCTTGCGCCAGGTTGGCCGAGCCTATGGATGCTCAGAGTCTGGTATAGTTTTTGATCTAAGGACAAATAAAGACTTTGAAGTCTAAAGACTCAGAAGATAAGGCTTTTCACATGAAGACTTAGTAGAACGGTTTCTAATCTTTTTACCCTTCCGTTGTCCTCTATTGAAGTCTTTGGCTTTGCTCTCCTATCAGACAGGAGAGTGGTTGAAAGCCTTCTTTTTTTTTTTATCTTGATACGATGAATCCGGCATGAGCTACATGAGCCCCAAGTAATTTACTGGACAAATTGAGAAGTCTCGCATTCCCAGCCCACCAACCCAAACCGGTGGTTTCTTGGTCACGACCGGCTAAGGCTAAGTAAAATTCAAGAGCATTTCTATGGGGTCCTCAGGGAATATATGCCCAGGACTGACACACTTTCAAGTTGAGTCACTCTATTTGCATTTCACTTGCTTTCAATTTTCTTCTTTTTTTTGTAGTGTAATCTACTGCCCTAGATTCATTGAAAAAAATACTTGTACAAACCAATGAAGTGATTCTATCTCCAATGGTCCACAAATAGGAACAGTTGCTCTTGGAGTGACCAAATATGTCTTAGATGATCTTCTAACTAAAGAGTCAACATGAACAATGAAAATTTGACCAATTTTGTTTATGTGTGATCCATATTTCAATAGGCATACATTTTCACAAAGGAATTGCCTCGAGGTATGTGCTAGCACCCTTGACGGACACTCCAGGACCCACCAACGCTCGTGAAAACCCAAGTCGATTGGTCGACTAGTTTTTTTATTTTTTATTCTTTTTACGACATGCTTTTTTTTCGATTCATTACCTTTCAGGATCAGTCACGGTCTTGTAAACTCTACCAATAGTCTAGCTTTCAAGGGGATTGAATGAGTTCAGGATAGGAACTTACCCTCTATGAAATCATGCTAAAATAGATATGGGGCTATCTACTCCAATAGGCTGAAGCTTTATACCACTCCATGGAAGATCACATGCTTGCCAGCAAAGAAATAAGAAACCTTCTCCTGCTTCTATTTTCGCCTCATTGCATTTTTTTTCACAAACGCTATGCTCTGGGGATGAGAAAAGAAACTGCTCCAAAGAAAGAGATTGGGGTGCATATTTCATAGGATCGCAACCGTGCTACATGCAAGGCGCTAGTGGAAGCAAGCAGGCAGGAATGGACATTGAGTTCATGTCGCTATTCCCGAGGTATCAAAAAAAGGGATTTTTGCATAAAACTTTGCATAAAATGAATCATAATAAGGGCTTGGAGTTGGTAGAAAAGATCAAGTTCTCATAGAACATATTCTTTCCTGGTAGGGATATAAAGAGAATTGTAAGGTTCTCTGAAAGTCAAGGCGCTAGTCTTCGATCACCAGAAGAAACTGGAGAAGAGGGGTTCAGTGTCGGGATTTTCAGCCTAGTTTTGCGTCGTCGTCTATTCACCGATCGCTTTGAAATTTGGGGTTTCCACTTCCTCTCTTTTGAAAAAAGTCCCGCTTAGCACCCACTGTAGAATATCCAATTTCTTTTGCTACGCAATAATAGAGCAGGTGCGCCGCCCATAAAATGTTTGAATGATCGGGGGGGTCAAGAAGGGAATGGTTCGGCTATCTCTCTTAGCCGCCCCTTGACACCCGGTTCAAACCATGGTCATTCTTCCTACCAAAATTGGTTCATTACCACTTGTCGGGACACTGCGACAGAATGGATATTGATACACCTTTGAAGTACTGCCCTGGCTCTAGACTTTAGACAACTGGAAACCAACCTCTATTTAGCCCGATCTTTGCCTACCCAGTGTGCCTCTTTCATGACATGCTCTGGTCTTGGGTCTCTTCCTGTGGTCTTCTAGCGTTAGAAGAAGTCGTGTCCATCCCGGACATCTGCAATATTCTCCCACACCTTTTTTCAAGTCTTCCATTTCCAACTAGGAAGAGAGGGTAAGGAATCTTCGTCTTCCATGAACCTGGCACTGTTGACACCTACGAAAGGAGAGGAGGTATGTACTGGCTTGAGCAAAGCGAGAGGTTACCTTGCTATACTCATGCAAAGTGAGAGGAACACTAGTTCAATTATGGAAGGAGATTGCTTCTTCTTTCCAGTGGACATCCTACATTCTGGCAATCCGACCTCTTCCTCCAGTAAGGTGTAGACTGAAATTGAGCTTGATTTGAGATTGAATTGAGTTTGATTTGAGCTCGGTTCATATTGTGCCTGTTAATGAGTAACTCATTTAGGGTCTGTTTGGTTGAAAAGTAAAGTAAAGTAAATGCAGGTGTTTCAGCTTTTTTTGCATTTGACATGATACAAAGTAAATTTCAAAATGATGTAATGCATTTGAAGTTCATCAAAAGGTTAAAATTCGGTGTATTTAGAATTCACCAAAATTTGGGTGAATTCCAAATACATTTAAAAAGTATTGGCCATTGTCGCCGCTTACCAAAATGCCGCCTGCCTCTATGGTCGGTCGCCGTCATTGCCATTGTTGGTCGTTGCCCACTGTCATCGCCACTACCTCACGCCGACCCCCCGCCACCACCCAAAACTTTCAAAATACTTTACATTACATTTATTTTACCAAACAAGAAAACATAAACTCATGTATTTGTAGAATTTTCAACCAAACAATCTAAAGTAATCTAAATACACTGTATTCCTTACCATTTCGATCCGTCCTCAGGGCTAGGCTCTATTGGGCGCTGGCTTATCGTAAACAAACAACAAACTTGATTCAGCTAAAGCTTCATCTTTTCACCTAGCTGGTCTCTTAGAGAAAGTTGCCCTCACCTCATCCAAGCACCTTCTCCCACTTCAATTCAATGAAGTGAATCTAGTTGTATGGGAGTAGAGTAGAATTCATCCTTTTCACTTTGAAAGTCAAGGCGCTAGAGAGAAGAAGTTGGTAGTTTACATCAACTATATTCTATAGTAGGCTTTGTCAAAAATAGGTTTTGCTAAAAGGCTGGCCTTTCCTTTTTATGAAGACTCTACCTACTCTTATTTATCTTTCTTTTTAGGCTGCTCCTTTCTTGCTTTTTTTCTCTGTCTTTCAAAGAGTTAGTGAAGGTAGGGAAGACGTGAGTGAGTTTGTTCAAGTCAATCAGAGGTAAGGTCTCGCTTCAATGTGTTGTGGTATCTCCAACTTTTTTAATCCAATCAGACACGCATAAATACTCAGACTCTTTTCTCTGAGCCTTTGTTTGGAAAGCTGCTGTAAGTTTTGGAAAGGTAGCAAACAAGAGAGATAGTCTACATTCATAAAGCAATGTGAATCTATCCATTCGGGTAAGAATGAGTCAAGACAGAACCTGCAAAGAATTTAGTTAGCATAGTCATGGTAGCTCATCTAATCAAAAGTAAATTTTTGTGTACGAAGTTTTTTAATCTGGTAGGCTTGTGATTTTTGAAAAGTGCTTACTCCCTTAACGCAACACGACTTTTTCTTTTCTTTCATAACCTGAAATTCTTAGACTTCGGTCAGTCTTATTCGGGGTAGGGGTAGTTCTGGCTATATTGACCCCATCTTTTAGCGTAACTGGTTATTCCTTACCTCGGGACCAAATTGGGCACGAAGCGTTTCACTTTGGATGAGCATTTTCTGTCTCCGCGACACTAATTTGAGAATCCTCCTTATTTTCTCTCAGAGAAAGATATCTTTTCATGGATCTCCTCTTGTTCCTCAATCTTCGAAGAATGCAGCATTGTATTAGAAATCCCTATTGAAGTGGTGGGCAAAAAGATATACAATGTCAAGAATCACTGACCTTGGCGAGGGAATTTTCTAAAATTAGGTGCCCGTAGTCTTTCTCTTTCAACTCAAAATAAAAAAAAGAACTTCAAATATGGAATTCAAAGGGATCAGATAGCATAATCGAGAAAGATTTTCTTGGGGTGCACTTGCCACTAGGCTGGGCTACCCTCAAAGAAGATGACTTCGGGAGGCCTGAGGTCCGCCCGGAGACTGGTTTGTTTTTGGTGAACTCTCTTTGATTATTTTGGTTTGCATCTTTTGGAGTTTGAACTATGTTTTGGATTCAGTAAGATCATTGACTTTATGAATATTACTTCACTAGCTGGCAGGAAACTCTCACGACTAAAGGACATTAGCCTTACGGACGACACTTTTCACGCCACCATACTACACGCTTCTTGCGATCAATGATTGTTAGATACGAAATTTTGTATCAATTTTGTTTCTATCAAGTGTCAGTCATTTCAAAGGAAGTTGGCTCGAATACGTAGTCAATCCTATTTCCAATAGGAGCAGTTGACAATGGAATCCCACTTAAAAAAGGATTGATTATTCACTTCCTAGCAATTTGGATTTGAAATCAAAAGTCCATAGCACGAGAAAGTAAGCCGTGGATGTCTCTCTTTTTGGAAAGAGAGACTATTTCACCAATCAAGTTGCAACCCAATCTGGCAGGCACTTTTGCATCCTTAACCCCTTAGATCACATGCCTAGAATATAAGGATTCACTCTTCGTCTAGCAGCCGTCTTTGATGAAAGGGAGGAAGACACCGTCTAAAGGGAGACCAACTCTTTCTAAGCAATTCGAGAACGTTCTTTTGCTGATATTATTACTAGTATTCGAAGTGGCTATTAGCTTGTCATTATGATTATGATGACTAAAAATCCTGTGGGGAGGATGACACTATTGGCAAAGACCATCTGGCAAAAATGTCGCGGGCACATTGCTACTATGAGCAGGAATTTGTCTTGTAGCTCGTGCCACCTTGCTTTGATAGGGATAACAAAGAAAGTTTGGGAGATTTGAAAATATGATAGTCTCAACAAAAGAACTATCTTGAAAAGAGACTCCTACTATGGATGTGATGGCCTCCTTCTCGGTTATCAACATATAGTAGTCGTAGTGAAGCAGGGCTTTTTTTGTAGTAATAGTGGGCGCGCAGAAAGGAAACTGACGGAAGAAGATCTGCGCTCAGTGCTCACCTTATCTCATCACTCTCTCATTTCTAGTACTTTTTTAGAATCCACACCAGTCAGAAATAGCTTGAGTTGTTGGATGAAGTTGTATTCCCTTCTTTTCTTTTTCTTGTCGACCACCATGTCTGTTGGTCTGCTATATTCACCCTAGCCCACAAGCACAAATCTTCGGTGCGAGATCAGGGCAACCTCCAGGGTTGATGAGTCAGAATTGCATTTTTAGACCTGGGCCCTCCGGGTCTTTTTCTAAGAAGGGTTCTTTCTGAAATGTTCTAAAGTAAAGTCCTTTTTTCTCACTTTGTCGCATTGCAGCACACGGCATTCGAGGCATCCCTGATAACTCGATGTTGGCCCCAATGTGTTCAAGCTTGCCCCACGGATGTATTGGAAATGAGTTATCCCTAGGAGAGTCTGAAGTTAGATCCAATGGGAGAGAGCCTTGGAGGCTGTGAATCAAATAGTAGGAGGGACAAACGAGGTTTGTCGGCCGGCCGCCTCGATGGGATTTTTCTCGATGCCTACTAGGGTCGATCATTGCATAACATCGCCCTTACTGCTACTGTCATGGGGAGTAAGCATACCGAGGGCCGCTACCTCCACACTACTCCACTCACCGCCCACCATCGCCTATCCAGCTCATGGCATCCCCCATTCTGACCAAGATCCAGAAGCCCCCATCGAGGGAAAGACCAACACCATTGGTGATCGAGCTATGACCCATGGATCCCACTCCATCTACTCCACCCGTTGAGGCAAGGTCGAGCTCTCCTACTCGACCTCCCACCTTAGTTACGAAGAAGAAGGAATGGAGACCCAAAGCTACTGTGGTCAAGTCTCCACCCACAAAAGTGGTACAAGCCTTTGTAGTCTCCACCTACAAGAAAGATCGCATAAGGGGAGAGATATAGATGTAGTCAATGATAGTAGATCCTCCCACGTTAGTGTTCACCAGGCGATCGATATACCTATCAGTGAGCATAGTCCTCCTAGAGAAAGTAGTACAGCGGTAAGCAATACCCAATGTATTTCTGTCAGTGAGCATAGCCCCACTATCGATCAGCAGCAAGTGTTTGTCCCTAAACAATTAGACCGCTCTTTAGATGAGATCATCTCTCACTACTTTGCTGAGAAGAGGGCACTCTATGGGGTGATTGCTCTGACAAAGAGAATGCTAGGGTCAGTTTTGATCTAAATGAGGATGATCTCTTGGAGGACTCAATGAAAGTCCATATGGTCGACACTAGGGGTTCCCTTTTTGGATCGATAGTGAGAGTGTTGTAGTTGAGGAAGAAGACACAGCTCATTCAACCCAACACCTTCATTAGCAACTGAGACAGAGAGATGAGCATATCAATAAGATGGAGAAAAGAGTTGAAGACTTGTTAGTAGTAGTCCTAACACTTCAAGGCCAAGCTCCATCAATATAGCCTACTCCCTAGAGTCGCCACTGTTGCAGATGTTGGATCACTCAAGAGTACATCTCTCATGGACTAGGATAGTGGCATCCTACATAGGAAGGTGGTGGACATTACCTCCATGCAAGAAAAAGATATCAAGCAGTTAGTGGAGCAGCAAGTGAAGGATGTGTTGGCACAAGCTTGAGGTGGCTCATTTGTTCCAAAGGTTAGACCCTACCTGGAAAAATTTGATGGTGTCCAATATCCTAAGAGTTTTGTGCCTCCTTCCATCTAAATTTTTGATGGCAATGGGGACCCCCGATAGTACATAACACATTTCAGGGCCGGATGTTGCAATGTTGGTGGAAGCGATGCACTTCTGTTCTGTCTATTAATCAATAGTTTGATAGGAATCACATTTGATTGGTATGTCGAACAACCCAATAGTTTAGTGAAGGCTTTTGCTAATGGAGCACCTCTTCATCAAGAGGTTTGTTGGAGCCTAGCAAAGGGTAACTGTGGGCGACCTTGTTGTGGCACAACAAAATCTAAATGAGTCCCTTGTTGATTATATTCTCAGGGGGTGAAACCTGAGTATGAAATATGAACCACAACTATTCAAACAGCATGCTATAAAAATTCTTCTCAAGAATATTCATGGCCTGGTTTCTTTCATGCTCAATGGATTTACAATCAAAACCTTTGAGAAGTTAATCAACAAGGTGACTATCCTACAAGGGGAAGCCAAACAGTTACCTTTTCAAGACCAATCGTTCAAGCACAAGCTATAAAAAGCATTCAAGAAGAAGCCAGGGGTAGTAGTGTCAGTAGATAAAGGGAAGCAGACGACCATAGCTCAATATGAGAGACCTCGTGCACAATAGCCTCCATTGCCACCTCCTCTACCACCACCTTAGCCAGCATACCGACCACCATAGCTGCCACAGTAGCTACCATCGTCTCCACCATAATATACTCAGCAGTGGTTCTCATATCCACTGCGAGGTAGCTATTGCCCGCCTACTCTTACTAATAGATTTAATAAGCCATATTCATTCAACAGGAATGTAGTTAGGAAGATCTTTAAGAATCTCTTAAAGAAACTTGACTTTCAGTTACTTGAGCCCAAAATACCGGAAGATATGGGCAAGAGTAATGATCCTAATTATTTCCCCTACCACCATATAGTTAGTCATGTCTTAGAGGATTATGTCACCTTTAAGGACTGGCTTGAGCGCAGCTACAAGTCAGGAGCTATAGTTATCTCGATGGAATACTTGTCAGAATAACTCTCTAGTTCTATCAGAGTAATTTTTGTGGATACTTGTGATCCTCTTAATACAAAAGAAGCTTGGGATATTGCCTTATCCCGAACCTCTAAAAAGTGGTCTTTAAGATCAAGAAGCTTTCTTTACAGGTGCCTGAAGTAACTTAAACCTCCAACACCAAGGAAGGTTTGAAAGTTGCTAAAGATAACTTGAAGAAGGTGTTAGCCCAGCAATAACCTACCTTACTTGCCCAGGATAGCATAGTAGCATAACCACCATTCAAATCTAGCACTCTATCCACTGTTGCAGCTACTACTTTATCCTCCACTAGCTCCCCTTCTACTAGTAAGAGCATTGTATCAATGGACAAGGGCACTATACCTCTTATCCTGCTTACTTTATTAGATTTTTACCACATACCTCCATCTATGAAGAAATCAATGAAGAAATCTTTCACTTACATCTTGTCCACTTCTAATACTCTAGATTTTATTCTTCTCAAAAACTCTCCAAGTCTACAAAATAATAATGATAACTCTAGTTTAGATCATTCCTCTTCTGATTTAGAAATGGATTTCCCATTTTTAAATCACACGAGTTCACCTCTTGAGATTGATTTGGAGTCATCTGACTCCGATGATCCCATAGGAGAAGCTATAGGTGAGCCTGATGAGCAGGTAGAACTTTCCACTAAATCATCTCATGAAGTCAATGAAGTCAACCTTCGTAGTGGCAAAGTTCTACCTCCTAGGGTAGCACCTCAGGATAAGGGTAAGCAAATCATTAGTTCTAAAGAATAGATAGCACCTCCATAGGATGCTCCACCCATGGATATGCTTGTGGAGGATCAAGCTAAGGTTGACTATAATGTCCTAGCACATCTTAGAAAGCTGCCAGCTAAGTTAAACATATATGATGCCCTTATATTATCCAAAGAGATTAGGGAATCTCTAATCAAGGCTCTTCTTGATCTAGAGATATGCTTAGCCCAGCTGACCGCTATTGAGGAGGAGGCTCATAGTTCAGAGGACACTCTAAGAGTTACATTTAGTGATGAAGACTTGCTTCTAGGAATGACCAAGCACAATCGCTCTCTTTATATTATAGTGGATATTAGAAGATACAGGATATCCAGAGTTCTTGTTGACCAGGGTGCATCAGTGAATATTATGAGTCTAAAAACCCTTGCTTACTTGAGAATTGACATCTCCAAACTTTCAAAAGAGAGAATGATATTAAGAGGATTCAACGAACAAGGTGAGAGGGCTTTAGGCTCTATAGTGTTGCCATTAGAAGTAGATAATTGGAAGACAACTGCCAAGTTTCATATTATAGACTCAGATACATCTTTCAATGCTTTGCTTGGG
Organism: Cymbidium sinense; assembly: GCA_021442155.1. NCBI lineage: Eukaryota > Viridiplantae > Streptophyta > Magnoliopsida > Asparagales > Orchidaceae > Cymbidium > Cymbidium sinense. The sequence goes on from CM038219.1 coordinate 183,447,082, forward strand.
AGATCATCGAGACATGAGAACAATGTAGTTTCATTCTCTCTACATCAGTGCGTGAAGTTCATGAGGGGTGGGATTGAATACTATCTCAAAGGAGATCTTAAGCCATTCACAGTTCATGAGGTCATGATATATGAGGATGTGGCCTACTATCTCCCTCAAAATCAACAAGTCTATTATCGTGAACTTGGAGAAAGTTCAAAAATAAAAGAAAAAGAAAAGGAAAAAGAAAAAGGAAAAGGAAAAGAAAAAGAAAAGGAAAAAGAAAAGAAAAAAGGAAATGAGGAAGAAAATAAAAGGGAGTGAGAAATAGACTTGGAGGAGAAAGTAGAGCATGACATTAGATTCCACCCACAGTTCGTTCCTCCATTCAAACATATGTGTAGGGTGACTCGACCTCCACCAGGCAGAGAAAGAGGTAGATCTAGAGACATACTTAGGGATGGAGAACCTCCATATTGGCCATCCAATAGGAGTTATGTCCCTACTACCAGGACTACATCTACTATCTATATAGACTTAGAATCTAGTTCAGAGGATGAGTCATATATGATTAGTACACTAGCTAGCACTTCTAGATAGCAGATCCCCATTGAAGTTACAGTTGAGCTAGACAGTGATGAAGACCGAGCTCCTAAATAAAGCATAAGTGTATCTAAGTCTATATGTGAAACAGTGAAGCATCAGTTGGAAACTTTAGCTCTAACCCCACTTTCCTCACAAAAAGTTAAGGGTTTAGTAGTTAAGAAAGCCCCTAAGTCTTCCACAAATGTAAAGGTGTAGAAGTTCTTTCTTGGAGCATTCTCTTCAAGTCAAGAAGCTAAAGTAGAACTTGAGGATGATTCATATAAAGATTTAATAGAATTACCTTTTGATTGGTACTCCCCTTGTGCTCTTAATTTAGTAAAGAAAGGATTAATTCCACATGCTTGGTCTAAACACAGGTCAAATTATTTCAAAAGGTTATGGGACAACAAATGCATACATTCACAATCAAGACCGGGACTAGGATTTGGTACAGTGGGTCTAGTTGATGATGACGATTACTGCTTAGTCATCACCAATCATTTGGAATCTGATAGGTTCTTTTTAAATCATGCTAACTCATATGAGGAGATGTTCTTAGAAACTTCAGATGATCCAAATGACTTTGAAGTCAAGGATGCACCACCAGAGTTTGAAGAGGAGATTAGATCAATTATCGACGAGCTCAAAGAAATTAACCTAGGAATTAAAGAAGATCCACACCCAACATATATCAGTTCTCTATTGAATGAAAAAGAAACCAATGATTTATTGAAATTATTGATTGAGTTTAAGGATTACTTTGCATGGAGTTATGAAGAGATTCCCGGTCTATCTCCTGACATAGCAGTCCATAAACTAGCAATAGAACCTAATGCTAACCCTATCAAGTAGGCTCCTAGATGCATGCGATTATACATTGAATAGCAAGTCACTTCTGAAATCAAGAAACTGATCGATGCTGGCTTTATCAGGGAAGAAAAATATCCTACTTGGTTAGCCAATGTCATCCTAATTAAGAAAAAAATGGCCAAATTCACATATGCGTTGATTTTAGGGATCTAAATAAGGCATGTCCTAAGGATGAATTTCCATTTCATATACCAGAATTAATTATGGACATCGACTCTTCTCATGCAGTATTCTTCTTTATGGATGGGTCATCTGGCTACAACCAAATCAAGATGGCCCTAGAGGATGAAGAAAACACTGCCTTTTGAACCCCGATCAGAATCTATTATTATAAAGTCATGCCTTTCGGCCTTAAAAATGCCTGTGCCACATACCAGCTGGCCATGACTCAAATCTTCGATGAACTCATTCATCATCAAGTTGAATGCTACGTCGATGATCTCGTTGTCAAAAGCAAAGAAAAAGAAGACCATCTCTTTGACTTGAGAGTAGTTTTTGAACGGTTAAGACAATATATCCTCAAAATAAACCCCCTAAAGTGTGCATTCAGAGTAGCTTCAGGAAAATTCCTTGGGGTTGTTGTTCGACACTGAGGAATCAAAATCGATCTGGAAAAGATAAAAGTGATATTAGAAATGCCACCCCCTATAAGATTAACACAACTCAGGTCATTCCAAGGGCGGTTGTTGTATCTAAGATGCTTTATTTCTAACTTATTAGGAAAATTCCAACCATTCTCAGCATTTGTCAAAAAGGGTGCTAAGTTCAAATGGGATGATAAGTGTTAGCATGCTTTCAAAGACCAATATCTGATGACAATGCCAGTCCTAGTAGTCCCTATCCCAGGCAAGCTGCTCATAATATATACTGCTGCATTAGATGACTCCCTTGGCACTTTGTTGGCTCAAACCAATGATAAAGGGAAGGAGAACGATCTACATTATCTCAGTCATCATCTAATCCCTACTAAGGCAAACTATCCACCTATTGAAAAGCACTGCCTAGCTTTAATCTTTGCATCCCAAAAGCTATGACACTACACGCTTTCTCATAAGGTGAACTTGATCTCTAGAGTCAATCCCCTGCAATATCTCATGGCACGGCTGACCTTATCTGGATGGTTGTCACATTGGTCAATGATTATATCTCAATTTGATATAACATTTATACCCCTTCGTGCCGTAAAAGGATAAACACTTGTGGATTTCTTAGCAGCGCATCCACTCCCTGCTGATTCTCTACTTAATGATGATCTCCCCGATGAACAAATCATATACTTAGGGGGTACTAGTGCTCTCCATTGAGAGATGTACTTTGATGGTGCAGCTTGCTCTCAAAGAGGAGAAGAACCATAATTTACTATTCCGAAGGCAGGGGTAGGAATAGTTCTCCTAACCTGATCACGATGTGATGAGATTCTCATATCATCCCCAATCCATGCACCAATAATGAAGTCAATATGAGCTCGATTATTGAGTTAGTCATTACACTATGCATCCAGAGTATCAACATCTTTGGGGATTCTCAGTTAGTCATCAACCAAATCGCTAGGTTCTACAAAGTTCTAAAGACTAAGCTCCATCATTACCACAAGTACACTATGGCGTTATTAGCCCAAATCTCAGAGGTTACTATATACAAGATTTCTCAAGGAGAGAATGCAGTAACAGGCATATTAGCTATACTTGCCAAAGAGTTGGCATGTCCAGAAGATAAGTCCATTCCAATAAGTGTCCAAAAGAGACAAGTCTTATCCCTTATTGATGCTGAACTCATCGAGAGATTCTCTCTTGAAGGGGAGGTTGCTATTACCAAGAAGGTCGAGGAGTCAGATTGGAGGCAACCATTCATAGATTATTTAAATATAGGAAGACTACCTCAAGAGAAATCACTGGCACACCAGGTAAAGTAGAGAACCCTTTCCTATACTCTTGTAGGCAGCACCTTGTACCGGAAGTCCTTCGATCATATGTGGTTACGTTGTCTAGACAAACACGAAGCCCATAGGATCGTGACCGAGGTACCTGTTTCAATACACCACCGTCCAAGATGAAAGCCAAGATCAAGAGACTAGGATACTACTGACCTTCAATGATCACAGACTACATGGATGTAGTTAGAAGGTGCCACTAATGTTAGGTACATGGTGTGGTCCTACATCAACCACCCAACATTTTACATCCTACATTGACCTCATGGCCATTTGAGTGTTGGGGGTACTGACATTGTGGGTTCAATCGATCCTCCTTCTTCAGAAGGTCATCGATTCATTCTAGCTGCTACTGACTACTTTTTCACGTGGGTGGAGGCAATCCCACTTAGAGAGGTCATAGCTCAATATGTGCTCTAGTTTTTCAGGAACCATATCATATATAGGTTTGGGGTACCTCGATGAATTATATCTGATAATGGTACTACATTCAAGAGCACTAAAATCAATAGCTTTGCTCAAAGACACAACATAGATTAGAGAAATTCTACTATCTACTACCCAAGGGCAAATGGGTTAGCAGAAGCCTTCAACAAAACCCTCATTCAAATACTGAAAAAAATACTAGATGACAAAAAATGATGATGGCATAAATAGTTGATTGAAGCCTTATGGGATTAGCATACCACATACAGAACTCCAACTCAATCTACCCCTTTCTCCTTAGTGTATGTGTCCGAAGTCATTCTACCATTAGAAATCTAACTCCCATCATTAAGGATAGCCGTGGGTAGTAAAATCGCAATGGAGTAGAACACCAAGTTGCAGTTGGAAGAGCTCGAAGGTTTGGATGAGAGACGCCTACAGGCATGCCAAAATCTCGATTTATATAAAGCCAAGATGATTGAAGCACATAACAAGTTCGTCCATCCTAGAGCTTTTCAAGTAGGAGAGCTTATTTTAGTTCTAAGGAGGCCAATTATTGCCCGTCAAAAGATAGGAGGCAAGTTTGAACCCACTTGGGAAGACCCTTATGCCATAGAGAAGGCTTACCAAGGAGGGTCTTATCAACTCATAAATTATAAAGGAGAGCATCCAATGCTTCCAATCAATGGGCTCTACTTAAAAAAATATTATCTATAAATCTTGTTTGAAAATAATTATCAATAAAACTTCTTTTCATCTCACATTTTATTTCTTCCGTGTTAGAAATATCTTTTGCTTGTGAATCTACCATGATGTATTTAGGGTAGGTGTAAGAGAACCCAAGCGGCATCCTATTCCCTCTTTCATAACATAAACAAACATATATCTTTTGTCTCAGGCTACTTTGATGTGAGAACAAGCCCCTTGTGGCACTCACTCATTAGTTGCTCTAGGTCGGGTCTACATGCTACCTCACTTGGAGGATGTGAGTCCTGACACTTTCTTCCTAACTTGGCCATTACAAACCAATCAGTGCCTTGTTAGTATGGTAGATTTCACTACCCAGCCAATGAGCTACCTCATGTTGACTTTGCTTAAGGAGATGTGAGTCCCCATACTTTTTTCTTGAACTAGCCATCATGCACTAACTAGGTTGAGTATATTTGAGGCTTAGGGTAAGTCCCCTAGAGGCTCCTTTCCTCTTGACTACTTTAAGCCTAGGTCTAGTCCTTACACAAGACTCATTTAGTAGTCGCCCAGTCGATGTCCCCTATCGTCAAGACACTATCGGATCAATTACACTTTAGAGAGATGTAAGCACACTTCTTTCTACCGATTACCATAAATTGACGGGCACCTTAGGTTGGTTGGTTATCTCCATGCTGACAGTGACCCACCCGGTGGATACACCACACTTGGCAGATATGAGTCCCTGAGCTTTCTGCTTGAGTTGGCCATCGAATACCTATTTTATATATAACTAGCCATATCATCTTCTCCAGGGTGTTGGATTAAGCCTTTAGCGGCCCCATCCCCTGCGATAATTCTATTTGGATCACGTCCTTTGCCACCCCATTTAGACACTACCTAAGTTACTTTTGGATTGGACAGTCCCCCTTTACTAGTAGCCACCCCTGTAGTTGGATAATTTATTCAGTGGATGCACAGATTGTCCCTTGGTTCAGTAAATCTGAGATAAGTCTAGGCTGATATAAGCTCCTTCTCAATTTAATCCATCGTAAACCAACAGGGTCCATGTTAAAATAAACTAAATAAATAAACAAAATTAATTTTCTTGTGGATTAGGAATTCACGCCCCTAGTGGCCCCTTTCCCAAGCAGGCATCCTATCTTTAGGCGTGAAACTCCCATAATTGCTTGACTACTTTGAGTTGAGATAAGTCCCTGGGTCGATACTCTCTTAGTAGTCCCCCTTAGGTCAGGTTTAACTTGTTGTGCCACCAACGAGTTACCTCAGCGATCGTCTTTGTTTTGAAAGATATAAGTCTATTACGCATTCTTTCCAGCATGATCGTTGCAAACCGACGGGCAGCCTTAGGTCAGGTCTGATTTGTTGCGCAAGCGATCGATCACCCCAAAACTATATAAAAAATCCCCTTAAGTCAGATAGTCCTATCTTATGGTAGGTAGACTACCCCTTTGGACTTAATCCAGGATAGGCCAAGGCCCCCGTGGCTTCTTCTTAGTGTGGTCCATCACACACCAACAAGGTCTATAACAAAATAAATTCAAAACCAACCTACCTAGTGGAGTCAAATTAAACATATCAAATAAGCCAAATTTCTCCCCAGTGAGACGCCAATCAAATTAACCTCCCTATTGGAGCTTAGATCTAAATCAAATAAATTTAATCGAGTGTACTTCCCTAGCAGATATGCCCTCAATCTAGAACCCTTCTTCCTAGTGGAGCCATAACAAATTTAACTAACCTCCCTAGTGGAGTCTAATCAAATAAATTAAAGAAATCCAATCAAATTCTTATCCCTAATAGATAGCCTGAACCTCCTTCCCTAATGGAAGGTTCACGTACCCACTCCCTAGCGGATTCGAGCACATATCCCTAGCATATATGCCTCCACATCAATTAAAATAAAATAAACTAAAATCAATTCGATCTTGATCCCCATCGGATTATAGATTCTTATCACCAGCGGATACACTCCCAAATTAATCATACTCATAATCAAAATCAAATTCTTATCCCTAATGGATAGCCTGAACCTGCTTCCTTAGTGGAAGGTTCACACATTCAATGCCCGGCAGATTCTTTCTTGCTCTCTTATGCCCTTGGCATAAAGAGAGCTGCATTGCACTAAGATCATGATCCTATCTACCTTTCGAGTCTATGTATAGATTGCTTATGTTGTTTGTTGTAATCTTCTAGATGTTATTGATCATATTCAAGCACACGTGGTGCCTTGTCAGTTACACCACACCTATTAGGGGTCCTTTTGTTGACCTCACTTTTAGAGTGAGCTCTTAACCTCCTCTTCTTACACTTAGGACTGTTCTAAACACTAAGAACTCCTTAGTCATAAGACACTTCTAGTGATTAGGTGAACACTTAACCTAAGCCTAGAACTTAGAAGTGTTAATCATAAGATTATGCTATACTTTAAGGCTTAAGAAATTTATATGTCCCATAGCCTAAACTCAATCTAGATACACTTTCTCAAATCAAACCTAGTCTCAATTCTCAAACCAAATCTCAAATTCAAATCCCAAATCTAATTTTGAAATTTGACTGCAAATGATTGAAACCCAAAATCAAATTCAAATCCTAAGACCCTTCCTAAACCATATGAACCACATTCATAAGCTTAGCCAAAACTCCCTTAGACCAAATCAAACTCAATTGATCTCTTTATAAATCAATTATTTTTTTCATTTATATTCATAAATATAAATGAAATATAAATTCAAATGACCAAAACTATATAAAAAATCAAATTCAAACTCAATCTAAGCCCTTTAAGCCAATTCTTTAGACTTAGCCAAATTATATCCAAATCAAGTCAAAATGAATGGATTTTCTCTCAAATCAATCATTCATTCAATCATTTATCCAAATATAAATAAAACCTACAATCATCAAACCAAATTCAAGTCAACCCAAGCTTACCTTTGACTTAAAACTTTCAATGAGCCAAAACCCATTGGACTCCAAATTGATCACCGTTAAATTTATATTTCAATCTAGAGCTCATATATAAGTTCAACTAAACTCGAATCAAACCAAAACCAAATCAATTGACCCACTTAGGTCCACTTGACCCAAAGTGACCTAAAGGACCCATTTGAGCCAACTTCCAATCCAACCGAAATTGGATTGAACCAAGCTCACCGAAACCTTCTACCATGATTATTGATCACCCTAGGATGATCAATTGTAATAAATTGAGCCAAACCAAGCCCAATTGGCCATTTGATCCAAGTTGACCCAAATAGGCCTAAAGGACCAAATCAGGTCAAATCATGATCTAATCCAAATTGATTACAACCAATAGATCAAGTTCATTCTTAATTCATTATTGAACTTGATCAAAGCCATAATTAAGCTTAATTTGATCAATCGAGTCCAATTGGTCAACTTGACCCAATCTAGCCCAAATTGGCCTAAAGGCTTAATTTGGCCTAAATCCAAATTAATTCAAACTAAAGACCACATTCATCTCCAATTAGCTAATTGAATATGAATCAACCCATAACCCAAGCTAATTTGGCCAATTTTGGTCAAATGGGTCAACTTGACCCAATATGACCCATAAGACCCAAATTGGGCCAAATCCCTCCAAACCAAGCCAAGACCCATTGGGGGCTAATCAAACCCAACCCAAACCCATTTGGGATCAGCCTAAAATAAACCCAATCCATTTAAATCTCTCATGGATCCTCCCCCACATAGGATTCCACCCAACCTCATTTAATTCTCCCCCATCACATGCACTTAACTCCTCCCCAACATTTGCATTGAATAGGGCTGATCATATGGTAGTAGGAAAGGACTTTGGAGCAAAAATCTAAAGTCCTCAATCAATCCGTCATCCACCCCAACCACCCCAAGCAAGATGGCAATCAATTTGGAACCAAAAAAATTCAAAAACTAATGGATTTTCGGCCATTATAAAAAGAGGGGGAGATGAGGCTTTAGATCTCTTCCTCCCACCACCATTCAACTACCAAAAGCTCTCCAAAGCAAAAAAGGAACCAATCCCCCATCTATTTGAGCCATTTTGAGCTTAAAAACATAAATAATTGCTCTTCTAGTAAAGCAACGATAGACATCGGAGAAGGCGACATTCCGAAGGAAGGCAAGGGTTAAAGATCACTCCAAAGCTTCCTCACATACCTAAGAGTTTTCTCAGATCTTTACTGCCACTGGAAACCATCCCCGACGAGATAATTTTTCCAAACCGTAGCTGGCCATAGGATTTTCATGCATTTTATCTTAATTTTTTTGTAATTTTAGAAAATTTCCCTAGATAATCCCGCATCTTTACTTTAAATCATCCCAATTAGAAAATAGAATTTTTTGGTGCGAATCGACGGGAGAATGGGTTCATTTGGACAACTTTTGGCTTAGAAACCCTCTTTTTTTTCTTAAAAAAAGCGAATAAATTCACTCATTTCTCGCTTGCTATTGTCGTCCATCCCTCAAGATTTGACCTCGGACACACGTGAATCGCATGATCTGGGCCTTCAGATTGCTTGATGTGATTTGGACCATCTGATCACGCAATTCACGCGATCGGACGGCTCAGACGGCGTCGATGCATCGATCGCCTCTGATCTGCGCATTCGATCATCGACGCGAATGGTCCAGTAAGCGTGTCATTTTCCTTCCGCCAATGGTCGGCCGCACCACATTTTCTTTTTTTTTTAAAAAAAAATTTATTTAAATCACCTAAAATTTCAAAAATTTATAAAAAATAAAATATTCAGCCAAAAATTGTAAAAAAATGCTTATTAAATTTATCTCTCCAAGAGAAATCCAAAAAACCCAAAATCCCCAAATTTTACTAAGTATTTTGAGCTTAATTTATATTTTAGTAAAAATCAAATTTTATTAGTTAAGTGAGAAATGTAAGTCACGTTAAGTTGAAATTTTTAAGGATTGAAACTAAAGTGAAAGGACACCTACCATAAAAATTTCAAGTAAAAAGGCCTTCTAAATTGGGAGAAATTAAATTTTGAAATTTAGATTGACCATTTTAATAAAATAAATCAAATAAAAATTCAAAAATTTACAGAAAAAATCTTAAAAATGACTTAAATCACTTCAGTTAATATTTAGGACTCTTAAGAAAATAATGTGATCTTCTAAATCTTAATTAACTACAAATAAATACTTAAGAGTAGAGTTTAATCAATTAAGGAGTTAATTAAACATAATCTAAAAACAATTTAAATATCAAATAAAAAAATCAAAAATGAAATAGCACTTAAGCAATCATTAATCAAACCTCAAATCAGAAAAATATTATCTTTAGAGAAAATTAAATTAAATATGATTAAACTTATTTAAGTTAATAAAACTCAATTAAATGATTAAATCTTAAATCAAACTCAAATTTTGACAAATTTAGGAAATTTTAATCATTTGATACTAATCGAATTAAACTAAATAAAATTAAAGTAAACTTAATTAATATATGATTAAATCAAATCCATTTGGAATAAGATAATTAATTAACCATTAAATATTTCAACCTAATAACTAAATCAAGCATGTTAATGAAATCAAACAAACATAATAGGGGAATCAAATCAATAAAACTCAAATCATAAATAATCAAATTTAATTGAAATGAAATAATAATTAATTCACTTAACAACAATGATGGTAATAACAATAACCCCTTAATCAAATCAAACATAAGTAAAGCACTTAACTAAATTAAATCACTCACATGTGGGAAATTAAGTCATTTATCTCTAATTAAACAATCCATTAATTAATTTAATAATTTAAATTTTTAATTACCCTTAATAAAACTTAATTAATCAAACATCTAATTAATACAAACTTAATGAATTAATCCATCATCTTAATTAATCAAATTAATTTAAATAAGTTACATTAAAGCTAACTCTAAAATTAAGCTTCAATCAAACCCCTAATTAAATTTAATAATCACACCCCTCAAGTAAACTAATTAAGTTAATCAAATTAATCATATTAAACCTAAGCTTAATCAAACATAGTCAAAATACAATTAAATATTAATCAAAACCTAAATTAAACCTAAATCATTAAGTCATTAATTTCATCATTAAGAATTAAATAAATATTTATTTAATTTAATAATTAACTTAAACACACTTCTTAATTAAACTAATTACCCTTAAGCTAATCCAATTGAATAAACAACTAATTAATGCAAACCTAATAAATTAATCTATCATCTTAATGAACCAAATTAACTTCATAAATCAGATTAAAATTAATTCAAATCAAACACTTAATTAATCTACTAATTAATTTAATCACACATATTAAATAAACTAATTAAGTCAATTAAATTAATCATATTAAACTTAAGCTTAATCAAACATTAAAATGCCATTAAATGCTAATCAAATTCTAGTTTAAACTTAAATCATTAACTCATTAATTACATCATTAACCCAAATAAATTTGAAATCAAATTAAAAATTAAACAAATCTTTATTTAATTTAATAATTAATTATACCTCTTAAATAAACTAATTAAGTTAATTAAATTAATCATATTAAACTTAAGTTTAATCAAACATAAATGCAATTAAATACTAATCAAAATCTAAATTAAACCTAAATTATTATGCCATTAATTACATCATTAGCCTAAAAAAATATGAAATCAAATTGAAAATTAAACAAACCTTTATAATTAACATAAATACACTTCTTAATTAAACTAATCACATTGAACCTAAGGTTTGTTTAATTTTCAATTTGATACTTGAGGGGTTTGTGATTATGTGATTAGTTTAATTAAGAAGTGTATTTATAATCAAATACCCATAGACCAATAGACCAATAAAGCTAATCAAATTAAATCAAATTAAATTAAATTAAGAAAGACTCTCATCAATTTAATATGTAATCAAATCAAATCTCATTCAACCTACTTAAATAAGATAAACTAATCACTATCCAATGTATGAAATCAAAATACAAACCAAACTTCGATGAACATGACAAATGGATGTGATTAAAAAATAAAATCCTAATTACAAAGAATCAAACTCAATTAAAATCAAAATAAAATTTCAATTAATCTAATCTGATCAAACTTCAAATAAATGAACCACAATCAAATAAGCATGAAATTAAGTCACATAACCATAATCAAAGAAAACAATTAAATATTAATTCAAAAGGATATTGAATTATCAAGATTTAACCAAACCAAAGACATCTAATCTAAAATTAATCAATCAAAAGAACATAAACTTAAACAAACTTAAACTTAATTAGATATTAAGGATATTGAATTATCAAGATTTAATTAAACCAAAACATCTAATCTAAAATTAACTAATCAAAAACACATGAATTTAAACAAACTTAAACTTCATTAGATATTAAGGATATTGATTTATCAAGATGTAATTAAACCAAAATATCTAAATCAAAATCAAATAATCAAGTACTTAAACAAACTCAAATTCTAAGCTCTAAATCAAATCAAATGAATTACACAAATTCAAATGGTCTAATTAAGATACTTGAGGACCTTAGTTAGATTCTTTAGGAATTAGGATGTAAAATAGGGTGGGTTCCATCTACAAATGGAATTCATTATACTTCATTTTTGAAAACCTAAACATCATTTTAACCAAATAAAAGTGAAATAAAAAAAATAAAATAATAATTCATTAAATCATTTAAATTGAAATCACCCAAAGGTAAAATTTAAACAAATTCAAACATCAAATTGAAACTTAAACTAAAGAAGCCTAGTAAAGTATTGCCACACAAGCCTTAAGCACACATATTAGAATACTAAGTCACCACTTCTAGTGCTAAGTTAGGGCGTTGTATGTGTGATGTTGTGTTTTATTTTGTTATGTAATATTTTAAACTGGATGTTAGGGTGAATGTTTCATAGATTGGATGTTAGGCTATTATTTGCCTAATCATATTTTTTACAGGGGGTTGTACTAAAGGGGTCGTTGTAATAAAAATATAAATGTGTTTGCAGTAGTTTAGCCCCTAAGCACCCATAGGTGGGGGTTACCCATGTATGGGTGTCCATTATTCATATAACATCTTGGGTTGTATGGTGTGTTTAGCTAACATTTATTTTGCGTGTTTAGATTTACTTTTCCTATTTTGATATAATTTTATATTAAGAATTAGGATTAGTGTTATGGGGATTACGATGAGCAATGGCTTAGTCCTGGCCCCTGTGATGCCTTTGGAGCAAATCAAATCAAAAAAAAAGAAGGAAGAAAGAAGAAAAGAAGACCCCATAGCATGTATTATATCTTAATCCAGAGCTGCCCATCATTTTTCTTTTTTTGTCAGAACTCAACTGCACTAGACTTATATTCTTTTATGATAGTCTATAAAATTATTTGATGTTGTGTATAGATTGCACATTAGAACAACATGCTTTTCATAGTTTATTTATGATTGATGCTTGAATGTGTGGCCCGGATGCATTAGGGTCTTAAGATAAAATTAAATTTTCTATCCCACTAACAACTCATGTCTAAAATTTTAAAATAACTCATAATCTCACATAAAGGCCTAGGAATTAAATCAAGATAATAAAATTTTTAGCAACCCTTTAGCTGGATGAATGAATGTATAATATCATGCATGTCATATTATTTCACTCTTGTTAAGAGGGGGCTTTCATCTTTGCCACAGAATCAAGGCTTAACCTGTGAGAGCCTTTGGTGGAAGAACACCCCTTTCTCTCTTGATTTGGCCCATAATCAAATTCTTATGCATTTAGGCATACAAAATCTCATAGCCTATGTCAAAACAAAGAGTCCAAAAGAATCAAATAAATTTTATAAAGTTTGCATTATATTAAGTTATGGTTTCATACCACCCATGCTCTAGTCTCTTAAGGAGTGAGACTAGTTTTCTCTCTAAATAAACAACATCCTAGCCATCTTGCAAAGCATAAGACTTGCCTACATGGATTTGAAGCGTAGGAGGAGTTAGCTGACTATCACTCCAGGCAGTAATAAGTCCAGCAGTTGGGTAGTTCATCCTCTCTAGTCTCGGTGAATCAAATACCCACCTTTCGCTTAGACTTAGGTCGTGCCTTTATTTTGTACCAAAGCTCCTTAGTTTAGGAATCTGAGGTAGTTGTTTCCTTCAGGCTACAAGCATAAATCCTCACCTCTTAGGTATTTCCACAATCTTATGTTATGGAATTATAAGCCCTAGCAATCTAATAAAATATCAACTTAAACAATTATCTCTATTCAATTTCAAAAATATAAAGCCCAATTATAGGGTAGATTGGAATGCTCACTAGGCATCCTAGTATCATAAGTATTTCCTACTTTCTACCTTCGGATTCCAAAAATAAGTCTTCTCCTTGATCTATCCCAGTTGATTTTCTAAAATAGCTAATCCTTTGGTAGTCTTAACCTTGAAATCTTTGGAAACCTTAATTGTCTACTTTAATCGAGAGTATTCTTAAGGAATTTCCATTCTTTAGGATATAATTAACTATGGGGGCTTGCCTCCATAGGGAACTTAATGAACCTGGCTTAAAATAAATCCTACTTTACTTTTTCATGTAAAGTAGAGGAAAGATCTCTGGTATATTCGAAGACCCATCATGCCTTAGGAGTTCTTATTAAGTGATTAAGTCAATTATAGGGTGGTGATTTCTATCTTTCGAGATAGTACATCATTCCTTAATTTTGTACCTGATCACTTCAATAAGTACCCCCTAAGATCTATGTGGTGTCCCACATCTCAAAAATAAACACCATAGGCGCTATGATGTGGATGCCCCTTTGCCCTATCTACATGGATGAATTCATGCTCATATTTTAGGAGCCTTCAATTATCCTAAGACACCATCCTATTTTAGAGAGAAAAATTTCCCCATGATTATGCAACTAAATAGAGCTATAGTCTCTATAGATAGAAATCTGATATGAACCTTCATATTCACCCTAGTGCGCATGATAGATAAGCTTTCAGATCAATCTTCTATAGTATGTCTATTGAAAGTGTGGGATAAAAATTTACTCTCTCATTGATAGAGGCACCTCGTTGCTAAAACTTGAATATAAAAACATTGCAGAATATCTCATTTGGTTGAGACCAATTTAGCTATGCTATAGCCATGAATTTATAATCTTGGAAGGTTACAACCCCAATAGGGTAGCTAGACAGTTTGAATTTACTCAAGCTACACCTATATATGGGCTACCACTAATAATAGATATAATAAATACTCATTTCCTGAGAGCACTTCCACTAGTAGCCCGTTTAGTGATAACCTCTACAATATGGACCTTCACACTTCGCTTAGGGACACATAATAGTTTCTATATAGCTCCACAAGAGACTCATATAGGAGTTAGTCATTTAAGGTTGATGTGGATCTACCACACCTTATCTTCTTTCTTCGAGCTTGGTTCTCTTATATACAACTGTAAAATGCAAAAGACTAGAATGGTCCAACCTATACCACATGTGACTAATGCTTCTAAAAGAGTAGTAGACAACCAGAAAGGTAGTAGGAAATGATGGCATCAAAATTCATCTACTCAAGAGAAAGTTGATAGGGACCTCCATAGTGCCCCATGAGTTGATTCTAATATATGAGTTGTAGAGATAGACAACTATATTCATATTCCTGCCTCGCCAATAGTAGCTGAACACCAATAGAGTAGATGAAAAGTGATGCCACACTAGTATTATCCATAAATACTACTACAGTTTCTCCAATATCCATCCAACCTTTTAGTATTGATCATATGCATACCAAAAAAATACACATACAAAGGAGTCTGGCACTATGGCTACTAGTTTTGAGCCACTTTTATCAAATTCAACTTGGGTGATGGTGAATGCAATCCAAGATGACTCCTCAGATCTGGATTCTTATGCAGAGAGTTATCCTATTTCAAGTCTAAAACATATAGTTCTTAGGTAGTTATCCTTCCTAGAAATTTCATGTATTGTTTCTAGAATATGCCCCAAGGCTTCAACTCCCTTGCACATGATCTTGCCACTTTGGACTACTGGACCTGCTGCACATGCACTTACCACTCTCTAGAGCATATTGAAACTACACCATTTTACCCATATCAGGTACACGCATATCATAGGGAGCCCATGTTTCACCGTATTCCACCAGATCATATTAATTCAATTATGCACACTGAGCACAACGTAGTTGAGACACCGATGCCACACACTTTTATGCTGGAGAGTAATATGTGAGTTTATTTACAACTTTTATTTTTAAATTTTTGTGATGCTAATCTTAACTATATTTTTAATGTTCAATCCTTTGAGGGAAGCCATACACAAAATAAAGGGCATAATCAAGAGCTAATTTAATGCTCCTTATGTATGATGGAAGAATATGTCAGTTAAAATGTGTGACATGGGAATCAGAGAATTTGAGATATGTTGATCTCACTTTTGGAGTTAGCTTTCAATTTACTCATCATAGGTCTAGGAATATTATAGACACTAAGAGTTCCTTAGTCTTAAGACACTTCTAGTGATTAGGTGAATACTTAACCTAATCCTAGAGACTTAGAAGAGTTAGCCATAGGAATAAGTTATGCCTTAGGAATTTAGGAAGACTTGCCTACCCTATAGCCTAAACCTGATCCTTGCTTCCTTCTTTCAAAACCAAACCTCAAATTCAAATTAAAATTCCAAAATCAAATCCAAATATCCAATGATTGAAATCCATCACCAAAATTCAAACTCCAAATCCCTTCCTAAGCCCTTTTGATTTTATCTTATGGACGTAGCCTTAACTAAATCCAAATCAACCCCAACCCAATTAATTTTCTCAATTATCAAATCCAATCTCAAATCAAATTCCAAATCACAAGTCAATTCCTAATTCCAAAAGATTGAAATCCATGATCAACTTCAAATTCCAAATTCCAAATATCTCTTCCTAAGCCATATGAGCCACCTTGATGTGCTTAGCCAAAATTCATTCAAATCAACTCAAACTTGGTTTATTTCTTCATAAATCAATTATTCCTTCATTTATATAAATGAAACACACCCTCCAATGACAAAAAATAAATCAAACCAAATCAAAACTCAAATTAACCCTTTTCAACCCACATCCCTAAGCTTAATCAGATTTTCTTTCAAATCACTCCAAACTCAAGTGATTTTCTCATGACCCATTTATATCTTCATTCATATTCACAAATATAAATGAAATATAAATTCAAATGACCAAAACCAAACTTAAATCAAACCAAATTCCCAATTTTACCCCTTTTAGCTAAATTTTTGAACTTGCTAAATGAAACCCAAATTAACTCAAAACTCATGGTTTTCTTCATGATTCAATTATTCCTACAATCATTGATCCAAATATAAAAATAAACCACCATTATCAAACCAAATCCAAGTCAACCCAAATCAAACCTAAATTGACCTTTGTGACTTGAAATTATCATATGAATCAAAACACACTTTGCTCCAAACCAATTGCAATTGAATTTATATTTCAATCCTAAGTCCATATGTAAGTTCAATTAAATATAAATCAAGCCTTGATCAAGCCAATTAACCCATTTAGGCTCACTTGACCCAAAGTGATCTAAAGGACCTTTTTTAGCCAAGTTCTAATCCAACCCAAATTGGATTGAACTAAGCCCATCTAAACCTCAATCATGATCAACAATCATCATGGGGTGATCAGCCACATTGAATTGGGTCAAACCAAGTCAAACCTAGCCTTTGACCAAGTCAACACTTACCCCAAATAAAACCCAAACTAGCCAATATCCATTATATGCCAAATTGATTGAAACCATTAATCCAAACCCATTCATGGTCAATGATTGAACATGACCAAGTCATCAATTGAGCCAAACCAAGCCTAATTGGCCACTTGACCTAAGTTGACCCAAATTGGCCTAAAATGTTGAAATGGGTCAAATTATGATTCAACCTAAATTGATTGCAACCAATGGCTCAAGTTCATTCCTAATCACTTGTTGAACTTGACCAAAGCCATGATTAAACCCAAGTTGACCAATTGGTCAACTTGACCCAACCTAGCCTAAATTGATCTAAATGGTCACATTGACTGAAATTCAAATTAATTATAAATTAAACCAAACCAAAGCCTACAATCATTTTTAATCAACCAATTGAACTTGACTCAACACCTAACCCAACCCAATTTTGTCAAATTAGTCAAATTGGTCAACTTGACCAATTTGACCCTTTTGAATCCAAATGAGTCAAATTCATACCTAAATCAAACCATACCAAATTAATCACACCAAAACATTCCAAATCATGATTTATACCTAACCCAAGCCTTGGTTTGACCCAATTTGACCAATTAGTTAACCCAACCCAACCTAACCCACATGAACCCATTTGACCAAAAGAGCTCATGTCACCCAAAACCAAGCCATGGAATCATATTGGCCGACTAAAGCATACCCCCAAACTAGCCTTAGGCCACTCCCAAGGTTACCAAGTTAACCCGAAAGCTAAACAAACTCATCCCAAGTTGACTACCCAATGGACAAAGCTTCCACCGTGGATTCCTACTCTAAGTGGCAAAATCCATTTTGCACTCCCCCCATGGCAGCCCTCCTTTTTCCAAATGAGGCATCCCTAGAGCTCATTAGCCCACTCTAAGCACTCTAGGACTTACCTTAGACCAAAAGAAACTCATCAAGCCAAGCTCACTCTCCCCCATCCATGGTCAAACCCGATGGGTGCTAGGAGAACTAAATCTCCTCCCACCTGCTCATTCCAAGCCTTGAGACCCCTCACATGCCTTCGAAAACTCATGGCGTGCCACCTCGAATTGAAGGTGACCCTTTCAATGACTTGACGATGACAAATTGACAGAATTCATGGGAATGATCCCGCCTATCCACCTAGCTCAATTGAGGGATGTACTCCCTCAATTCATCTTATTTTAGATAAATCAATCCCATTCAACCCTAGAGTAATTTTGAATCCTCACAAAGCATTCCTAAGGCGTCCCCAAGCTCCCTCGATTAGCATTTCTCCTCTACATGCAAAGCTAAAATAAGACATCCCCATTTCAAGCAATACTCCCTCCTCACTTCACCAAACCTAAATTTCTTTTACCCACACCCTCACCACACCTCATCAAGCTCAATCGAGTCATTTCCTTGGCTTCAAAGGCACAAGAAGTGCAATTTTGATCCAGTCCAATCACTATTGAAGAGGACCTTGGTCGATCGAGCAATTCACTTCAAATCAAGATCGGACTTCTTCAACAGGGCTTCATCTCTATTAGATGAAGCTACCTCTATTATTGGAAGCACCGGTGACAGCCTCCAGTGAGGTAATTGTTCAAAACCATAGCTACAGGCGATTTTCAGTTAGTTTTTTTTAAGGGAATTATCATCCCATGCAATTTTGACTGTTGGATATGCATTCCCCCTCCTTACAAAGGTGTGGGATCATTTTGACCCCAATCCGTGCTTGGGTGAGCTCGAATTGAACGGGAAAGATGAACAATGTTCATCTTTCATTGCTCGTGAAGGAGAAGGATCATGCGCCATCCATTCTGCGTGATTGGAATAGATAACTGCAATCAAATGATGCTTGATCTGATGTAATTCTTACCCTAAACCATGGGTTTAATCTCGACCGTCTGATCATAGATTGGTTAGCACGCAGAGAAAGCGCATCGGCCACCGTTCAGTCAGCGCATGGATGTGACAACTTAAATAACCAATCCCGTCACGCCACATGGAAGGTGCGCAACATCAGTAGCCACATGGCCTGATGGGATTAAGGGTTTAATTAGGATTATTTAATTAGTTTTTAATACTAAAACTTCTTAAAATCATAACTAATTATAGAAAAATAAAAAAAAATGCAAACTTATACTCATTTTAAAAGTATTTTAGATTAGAATCTAGAAAAATTACTATTAATTAACTTTGAATAGTGATTTTATCTTAATTAAGGTTTTATTTTAAAAATAATTAGCTTAATTATTTCTTAATTAATCACCCAATTGATCTCAAACTTTCTATGGGTATTTAGGGGGTTGACCTCTGCCTCCCCTAATTTTTTGAGATTTTCTTGGTGGCTTAATTAATAAAATCACTTGATTTAGCCTTATTCACTCTTTTAATTTAATTAGTGATGATTAGTAAATGAACACTACTTTAATTAATTATTTAAGCTTAATTACCTCTGTTGAATAGTAAAGGAGCTTAGGGAATATGATTGAGATATTTCTTTAATTTACTTCCTAAGTTCTCTTCACTTTTGGGATTAATCTAATTAAGCCTAAGTTTTTAAGTGTAGGGCTTAGGGATTGTGATCAAGGCCTCTTTCTTGATCTCTTTCATTGAGTCCATTTCATTTCCTTAATTGGAGATGTTTATGCTTAATCAAAAATGGGTTAATGAACCTAATTATTTAATTTCAATTTCCTTCCCATCTAAACAACCTTAATTAACTTTTGGGTAGCACTTTGGGTGTTCAATAACCCAAAGTCAGAGATAATGAAATTACGATTAGCTCACATGTGTGAGAAAATCATAAAAGTAATTAAGTGAGATCCTTTAAGATTAATTAACTATTAATCATAAGCCAATTGCATTAGGCCCCTTTCATTTCTTAGAAGCATTGCAAATTTACTTTTCATGTGATTGCATATCATGTTGGCTTATTATTAACTAGTTAACTAACTTAAGGTGATATAGGCAAGGGATAATTAATTCATTTAATTCATACCTTAACTAATCAACAACAATAACAACAAGCCTTTATCCCACTAAGTGGGTTTAGCTATATGAATCCTTCATCTCCATTGTGTCCTATTATGTGTCAAATTCTCATTTAATTCAAGTATACTAAGGTCATTTTTTATACATCTTAACCAAGTATTTTTAGGTCTACCTCTACCTTTCTTAACATAAGGCAAATCTAATGCATCTACTCTCCAAACTGGGTCATCGGATGACCGACGCTTTATGTGGCCAAACCATCTAAGGCGACTCTCTCTAATCTTATCTGCTACTGGAGCTACTCCAACTTTTTCCCGAACATACTCATTTCACATTTTATCTCTAAGAGTAAAGCCACTCATCCACTGAGCATCCTCATCTGTACTTAACTTAGTCTTATGATTCTCTTTATTATTGGCCAACATTACACCATAAGTCATTTGGTCTTACCACCATCTTATAAAATTTTCCCTTAAGTTTAAGTGGGACTTTTCTATCACACAATAGGCCAGATGCATTCCTCCACTTAAACCATCCAACTTGAATTCTACTAATAACATCTCCATCTATTTCACCATCATTTTGAACAATAGAGCCTAAATATCAATCGCTCACTAATGACTTGTTCACCTAATGTCACAACACTACCACTAGAACTTCTACAACTAAAATTACACTCCATATATTCAGTTTTAGATCTACTTAAATGAAAACCTTTAGACTCAAATGTTGACATTTATAATTCAAGTTTCTCTTGGACTCCCTCTCTAGTCTTATTAACAAGAAGAATGTCATCAGCAAAAAGCATACACCAAAGCACATCTTCCTGAAAATGCCTAGTAAGAACATCCATAACTAAAGCAAAAAGATAAGGGCTTAAAGCTGATCTTTAATGTAATCCAATTGAAATGGGAAAATATTTTGTCAATCCTCCTTGTGTTTGGACACAAGTAACAGCTCTAGTATACATATCCTTAATGACTTGAATATAACCAATATTAACTACTTTCTATTCTAGAACTCTTCAAAGAACATCTCTTGAAACTTTATCATAAGCTTTCTCTAAATCAATAAATATCATATGTAAATCCTCCTTACTTTCTCTATACTTCTCCATCAAACCTCTTAACAAATGTATATTATCCATAGTAGATCTACGTAGCATGAAGCCAAACTGATTGTCAGAAACTTTTGTATCACATTGTAACCTATGCTCAATTACTCTCTCCCATCATTTTAATGTATGACACATTAACTTAATTCCTCTATAATTTGCACACTCTTGTGCATCACCTTTATTCTTAAATATAGGAACCAACAAACTCTTTCTCCACTCATTTGGCATCTTTATAGTCTTTAAAATAACCTTAAAAAGATTTGTAAGCCAAAAAATTCCTTGATCTCCTAAACATTTTCACACTTCTATTGGAATATCATCAGGTCCTACTGCTTTTCCACATTTCATTTTTTTTAAAGCTTCTCTAACTTCAGATTTAATAATACGATGGTAAAATTAAAATTCTCTATTTTTATTTAGGTTATTAATGTTGTTAAAATTAATCGTACATTCAGATCCTTCATTGAAAAGTTTATCAAAATATCTCATCCACCTATTTTCAATATCCTTTTCTAAGAAAAGTACTTTATTATTTTTATCCTTAATACACCTCACTTGAACTATGCCTTTACTTCCCCTATCTCTTTGGTTGGCTAACTTATACATGCATCTTTCACCTTCTTTGGTATTTAATCTATTGTATAAATTACTAAAAGCTAAATTTTTTGCATCATATATTACTTTCTTAGAATCTATATAGGCCACTTTATATCTTTCCCAATTTCTCCAAGTTTTTACATTTAAACCAAATTTTATAATAATGCTTCTTATTTCTTATCTTTTCTTGCACACTCTAACTCCACCACCAACTATTTTTATTAAAAGAAAATTTTCCTTTTGATTCTCCAAGCAAATTTTTAGTAACTTGCTTTATTTCACTTACTACTTTTTCTCACATAATATTAGCTTCTTTATGAACATCCCAAATTCTAAGCTCTTCTAGCTTGCTCTTAAAAATATTTTTATTTGTGTTCTTTAAGTATCCCCATCTAATCCTAGGACAATAATTTGATTTATTTTTCCTCTTACAATATTTCATCTTAAAATCTAAAACTAATAATAGATGTTGAGTACTTAAACTTTCACTTAGAATGACCTTACAATCTTTACAATCTAAACGATCTATTTTTCTCATTAGAAAATAATCAATCTGTGTTTTACTAGATCCATTTTTATAAGTAATAATATATTCATCTCTTTTCTTAAATAAAGGATTAGCAACTATAAAATCATAAGCTAAGGCAAAATCTAATATAGTCCTACCTTCTTCATTAGTCACTCCAAATCCATAACCACCATGAACACTTTTAAAATCTTCTACCACTCTACCAACATGTCCATTTAAATCTCCTCCAATAAATACTTTTTCTTCAAGAGGTATCTTTTGTATTAATCCTCTAATTCATTCCAAACTTTTTTTTGAGCTTACATCCAAACCTACTTGAGGAGCATAAAAACTTATAACATTGATAATCTTAGTATCAACAATAATCTTTAAAGCTATAATTCTATCTCCACATCTATTAATATTATAACATTATCCTTCAAACTTTTATCTATAATCATACCTACACCATTTCTAGTTCGACTTCTACCTGAATACCAATGTTTAAAACCTAAACTATCAATCTCCTTGGCCTTCTTGCCAACCCATTTAATTTCTTGAACACATAAAATATTTATTTTTCTATGAACCATAATATCTATTAATTCCATTAATTTACTTGTAAGAGTACCTATATTCCAAGATCATAACCTAATTCTAATTTCATGGACTAACTTCTTTGCCTGCATCTGTCCATAATGTGGGAACCCTTACTTATTTAACATTACACCCGGGTGCCGATGTAGCTGTCCTTGCACATTTTTTACTGTACTCAAGCCATACAGCGCGTCACTTCCATTGGACGCCCTAGCATTAATACAGTGATTTAAAGGATTCATGTCATGATTATTTTGACAAGTTTTACGCTGGTTGTCGACTTCCTATCGTAACCCTCCACTTTTCACATCCGGACTTGGGACAAGCAATGGTAGTGTTTACCTTAACCTAATCAAAATATAAAATCAATTTAAATATTCTTCATTAAATCAAATCAATTTGCATATGGGGAATTGGGCTAGGATTAGCAAATCTTTATCATATTTCTCAAAGTTAAAAATGTCTTTAAAGAATTCTAGTTTATTTTAAATAGCCTTATCTAATATGATTGTCCTTAGGAATTAATTAGGGTGAATGAAATCTTGTGGTTACATTCCTTTATTTCTTTCCAATCATACCAAATATTGCTTTCCATATGAAATCATGCATTCATTTCTTTTAAAATTAATTAAATGAAATGTTTTCTTTTATGTCAAATTCCATGTGTTAGCTAAAATTAAAGATATGAGTCGCTATTATCACTATTAAACCAAAAACTATTTTCAAAATTATAAATCAAAGATTATAAATGAAGTAATGCTAGTTACAAATATTTACAAGCTTCCAAGTGATGAAATTATAATATATATAATGTGAAGTTCTCTTTCCCTACTTTAATATGGATGCACAAAGGATTTGCAAGTGTATAGTTCATTTGACAAGAACATAACACTTGCTTAAATCTATTACTATGTATTTCCATGTTAAGAACTAAGAAGAATTTGACGTTGCACATGCAAACCATACAACCAAATCAAACATAATTTCTCGCATGATTCCTTATCCATTTGATTCTTTTTGTACATTCATATATATTTAAGAAAAGTGGTATATAAGTCTGGACATCTCGAGGCTGCGAGGCTTTAAGTAGCCCTAAGTAGGTCTTGTACCTTACACCCCTGGTATAGAAAATAATGGTGTCATACTCACTTATAACTTTTATACATGTGGATGTGCATTTAGCTAATGGGTGAAAAATCCCTTTTTTCTATATAACAAAAACATGCCATTCATAATTCAATTAACAAATGAAACATCCAAATTCAAAAATACATTTCCTTGCATTCATCATCAAAGTAAGTTAAAATTTACATTGCATGTATAGGTATGCTTAGAATTATGCATATGTATGGTATACATGATGGAAAGAAATGGATGGGTGTGTATCATATGATAGTAATCCACCCTAACTAATCCTAAGATGCCTTTCTTATTGAATGGGGCTATTTAGAATGAATCTAAATTTAAGATTAATTAAAACACATAATAAACCATTCATTAATCAATTTACCTTAGAAATTACTTAAAGTAGGAATAAAAGAGAGACTCTCCCTCTCTTTCTTCTCTTTATAGCACTTAGTTGCTAAGTGTAGGCTATATGAAACAAAAGAAATATTAAGTAAAAATCCCCAAATCAACTAAACCACTTAAAGGGAAATCAATCCTTTATAAATTAAATCCGTCATATTTAGCAAATCATAACCCTAAAGCCTAGTTAGGACATACCACACAAGCTCTAACACATGCACATTAGGCTAAGTCACTATTTCTAGCTTTATGTTAGGATTGTGTATGGTTTGATGAATGTTTAGTTTTGTGATATATTATTTTAGATTGGATGTTAGGGTGCATGTGCATAGCTTGAATGTTAGGCTGATATTAGCCTAATCATATTTTATGTAGGGGGACTGTGCTTAAGGGGCTGCTGTAATAAAAATATAAATATTTTTTTATTGTATAGGTTACTTAGCCCCTAAGCATAGCCTAAGTTAGGATAGGTGGACTTAGTTAGCCATGTGTGGGGTGCCAAGTCCAAATTATTCCTATAACTACTTGGGTTGTATGGTGTGTTTAGCTAACATTTGTTTTGTAGGTGTAGCTACATTTACTTTCTTCCTTTTTAATATAATTTTTCAATTAAGATTAGGATAAGTGTTATTGGGGATTAAGGATAAGCATTAGTTATAAGACCATGTCTTATATACCATGTGACGCTTTTGGAGCAAACTCTATCTTACTCAAGCTAAAAGAAAGAAAGAAATGGAGCAAATCAAAAATGAAGAAGTGAAAGATGAAGAGTGAAGAATGGAGGATGTAGAATGAAGATCCCCATAACACTTATCATTATATAATTATAATTATTCTTTCATTGTACCGGGATGTATAAGGGTAGAGATCAACTATCCACATTTTTTTTGGGTTGTACGGTGGTACCTGACCACACTAGCCTTTTATTCTTTTATGATAGCTTTATAAAAGTTATTTGATATTTTGTTTAGCTTGTGCATTAGAAATACATGGCTTTTCATAGTTTCTTTATGATTGTTGATTGATGTGTGGCTTGGATGCGATTAGGCTCCTAGGATAAAAATAAATTTTCTATCCTATTAATAACTCATAACTAAAATTTTAAAATAGTTCATAACCTCACATAGAAGCCTGAGAATTAAATCAAGATAATAAAATTTTTTTTAGTAACCCCTTAGCTGGATGATTGAATGTATAATATCATGCATATCATATTCTTCCACTCTTGCTAAGAGAGGGCTTCCATTTGTGCTAGAGAATAAAGGCTTAACCTGTAAAAGCCTTTGATAGAAAAACACCTCTTTCTCTCATCATTTAGCCAACAACCAATTTCTCATGCATTTAGGCATACAAAATCCTATAGCGTGTGTCAAAATAAAAGTCCAAAAATCAAATAAAACTTGACAAAATTTACATTAGATTTAAGTCATGACTCATGCCCTTCATGATCTAGTCTTTTAGGGAGTGTGTTTAAGGACTTAGTTTCTTTTCTAAGTAAACAATAGCCTAACTATCTTGCAAAGCATATGACTTACCTACATGGATTTAAAGTATAGGAGGAGTTAGCTGGCTGGCACTCTAGGCAGTAGTAAGCCCAACAGTCGGGTGATTTATCCTCTCCTGTGGATGTAAACTATATGCCCATTTTCTCCTTAGATTTAGATCATGCTTTGGCCCTCACCAAAGCTCCCTAGATTTAGGATCTTAGGTTGTTATTTCTCTTTACGGATTACAAGCATAAATCCTCACATCTCAGGCATTTCCATAATCTTGTATGGTGGAATTATAAGTCCTAGATTTCTAATAAAAATTCAACTCAAATAAATAAATCTTCTCAAATTCAAATGCATAAAGCCCAACCATAAGATAAATTCGAGTGCTCACTAGGCTTCCTAGTATCATGAGCGCTCCCTAGTCATCTCCCTTAGTTTTGATAAGTACTCTTCCCTTTTGATCTCCCCCCACTTGATTTTCAAAAATACAAGTAATCCGTTGATAGTCTTATCTTTGAATTCTTTGGAGAAAATAATCGCCTATTTTAATCGAAAGTATTCTTAAGGGATTCATTTCTCTTAGGATGTAATTAACTATAGAGGCTTTCCTCCATAGGGAACTTAACGAACCTAGTTTAAATAGACCCTGTTTTTCTTTTTCATGTAAAGTAAGGGAAAAATCTCTGGTATATTCGAAGAGCCATCATGCCTTAGGAGTCCTCATTAGGTGATTAGGTCCATTATGGGATAGTGACTTCTATCTTTCAAGATAGTACACTATTCCTTAACATTGTACCCGATCACCCTAATGAGTACATATGCGGATCTGCGTGGTGTCCCCTCACACGAACACACATAACACAAAAATAAACACCACAATATATTATTATAATTTTTATGCATATCTAATGCAAGAACTACTAATTATAATTTATATGTTTTATATTATAAAAAAGTTTTAGATTGCTGTCAGATCATAGCCAGAACATCAGTAGACATTTTAAATTCAAGGGTGCAACCCGTTTATGTGATATATTGACAAATATACACAAGTATGGGCAAAGACTGCCTTATATTGGAGAGGATGTGTATGATGAGCCCTGTAGAACCTAGGCCTCCCTAGATTATGTTTATAAGAGGGAGAATGCTAAACAAAATTAAGCATCTAATTATGGACACATGGGCATCTCTCTACATACTGAATTCATGTAAAGGATATTGAGTCATTCATTACTTATAGTAATTAAATTTATAATAATATTTAATTAATTTCATTAGAATATTTATGAGGGAAATTGATTCAAAAGAGAAGACATTTAGTAGATAGTATAAAAGAAATGCTCTGAGGATCTTCAACTCACCAAAGTAGAAGGAATAGGAAGAAGTTCTACTCACTGAAGTAGAACAATAGCGAGAGATCACTGAATTCCTCGAACGGCCAGCCACCAAACTCTAATGAAAAGAGTTTTCACTCAAATTTTCACATAAAAAAGTCAAAGTTCTTTCATTAGGATCGAGTAGGTGTTTAAATAAGTATAATATTCCAAAGGATGTGCCCATTAGGGAGAAAACTATCAAAAAATTTGAAACCTTCATTTAGCAGTGTCAAGGTGCCACAGACCAATGTTGTGGTGCCACAGTCCAGTGTCAAGACAAGCACCAAGGTGCTAGCTTCTCTATCCCTTAGCACAAAATACGATGGAATGTAGCATCAAAGCACCAGATTGACACCTACACAATATAACACATGAACTCATATGTTTTCAACCATACTCTTATACAACACTTAAACATGATCAAATATATTCACTACTATATAATGCAACACATTAAACATAAATTCAAAACATTTAAAGTCTAATAAAGTCCTCTTAAGTTCATGATTTGCTTTGGAATTTAATGACAAAACCATTTATCCTTTGATATGTTATATCAACTCCCTCTATCTTCAAAAAACTCTTCTCTAAAGAGTTAAGATTCCTAAAATCTTCAAGAAGTTCAGGGGTGAAGCTCTATAATTCTTCCAAGGTCACCCAAGTATCCTCACTTGGTGACTTATCTTTCCACATGACTAAGAATCTCTGACTTATACTATCATATATGGGTGTCTCAAATATGTTGATGTTTTCCACCTCAAAGAATATTGATTAGATAAGTATCTATAAAAAAATTTTATCTCCTCCTACAAAAGTATCACTTTACAAATTTGGAGGTTGGGTAACTCTTTTAAAAGATATTATATTTTTACATTAAAAATAGTGCTAATAAACATTTGAGGGTGAAATTTAAGAATATAAGCATAAGTACAAAATTTATTAATAATTTTAAATGGCCCACATGCGTTCACTTATAACTTTTTATATTTAGGGGAAAAAATCTCTCAAAATGAATATGAACCAATACATAATCACCTACCTCATATTCTTTAAAAATTTTATCTTTATTCTTTTGTTTAGCTTACTTAGGATTTTGTATTTCTAATTATTTTTTATGTCTTCATGAAGGCTACAAAAATCATATGCAAATATATATATATATATAAGTAGTAACTGGAAGGCAAAGACCTAGGAGGCCCTGTGAAGCCTGAAGTATTCAAATCCAAGAAGGAAAGAAGAATAAAAATCGAAAACCTCAATAACATTCATTTTATTTGTAAAATTTAATTGTAATCTAGGTTGTATAAGGGTAGAGCTCGGCTACCCAACTCTTTCTCTTTTTCATGGTGTACAACAATACTTGGCCGCATCAACCTTTTATTCTTTTATAAAATTTAAATATTTAGTTGTTATATTTAGATTGTGCAATAAAAATAACATGCTTTTAATAGGTTTGTTAAAGTGTGATAATTTGATATGTGGCTTGGATGTGGTAGGCTCTTTAGAATAAAAATTTAAATTTTCTATCCTCATTAAATAACTCATAACTAAATTCTAATATAATTCATAAGCACACTCTAAAGCCTAGGTATATAAATAAGGTAATAAAAGATTTAGAAACCCCTTAGCTTAATGGTTGTATTTTATAACAACATGCACATCATATTATCTCACACTTGAATAGAGAGGATCTCCACTCTTACACAATAGGGGACAAGCTTCGCCTTTTAGAGTGGTCCCTTGTAGTGGAGAACACCTCTTCTCATGGATTTAGCACACAACTCAATTTCATCATGCATTAGGCATAATTACCCTAAACCAAGGTTTAAAATAAATATGTCAAAATGATCCAAAAACTTATAAATTTTTAATATTAGTTTGAGTCATATTTGCATACCAAATATTATCTAGCTTCTTACAAAGTGAGTTTAAGATTATAGCTTCCTTCCTACTTAAATAATAGTCTAACTATCTTGCATCTACATAAACTAGCTTAAATAGTTTTAAAGCATAGGAGATGTTAGCTGGCATCCACTCCAGGTAGTTGTAAGTCCAGAAGAGTCGGGATGTGTTCACTCTCTCTTATAGAGGTGGACCATTATATCCCATTTTTTTAGTAGAATTAGGTAGAGCACTTAGCTTGTGCTAGAGCACCCTAGATTTAAGTTCTAAAGTGGCTTGTTTCTCTCTTGCTTTGAGTATAAGTCCTTACCTCTTAGTCATTCCTATAATATTGTACTGTTGGGTTATAAGTCCTAGCATTCTAATAAGATTCTGATTTAAATAAAATAATTTTCTCTCTTTTAAAAATATAAAGCCTCTCTTTCTGTAGATTGAAGCACTCACTAGGATTCTTAGTATCATGTGTGCTTCCTACTTATTCTCTTTTGGAATCCTTAAATAAGTCTTTCTATTTGAACTCTTCCCATTTTATTTCAAATAACAACCAATCCTTTGATAGTCTAGCTTTGAAATCTTTGGAGACATTTATTGATTACTTTAATGGAGAGTATTATTAGAAAATTCTTATTTTTTAAGATGTAATTAACTATAGAAGCTTGCTCCCATAAGGAACTAAAGAATCCTACAAAAAATAAACCCTGCTTTACCTATCAATATAAAGTAGGAGAAAGATCTCTGTTATATGTAGACTCATCTATCTTAGGAGTCCTTATTAGGTGATTGAGTCCATTATAAGAGGATGTTTATATCTTTTGAGATAGTACATCATACCTTAATGTAACACCCAATTACTTCAATAAGTATCTCGTAAGATCTGTGAGGTGTCCCTATAACTCCAACTTAAAACATCATATTACCTACTCAGGATTAAGGATAGAAGGGCTCCACAGTGGCTGCAAAAGAGTCCTCGAATATATGAAATGAAGAAAAAGAGTCTCCTATAAAAATAAATGTTTCTCATTGTAGCTTTTAAGCTAAGTTATGTTAGTCAATCACCTTGATAAATATACATGACACATTTCAAGCTAACATTTTAATATATAAGTATTAACTGAGGTTGTACACATTTTTTTAAAAAGGAATATTATAATGTAAGTTAAATAATTACTATATAAATCAAGTTGTTCATGTATACAATCTTGGTTCTACTTATTCAGATTAGCATATGTATATTGATGTTCTATTCTTCAGTAGTCTAACTCTATATTAGACTTGTTTATGTTGTTAAGTCGTATGACTTTTTAAGTGAAAATAACTATTTTTTTTCAGGATAGAGAAAGAATAAGTTGGAGGAGTAAGTTTTGGCCCTTTTTCAAAAATTTATGGGGAAATATGTGTAAATAAATTTTGAGGTGGATTCAATAAATTTTAAAAAGTATTGCTTCAATATTTGATGTCTTAGATCTTCTGTAATTAATATTGAAAGTTTCAATTGGCTTGCTTCCAGTTATTATGAATATTGGTAGATTTTATTATATAATTGTTCTTGTGTACTGTTTGGGTGATTTTTGATGACTAAATAAATCCCTTATATTACTTTTTGGTAAGTAATGTCTTTAGAATAAATATTTGAGAAACATTCAATCAGCTAACTCTCTTTGTTGCATTCCACTTTAATGGGTTGTAGGAAATCATTGTGGGCGTGACAATGAGGTTCAATGTTTTCCCCTCCTATAAGTTCTAAGTCACCTGGACGTGGAATAGTCAGTGGGGTTTGAATTCTATTACTTAATATTTGAATTTACGTGGTCAAATTCATGAGGAGGTCGTTTACCCTAGTGAATTTCTCTTCACTTTGCATAGAAATCTCATCTGCCATTCTAATTAAGTCTTCTAGCTGATCCAAACTAACAGATTTTAGTGGAATGATGTTTAACAAGAAGATGTAAGTATGACACTTCAAATTGTATTTTTAATATGCGATAAGTGAACTAAAATTAACACAAATGAGATGCACAAATTTTAAAAATAACTACCCTTCAATAAACATAAAGTAACATGTGAATACTATAAACATTAATCAATCTTTGAAAAGAAATAAACATAAGATATTTAAGGATATAAGTTTATTTTTATGTAAGGTTTGTATACTAGATTAGGCTATTCAGTGAGCTCTCATTTACTGAAGTTGTCACTCAAGTGTTTGGCTTGTAGTTAGGTTAAGTAGGGAAAGGTTAAGCTATATAAGTAGAGACAACTAGTTAGGAATAACACAAACATTCATGAATCTGCCTACCACATGAATTTATTATGTGTTTCCAAGCAAATTCACTAACTATGTGAAGGAAATTACTCAAAATCCAAAATATGAAACTAACCTTGCTTGGATTTGATATGAATTATTTGCGGGTACTTTCTCCATGTCTCAGAACTTTAGGCTCTGATACCAAAATTAGTTGAGATGGCTTGCAAAGTGAAGACGTCATAGTGGATAGCGGAGAAGAAATGCTTTGAGGATCTTCTAATAGCCGAAGTGGAAAGAATACGAAGAAGTTCTACTCACCCAAGTAACGGTAGCGAGAGATCACCGAATCCCTCAGACAGTCGACCACCTAGCCTAACCAAAAGAGGTTTCACTAAATTTTCTACACACAAAAGCAAATGTCCTTTCATTATGGCTGAATAAGTGTTTAAATAAGTATAATACTCCAAGGGATGTGTCCCTTGGAGAGAAAAATGCCAAAAAAAAAGTTGAAACCTTCTTTTTGTAGCATCGAGGCGCCACAATCTAACTCCGAAGCACCATAAACTAGCGCCAAGATGCTAACTTCTCTATCTCTAAATATAAAATACCACAAAATATAATGCCAAGGCGTCAGACTAATACCTATGCAATTTAACATATGAACTCACATGTTTTCAATCATACTCTTATACAACACTTAAATATGATCAAATACATTCACTACTATATAATCAGCACATGAAACATAAATTTACAACACATGAAGTCTAATAAAGTCCTCATAAGTTTATGCTTTGATTTAGGGCCTTGTAACATGTTATTTCCTCCTTTGATGTGCTACATAAATTTATAGATAAAAAATCTTGGAAGGGAGCCTACCACTATAGAATTATATAGTACAACATATTAAGTTAACCAATAGAAGGTTGATGTTCAATTATGGAGGACTTATATAAGTTAACTTATTATTTTGAATTTAAATTTTATTAAAAATATTTTATTTAAATAACATTATATTTTCTTGTAGGACAATTACATGAGGATGAAGGAGGTTGCTAGTCAAAGCTCTACCAATGCAAGTAGTTCTAGTGAACAATCTGAGCATTCAGAATATGACATCTAGAAAGAGGCTGTTGAAGGTAAGAAGAAGAGAAGGAAATTTGGCCTAGGATTGTAAGTGTTGGCCTATGATGCATGCCATTCATTCTCTAAAATGAATAGTGATTTGACTGATGAGATAGTTAGAAGGTGTGTTATTGTAGTGGCTGAGGACATAGAGATGGGGATGACTACTCAGATGAAAACTCAGATGGCTTTCATGAAGGCTAAAATGGAGAAGATGCACAGAGATAGATGAATGAAGAATGAGCCAACAGGGGAGGAAGAGGAAGAGGATGATGACGATGATGATGAGGAGACTCAATGACTATGCCTTTATTTATACTTGTATTATTTTTTTTCTTTGAGCATTCTATTTGTATGATGCTATAATCCTTGTTTAATTTTAGTTACTAAACAATTTGTTCACATATTAATGTTCTAGAACTATTGTAAGGAAAATATCAATTAAACCTCTCTTTTTTATTAGTATGGACATCTTGTAGAGATGTTGTGAGTATGTTAGACTCAACTATAAATCAATTATAAAGTTATTATATAGTTTTTTATAAGTATAAAAATCAAAACATATGGGGAGCTCATTTAAATTTTTTTTTTATATACTTGAATAGACTTTTGCTGAATTTTTGACAAATCTTTTATCACTGGCATCAATACAACCCGCCATGAAAGATTTCTGATAGAGGGAATTCTGAAAGATTACTAGTGAAATCCCTCCATCGGGAATTTTTGGTGGAATTTCTGCTAGAAATTTTGTCAAGGAATTTACAGCAAAAATTCCATCCTAATGGATTTTTTCATTATTTCTTTAGTAATTTAATTGGGAAAACATTTATGGTAGAATTTTCATCAAAAATTTATTTCCTTCGGATAAATTGAGTGTCAAAATATATTTTCATCTATGGTTTTACTAACGGTGGACTACTCATCAGAAATTCGTCAAAAACCTACATTTCTGATGGATTTGGAGTGATTTTCAATGGAATTTTGTGTCGATAATCTACACTTTTCCTATAGTGAATATAAATTGTCAAATAAATTGAGTCAACACATAGCTCCCAAAGTCTTATCAAACTCAGGCTGTAAGTAGCTCACCGAATAACTTGGGTCAATGTAGCTTGCAAAGTGGCATGGGCCAAATGTAGTTCTCTAAGCCATTCAGGCCAATGTAGCTCACAAAGTTAAACGTATCAACACACAACTCTCTGAGTTCTATTGTACTCGAATCAAACATAGGTCATTAAATAATCAGGGAAAATGTGGCTCACCAAGTGCCTTAGGCCAAATGTAAATTGTCAAGCCATTTGGGCTTGTGTAGCTTGCCAAATTACTCGAGCAAGTGTAATCACCAAGTAGGGTCTTTAACACGTTCCAATACATAACTTGCCAAGTACACACTTATTCGAACATCACTTTAGACGTTTAAGAATTTTTTTTATCAAGTCCTACTTGATTTGTTTGTGTTAGACTTATTATATGCAAGTAGAAATAATTTTTCTGCATAAATAATTTTTAAAAATAATGATTTATTAAAAAAGAAACAAAATTCTAGAATAATACTTCCATTTGGATAATCTTCCATTGGTGCGGATCATGTGAGCTGGTGTTGGTTTATTACTTTGATCTAGACTTTTTTTTAGGCCATCTTGTGGCTCATTGAGCTTTTTGCTTTGATGAGTTTCTGGCCAGGCTCTTGAGGTGTCGACATTCTTTAATTATGTGGCCATGGTCTTTATGATAAGCACAATACTTTGACATGTCTCTTAGCTTGTTCTTTTGAAGTGTTGGTCATTTGAAATATTTTTATTCTAAATGGCTTCAACCAACTCGACCATTGATATCTGCAATGATGTGATCAAGAGTGGATATTAAGGTTGGCACTTTCCTAGCACATGATGAGTCGACGGGTTTGGCTTGTATTCTCCTGTTATTGGCATTCTCTCCAAACAACTGTATTGTTATTTTTCTCTCTTCCTATCTTTGAATTCAAATTTTTTGTTTTGAGAATTGCTCAATGGGCACCCTCTTTCCTGAGTCACCCTTAATGACTAGCCTACCTCATTATATTCCTTCATATTTATGTGGCTACTAGCCAATTTCAATAGCTCTATCAGCATCTTGGGTTGCTATAGACTAAGGATGTACCTGAATGAACTTTCTTTAAGGCTTTGAATAATTCTATCTTGTGTAATTGTAGGTTCTAAATTCTTCATTTCTAGCATTTTTCTTTGAAAGCAAGTAATGAGCTTCCTATTGGACTCACACAACTCTTGTCACATTTGAAGAAGAGCCTATGAGCTCTTTAAAGGCTTATGAGCACTTAAAATTGAGTAGTGAACATTCTCTTAAACTCTACAAAAGAGATGATGAATCCTAATGAAAGGAGTGAGAATTATCTGAGGACTAATTCCTTAAAAGTAATGAAGAACAGCCAGCACTTCATCACATCATCAAGGTCTAGCAGCGATGTAGTAGATTCGAAGTAGGCTATATGACCGGTTTGGTCGGTGCAACCTTTATAGGAATCTAGGTTTGAAATTTTAAACTTTGGTGGATGAAGTGTCTCCACAAATTCCCTAAGGCATTTATGGGAGTGGCATTTGATGCTCACTCCTCAATAACCTCCCCATACTTATGTGATAGGAGCCATTATCGATACTAAGTGTCCTCAAAATGCGCACTTATGGAGGTGAGTTCGTTGCTGAGCCTAAGGACCATTCATTCTTTCTAGTCCTTGAAACTTTATTCTTTGGCTTCATCATAACTGCCTCTACTTTGCATGCAATATTGTCCTCAATATCTTTCAAGTCTTGTTGTGTGAAAAATTGTTTCATGTCGACCCTATAGCAGCCTAGTTTGCCCTCATTGATGGGCTTACTTTGTTGGGTGCCTGACTTCTTATCCTCGGTATCTTCCATGCTCACCACACCAAAAGAAAGTTGAATTTAAATTTGCCTATGGAGTGATGCAATACTTTACTTAGGCACGTGAAAAGTAGGGTAGATGAAGACAAGACTAGACAAATAAAATGAATGTAGAAATTTAAGAATTTCCTCTAAATATGAATACATGTTCAAGTGGAGGATCAAAGTACAAGAATTAGCTTTCTCCTCTCTAGATTGCAAAACAGTAGAAAAAAAGTCCCTTACCCTTTGAAATCCCCACTTTTTATAAGATTCGAAAGAGGTTAAAAAAAAAAATAAGTCACTTTCTTGAAACTATATATTGGTTACAATTTGATGAGACTCACCCATGTATCTGGCGATTGGGAAAAGGTTGTATTCTGAGTGGTAAGTTGTAGTGACAAGATGTCCGATGTGGCCATTTGACAAATTTTATTGTTCTACAAATGAGGCAAGTTTCTTAATATTAGTCGCTTAACTAAGGAAAGTGTTCTAGTCGTTCTTTAATATGAAGCAAGTTCTCTTGAGAATTTGGCAAATTCTCTATGCAGTCTCTTGGCAGAGGTGGATCTCCTAAATTTCTAGCAAGCTCTTTATGAGGTTGTTTGAGCGAGGTGAGTGAGTTCTTATGGATGGTGGCTTTGTGAGTTCTACCTTGGGCTCTGCTACTCATCGATGAGTGTTTTTTGTGTTGGTCCGTCAACTAGATCATGTGTGCACATTTGGGCATATAAGCTTTGTTCATTTTTATTATAGTTTGTGTTTTTGTTTCTATTTTTGTTTAAATGATTATTTTTAAATATCAGCCAAAGTTCAAAGATTTGAATAATATTTGACTTATCAAATTTCAGCAATCGTTCTTTAAATCATCAATAGCATTAGTCATGGTGGAAGCTGGCAAAGGTAGTGGTGGCCAGTGGCCAACACCGACACAGTGGACAGTCGATAGCCGTATGATGGACAACAACAATAGAAAAGAATTTATATTATATTTAAAATCATATGATTTGAGTGAATTTCAATACATCAAAGATGAACTAAATGGCAAATTTGAAACTCTTTAATAAAATACATTGCATTTCAAATGCAGTGAATCAAACATCTATATTTTCAAAATACATCAATTTACTATATTTTATATCACAATTACTGCCGACCAAATAACCCCTAACTAAAAAGGCACATAATTCAAAATTACTTCAACAACAAGTTGTATTCCATGCTTTTGCTTTCCATCTTTCTTTTACGACCAACAAACATTTTGTCATTTCTTGCACTCAACTGAACAACAATATATATTATCCTATACCAAGTATTATTTATATATCTTAGCACCTACAAATAAAAAAAACCTGATTGCAGACGGACTATATACCATATCCACTTTCTAAGTTTTCCCTGCTAATTTATTGCAAAAATAAAGTCAACCAGAGAGTTCACCTATCAAGGAAATGAATCGATTCATTTTCATCTCACCTGCTACAAAAGTTGCCTAATTTTCTAACAAAAGAAGCGCATAAATTCCTTTGTCCCTCTTCAAAGTCATGACATAGTTTAATAACTATTTTTTCTTATTTTTTGTTAAATTTTAGGCAATTATACTTTTACAAGAAAAAATAAGTGAATAATTAAAACTACAAATATTTAGTTTCAGCTGAATCGGTTCAATTTTGTTGTAAACGATATGAAATTATGATGACGTTGAGAGAATTTCGGTGAAAACAAATTCAGAACTTGCTAAACTTTCTTCTTAAAAGGTTTCATGGAAATTAAAGAGTTAAGAAAACAAGTTATTTAAATTGACTATAACTATTAAAACAATTATTTATTTTACGCCAATGATGATTAATTGTAAAGGCAGTAGCATTATTATATATAGAAGTGGATATAGAGGTAAGCATTATTATATAAATAAGTTGAAGAAAACCCCAAAAGAGAAGGTGCATTATTAAAGGTAAACCTGTGTTAACTTAGCATTGACCTTGGTTTGCATCTATATATATATATATATCGAGAGAGAGAGAGAGAGAGAGAGAGAGAGATGGAGGCCACCAGTACCTGTAAAAAGTAGAGCAAAGAAAAGAAATAAAGATAGAATTAATTAGATAAAGCGGGAAGACTAAGATACAAGTAAAAAAGGAAAAGAAGAGAAGGGTTAGGATTTTTCTCCCTTGTCCTCTCTTCAATTGGGAATCTGATTAAGGTGGTGCATTTCATCAGCACTAACACCGAACTTAAAAGCTGGGTAATGGGATGGGCTGTCAAGATAAGCACAAGTTATTATTGAATGACATAGGAAGGAGAGTAGTGCAGTTGGAATTCTTTAGTATCTTTTTCGAGTTTTGTTTCATCTCTTTGGAGTTTTGATCTGAATAATTTCGAGAAGTTTTAGGCCTCATTTGGTAAAGCTTTTAGCTCATTTTTTTTAAAGATTTGGCTAATATAATTTTAACTGTTGTAAACGATTTTATTATGAAAAATGCTGCATGTTGGAGTTTCGGCAATTCAAACACGGCAGGAGTAAAACTTTAACGTAACTTTTGGCCTTACAAGCCTTAATGACTCATGTGTGTCTCTATATTAAAGTTATGATAAAATATATTTTGTGATTAATTTAATAGTTTTTATGCATTTTTATTTGTAATTTGTTATAGTAGCAACCATGGAGATGAAAAGGAACACAAGAGGTGATTTCTACATGACTCAACCGCAAAGGTTTATCCAACAGTATCCTAGTCTATTCTATGCACTTAGTTTTTTAATATAAATTATTTGTATCAAATAATTATGAACATTAAGTTATAATTTGCAAATGTTTTTCTAATTATCATTATATTAAAACTTATAATTTAAATTTTAAAAATAGTTTACAAAACAACAAATTGTGCTCATTCCTATTCATACATATGAACTAATATCATACATATTGATCAGTGGATCATGCATACAATTAATCATTAATGCATATGTTTGGATTTTTAAATCATTACAATATAGTTATTAAGTGACTTTTTTTTACATTTGCAATGACGTGATTGATTTTGGAAAAATTATAATCATAGATAAGATGTTCAGTCATACATATGAGAAGAAACTTCATCAAGATTTAAACTAATTATATATACTATTGAATATCATACATATAATTGTGTAGTAGCCTAGTATAATGACTACTTTGTATTGAAAAGAGTTCTGAGATTTTTAAAGCGTCACGGAAGGCTATCATAGCCTTCAACCCTTGCCTATAAATGCCATTCCTACTTCATTCCAAGTGTATAGAATAAAATTGTTAAGGTATTGAGATAAAATTGTAAGATTGATTTTGAGAAAAATCTAAGAGTTCATCATATAGCTTTCTTAATTCTTGAATAAAAGTTCTCTCATTCAACCTATTAATATTTTTATATATATTGATTGCATAGCATAAAATTAAGTTAAGTGTTGCAGAGATGAGGATGCTTAATAGATGAGTGGCTTTACTCTTAGAGATAAAATACAAAATTAATATATTCATGAAAAGGTTGGAGTAGCTCTTGTTGCAGATAAGAACAGAGAGAGTCATCTTAGATGATTTGTTTGCATAAAGCATCGACCGTCTGAAGACCCAAATAGGAGAGTACAGGTATTAGATTCACCTTATGTTAAGAAAGGTAAAGGTGGACCTAAAAAGACTTAGTTAGGATGTATAAAAAATGAACTTAATTTATTTGAATTAATTTATGAAAATTTTACATTTAATAGAACACAATAGAGAAGAAGGATTCATGTAGCCGATCCCACATAATGGGATAAAGGCTTCTTGTTATTGTTGTTGTTGTTGTTGTTGTTGTCGTTGTATAAGTTTTATTATAAAACCCTTATTATCTTTCTTCCCCAACATGTACACAAAGCATATTAATGTTTGAACAAACAATCTATGTTAATTAAAAAATATATAATTTCAAAATGTAAAATAATTTGGCTATATGTTTTACTTATTTTTGCTCAATAAGAATTTTTTTGTTAAATTGTTGAATGTTTGGAATCTAAAATTAATTAAATTGAGGTATATATGATTTAAGATAAAGTATTTGCTACCTATATAATATATGGTCATTTAAGCAACATACAATGCAAGTTGTAGATCCAACTATAGTATTTAGTGGCATGAGTAACCATAAAATCATAATTGAGTTGAAGAAGAGCTGAGAGATCGACATGTGTAACAAATTTCTATGCCTTAATTTTTCTAAGGAAGCTAGCATCAATATCTAAAGTACCCTATATTTTTAGCATGACTATAATGGCCATTCAACTTTAGAAGTTCTCTAGCATATTGTGCCTGCCAAATAAACTCTTTGTCCACTCTAGTCCATCACTATCACCTTTTGAAGACTCAATCAATGCAATAAAAGTCATAATTTACTTTTATCTACTCAAGTCTGTGAAGTCATCATAAGTTAAAATGTCTAGATCCTATTATAATATAATAAAATAATTATTCTTTTATTTTTTTTATTTTTTATTTTTATCATTTTGCTAAATAATTTTTATTATTCTCTTTGACATGTAAATTTGTTGCTCATTCTACTTTTTCTAAATTTTAAGAACATTTCTGGAAAGTTCCTTGATGCCTTAATTTACATTATCTATATAAATAGATGGAAGAATTATTATAGTTTGAAGATTTTGTATTATACTTAAGATTCTCAACACTTAATTTAACCCCATACACTTCATAATGCCCTTACCAGTGTGGAACATTGTGATCAACTTTTTTATTTAAGTGTTTTAAAAGCTAAGCTTTCTATTAAAAGTTGGGTTTATATTTTATGATCCTTATGGTAAATTGGTACGATTAAGGAGTGGTGGTAAAGAGATTAGGATTTGTCTTATATGGGATATTTCTTGAAATATCATATTGGTGAGTTTAAAATTTTATGATTTGCTAATTTGAGAATACTCAAATCTTGTAAGTATCATGAAAGGATTTTAGGTTCTTTATATATATGATATAAATAATATTATTTTTCTTAGCAGTTTAAGGTGGTGAATTGAAATAAAAAAGCAAGCTTAGGTCATAGAGAACATAATATGGTAGAGTTAAGTTCTGGCCACATTTCATTATAATTTTTCAGAATGCGTAGTCAGATTTTTAAAATTTGTAGAAAGAAAGGAGTTGTGCAAGAAAATAAAAAAAGAATACAACTAAGAACTTTAGAAACAATACTACACAAAGTTAAGTGCTTTCTAAAGGAGATGTCTCTCAACCACCAATCTCATGAGAAAAGATAAATTATAGAAAACACTTATCTAACTCAATCAAAGCTATGAATAATCCTCATTGCACAAATCATAATATTTTAAAATGATTACTGGTTTTTTCCTTGAAATACTAATTCTCCCTAAGTAGGAGGTGGTTCCAAGTTTGCAAGAGGTGATTGTTGAGAGTAAAGTGGCTTGGAATAACAACTCTCTTATTCATAGAAGAGTTCATTGATATGCCTCCATTTGTGGTTAAGGATTATGAGGGTCCTTACTTCAATATCCCAACAAACTACAATTAAAGTTTATAAGCCTCATTTTACAAAGTTAAATCTAGATAAATAAGCTTTGCCTACCACACTAAAGGATGACTAATGTTACAATTTTTGACATGTTTTTATTTACTCTGTGATAACTTCATGCACGCTAAATATTATAAGAATGATGATATGTTCCTAAGTATTATATGACTTACAACCCAAATATTTTGATCCAACATACAATATAGTTAAGTAAACAAATATCAATACTTGTCTTAAAACCTCAAGACATCACTAAAAATAATGTATGTATATAATACTTAATTATAACCTTTTTTTATCATAGATCTTACGGTAGGCGCATAATGTACTACATCACCTTATCAAAACTAGGATCATAGTTCCCTTAAGTAAATATATAACAATACATGTCTTAAAATCGCATGACATGACTAAAACTAAGGTATGTATATAATACTTTATTATAATCCATGTTTTTACCATATACTTTGTGGTAGGCCTATAGTGTACTACATCACCATCCTTTATTGTTCCTCTCTACCACTTTCAAGTTGTACTTATGATTTTAATGTCCTTATGTATCTTATCAATCATTTTCCCATGGTATTTCTTAATAAAATATTCTTATTCAAGTTCCTCATTCTTAAAGCCTCTAATTATGTAAAATTAAAAATTTTTTGATGCCATCATTATTAATGGCTACAATTATATGTTGTACATAAAATAGAGCAATGGATAAAAATTATGTATTTTTATCTACACTAATATTTATAATGCATACATTAGGCTTAAGCCTACAAAATAATAGACCATCTTTTCTTATTATGTTGTATTTTGGGAGCAACACTTTCCCTCGTTACCCACCTTTCATGATAACAAAATAAATGATTTATATTTTTTCTAAATAGGTTGCTATTACTCCATCACTACAATATACAAACATTGAAATTCGCTTTTCTGCCCAACTTTAGCCACATCCAAGGCATTTATTGTAATCAATTCCTTGTCTTTCATATACTAAACTATATGAATATTCCTCTACATTTTTTTCAGTCCTTAATGATTTAGAGTATTATTGAACCCTCCTCTAATCATCACTTGATTAGAAGATTAAAAATAATATCATTATAAATCTCATAGCTCTCATATATTGTGTTTAAATGCCATTAACCACTCTCTCTTTATCCCAGCACAACCTAATAGGCTCTTGAAAATCATAAGTGAAAAGATTTCATGTATATTAAGATGATTGACCTTTATCAAAGACAATAAAAACCTATCCTTACTAACCTCTTCACAATAGTATCTTATTTAAATGCATTTTTATATAAGTAGACTCTCAAAAAACTATAATAATCACTATAAAATCTGCTTTGTCACAAAAATATTTACTGAATGCTTACAAATTGAATAAATTAAAAAATGATAATCTTGTCATAAAACCTACAACTATCCATCATGAAATTAGCATTGTTAACTTTTGACAATGAGTGACTCAAGAATAACATCCTGATAATATATTCCTCAAAAGTGACCTCTCTAAGGAAGTGTTTGTCTCAACTATCAAGCTTTGTCGATTAATCTCAATCAGAATAAGTGTGTGTCATCTTTGTTACTCTCACTATAGTCTTAAATAAGATCCCCATGTGATGTTCAACAAGCTAAAAATAGTTATTTATTATTGGAATTTATCTAATATACTTTAAATCCATCATTATTCACCTCTACTAAAAAATCAATTATTCGTAGTCTTCTTATGTATTTAAGTTATCTTGAATACACATATGTCAATAACATTCTCAAGCACTATGAAATGTAAGGTGAAAAAAATTATTACACGTCTATCTCTCTACTCTTCCTTAACACAATGATGGTTTCATTACTTATA
Source organism: Cymbidium sinense (assembly GCA_021442155.1). Classification (NCBI taxonomy): domain Eukaryota; kingdom Viridiplantae; phylum Streptophyta; class Magnoliopsida; order Asparagales; family Orchidaceae; genus Cymbidium; species Cymbidium sinense. The sequence continues at coordinate 183,490,108 of CM038219.1, forward strand.
ATGCCACTCAATAGTTTAATCTAATCAACAACATGTATTATATGTCACTTAAATGATCAAAACATTATATCAAAGAAAATGTTATCTAAATTTATGCAATCCCCTACTCAGTTTTGTTGAGCAACACCAAATTGATTACTTTGGTATCTTAAGAACATCATATCTCATGGCTTATTACTATGCAAGTATTCTCTCTCTCTCTCTCTCTCTCTCTCTCTCTCTCTCTCTCTATATATATATATATATATATATATATATATATATATATATATATATATATATATATTCATATCACACACATTGTGTTCAGAAATAGATTAGGCTCAATTAGAATGAGTTTATCATACCTTTGTATTTATAAATTTTTTAGATATTTATAGATCAAATTAATACCATGGTGTTTAATGAAGCATTATATGATTGCTTAATCACCATGGTAGTAGAATACAATGTAAGGAGCACCACCATTATTGCAGCATGTTGATTTATTAAACTACTCACTGAATTATGCGTCACACTACTTCATTTTCTAGCTACTATTTAATAATCTTGTAGCTACCTACACCTATGCAAGCCAAGTCTTTCACTCAAAAATGAAGCACAACTTACTTGGTTGCCACATTGTTCATAATAAAGTGGCTAATTGTTTCATAATTGTCTAAATTATATCTACTCATAATCAACATACTGACATCTTTATGAAACCTTCTACAAAGTCTCATTGTTGCCTTCTTTGATCTTAAATTAGTAGTATATTCAATGGAACCGTATCTTGTGCATGTGAGTGCATTTAAAAGATATCTCCTCACATCAATGTAAAATGGTTCTCAACAAAAGATATCACAATTAAGACCACCATGCAATCATACACATATAGGGTTATTTTGTTGGCTACATTTGTAATGTAAAATAAAGCAAGTTCATGCATCACAAATATGCCTGCATGTTATTAAATTGACCACGCTAGCTCCAATAAGTATTGATAAATATGAACCATATGTAATAATATAATTTGGGTTATAGTTCTAGTTTTAAATTATTTTTTTCTTTTATATGTTATTTAATACTAATTGTAATATATAAAATTAATGAGGATGAAATTTTATCAATTATTATACTAATTCAACTAATCATCAAATGTTTTATAAATAAAAAAATTGATCTATTTCAACCAATCATCAATTACATATAAAAGTTCTTTTAAAAAAACTAATTTCATTCATGCATTTTGTCAACAACTATCATCTAATACATAAGAAAATTATCAACTTAAGTTTTTTAAAACAAATCATTAGAAAATCTCTCAATTTTAAAATTTTAGTTTCCTTCTCATAAAATTTAAGTCATCCATTAAAAACAACTAAATCGATGATCAAATAATTTATTTAATCATTTTTAATATCATATATACCACTATTGATATTAATAATAATCAAACAATATTCAATTAACAACACATATTTCATTGACTTAAACGTCCTGACAAAGACATGTATTTACTAATACTTTTAGCTACTGACTTATGCCTCCTAACCTTCAATTATATATAGTCATTTGACTTAATGATCCCAGCAAAATAAATAAATAAGGTCATAGATTTCTTTTCTTACCAATCCCTTTCCAGATTCAGCTGCGTTCATTGGAAATCAACAAGAAGTCAATGTAAATATGAACAAAAGAAATTATTAAATTAACATTATTGAGGACAGGTCATTCGTAAATAACTAAAGAACTGGTTTTTCTATTTAGATTGTTAAGCAGTTGAACTGCTAACAGTGCTTTAGGAAGCCTTCTTTCATGATAAAAGTCAATTAAAACAAATTATTTCTTAATATATTTACACTGTTCTTTCTGTATTTTAAATAGACTAGTGCTTCTCATAACTCATATTGCTTAAGCTGCGTTAGACTGCATGGATATAATAATCAATTTAAGTTCCCACGCAGCCTTGATTGGCAACCAAAGTTAAATATAGTCTTGCTTCTATCAAGAAGGAGAAATATTATTCTTTTAAAACTATATCGATTTGCATGCATGGCTTCGTGGTTATATTAAAATATTTATTGTCTGAGAAGTCATAGGTTTGTTTGATTTAAACCTTCTTTTGATTTTTATGGTAGCTGAAAACATTAAGGATAAAGATGAGATTATTTAGATTAAAAAATGAGTGATTTTATTATTATGTTTTTTTTTTAATTTGTTTAACAAAAATCATGTTTAGAAATATGAATGAATGTTATGGGTGAGAATGAAATTTTTAATTAAAAAAAAATTTAAAAATAAGACATATCTATTTAGTTGTGAAGTGTAATCCATCAAACTATTACAAAACTAAAGTCATGTTTAGTTAAATTTCTTAATTGACCAATGGCTCTTACTTCTAACTATTACAAAACTTCTATATTTTCAACCAAACACAATAAAAAAATCTGAAAAATAGACAAAGCAAGCAGGAGAGATTTAGAATAAGAAGCACACAAATCATCCAAAGGGCTGCAAGTCCTCATTGATGACCCAATCTCTAATTATTCCAACTCCACTGAGCAGAGTCAGCTAAATCAGCTTTCGGTTCATACTTTTATCAGAGAATCAGAAACTAAATTATCTATTTTGCTTCAACAAATGACACATTATATTGACTTTTGAAGCATGATGTGGGGTTGACTCTGATATCATAGTCTTAATGATAATATGATGGAAAATAAAAATAAGGAATTGTTCTAGTGGTCTTGTTGAGCCTTCCTAAAGATATATTTTGGAAACCATAAGATACATTACTACGTTAGGTTTCATCAATATTTTATTCATCTTCAATCATTCAAATGATCTTAGGATAATGTTGATTTGAAAATGAGTAGTGCGGTTAGGAATATTTTCTTATATTCTTCATTATACAAGTATTTTGGGAGATTAAAGCTTAGGGTTTGTATGGGATGATCGATTTTGTTTTTATTTTTTATGTTATTTTTAAAAATATATTAGTTTGATATTTTTTATGTATTTTTATTTTATATTTAAAAATAAATCATATTGTGTTTAAAACACCAAAAGATTATTTTGTGTTTTGAAAAAAAAATTAGCAACCATCACCAAACATATTTTATTACAAGTCAAAATATAAACAAAATCAAACAAACACAAAACTAGAAAAAATAAAAGTGCTCCCAAATAGCCCCTAAATTTTTTTCATAATAAAAATAAATTAAAAATTGAGGTCATAATATACTAATAGAAGTCCTTATTTATTTATTTTAAGATTCTCTTTGATAAATATTCATCGATTAAGTAAAAAGAATGTTTGAATAGTCATAATAACAAACTCAGGCCAAATAAATACTATGATATTTGTAATTAAATATTTGTCTGATTAAGAAAAAGAAATCATACAAACGGAAAGCATAACTAGGGGTGTATACGAGCAGAGTTTGAGTGAGCCGAATCATTGTTCGTGTTCGGCTCGTGTTCGAAATGGCTTAAAATTTTAATATTTGTGTTCGGCTCAAATTGTTCGAAATGGCTCACATAAGCTCAAAATGTAATAATCCAAAAAATCTGTAAGAGGAGAATTCGAACTTGGGCCAATATTTTGGTGACAAAAACTCTAACCCCTAAGCTATGCTTTCAACAATGATATATGTATATATATTATAATCTAATTTTTTATTTCGAGCTAAATTGAGCTGAACATGATCAAACAAATGATTGTTCATGTTCGGCTCGTTTATAGATCAAGCTTGAAATATTCATTCATGTTCGGCTCGCTCTTGGTTAACAAATCTGCCGAACACAAGTTGTTTGCGAACAACGAACTTTTTTGATAGCCCTAAGCATAACATAGACCAAATTGACTCCTTTTAGACAAGATTCTGCATATATAGAGATAGAACATTCCCGAAACTTCCAAAAATTAATTTATGTACATGAATAATACGTATGAATTCCCACTTAATAACTATGTTCATTCCTGCTCACTCCTCATTCTCCTCTTACTCTAGTGGGTTGTTAACAATCTACTCATTAAATTTAAACTAATGGATAAAGATCTCTATTAATGCACTAAAAATTGGGGTCTGTCTTAACTACTGATGTGAAAGAATCTTCACTTATCTTATATGGACCTCATTACTCCATGTGATGGCTTTTCATTATATCATTTGATCTTAGGAAGAGTATTACTATTGTGGGCTTCAAAAATTTGCCACCGACCTCTCGACAAATGAAGAAGAGAGTATGATTTTGATGTGTCAGTGTAATTTTCAGAAGGTAGATGGAATAGTAGATAAGAAACTACCCAGAGATTTTGCCCTCATTTTATGAGGACTTTAAATCTAGTTCCACATTTCTTATAAGCGCAAGCACCTATAGTTTATTACCCCTCTCAATACAGAGAGAGAACTTTCGATTAAGGCTAGTCGTTAGATCACTGAATGCGTAACATATAGTAGCAGTATATGGAGTTTCGAAATTTAGAATTTATAAAATTTGCCATTTTAGCTTAAAGCGGATGGTTGGGGGCAATGATGACGTGCCCAATCTAGATCCCATGGTTCCATCATCCTAGCCTATCGCGGTCCCTAGTCTACTTAGTCAGAAGAGATAGTTGACCCAACCTGATCGAAGGATCCTTATCAGCAACACATGGGTTACATCATCCCAGAAATCTTTGTAGACTTGGGGTGGTGTTTATCTAAGGAGACAGACTTAAGTCTACCTTAGCTAACAAATGGTTTTTTGCCCTACCATGTGTGCCATATGATTCACAACTCAAAAGACAGAGCCATTGGGGAGCATAAGAACTACAGTCGAGATGGTAATATAATGTAGCCTTACTGGCCAAACCACATGATCAGAGGACTCTGGTCATAACTACATCATCTGTAGAGCCTACCGACCAAGTCACACAGTTAGAGGACATGAGCCACGTCCTTGCTAGCATTAGATTGATTGAGAGTGAACATAGCAGAATACTTGATTTGGCATTGGCTCTTTTGTGAGCTAGAGTTTTCTAAATTTGTCACATTGAACAAATAGTTGTGGAAGATAAATAGATTAAGTTTTGCTTTAAGCTCTTAATGATTGAATTTTATTTAAGCTATTTTTAGAATGATACTTGATTTAAGTAATCACATTTTGATGGAAGTATCCCCTCCGGTTGAAATCTTCATTCAACACAATCATCATTGGGGTAGTTAATTGATTGAATCAAATATATTTGAGAACTTTAGATCCTGTCAGCTCTGTTTAGCTTCTAACATAAGATCAGATCTACTGTCACATGATAGAATTAGCATTTCAGATATTTTACTAAGTTGAAATTCTTATAATAGATTTTTAGGTTTTATTAATCTAGACCTAGTCCTAAGACTAAACCGGGAAGCAACCCACGCAGCATCCTCGGACACTTGAATCTAAATATTCAACATTGTGTCGAGGCACATGCGAATATTTTTTTAGTAATTCAGATAATTTTATGTTTAAATAATGAGATTGATTTTGTATTTCATTTAATTCTGACTTAGCCTACGTAACTTTTTCAGACCTTAAAATTTATACGTTAAATCTCTAAGTTTGAGCACATACAGGTATTTATGGTTTAGATAATTTTATCTAATTAATGAAGTCATTGACTTTGAAAATTATAATTAGAATGAAATTCCTTAATCTTTGATTGAAGGAAGCCCTATGATTTTTGTAAAATTTGATTTAGTATCACCTTCTGTCTGCTTGTATGAAGAGTTATAGATCCGATGGTGATGAGGGCATTGTAAATTAATCTAATATCCTATTAGATCTTTTGAATTAATATTGAATTACTTCGACGTGTTGACGTCGGCACGTTTTGACCTAGATATATGTGTAGGCACATTGATGACTTGATCGCTTGATCGATTGCTCATTAGGTTGTGCAATATTTATATTCTAATCAATTTCAACATTCTGAATGCAATGGTGAAATCTGATCATCGATTAGAGATCATTTCGATTGATTCTGGAGACGTTCAGTATATTTTAGCCTCGATTTACAAGCTGTCACTTCCAATCATTCGACATTTATACAGACTCATCTGAATTAAGCGAGGATAATCTCATTTGGTAGATTTTGATGTTTCAAAGCTAACGACACAATCAATTTTATGAATGGAGATCATTTAGACATCATCGTAGCTTCCCGACTCTGATATGCGATCGGCATATTGATTGCTCGATCGCTTGATCAGTTGATCTTTAGATGATGCAATATTTATATTTTGACCAATTTTGATGCTTAACACGATGGCAAAGTTTGTTCATCGATCGAAGGTCATTTGGACTGATTTCGGTGATGTTTGGTGCATCTCAGCTCCGATTTGTGCTCTAAGGCATCCAAAGTTGATCGAATTCACCTTAAAAGCTCAATTCAGCCTATGTAACATATGTGAAGGTCAATAAATACCCTCCAACAAATTCATGCATCGAGCAAGTCACATTTATTGAAAACTGGTTGACCCTTTGGGCTGGCCACAGAACTTGGATCATTTCATCTTCGATTGTAATAGCTTATGAAGATTTGATAGGATTTATCATTAGTATGATGCCTTATTTTGGACATGCTGAGCGATAGGATTGATCGAGTTGTTAGACATGACTTATCGAATAGATAAGAGTTCTTACATCATCTACTCTCTACTTCAATGACTTTGTTGAAGATTTATTTCTTTTATATCATTGCGGATTTGAGTTTCCTCCGATCCTAACTTTGTGCTTGGTCGGGTTTGATGGAGAAATTAGTCTGCTTATTTAGAGATTTGGAATTCCCTCTGTCCTAGCTTTAAGCTTAATGGACTTGATGAAGGATTGACCTGATTTGTGCACATTGACTTGTCAGGAAGTGTATGTACGTTATGGATCCTATGTTTGCTGCTTTGACGGATTCATTGAAGGGTGCATATAGATGACCCAGCCTTCTGGCTTATATTAGGTCTATAATGACTAGTTATCAGCCTAGTAATGTGTGCTTTAATAGACAAAATAACTACAAAATTTCTTTAGTTCGGCCCTCATCTTTGTATAAACTATAGAATTATTTCCTCGGTCCCGTTCTTTCTCCTTTAACGGACTTGATGAGGAGATTGGCTTTGATTTGTGCTTTATACTTGATCAGATCATTTGAGAATAGATTGAAATATCACCCTACAGGAAATATATAGATTGACTTGAGATAGCTCTAAATTGAGAGTTTTCTCAAATTGTCTTGGTCTATCAATCAAGTAGAAAGATCTCTTGGATTATGGTTACTTGTAATCACTAAGATGGATCTAGTTTGAGATTGAACAGTTATCATCATTGGACTGACGAGCATGGGCTCTTTCACTGTGGCCTTATCTTATGGCTTGTTGAGTGAGGAGAGCATGAGCAACTTGGCCATTTATATGCTTGTTGAGTTTGACCTTTAGAACCTACTCAAGTATTCAACTTAAGCTGTGAGGGGTTGGTGATATGGTCATCAGACTAATGAATGGGGTCTCTTTCACTGTGGCATTTTCTTATGGCTTGTTGAGTGAGGAGAGCGTCAACAACTCATCCATTTGTGGCTTATTGAGTTTGACCTTTAGAACCCATCTGTGTCCTAGACTTCAGGGTGCAGTGAGGGGTTGTTGATTTGGTCATCGGACTAATGAATGGGGGCTCTTTCACTGTGGCCTTTTCTTATGACTTGTTGAGTGAGGAGAGCATCAACAACTCATCCATTTAAGGGCTTGTTGAGTTTGACCTTTAGAACCCATCTGTTTCCAAGACTTTAGGGTGTAGAGGTTGATGTATTTCCAACTTAGTTGATTGAAGCTTCTAAGATTAGGAGTTCTTCTGACTTGATCTTCAGAATTTGACAAATCTGAAAGATAAACTTCTAATATTTAAGGCTATCTTTTTATGCATAGAAATAGATTCTTTTTGTTCCTACAAGAATCTACAACTTAAAAAAAATAATTATGGATATATTTAGGGATTTCAACATAAAACTGGATGTCAACCTGAATCAGAATATATTTGAGGATCTCGTCTTGTAACATAATTTCAACTCGGCTAAATATATAAAAATGTCACCTATCTTATTGGAAAAATTCTAAAGCACTTTGAAAAAGCTCTAACATAATTTAAGAAAATATATCAATGCATGAGTTGATACATTTGATCTTAAGAGGGTTTTAACATGTAACATTGATTTCATTTATGTGTATAAATCTAAAAATATCCCCTATATAACAGGAAAATTTTCACGAAAAAGTTTATTCATCTTGAGTGAGTATATTTATTTAGGGATCTCGGCATGAAACATGATGTCGACCTAAATAGATATACTATTAAAAAAATGCCCCTGTCTTGTAGGGGGATTTCTTTTGCACCTCAAGAATGTATTTATCATATATAATACTTGTTCAGATAATGACCATTAATTAGTGTCATTGGTCTTTCACCCTTTAAGTCAATGAGTTGTTATGACCCTCATTAGTATACTTTTTCAAAGACAAAAGGGCCCTTCCAATTAGGCTCAAATTTGCCGCCAAATTTTTGATTAGGAATAATTGGTCTTCTCAGCACCAAGAATAATTCCCCTTCTTGGAATGTTCAAGGCCGCACCGTATGGTCAAAATCCCTGGACATCTTTGCCCGATAAACTTTCAAATTTTGATGAGCTTGCAATCTAACTTCATCAAGTGCGTTGAGTTCCTCCATTCTCAAATGAGCATTTTTGATCTTCAGTTAAGTTGTATTGGATAGCTATTTGAAGTGATGGTAACTCAACTTCAAGTGGAAGAATTACTTTAGTTCCAAATACTAATGAATATGGAGTGGCTTTAGTTAGCATCTTGGTAGTGGTTCGATATGCCCATAGTGCCTCTATTAGTTTGGTATGTCATTCTCTTTTATTTTTAGTAAGAATCTTCTTGGCCAACTTGACTAATATCTTACTGAAGGCTTCTGCCAAACCATTTGCCCTCGGATTATATATTGAAGAATGTCACCAATCAATTTTGTGTCGATCAACGAATCTATAAATCTTTGCACTTTTGAAAGCTAGGCCATTATTAAAGATTATTTGATGCGGCACTCCAAATCTATAGACCATATTATGTGTAAAGAAGTTAATCACTCGATCAATGATAACGTCTTTAAATGGGGTAGCTTCAGCCCACTTAAAAAAATAATCAGTCGCTGCTAGGATGAAGCGGTGTCCAGCTAATGATGGCGGATCAATTGGTCTAATTACATATGTACCCCAGCATTTGAATGGCCAGGATGCTATTAGTGGGTGTAGTGGATTTGGAGGTTGATGGATTATATTCCCATGTACTTGACATTCTTGACACCTTTTAGCATGATTGATACAATCTCTCACTATAGATGGCTAATAATAGCCCATTCTTTTATTCTTTACTGTCACCTTGGGACCTGACTAATGTGCACTATAAAGTCCTTCATGAACTTCAACCATCACTTTGCTAGCTTCATCTACATTTAGGCATCGTAGCCACATTTGTTCAAAGGATTTATGATATAATGTGTTGTTGATAAAAGCATAGTGCAATATTCTTTTCTCGGTTTGAGCTACTAGTGATTTATTATTTTTTAATTTACCTTCTTTAAAGTAGTCGACGAAGGGTTTCCTCCAGTCAAGTGGCTCTTCTACAATAAAGGCTTCCCATTGCTTTTCTGAAGTAATGTCAGGCTTAGCTCATCTCGGTACAACTTCTTATTAATTTTGGGGAGTATGAGAAACACTTGAGTCACATCCTGCTGGGTCAAATTCGATAACCCCTCTACCTAGAGGAATTGATACTTTATTGGCTCTAGAATCTGATGAATAAATATCATGATCATGACATAATCACCATTCATACTTATCATTTCCTTAGCTAATTTTGCTAAGTAATCTGCTTTGCTATTCTCGGCTCGAGAGATTCGAGTTAATGTGATATTTAGTATTTGCTTCATAAGCTCAAGAACTCACTTATGATAAAAAGCTAACTCAAGTGATTTTATATATGTTAAGTACCTGATTTATAATAAGCTAAGAATCACCGAAGATATGCAAGTTTTGGATGCCTATGAAAATAGCTTCTTCAAGACCTGCTACCAATGCTTCATACTCAGCTTCATTATTCGGTCTTGGCTTGGTCAACCGATATGATCATCTCATTATCCCTCCTTCTGGTGTTATGAAGACAATGTCGATTCTTGCTCTTGCCCTTGGAAAATTTAGAGATTGGACTTGTTTGATTGATGAGGCTCCATCAAAGTATATTTCCCAAATTTGTGATTTTTCTCTATCATGAATGAGCATAATTTGCTCATCGAGTGAATTGTCATTAAGAGAAGAGTCCACAGGGATGGGATGTGCAACAAGAAAATCTGCTAAGACTTATCCTTTTACTATTTTCTGCAGAACGTATGTGATATCAAATTGTAGAAGTAGTGTTGCCCATCTTGCCAAGAAAACTGTCAATGCTGGTCTTATCATCAAGTACTTCAGTGAATTGATTGTTGAGATAAGGGTAATCTTATGAGATAACATATATTGACGGAGCTTTTGGACTGCAAAGATTAATGCTAAATAGTGCTTCTCTATCAGAGAGTATCTCATTTCTGCTCTTATTAATCTTTGACTAATATAATAAGAAGCATTTTTTTTCTTCATTGTGTTGTGCCAATAATGCTCCAAGGGACTCTTCTAATGTAGCTGTGTATAGAATGAGGTGCTTCCGAGGAGTAGGCACTGCAAGGATTGGTGGATTTAACATATAGTTTTTAATGCTATTGAAGGCTTCTTTGCACTCCTTGTCCCATTTGAATGGAGCATCTTTCTTCATCAACTTTGCAAATGGTTGACAGCGCCCTGATAGGTTTGATAAAAATCAACGAATGAATGCAAGTTGTCCTTGTAAAGAATGAAAATGATGCAAACTTTTTAGTGGAGACATCTACATAATTTCCTTGATCTTAGCAGGATCAATTTCAACTCCTCTATGACGTACAATGTACCCATATAATTTTTTGAAGGATACTCTGAATGCACATTTTAGAGGATTCATCTTGAAATCATATTTTCTGATTTTGTCCAATACAATTCTCAACTCTTCAAAATAATTCTCGCGGTTTAAGCTCTTCACCACCAAATCATCAACATAGCTTTCCATCTTCTAGTGAATCAACTCATCAAAATTATGCATCATGGTTCTTTGGTATGTAACTCCAGTATTTTTCAATCCGAAAGGCATGACTATGTAGTAATAGATGTCGATAGGTGTTCTGAATGATGTATGTCGATAGGTGTTCTTGATTTGATTATATACCAATGATCCGTCCATGATTGAAAATATGTCGTAGTTGGAAGTATTGTTCACTAGTAGTTCTGATATTGGAAGCTAAAAATTATCTTTTGGACATGCCTTATTTAGCTCCTGGAAGTCAATGTAGGCACTGATTGGCTGTTCTTCTTCATAACTAGGATAATGTTGGCTATCCAATCTACATACTTCTACTCTCGGATGAAGCTTTCTTCGGTCAAGTTCTTAATTTCTATAATTACCTATTCTTCAGTCTCCAATCTCATTCGCCTCGAAGCGTGCTTAATAGGCGTCGCATCTAATTTAATGGTAAGTTTATAAGCTGCTACATTTTAGAATATGTCCAAGCAAGCAATCCCTAAATTCACAAAGTAGCATTTTTAGCCCTTCAACTTTCTCATCAGGTAGAAGTGCATTGACGAAAGTTAGATGGGGATCATCCTCAGCACCTAGGTTGATTTCTTTGAGTTAATCTATAGTAGCTGTTTATCCACCATCTTCAATTTCTTCAGGCACAGGCTTGGCTTCTACTTCTTCATCGTTTGTACGAAGAATTTCATGGAGTTCATCTTCTTCATTACTATTAGTTTTGATCTCAGCTTCTATTATATTATAACAAACTTTATTTTGATGAGATTTGTGGATGAACCCAAGACCTTTAGTGATAAACTTATCACTTCTTCATGATGCTTGAGGACTTCTTTAGCTCCACATCCTATTAATGATTTGAGTTCTATGTTTAGTAGTTCCAATATAAATCCCAAGCTTATGCATCATTCTTCGCAATTTCTATGGATAGTATATTGGTATTCTTGTTGGCACTATCTCATCAGAATTTTCATGTTGAGTATACTGATCAAAATTATGAAGCTAAGACTCTTCAGAATTATAAAATAGAGTTCCTGTTTCGCCACTCTCACTCAACAGTGGTACATAGAATGTTAGCAATTCTTTATTGTTATGGACCTCTAGTGGAGTGATTTCTTTGAAATACTGCTGAGGGAAAGGTATAATTTTGATGGAGTCATCTGACTCTACCAAGTGAGCTATCCTTCTTGATGTAACCATCTAACCTCTATTTCTATAAGTAGATTTGAAATCATAGTCTGAATTAGAATCACTTATTTTATATTTTGTCTTTCTTGATAGATTTAAAATCATAGTCTGAATTAGAATCACTTATTTTATACTTTGTCTTTCTTGAAAGTTTATAAGTTCTCTTAGGTTTGACAGAAATATTTTCTTCTTCTTGCGTGTCACTTCCCAAAAGAGAAACTGATCTTCATAATTTAGGTGTAAAGTCAAGTGCTTTAGGGAAAGTCGGCATGGTCTTCTTTCTTCCTCTTTGTTTCTGCTCTTTCACCTTGTGAAATTACTTTTAGTTCTTGAAGTGGATGCTACTACTTCAAGAAGCTCTGTTGGCTTAGGCTCTTTAGGGATAAAATATTTTACATCTTTATAAATCTTCACTTCATGGATGGAGAATGGTTGTAAATTTCTAGGAATTTTGAACTCTTCTCCCTCGTTTAGGTACTTCATACACTGATGCATAGTTAATGGGACCATGCCATACTCATACAGCCATGGCCGACCTAAGAGAGCTCTAAATGATGTATCAGCATCGATTACATTAAACTTGGTGTCTGTATATAAATCTCGAAACATGAGCGGGAGAATAAAAGAACCCAGGGTTTTCTACCCTTTCTCATTGAAACCATGAACCATCAACTTATCTCTTCCAAGATGTTGGATATCAAGTCATAATTCTCTTAATGCTTTTAGACTCATAAGATTGATAGAAGAACCTAGATCAATCAATATTCGGCTGATTAAGATGTCATCACTCTCTGCGGTAACATATAGAAGACGGTTGTGATATGTTATTCCCAATATAAGATCTTCTTCAGAAAATGTGATTACTGGGAGATCTTGAGTTTTCAATGATTCAGTCCTACATTTTTCATCAAAGTAAGCTTTATAACTCTCTAGATCTTTGAAAGCCTGTATCAAATTTTTTTAGAGATCTTTTGACATTAAGAGAGCCTCATACACACTTAATTGTGCAGAGATCTTTCTTAGATGTGATAGAATATTATAATCTATTTTTTGCTTGATTTAGGCTTTATTCTAGGATTTTTGGGAATGATATCTTCATTGACTTCAATTTGTTTGCCTTTGTCTTTATTTGCATTTTCCTTTTTTGATGATGGTGGTAAAACTTTACCACTTCTCAATTGAACTTGAATCACTTGACTTGCTTAGATTCCTCTGAAGAAGTAGTTTCTTCAAATTTACTTCTAATTTAGGATGATTGCCCAAAAGGGCCAGACTCAGTTTTCAACTTCATACATGATGGTATCGATGAGTCTGACTCTTCTAGTTCAGGAAAACATAAATCTTCATCTGAGATATTATCTTTTTGTTGAGTCATTAAACAAAATTTAGATGTTAACTTCTCAGGCTCTTCTTATTTTTCTGATAAGAATTTTGAAGGGTTTGTAGAGTCTATCTGACTACCCTTGTCATTTTGGAGTAACTGATGCTGAAGAACATCTGATATCACATAAATAATTTGGCATGTCTCTACTAGAAAAGATTCACCATTATCTTCTTCATTCGATTCAACAATATGAAGTTTATGCATAAAGTTTGCAAGCCTTAATGATTGTCTTGTCGACTGGTGATACTCCTCCAAATTGTTAATAATCTTTAAAGTTATAGTTCTCTTCTTGATCTTCTTTTTCTTAGCCAGCTTCTTTGATTTATAAGGCCTACGTTTAGTAGACTGCTCTTCATGTTGTGATGAAGTAGCCTTATTAAAATGCCATTGAGAAGCCCAAATACTTAGTTTAGACATTTCTTTCAAGTCCAATGTAGGTTCAAGTGGTGACTTTTTCTTAACACTAGGGATGCCTTTTAGCTGTTTTAGCATTTTCATGGTCTTCTTAGAGACTACTATTTCCCATTCTTCAATCTGAATAGATTTTTTTTTCTTTTTATCTTTAATGGATGATACGAAAGAGGACATAATCATCCATGTAGACTCTCTTTTTGGGTTGACTAGAACACTATCGGATAATATAAATTCACCTCCCCGATATTTCCTTTCTAGCCAATCTTTGAAGACATAACAATCTTCAATGGGATGGCTAATCATTCGATGATAGGGACAGTAATTTGGATTATTGACTTGATCAGCTTCTTCAGGCTTTTTAATTTCTAGTAATTGTAGACCAGCTTTGACTGCTTGGCAAAATAATTTAGCCACACTGTCCCTTCTAAAGGAATATTCTTTGTTCATCTTTTCTTTAAGAGATGGCCACATCCGCTTATCATCTCTTGTTGCTTATTTTGTATGCTCTCCACCACTTGGAAAAGTTTGAGGTTTATCATTGCCTCCCAATACCAATTTTGACTATGGATTAGACTGGACAAGCTTCTTTCCCTTATCATCATTATACATTGGCTACTTTTCTTTATCCACATTATATATTACTCGCTTTTCACCCTTTGAACTATAGGAAATGGCATGAGTTTCATTTCTTCTTGAGTTTGAAGGCTTGTTTCTCTTTGATTTTTCTGTATAGATTTTAGACTTAGGACAAATCAGCTTTTCAAATTTAGCCTTCCTATCAAGCAAGTCCAAGAATACTATAATTGATGTTATGCATAAAAATGGTGTCATTTTATCATCCATATTGCCCATTAGCAATTGGATCGCATGTTCTTCTTCCAATTATTGCTCACATTTCATACTTAGGTTATGCCAACGAGTTATGAATTTTGTTACTGACTCATCTTTTATCTTTTTTTAGCAAAGTCAGGTCAGTGATTGTTATTTTCTTGGTTGCACTGGTGAAACTCTTCACAAATATTATCTCTAACTAAGCAAAAGTTTTAACTGAATCATTCGACAATTCTGCATACCACTCGAAAGCAGCTAAGGTCAAGCTGTTGATGAACTGACAGATAAGCAACGCATCATTCCCTCTTGTGTTACCACAAGTAGCCTTAAATTGGGCTAAATATTGCTTTGGGTTACCAAGCCCACTGAAAGTGTTAAATTTCATCACTGAGTAATCTTTCGGGTACGGTACTTGATTATATTCGGCTGGGTAAGGGCGACCATTACTCACCAACTTTTTAGCTTGCTCTGAAGCTATAACTTACTTTATCTTTTCATTAATTATTATTTCTAGCTAAGCAGCTATTACCTATTGATCTCATTTTTGGATGAGGTTAATTTGGCAATTAAGAGATCCTAATCTCAGATAGGATTTTCTTAATTCAATGTTTAGGATACCGCACCTAATGTCCTAGAACACCTTTTTGAGTTTACTTTTACCTATTTGGTATAGGTAGAATCAATCCAAATTTTTAATTTGGATTAACTCAAACAAATCAAATTAAAACTAAATTAAAATAAATGAAAGAAAACCCATTTCATTTGAATTTAAATTGATCATCTGAACTCATTTGAAATCATACCTAACCCATTTTAAGCTAAATGAGTTAAAATGAAATTAAATTTAAAATAAATTCACATTAAATAGTTTAATTAAATCATAATGCAATTGTTCATCAAATTATATTATGGTTTAAAAAAATAAACAAATTCAAAAGGTAAAAGTTAAATCCAAAAAAAAATTTGCATCAAAGCATTTGATTGGTTTCAAATTCACTAAGAAAATTCAAATGCAATTAAATCTAATCTCAAATATATTTTGAGATTAATTTGGGCATATCATACTTTAATCAAAACTAAGATGATAATGCCATATTGCATGGAAATAATAAAAGCAAAATAAAAAAGGGGAATTAAAAAAAGGAAAATGGGAAGAAAGAAAAATGCCAATTTCCTTCTTCCACTTTTTCCCATCCTCATCCCATACCACCTCCTAATGAAAGATAGCCTTCAAGTGATGGAGGCAATCAAGGAAAAAACCAAGAGGAATTTTGGCTTCTCCAAAAAAAAAAAAAAGAAGAGGAAGAGAAGAAAGAAAAAAAAGGAAGAATATATACACAACCTCAAGCCAAATTGGCTACTCCAACACCTTCAACACTCAAAACTAAATTCAATCAAAGCTTTTCCCACTTCCCAAGCCGTTGGAAATAGTGAAAACTACTAAAACCATTGTGTAGAGAAGTAGCTTGGTGGAGAGATCAAAAGACAAGGAATTGACTCAATTCCTTTGGTACACAATCATCGTTCGAAGAATTAAAGCTATAGGAATCAATTCTGAAGCCAATTGAGCAACAGATCAAGGTATGTCATTAGCACAACCCTCATCTTTCTTAAGCAATTTGGTTTTGATCATTTTCATAGGAAACATGATTTTCATGTTGATCCAACTATATAGAATCATAGGATTTCTTTCCATGATCGTATAACACTTGAAATCAAGTGATTTCGTTGCCTGGATCAAAAGATATTAGCACTAAAAGTTGGATGGTTCTTGGCTCCCGCAGGAAATGAAGAAGATGATCTCTGAACCGTCCGATCCGTGTATTTGGATCAGATGGTCTAGATCTAGGCACACAATTTGATTTAAATTCCTTAAGGACTGCAGGGGACAATTCGGACCTTCCGGTCCGCAATCGGACGGTCTGGATCTAGGCGTACCATCAGATTAAATTCCTTAAGGATCACGGGGATGATTTGGACCATCCGATCTATGATTGGATAGTCTAGGATCATCTCGCATTTTCAACGCGTCGCGTGACACGCGGTTTGCTGTGCGGCACCGCAAGATCACTATGGACCGTCCGATCAAACTTAAAAATTTTCAAAACTCATATAAAATCAAAGAAAAATCAAAAAATTACAAATAAGAGATCTACGAATTCGTCTTGATGAGAGGAATCAATTGAAATTAAAATTCCTAATTTTTATTAGGTAATTTTTCCTTAATTTGAGTTTAATAGAAAAACATGAAAACCTAATTACTCTCAAATTAATAATCCAATTAATTTGAAACTTTGGGGAAATAAAATTATGCTTAAAACATATCTTAGGTAAATTTTTGGGGATTTAATTCTTTGAATTCAAGTGAAATTATAATTTCATGTGTATTAACCTTGAAATTAATTAAATTAATTACCCTTTAATGAAATAATTAGAAAACTTTAATCTAATAACCTTAAATCAACCTAATAAATATTAATGAATATCATAATACTAATTAAACCTAATCAGACCTATATAAACCTAATAGATCACTAATTAACTCAATTAGGTAATTAAAAAAATTAAATAATTCAATTAACTGACCTGAACTTAATTAAATCATAATAAATCAACCAGTTAACCAAAATTATGAATAAATCCTCATTGGAAAGGTATTTTAGTGAAGAATAAGCAAAAAATAAAATCCCATAATGAATTTTAGTAAATTAGGCTTAAGTTTATTTTAATGAAATATTTAAAACCTTAATTACACCCTAATTACATTCTAATCAAGTTCAAACTTTAGAAACATAAAATTGGCATGTAACCCCACTTGTCATAATTATCTCAAACCCAATTGGTCTGTAAATTTGGAATTCTTGATTTTCCAAATCTCTAGGTTAATATGAACTAAATAATAATTAAGAAGAATCATTAATTCATTGAATCAACAAATAAATTGAACTAATATGAAATAAATTCCAGAAATACTTAGGGTAATTCATCAAAACTTCTTAAGTCAAAGAATTTAATCAAATATCAAAATTTTAAGAAAATCAATATTTAATCAAATTTAAACATAATTAAACAACTTAAGTTAAGTTTAATGAAACTACTCATCCTTAATGAATTTAAATAATGAACCTAAAACCTAGGTTAATCAAATCAGATCAAGTAATTAACCTAAGTACTTTAGGTTAAGAATAATCTATGAACAAACCTAAGGTATTAATTCATATAAATGGACTTAAAACTTAAGCTTACAAATTCATAATTAAATAACTTAAGTTAAATTGAATGAAATTAAACTTCTTAAATTAACATAAGCCAAATCAAATGAAACCCATATAACTTAATTAAAAATGAAACAAATCATACCTTAAATATATCAAATAAAGCAACTCAAACAAATGAAATAATATAAATCAAACCCAAACATAAATAAAATAAAAAGGATTAATTAAAATACTTAAAGACTTTTGTTAGACTTTTAAAAATTTCATTAGGATTTAGGATGTGAAATAAAGTGAATTTCAACTAAAAATGAAATTCATTCTATTTCTCATTCTTGAAAACCTATACAATTTTAACCAAATAAAATGAACATAAAAATGGGAATTAAATCATTAAGATATTTGAATTGAAACCAACCAATGGTAAAAATTAAACTAATTAAAACTTCAAACTTAAACTTAAAGGCCTAGCAAAGACTTACCACACCCCACACACACAGATTACTTAGTCGGACCCTAGGTTAGATCATTCTGTGATTTTCTTTTAATCTCCTATGATATGTTATGTTGTGCTTCACATGTCTGTGTAGTGCATTTCTTTAGACTGGATGTCTAGGCTTATTTGTTTGTTAGACTGGATGTTAGGTCATTCTTTCTAAATTTAACATTATTTTTTGCAGGGGACTGTGTTAAAGGGATCGCTGTAATAAATCAATCATAAAATTATTGTTTTTCTTGTCTTTGAAAATCCTTAACTTAGTCCATAGACGTGGGCTTAAAAACAATTAATGCTAAGCCTGTATGTTTGTGAAATATAAATTGCATTGTGTGCTATGTGTATTTCCTAATATCTATTTTGCAGGGCTTAGGAATTCTTTTGAATTTTAAATGTAAATTTGAGCTTAGAATTAGGTTAGGATCTATCATTGACCAAGATGGTGTGGTGGTCCCCTGGAGTTCGATGGATGTGAAGAAGGAGACTTTCCTAAGAAGACCCATAGATCGAACTTGTAGTTCTAGGTGGTTGTATAAGAACTTCCCATTTTTCTTTCTTGGGTAGTGTAAAATTGGCCTTTTTTTTATATAATTTAATTTGGCTTGATTTATTTTGGGTGTGCAATAGAAATAACATGCTTTTCTTAGGTTTTCTTTCTATGCTATGTTTATGCTATGATGTATGCCTGGATGTAAGCTCATAGGATAAACTAATTTTTTTACCCAACTAAATCAATTAAAACATAAAAATAAATATAACTCATAATCTTCATATGAAAGCTTAGGCCATTAAAGCAAGATAAAATATGTTGCAACCCCTTAGCTGGATGTTTTAATATCATGCATAATCATATTGTTTCACTCTTAGTTAATGAAGGACTTCCATCCTTGCCAGAGAACATGGGCATGACCTTTGAGAGCCTATGATGGAAGTACACCTTCTTCTATTCTGATTTGGCCCATAATATTTTTCTAATTGCATGCATTAGCAATAAATTGTATTCCTATGACCTAAATGAATCCTGAGTAAAAAAATAAACTATAAAAATTTGAAAAATATGCATTAGTTAGGTACATCTTCATACCCTACATAATCTTAGGGATTAGGGAGTAAGTCTAGTTTCATAGATTTCTTTCCTAAAATTGCAATAACCTAGCCATCTTGCATTTATATGACTTAGCCTCATGATTTTAAAATACGCTTAGGTGGTGTTAGCTAACAGCCTTCTCCAGGCAGGTTGTAAGTCAAGAAGAGTCAAGGATAGGTTTGTGCCCTCAAGTGAGGAGAATGACCAATGATTCCTAAGGATAAAACTAGGACAAGCATTTGACATGTGTTAGAAGTACCTGTAGACTAGGTTCTGAAGCATCCTTTTAGAAATAAGTCTTTAACCCTAGGTATTTATGCGGTCTTGTGTTGCTAGAATCTAAGCCCTAGATTTCTAAGAAAATGATAACTTGAATTCTAAAATTAAATCCCTAATTTAAGCCCAATCGCATGATAGATGAAATGTCTACTGGGCATCCCAATATCAATAAGCATTTCCTACTCTTTTCCATTTGACTCTTAAAGATAACTCTCTCCAATTTGGATCTCTCCCAATTAAATTTCTCAAAATCAATCCTTGAAAGCTACCTTAGTAGCCTTTAGGAATAACCACTTACTTCTTTAATCGATAGTATTCTTAGGAAGAGAATCTTCCTAAGATGTAATTAACTATACAGGCTTGCCTTTATAGGGAACCATGATCATGAGATAAAATAGACCTGTTCACTTTTCCATGTAATTGAAAATACTGGTACACGAAAGACCCATTAGCCTTAGGAGTCTTTTATTGAAATGATTGAATCCATTATAGGAGAGCATGTTTATCTTTTGAGATAATATGTTTATTCCTTAATGTCATATTTGATCATCTAAATAAAATAGTCCTAAACTCTAAGTGGTGTCATTTCTTTTCTCTATTCTAGAGAAAAGAACCAACATTACCGCCCCCAGTGTGCTAGCCATATTTTGAATTATCGACTGAAGAGGTAGTTGATTAACTTCATTTCTCGCTTCAGGTGTAGCATGTACTATAGGAACCTGAGGTACTAGAGCGATTGGTGGTATAGAGGTTGTATTATTAGCTACCTATTGATTAGCAAACAAAATAGGTGCTATAGTTGATGTGATATTCTTCTGCAATATATCCATTATGATATTCATTTGTACCATCATGTCATTCATCCTGGTACCAAGCTGTGCAATTTCCTTATCTTTGACTTCCATTTAATGCTACATTTATCTTTGCTCTCTAGCTAGTGCCACAACATTAATAAGTACAGGCTCTTCTTCTTCCTCTATTTCTTGTTGTTGTTCCACTCCCTTGTCATCTTCAGGGGAAGAACTTGATTGTCCTTCTCCTTGTGCATTTGTAGGGATAGTTATTGCTTGGGCTGAATGACGACTCTGATTATAAAAGTGTATACTAGGCTGATCATTTCTTGGTTTAACCATATAAATAACTTTAACACCCATAATCTCTTTCTCATTTTGATCTCCTTCTTCTTCATCTTCAGTTGAGATTGAAGATCAATCTTCTACTTGCTTTTGTGAAGACTCTCCTTCATAAACATCAAATTCAGGTTCAAGCTCTTTGGATTCTTGTTGCTGATGATGTTGAGTAGAAAGTTCATCTATATCTCTAACCATATAGATGACTTCCACTTCCATAGTGTCCTCTTCATTATCTTCTTCTTGCACATGAATTTTTTATCAATGTTTCCAGTGGATCTCTAGTTCAATGTGCATAACAAACACTTCTTCCATTAATGGACTGCGGTCAAAGTGAACCTTCTCTTATGGGGGTGAATCTGATCGATGACGGGATCCCCTAGAGGATTGTCTAGGGTGTCGACCATCATGTCTTTCATCAGTGATATCCCTTGTTTTTGGTATCCACTTCTGATGGGTTATTTTTGAGGTGGAATTCTGTATATGTGTATTAGATGTCACACCTAGTCCACTCTTCAAGATTTCATCACGGGGCCTTGGCCTCCATATCTGCTAATCCTTTCGCCGGGACCTTTCGACAATGGATTCTTGGGCATGCGGTCGAGTGTCACACTCCGATGCTCATCGCATAAAGTATACTCGGCTCAATGACTGGTTACCATAAGAGATGGAAACCTCCTTGGTGGAGATTTAGTATTTTTGATCACCACAGGCCTCTAAAATTTTCTTTTCATTAAGCCTCTATCCTTGGCTACTTTAAGAATGTTGTGTATCTGGCAGATAGTGTTTTGGGTTGTCTCCTCTGTGGTGGTGGAGCTTGACATTGTTGAGTCTAGAAAGATTGCTTCACCTCACCAATAGAGCTATTCATTTTTACACATTTTAGATTGTCAAAGTTATTATGGGTAGGAATACTCGCTTCTAGCAGTAGTATTGCTTATTCACTAGGTCATTTGAATGGGGTCTGTTGAGCCCTTACCACAGTATTTCATCTTCTTCTCTACCTTCTGGTTAATTTTCTTCCTGATGAGGAAGATTCATGATCATACTTTCTTAGTACTAAAGTTCAATCGACAAAATAATTGTACCATGAGGCATTAAAGACATAGTTTGCCCATTGACAGATATTTTCATCATGGGGGCTTCAGATTGACCTAGTCTTTTAAAAATTGAAGTTCTCTATCGGGAGAACTCCTTAACAGCAGTTGATTGTTGAACCAGTTGGCGAGCATGACTAGTATGAGCTTTAGTAAACTGAGGCCTTCCGGCATGACCTCGGACAAGTGCACCACGGGTGTGTACTTCATGAGTTACAGCTATAATAGCTGGAAAATTTAAGCTACCAAATTGAATGGTAGCTCCAACATCTCCTATGTTGATGATGGCATTAGCTAAGTAGATGTTCATACCATGCCTAGTTGGACAGTGAAAGGAGTGCTCTATAGATTCATTCTACAAAAATGAAAGATGGAGATTAGTAATTAATAATTATTATTTCACTCCATACTTTTAAAATATAGAGGTACTACAGAACAAAATAATAGTGTAATAAAGACATACTCTACAGAATAATTTATTTGACATAGAGCCTCATATATTCGTAATTTGAATTTATTTCACATTCAAATCACCATTTTTATTTTAAATTTTTAAATATTTTGTTGCTACTATAGCATGTATATGACTAGCCAAAGATGGAAAGAGAATCCTGTCCCCAGTGGAGTCACCAGAAATCTGTGGGCTTTGAAAATTTGCCACCGACCTCTCGATAAATGCAGATGGAATAATAGATAAGATATTACCCAGAGATTTCACACTCATTTTGTGAGGACTTTAGATCTAGTTCCAAGTTTCGTGTAGGCGCAAGCACCTATAGTTTATTACCCCTCTTAATATAGAGAGAGAACTTTCGATTAATGCTAGTTGTTAGATCGCCGAATGCGTAGCATATAGTAGCGTATATGGAGTTTTAAAATTTAGAATTTATGAAATTCACCATTTTAGCTTAAAGTGGATGGTTGGGGAATGATGACATGCCTGATCTAGATCTCATGGTTCTGTCATCCTGGGCTATCGCGATCCCTAGTCTACTTATTCAAAGGAGGTAGTTGACCCAACCAGATCGTAGGATCCTTATCAGCAACACCTGGATTATGTCATCCAAGAAATCCTTGTAGACCTGAGGTGGTGTTTATCTAAGGAGACAGACTTAAGTCTAACTTAATTAACATAGGGCTTTTTTTCCTATCAACTGTGCCCTATGATTCACAACTCAAAGGGCAGAGCCATTGGGGAGCATAAGAGCTATGGTCGAGATCATAATATAATGGAGCTTTACTGGCCAAACCACCTGATCAGAGGACTCTAGTCATAACTAAATCATCTATGGAGCCTACCGGCCAAGCCACATAGTCAGAGGACACGGGCACATTCTTACTGGCATTAGATTGATTGAGAGTGAATATAGCAGAACATTTGAATTGACATTGGCTTCTTTGTGAGCTAGAGTTTTCTTAATTTGTCACATTAAACAAATAGTTGTGAAAGATGGATAGATTGAGTTTTGCTTTAAGATCTTAATGATTGAATTTCATTTAAGCAATTTTTAGATTGATACTTGATTTAAGTTAATTTGATTTGAAATTAGAATCACATTTTGATGGAAGTATCCCCTTCGATTGAAATATTCATTCAACGCAGTCATCATCGGGGTAGTTAATTGATTGAATCAAATATATTTGAGAACATTAGATCCTGTCAAATCTATTTAGCTCCTAATAGAGGATCATATCTAGTATCACATGATTGAATTAGCTTTTTAGATATTTTACTAAGTTGAAATTCTTATAATAGATTTTTAGATTTTTTTAACCCGGACCCAATCCTATGACTAAACCAGGAAGCAACCCGCGCAGCATCCTCAGACACTTGAATCTGAACATTTAGCATTGTGTCGGGGCACATGCAAATATTTTTTAATAATTCAGATAATTTTATGTTTAAATTATGAGAATTATTTTCTACTTCATTTAATTCTTACTTAACCTATGTAGCCTTTTCAGACATTAAAATTTACACTTCAAATCTCTATGTCTGAGCACATGCAGGTATTTATAGCTTAGATAATTTCATCTAATTAATGAAATCATTAACTTTGAAAATCATAATTAGAATGAAATTCCTTAATCTTTGATTGAAGGAATCCCTATAATTTTTATAGAATTTTATTTAGTATCGCCTTCTGTCTTCTTGTATGAAGAGTTGCAGATCCGGTGGTGATGAAGGCATTGTACATTGACCTAATATCCTAATAGATATTTTGGATTAATATTGAATTACTTTCTTTTATCCCAAGTTGATTATTCTTTGAATATTCAATACAATTTTTCTTATGACAATTCATAAATTTATCACCAATTATACTCAATTTCACCTTGATCTAATTCGAGTATTTAATAAGGCGACAAATATACTTCAAACATTTTCCAAGGATTCATTGCTTATGCTTAATAGAAATCATTCAATCTCGTGGAAAGTCTCTGATGAATTCTTTAATTTTCTTCAATTTATATGAGTATATTTGAAGAGTGTATCTTAATTCCAAGAGGCTCTCTTCTGCTTTGATGTTCAATCAAGATTCCTACTTCTTTTGATATTGGGCCTAATTTTCAATTGTTCAATTAGTTGTATGATTACTTATTTATGAATTTAATACTTTGAGTATTCAATAGGAAGCTCTATTCACATAAACAAGCATCAACTCCAATATCCCTTACTCCATATTAGACTTCAAATTTAGTGAATAACTGTACTTTGAATTTATTATAAGTCTCTTATAAGTTTGATATCAACCTCTCCAAGTTTCAACTAAAGCTTATTTAATTTTATGAAATTTGAAGAAAAGACCCATCTTACTACTTTAAAGGATTATAATGAAAGTTTGTGATTTAGTATCATCCCTCAAATCCCATCATCACACATGATTATTAAATTTAGATAAGGATGAGTTCCACATTGTTTCCTCCAATTCCTATGGATAAGGCTAAGAGTGGGGCTTCTATTTCATTCCACTTGTTTGAGGAGTTGGAGTGCTTGAAAGAGAAGGGATGATTTTTTAGTGGGCTTTTAACTTTACTAAGATAATTCTTGTAAGTATTTTTTACCTCTTTTCTCTTTGATTTAATGTTTTACCTTTGTATTCATTATATGTTCTTTTCCTTTCGCCTTTTTTATTTGATTCTTTTAATATGAATTTAACTTTAGATTTCATTATTTAGTGCTCTTAAGCTAGTTTTTTTTTCATTTTTTTCTAAGACCAAAGATTTGATGAAATTTTAGCAGTAATTTGGCTAAGGGAGGGACATCAAATAAATTTCTTTTTTTGGCTTGCTCGGTACGTCCTATTGAGCATAGCGAGTGGTGTCTTGCAACACCACAGCCATCTTCACACTCGCTATGCCCTATGGGGCATTAATGGGGTCTTCAAACCTACAAAGAAATGCATAACATACAATCCATACACATAATATTTCCTCTTTTACACATTCAAACTTGAATCTATTGCACATTCACCAAAGCTAAGGGAGACAAGGAGGGGGATGCAGGAAACCAAGAGAAAAACCCGCCTGATAACAGTTTTTCTCTTCCGCTATAATGAAAGGAAAGGTCAGAAGGAGATGGAGAGGGAGATGCCAGAAACCAAGAGAAGAACCCGCCTTATGATAGTGTTCCTCTCTAGCCGTGGCAAAAGGAATTGAAAGGGTAATTCAATGACTATGCGCTTGATTAGAGGAGGAAGCGAGGAGGTATACTGAGAGGAACTCGCCTAATGATGGAGTTGCCTCTCGGCTACCCTCGCTTGTAGAAATAAAAGAGGTTGGCTAAGGGTGGATTCAGTAAAGGAAAATAAGGGAAGGAGGGAGTTCGACTAAGTGAAACTGAGGGAAAATGGAGAAGGATTTTTGGATTGGGAAAAAATGAAAAAAATGGAAGAAGATAAAAAGAGATTTTCAATTTTGTGAGGGTGAGGGAAAGAAAGAAATTTTGGATTGGAAAGATTTGTTGAGGTAGACGAAAAAGGAAGAGAGGGAAGAAGAAGGAGGAGGTCGGGTAAGGCTTGAAAGGTGGTTTTTGGTTTGGAAGGAATAAGGGAAATGGAGGAGGAGAGGGAAGATGAAGAAGAGAAAAGAGAAGCCTACCCTTGCTTGTCGTTTGGACTAGAGAAGAATGGACTTTGCAGCTTGGATGAGAGAAAATGTAATAAGAAGAAGAAGAAGAAGAAGAAGCACCTTTCTTATTTTTGGTTGAGGGAAGAAGTAGCTGTGAATGAAGGGGGAACAGTTGAAGAGGATGGGTGTGTGTGGTTGATCTGTTCGAATGGAAGAGCGGGAGGTAGGAAGCTTCAATTGGGATCATGCATGAAGAGGAGACCAAGCTGAATCGAAGAAGCCAAG
The DNA here is from genome assembly GCA_021442155.1 of Cymbidium sinense. Classification (NCBI taxonomy): domain Eukaryota; kingdom Viridiplantae; phylum Streptophyta; class Magnoliopsida; order Asparagales; family Orchidaceae; genus Cymbidium; species Cymbidium sinense. The sequence goes on from CM038219.1 coordinate 183,516,777, forward strand.
GAGTTCAATCGGGATCATGCGTGAAGAAGAGGCTGAGCCAAATTGAAGTGGGCTTGCATGCCTACATGAAGAAGTCAGTTTTAGGGATTTAGGTTAATTAGGATTAAATTAGGGGTTTTAATAATATTTTTTATTGCTTAATTGACTTTAATATGAATTTTACATTGACCTCAATATAAGGTTGATATATATATATATATATATATATATATATATATATATATATATATATATATATATATATATATATATATATATATATATATATATATATATATATATATATATATATATATATATATATATATATATATATATATATATATATATATATATATATATATATATATATATATATATGTTGATTCAAGGTTATTCGGATGTTTCGAATGTAACGACATAGTCCATTTCACAATCAAAGGCCATTTGGTTCAAGTCAGCATCAAATTGGGTCAATTTCAGCTCAAAATGTGCGTTATCATTTCTGACCACTCAATTTTTGTGTAGACTCGTCCGAATTGAGTGTGAATAGTCTTACTTGATAGATTTTGATGCTTTAAAACTAATGGTGCAATCAATTTCATGAAAAGAGATCGTTCAGTTTATGTCGATGCCTTATGACCTTGATATGCATGTAGGCACGTTGATGACTTGATCGCTTGATCGGTTGCTCATTAGATTGTGCAATCTTTATATTCTAATTAATTTTGATGTTTTGAATGCAATGGCAAAGTCTGTTCATCGATCAGAGATTATTTTGATTGATTTTGGTGATGTCCAATGTATGTCAGCCTCAATTTGTGTTCTGTCACTTTTGATCATTCGACATTTGCACAGACTCATTTGAATTGAGCGTGGATAGTCTCATTTGGTAGTTTTTAATATTTTAAATCTAACAACAAAATCAATTTTATGAATGAAGGTTATTTGGATATCATCGCAGCTTCTTGGCTCCGATATACGCATTGACATATTGATAGCTCGATCGCTTGATTAGTTGATCTTAAAATTAAGAAATATATCTATTTTGACCAATTTTGATGTTCTAAACATGATGGTAAAGTTTATTCATCGATCGGAGGTCATTTGGGCTTATTTCGGTGATGTTTGGCCCATCTCAGCTCTGATTTGTGCTCTAAAGCATCCGAAGTCGATCAAATTCACCTTATAAGCTCAATTCAGCTTGTGTAGTATATGTGAAGGTCAACAATTATGTTGCATTAAAGTAGGGGAATTTACATGCATACCACCTCAAACTATACTAAATACACCTCTAACAGCTAATCTATCTTACTTACTTGACTAGCACCAAAATCTCCCTCTACCTATCTAAATACCACTATGTTACCTCCCATCAACCCCATGCCCTAGTTTACTTAGTTTTTCCCCACATGGAATCCTGTTTGATGAAGGTCACCTCCTATCCGACGAAGACCACCTAAGCCCCTCGCGACCCTCATCATGGATTCCCGCATTGCACGCAGATTATAATTCTTAATTATTCCGATGAGGTAAATAGTTGTTTCATTTATAAAAGATTGATTCTCATGGGTAATTATGTTCTCCCCACCCATCTTCTTCATCACTCCTCTTCTTCATAACTCCTATAAAAACCCCAACCTCATGCCCTAGTTCTTCTCTACGAGATTGTTGTTGCTCGTGGGTAATGTTGTTCTTCTTTTCTATTTTTTTCTTTCGCTTCTCTTCTTCATCAAACCAACCTTCGTAACCAAGAGCAAGTATGTTTTTCTTTAATGTTTTTTCTATGCTACATTTTGCATTCTTTAGTTATTATTTCATTTGCAAACCATTACTTCCCTTTGAGTTTTCTTGCTTTTAATGCAGTTGGGGTGGATAAAGCTATATAATGTAGATTTATATGGGTGAAAGAATAGAGTACTTAAATAAATTTATTTTAGGGTTTAGCTAGTAGAGATATTCAACGGTATTATTTTCAATTTTAATAATATGTTCTCAGGTATTTCAATATATCATTGCAAAGGAATGACTCTAGCTCTATATAGTTATTTAGAAATTTTATTTTATGTATGCAAATTTTTTAATATATTGTATTATTTGCTCATGTAGTTATGGATATGACTAAGTTCTACTCTATTATCTTCAAATTTAGTGGATATTGAACTAAACAAAATGAGGTATGAAGGTGGCAATCAGAAAACTATGAAGTTTAAGAGAAACAAAATCACTTTCTTGTTATTAAAAGAATAATCTGATCTACTTTGTCATGGCTTAGAGGTCATGCCTTTTACTTGCACTATCATATCAGTGGAACTTTGCCAAAAGTGTACATGCCTATTACAGGTGATGCTAATGTACTTGACATGCTTAATATTTCTAATGAAAAAAGTATAATAGAGGTGGTGGTTGCAGCAAAAGTTAACGAAGAAGATGTGGTTCAATCATAGAATATTAAGATTGTAAATGATAATCAGTTATTAGAATTATATCATTCTAGTTCTGAGAGGGGCGACAATAATAACTTTATGCTTGATGGTATGTGTGATGATTTACTAAGTTGTCGAAGTGATGAGGCAAACTCTTTATCTATTGGTTCTCATTTTGAGGATGCCATAAGTTTCAAACATGTACTTCAGACTAATGCAATTTTGCAAAATTTTGCTATTAAGATCAAGGTTAGTGATAAATCTAGAGTAATAGTTACTTGTGTGTATCGCGGCTATCCATAAAGAATACATGCATCAATATGTCTAGATGGCCACTCATTTGAAGTTAAAAAATTAAATGCCACACATTTGTGCCTAGGCATCAATAGAGCCGGAAACAAGCAAGCCACTATAAGTTAGGTAGCTCATCAAATAAAAGTTATTGTCAAGAAGAACCTATACATCATTCCAAAGCACATCGACAATAGCTTGGAGACCACTTTTAGATTTTTCTTTACCATACATGAAAATATGGCATTCAAGAGAACAAGTAAGATCCATCACATTCAGATGAATAGATGACAACTATACGTGGGTTCCTACTCTAAAGTTGGAGTTAATAAAGAGAAATCTAGGTTCACACATAACATATACGTGTGCCATTCATGACAGTTCCTTCAAGCATTTCTTTGTTAGTTTCAAGGTCTGTAGTGATGGTTTCCTTGCTGGGTATAGATATTTAATTAGAGTTGATTCTTGACACCTAAAACCTAAGTACCTAGGTGTATTATTATCTGCAAATTGTTTGGATGATAATAATGGGCTATTCACTGCATTTGTAAAACTGAATCAGAATCCAAAAGAAGTTGGGAGTGGATTATGAGAAATTTGTGGCAAAGTTTTGGTTGTGAAATAGAGCATTTGACTTTCATATCAGATATGGAGAAGGGGCTAGGTGAGCCCATAAAAATTGTCTTTCTCAATGTCGAGCATAGGGTATGCATGAGACACTTATGGAAGAATATGAAAAAATACTTTAATTGTGAGGATAGCCACAAGCTCCAGAGTTTGGTTTGGATAGCTGTCAATGCTTATAGCAAGCATGAATTTAATGTTAAACTTAAAGAGATCTTCATTATTAGCCCAGATGTGTATTCATATTTGAACTCCAAGTGGCCCAAGGCTACTTTCTCTAGTGAGATTAAAAATCATTACAACATAAATAATATGTCAGAATCTTTCAATTCTTGGATAGAAGAAGCTAGAAGTAAATATGTGGTTGACTTAGTTAATATGATTAGAGGGATGATTATGGAGCAACGTGCTCAAAGGAAGTTAAACTCTAGAGCTGCAAACGAACCGAGCTGAGCCGAGCATGTATGTGTTCAAGCTTGAGCTTATTTAATATTATCGAGTTCGAGCTAGATTCGAGCTTTAAGAATAGTGTTTAAGCTTGAGCTTGTTAACCATTATCAAGCTTGAGCTCGATTCAAGTTTTTTCACGAGCTCGGTTCAAATTGGATTATCAAGCTTGTTGACGAACAGCTCATTTAATAAATTAAATAAACATTAATCAATCCTTAATCGAGTTTGTTCACGAGCAACTTGTTGAGAAATATACATGTGTAGTATCAATTAAAGCTTATTAAGCTTAATAATAATAATTTAAGAAATATTGTTCACAAATAAACCTTAATCGAGCCTTAATGGAGCCTTAATCGAGCACCTTAGCGAGCTTGTTCACGAGCTTTAAATGATAATATTCATCAACATAAATGAACCAAACAGCAAGTTGTTTGAGCTTGTTCATTTAGTAATTGAGTATTTCAAAAAAGTGTTCAAGCTCATTTGATTAGATAATTAAACGAATATGAACGAGCTCTAATCGAGTCGAGCCACGAGTAGCTTGTCGAACACTCGATTCATTTGCAACCCTATTAAACCCCACTACCTAGAAAGGGCCACTGGTACATCATATTGAGGAGTACATTAGAGATATTACAACAAGAAAAGAATATTTTTTTATTAGACAATCTACAATAACCAAGGCTGAGGTTGAAGGTACACATGAATGTCATGAAGTGGTCATAGAGAAAAAAGAATGTAGCTGTGACTTTTGGCAATTAAATGGACTCCCTTGCATACATAGTGTTGCATTCATTGGAACAAAACAACACAACTTATGGCACACATACATTGATGAACAATATTATGTACATAGGTAATACTGTACTTTTAACATTATTATGTTGTTAATTTTGTTGCATGCCTATGGTTAAAAACTATTAGATATTTTCTAAGAGTATACTTCCATCTTCAATCTAAGTGGATAAAATGAAGATAGAAATATACTCTTTTACATTTAGACACCACATAGATCCATAGATGTTCTTATTAGGGTGATCGAGTTTGACATTGAGGAGAGGTGTACTATCTCAAAAGATAGAAGTCATCACCCTACAATGGACCTAATCACCTCAATAAGGACTCCTAATGATAATGGGTCTGTATATGTACCAGAGATCCTTCCCCTAATTTATATGGAAAAGTAAAGTGGGGATTATTTTAGACCATGTTTGTTAAGTTCCCTATAGAGGCAGGCCCCCAAAGTTAATTACATCCTAAGGAATGAGATCCCTTAGGAATACTCTCGATTAAGGTAAATGATCGTTGTCTCCAAAGATTTCAATAAGTAGGACTATCAATCGATTGATTTATTTTTAGAAAGTCAAGTGGGATCGATCAAGAGGAGGGAGTTCTTATCGAAGCCAAATGAAAACAAGTAGGGGATGCTTAGGATACTAAGAAACTTAGTAAGCATCCCAAACTACCCTATGGTTGGGCTTTACATTTTTGAAATTGAACTAGTTTATTTGAGTTAAATTTTTATTAGAAATTTAAGGCTTATAATTCCAGAATACAAGGTTATGGAAATGCCTAAGAGGTGAGGATTTATACTTATGGCCTGCAAAGGGATGTAGCAACCTCAAAACCTAAATCGAGGGAGCTTTGGCGAGGGCCAAAAGCACGACCTAAATCTAAGGTGAAAAATGGGTATTTGGTTTACCTCCATAAGAAAGAAAAACCACCTGACAGTTTGGACTTACGACTGCCTGGGTGTGGTCGCCAAGTAATTCCTTCGATGATTTTAAATTTATGTAGGCAAGTCATATGCTTTATGCAAGGTAGCTAAGCTGTTATTTATTTTAGAAAGATACTAAGTCCTTAAACTCACTCCCTAAAAGACTAAATCATGTAAAGGCATGAAACATGATCTAGATCTAATGCAAATCACATTACATTTTATTTTTATTTTTGGACAATAATTTGACTCAAGCTTATAAAATTCATATGCCTAATGCATGAGAAATAAGATTATGGGACAAAATTATCGTAAAGGTGGGAGGTGTTTTCACCATGGCCCTCACAGGTCAAGCCAAGTTCCCTGGCAAAGGTGGAAGCCCTTCAATCAAGAGTGAAATAATATGCTTTTATGCATGATGTTAGAAAAGAAATACTCATCCAGCTAAGGGGTTGCTAATTCTTTTATCTTGATTTTTAGCCTAAGCTCTAGGTGAGGTTATGAGTTCTTTATTTTTAATTTTGAGTTATTTAATTTAGTAAAAGATTTATTTTTTTCTAAGAGCCTAATCATCATCCAGACCATACATCAAGCAAGGAAGAAACTGGGAAAAGGATGTCACCTTAATGCACAAGCTAAATAAAACATCAAACATTTTATAAATCTAATGCAAAAGAATAAAAGGCCATTTGTGGTCGGGCTCCACTGTACAAACCCAAAAATAATTTGGGTAGCCAAGCTCTACCCTTATACAACCCGAATTACAAATGAATTAATTACAATTAAGCAAGGAAATTCATGTTATGGGTGTCTTCATTCTTCATTTCTTCATTCTTCTTTTCATCTTTCTTCTTCTTTTGGATGGTTGGAATGTGGATGCTCCAAAGGCTTCACAAGGTTCATAAGATGAGATCTTATGACCAATTCTCATCCTAATCCTCATAATAATCATTCCAAAATCTTAATTGCAAAATTACATGAAAAGAGAAAAGTAAATCTAACTAACACCTGTAAAATAGAGATTAGCTAACAAACCATACAAATCTCAAGCATGTATATTGGACTTAGCACCCCACACATGGGTAACTAAGTCCACCTGGCCTATTGCATTATGCTTAGGGGTATAAACACCTGCACAACAAAAACATTTATATTTTTATTACATCGCCCCTTAAGCACAATCTCTTGCAAAAAATAATGATTAGACTAAACCGTCCTACCATTCATTCTATGCACATACACCCTAACACCCAGACTAGAAATAATACACCACAAAAGAAAAGTAAACATCAAGCCATGTACTACCCTAACCTAAATCTAGAAGTGGTAACCTAGCCTAATGTGTGTGCTATTTAAGGTTTGTGTGGTATGCATAGCTAGGCTTTAAGGTTTGTATTTTCTAAGTGTGAAATTGTGCAACTTAGAGGATGGTTTCATTTAAGTGCTTAGTTGATTTGGGTTGATTTTATTTTGTATTTTCATTTGGTTTAAGTGAATCCTACAATTAATTATTAAGTTGTAAACAAAGGAAAAAGAGAAGAGAACTTCTCTTTCTTTCCCTACCTTAAGTAATTTTTAAAGTGAATTAATATTTGATTTTGTTTAGTGCATGTATTATTATGTGTTTTAATTAATCCTAAGTTTAGATCAACTCTAAATAAACCCATTCAAAAGGAAAGATATTATAAGATTAAGTAAGGTGAATTAATATCGCAAAACACACATCACTTCATTTCTTTCTCAACATGTATAACATGCATATGAATGAATCCTAAGCATATCTATGCATACAAATGGAGATGTTTAGCACACTTTATGATGAATGCTAAGAAATGTTACTTAAAAAAATTGGAATGCTTTGTGATGCATGATTTTCATTAAGTAGAAAAGAAGGGTTTCTTTTATCCATTATTCACATGCACATGTATATGTATGAAAGGCATAAGTGAGTACAGAGCAATTCTTTAGCGCCAGGGGTGTAAGGTGCAAGACCTACTTAAGGTGACTTAAAGCCTCACAACCCTGGGGTTGTCCAGACTAATATACCGCTTTACTTAAATACAAACACATGTACAAAAGAAAGACATGGAAAAAAAGATGCAAAAATTTTGTATTTGTTTGTTTGTTTTGTTTATGCAATTTATATGTACAAGTGTGGATGTCCTTCTTAGCTAATAGCATAGGAATGGATAGGAATGGGGTTAGGCAATTGTTTTGTTCTTTTCAAATGAACTATACACTTTGTCAATCCCTATTAAAAACTATGCTAAAAGAGAAGAGAAGGAAAGCCACACTACGCACACCTTCATATTTATATCCACATGCAAGCATATAAATAGTTATAAGTAGCACACTTTTAATTTTTGATGTTTGATTTATAGATTTTGAAAATATTTTTGGATTTAGTAGTGATAATAGCCATTCATATTTTTACTTAAGCCAAAACATGCAATTTGACATAAAGAAAATATTTCATTTTCAATTTGAATTTAAAAAAGAATGAATGCATGAATTTCATATGACATACACATTTAGCATGCTAGGAAAGAAATAAAGTGATGAAAGCAATGTAAATTCATTTACCCTAATTAATTCCTAAAGATAATATTATGAAATAATAAAGTTCAAAGTAAATCAAAGTTTCTTTAATGTGATTTTTGTTTTGAATTTATTTTATGTTTGATTTAAGAAATGTGAAAGAATGTTTGCTAGTCCTAACCCATTTCCCCCATGTGTGAGTTGATCTAGTTTGTTCTTAGGATTATTAGGTGATTTTTATATTTTATTTAGGTTAAGGTGTGAATTAAGTGTGTTAATTACCCCATACCTATACCACCTTAGCATACTTAATCAAATAATTATGAGCCAATGAGATGACATAAAATCACACAAGAAATTTAAATCAGAAATGCACCTAAGAAGAAAAGGGCCTAATGCATTTGGCTCATGATTAATGATTAATTAAACTAAGGGGTTTAATTTAAGTACTTTCTTAACCCCTCATACACATGTGAGTGGGATTTTGATTTCGTTAATGTACTTAGGTTATTGAACACCTAAGCATCTATCCAAGATGTATTAGTTAAGTTCTAGAAGGTTTTAGAATTTTATCAAATTAATTAGGTAAGTAATTAGTTGATTAATCCCTAATTAAGTTTGGATTAAGGAAGGAAGTGGGGGTTTAAGGAATAGCTTAAGGAAAATATCCCAATAATTATTCCCTAAACCTTCTATTCACTTAAACAAACCTTAATTAACTCAATCAAGGGGTTAAACCACTAATTACACACATAATTAAACTTAATTACATTAAGAGGATAATTAGAAATTAATCTAACAATTCCTCTAACTAAACCATCAATAAATCCCAGGAAAATTAAGGAAGGAAGAAGTAATCCCGCTAATCATATAGAAGAAGTTTGGAATTAATCAGTGGGATAATTATAGAGTAATTAGCAAAATCAAATTCCTAATAAAACCCAAATCTAGAAAATAACAGTATTCAAAATTTATTGAAATCAATTTTATTATATTCTAGATTTAAATACCTTTCATATGCAATTTATTTCACATTTTTCTAATTTTTCTACACTTAGATATGCATTTTTGAAGTTTCCTTGATTAATTAGGCAATTTAAATACCTAATTATATAGTTAATCCCATCGGTGACACATGGAGGCTGACGCAGCGCATGCTATGCGGTTTCTCCTCACCTGTTCAATCACGGATCGGATGCTGAGGTTAAATCTGCATTCTAAAGAGATAATTCATGGGATCTACATGTCTTTGATCATGGCCGTCTATCCAAAATGCACGGATGGATGACCCCTGATCCATCTCTAATCTTCCCTGTGGGAGATGGCCACCGTCCATCTCCTATGGGAAGATCCTAGCTTAATCGAGCTCAGATTGGATCCAAACTCATCCCACACCATCAACATGCAAAGGAGATCACATCTAACAACCAGAATCTCATGGGGTGATACTTTCTTTCACAAAGCTCCAAACAATGGCTAAATTGAGCTCGGTTTAATAGCTTACCTCACCGGAGGTGATCATCGATGTTTGATTTAATTGGAGAAGCTTCGACTAGTAGAGATGAAGCTTTATTGAAGTTTTGAGACCTTGAAATTGGATGGATCATCCTAGAGGCCAAATCCACCTTCACTTGAGCTCAGTCTTGGTCAAGGTAGCACCTCCCTTACCTTTGGAGCTTGGATTAAGCTTTAGGCAAGTTTGCTTGAACCCTCTGATGAAGCTTGTAAGAGGAATTGGCTTGATTTGATGTGTGGAGTAAATTAGATTTTCACTTGAGCTCCCCTATTTTCAGTCTATGGAAGTCAAAAAATGGAGAAATTCAAGTTTCTTGGGAGAGCTTGGGGAGAGTTCCAAATGGTTGCTCTAGCTTCCCTAAGTTTAATCGAGTGTGAGAGTGATGGAATGAAAGGAAATTAGGGGGAGTATATCTCCCCCTAGAGCAATCAGATGGTCGAGCAAGGAGATGCCATTTTGATCCAATTGAGCTCCTTGAGTGGTTTGTTAGGCTATTAGAGGTGTCCTTGCATTTGATTTTGGCCAGAGAAGGAGTGGAGGAGCTTACTATGTGCTTAATTCAAGTGGAAGAAGGAATCCCATGTGCCTAATTCCATGGGGGTGGTCAATTTTAGCCTTACAGTAGGTTGGGCTGACCCAAACCCATTAGGCTAGTTGCACCACACTCTCTAGTGTCCACTTGGTCTACTAAGAGAGTGTCAAGTGGTCATGAAGAGGATTTGACCAAATTTCAAGTGGATTTGGCCAAAATTTACCCTATGTCCTAGGGGTAAAATAGTCATTTGGATTAGGTTTCAATTTGAATATGTTTGGTATATTTGAAAAATGAGTTAGGCCAAGTTTCATTGAATTTGGAGTTGGTTTGTTGTGATTTGGCTCATGTTGACCCATTTAGGTCAAAATGGGTCAACTTGGGTCAAGTTGACCAATTGGTCAAATTGGGTCAAACCAAGAGTTGGGTCAAGTTCATATGACCATTTGAAATGTTTTGGTGGCTTTGGTTTGATTCAATTTGGTTTAGGTTTGAATTTGGTTCATTTAATTTCATTTGGGTCAAATGGGTCAAGTTGGCCAATTTGACCCATTTGACCTATTTGGGTTAAGTCATGGGTTAGTTTATGTTTGGTTGGTCATTTGAAATGGATTGATATCTTTGTTTCCAATCAATTTGGTTTATGTTTGAGTTTGGCTCAATTTGACCTTTTAGGTCAAGTTGGGTAAACAAATAAGTATATTAAAAAATTTGGTGGGAGCTCACCCTCATTCTGGTAATGATTCAAATCCTAGACTTACACTTCACTAAAAAGGATAAAGTCTCTCAATTTCAATCACCTAAGGGTGGAAATTGTGCTTCTCAAGTATGATATTAATTTCTCTTAAGATGTATTGCTCCCTAAGCATGTATCTTAGTGTAACTAATCTTATAGTGCTCTTTTAAGAAGAGGTTGATATCAATTTTATATCATTCATAGTGGAAATTGATAAGAATCATGTCACCACCCTTAGTGAGGAAGTCAAAATTGGTGAAGTATCACTTATAGGACATTAAACATAGGACATATTATTACTTAAGGTGAAAAAATGATAATCAACCTCCCAAAGCTTAAAAACCAAGGTAAAAGATATATAATCTCTTATGTTGAAAATTAAAGATCATTATATCAGTCTTATAAAGAAAACTTTGATATCATCTCCTATGTTAGAAAACTTTGTATTATCCTTATAGTCATAAATGGAATTATTAATGCCTTCAACATTCTCTTGGATAGGGGTGTAAATGAGCTGAATATGATTGCTGAGCTCTTGTTCTCATTTCTGCTCGTTTATATTGACTCATATTTCTGTTCGGCTTGGAATTGCTCATGTTCAAATAAGCCAGAAAATCTAAAAAATGTGGAGAATGTGTGATTCGAACTATGTCATGTTTTTTGCATGGGAAAAGCTCCAACCACTGTGGTGTTTATTTTTGTGTTGTCTATGTTTGTGTGAGGAGACACCACGTAGATTCGTAGATGTACTCATTAGGGTGATTGAGTATGACATTAAAGAATAGTGTGTTATCTCATGAGATAGAAGCCACTACCCTATAATAGACCTAATCACCTAATGAGGACTCCTAAGGCATGATGGGTCTTCGGATATACCAGAGATTTTTCTCGTACTTTTCATGAAAAATTAAAGTAGAGTTTATTTAAATCGGGTTCATTAAGTTCCTTATGGAAGCAAGCCTTCATAGTTAATTACATCCTAATGGAAATGAATCCCTTAAGAATACTCTCGATTAAAGTAAGCGATTATTGGCTCCAAAGAATTCAAAAGTAGGATTATCAAAGGGTTAGTTATATTTTTGAAAATCAAGTGGGAGAGATCAAAAAGGGAAGTGTTCTTATCAAAACTAAGGCATGAGTAGAGAGTGCTCATGATACTAGAAGCTGGTGAACATCCCAATCTATCTTATGGTTGGGCTTTATACATTTGAATTTGAAGGTTTATTTGTTTGAGTTGAATTTTCATTTGAAATCTAGGACTTATAATTCCACAACACAAGATTGTGGAAATGCCTAAGAGAGGATTTATACTTGTATCCACAAAGGGAAACATCGATCTCGATCCTAAATCTAGGAAGCTTTGGCGAGGACCAAAGCATGACTTAAATCTAAGGTAAAAATGGGTATATGGTTACCTCCACAAGAGAGAATAAATCACCCAAGCTTATTACCACATGGAGTGGCAGCCAGCTAACTCTTCCTATGCTTTAAACCCATGTAGGCAAGTCATATGCTTTACAAGATGGTTAGGTTGTTGTTTACTTAGAAAATAAACTAAGTCCTTAAACACACTCCCTAAGAGATTAGATTATGAAGGGTATGAGTCATGACTTAATTTTAATGTAAATTTTGTCAAGTTTTATTTAATTTTTGGACTTTTATTTTAACACAGGACATAGGATTTTGTAGGCCTAAATGCATGAGAAATTGGTTGTGGGCTAAATTAGGAGAGAAAGAGGTATTTTTTCATCAAAGGCTCTTACAAGTTAAGCCTTTATTCTTTGGAACATATGGAAGCCCTCTCTTAGTAAGAGTGGAAGAATATGATTAACATGATATTATACATTCAATCATCTAGCTAAGGGGTTGCTAAAAATTTTATTATCTTAATTTAATTCCTAGGATTTTATGCGAGGTTATGAATTATTTTAAAATTTTAGTTATGAGTTGTTAATGGGATAGAAAATTTATTTTTATCCTAGGAGCCTAATCTCATCCAGACCACTCAGCAATCACCAATCATAAAGCCACTATAAAAATGCATGCTATTTCTAATGCACAAGCTAAATAAAACATCAAATAATTTTATAAAGCTATCATAAAATAATAAGAGGCCGGTGTGATCGGGTGTCGATGTACAACCCGAAAAGAAATGTGGGTAGCCGAGCCCTACCATTTTACATCCTAGTACAATGAAAGAATAATTACAATTCTAGAATGATAGGTGTTATGGGGGTCTTCATTCTTCATCCTTCATTATCCACTCTTCATCCTTCATTCTCCACTCTTCATCTTTCATTCGTTCATCCTTATTTGCTTCATTTCTTTCTTTCTTTTGGCTTGATTCAGATGTAACTTGCTCTAAAGGTATCACATGATATATAAGACATGATTTTATAACCAATATTCACCCTTAATTCTCAAAATACTTATCCTAATCTTAATGCAAAAATTACATTAAAAAGAAGAAAAGTAAATCTAACTACACCTGTAAAATGAATGTTTGCTAGACACACCATACAACCCAAGTAGTTATAGAAAAATTTGGACTTAGCACCATGGGTAACCCACCTTCTAACTTGGGTTATGCTTAAAGGTATAAGCAACCTGCACAACAAAAATATTTATATTTTCATTACAGCGCCCCTTAAGCACAACTCCCTGTAGAAAGCATGATTATGCTAATATTGGCCTAACATCTAGACTACGCACATACACCCTAACATCCAGCCTAAAATAATATATCATAAAACTAAACACTCATTAAACCATGCACTGCCCTAACATAAAACTAGAAGTGGTTACTTAGTCTAAAGTGTATGCATCAAGGCTTGTGTGGTATGCCCTAACTAGGCTTTAGAGTTGTAATTTTTCTAAGTGCAAAGGATTTATAAAGGGTTGATTCCATTTAATTCTTTCCACCATGTATATTATGCATATGAATAAATCCTAAGCATACCTATACATGCAATGTAAATCTTAGCACACTTTGATGATGAATGCAAAAAAATATATTTGGATTTTAAATGTTTCATTTTTAATTGAATTATGAATGCATGTTTTGTTATGTAGAAAAGAGAAATTTTTCATCCATTAGCTAAATGGACATCCACATGTATAAAATTATAAGTGGGTACGACACCATTATTTTGTACACGAGGGCCGTAAGGTACAAGACCTACTTAGGGCTACTTAAAGCCTCGCAGCCTTGGGATGTCCACACTAATATATCACTTTACTTAGATACATGTAAATGTATGAATAGCTACAAGGATAAGAAAATCCATGAAAATGTTGTGTTTTATTTGTTTTATTTTTGATTTTTATTCATTGGCAACATCACACATGCATATGTATAAGAGTTTTAAGTGAGTACGATGCCATTATTTCTACACCAGGGGTGTAAGGTACAAGACCTACTTAGGGCTACTTGAAGACTCACAACCCTGGATGTCTTTAATATACCACTTTTCTAAAATACATATGAATATCCAAAAAGAACCAAATGGATAAGGAATCATGCAAGAAATTATGTTTGATTTGGTTGTATGGTTTACATGGGCAATGTGAAATTCTTCCTAGGTCTTAACATGGAAATGCATCGGAATAGATTTAAGCAAGTGTTATGTTCTTTTCAAATGAACTATACAAATCCTATGTGATTCCATATTAAAGTAGGGAAAGAGAACTTCACATTATACATATTATACTATCATCACATGCAAGCTTATAAATATTTGCAACTAGCATTACTTCATTTATAATCTTTGATTTATATATTTTGAAAATATTTTTTTAGTTTAATAGTGATAATAGCCACTCATATCTTTAATTTTAGCCAACACATGCAACTTGACATAAAAGGAAATATTTTATTTAATTAATTTTCAAGAGAAATGAATGCATGATTTTCATATGGTAAATAATATTTAGCATGATTGGAAAGAAATAAAAGAATGTAAACATATGATTTCATTCACCATAATTAATTCCTAAGGATAATCATATTAGATAAGGCTATTTAAAATAAGCCAAAAATCAGAAGACATTTTTAACTTTGGAAATATGAGAGATTTTAATCTAAAATTGTGAATTAATTTGGTTTAATAAAGAATATTTAAGTTGACTTTATGTTTTGATTATACTAAGGTATTAAATATTATTTTACCTACATCACCTTAAGCTAATTAACTAATTAATAATTGGCAAAATTTTTAAAATAAGCATGCTTAAAATTTTAATTAGCGGATTAGGTATATTTTTAAAAAATTTAAAATAGCCTGCTCAATCGTTAATGGCCGATCGATGTATTAAAATGCTAAAGATTGCACAAAAAAATTTTTTAAAGAAATTCCGGACGGAATTTGAGCAAAAATTACAGAATAGGTCTATTTGATTCGGGTATTTGCAATTTTATATTTTAATATCTAATTTTTAAAAAATAAAATATAAAATAATAATTTTGAAAAAGTTGAAGTATCTCAAAAAAAAATAATTATAGAATTATTTATAGTGTATTTGATCTCGATATTTGTAATTTCTGTAATTTTAATTTTAATTTCTAATTTTAAAAAATAAAATATAAAAATAATAATTTTGAAAATGTTGAAGTACCTCAAAAAATAATTACAGAATTATTTATAGGTTTATTTCAAGTATCTATAATTCTTGTAATTTTAATTTTAATTTTTTAATATCTAATTTTAAGAAAATAAAATACAAATTAATAATTTTTAATATCTAATTTTTAATATCTAATTTTTTTTTGAGTTACTTCAACTTTTTCAAAATTATTATTTATATTTTATTTTTTTAAAACTAGAAATTAAAAAAATTAAAATTAAAATTACAGTAAATTATAAATATTTGGATCAAATAAACTTATAAATAATTTTGTAATTATTTTTTTGAGGTACTTCAACTTTTTCAAAATTATTATTTTATATTTTATTTTTTTAAAATTAGATATTAAAAAAATTAAAATTAAAATTACAATAAATTGCAAATACTCAGATCAAAAGACCTATTCTGTAATTTCACCTATTCTGCAATTTCCATTGAGAGCTAAGAAATTTAAAAAAAAAAATTTTTGGCAAGTCGGCCGTTTATTAAAAATTATTAATTTATATTTTATTTTCTTAAAATTAAATATTTAAAAAATTAAAATTAAAATTACAGTAAATTATAAATACTTCTGATAAAATAAACCTATAAATAGTTCCAATTATTTTTTTGAGGTACATCAACTTTTCAAAATTATTATTTTATATTTTATTTTTTTAAAATTAGAAATTAAAATTTTAAAATTAAAATTACTGAAATTACAAATATCCTGATCAAATACACCTATAAATAATTCTACAATTATTTTTTTGAGGTACTTCAACTTTTTCAAAATTATTATTTTATATTTTATTTTTTAAAAATTAGATATTAAAAAAATTAAATTGCAAATACCCGAATCAAATAGACCTATTCTACAATTTCCGCTCAAATTCCTTTCAAAAATTTTTTAAAAAAATTTTTTTTTGTTGGCCTAAACGATCAGTGATATCAACACTAGGTTAAGCTGCGGCCTATTTTAAATTTTTTTAAAATATGTCTAATCCGCTAATTAAGGTTTTAAGCATACTTATTTTAAAATTTTTGCCTTAATAATTGGCCAATATTATATGCAACCACTTAAAAAATGAATTTTCAATGCTCCTAAGAAATGAAAGGGACCTAATACAATTTGCTTATGATTAATAGTTAATTAAGCTTAAAGGATCTCACGTAATTACTTTTATAATTTTCTCACACATGTGGGCTAATCATAATTTCATTATCTCTCGCTTTGGGTTATTGAACACCCAAGGTGCTATCCAAAAGTTAATTAGGGTTGTTTAGATGTGAAGGAAATTTGAATTAAGTAATTAGGTTCATTAACCAACTTTTGATTAAGCATAAACATCTCCAATTTAAGGAAATGAAATGGAATAAAGGAAAGAGATCAAGAAAGAGGCCTTGGTCTTAATCCCTAAGCCCTACACTTAATAACTTAGGCTCCGATCTTTATATTTAAGCTTAATTAATTAATTAAGCTACTAATTACCTCATTAATCCTTAATTAGATTAATTCCAAAAGTGAAGAGAACTTAGGAAGTGAATTAAAAAAATATCTCAATCACATTCCCTAAGCTCCCTTACTATTCAACAGAGGTAATTAAGCTTAAATAATTAATTAAAACACTATTCATTTACTAATCATTACTAATTAAATTATAAGAATGATTAAGGCTTAATCAAGTGATTTACCTAATTAAGCCACCCATAAAATCTCAAAAAATTAGGGGAGGCAGATGTCATATTCCTAAATACCCACATAAAGTTTAAGATCAATTGGGTGATTAATTAAGGAGTAATTAAGCTAATGAAGTTTTAATAAAATAATAATTAAGCCAAAATCACTATTTAAAATTAATTAATAATAATTTTCCTAGGTTCTACTCTGAAATACCTTTAAAATGAGCCAAAGTTTGCATTTTTTTTGGATTTTTCTATAATTAGTTATGATTTTAGAAAGTTTTAGTATTAAAATCTAATTAAATAACCCTAATTAAACCTTTAATCCCATCGGGCCATGTGGCTGCTGGTGTGGTACACTGACGTGGTGTGCTTTCCATATGGAGTGATGGGATTGGTTATTTAAGTTGTCACATCTGCGTGCTGACTTAGCGGTGGCGGATGCATTTTCTCTTTGGACCTTCTAATCTAAGATATGACAGTCGAGATTAAACCCACGGTTTAGGCTAAGAATTACAGGGGATCTAGCATGATTTGATCATAGCCGTTAGTTCCAATGGCGTGGAATGGATGGCGCATGATCCTTCTCCTTCGCGAGTGATGAAGGATGAACACCATTCATCTTTCTTCATTCAATTCGAGCTCACTCGAGCTCAGATTGGGATCAAAATGATCCCACACCTTTGGAAGGAGAGGAGATGCATATCCAATGGTCAAAATTGCATGAGATGACAATTTCCTTTGAAAAAGACCAACTGAAAATTGCTTATAGCTACTATTTTGAATAATTACCTCGTCGAAGGCTATCACCTGTGCTTTGAATGACAGAGGTAGCTTCGTCTAGTAGAGACAAAGCCCTATTGAAAAAAAATCCTACCTTGATTTGAAATGGAATGCTCGATCGACCAAGCTCCTCTTCAATGGTGATCGGTCTTGATCAAAGTTGCCCCTGTGGCTTTGAAGCAGGAAATGACTTCGATTGAGCTCGACAAGGTAGTGAGGGTGTGGGTAAAAGGAATTTAGGTTTGGTGAAGTGGGGAGGGAGTATTGCTCAGAATGGGGATGCCCTATTTTGGCTTTGCACATAGAGGAGAAATGTTGATCGAGGGAGCTCGAGAAGGCCTTGGGAAAGTTCTGTGAGGATTTGAGATTACTCTAAGGAGTCTCATGAAGCTCTGTGATGTGTTTTTCGTTCAAATTGAGGGTGTATACCCCTCAATTGAGTGTGATGGATGGACAGGATTGATCATTCATTTATGACTCGTGGGCCACCGTCACCAGAGTTGTCACCTTCGACTCCACATGGCATGCCATGCTTGGGGGAGTGCATGGCAGGAAGCTCAAAGTCTGATTTATGGAGTTAGGTTTGCCATTTTTCCCCCAAGCACCCATGGGTCGGCCATGGAGGTGAGGTGCTTGGGTTGGTTCCTTTGTTCCATGGCATATTCTAGAGTGGCTTAGGTTGGGCTAAGGATGCTAGGGAGGCTTTCTTTGAGGAGTTTGATGGCTATCATGGGGAGACAAAAGTGAACTTTTCCATTTTAGGAAAGAATCCAAGATAAAAGAGCTTGACTCCTTGGTTTATCCCCTTGGGTGGGGTCCAGCAGGCTTTGGGTTGATTTTGGAATGGGTTAGGCATGGTTTGGGTCAGGTCTAACCAGCTCCTAAGGTCCCATGGCTTGGTTTGAAGTGATTTGGCTTCATTTGGTCAAATAAGTTCATTTGGATTAGGTTGGGTTGGGTTGACTAATTGGTCAAATTGGGTCAAACCAAGGCTTGAGTTAGGTCAAAATCATGATTTGGAATGTTTTGGTGTGATTAATTTGGTATGGTTTGGCTTAGATTTGAATTTAACTCATTTGGATTCAAAAGGGTCAAAATGACCAATTTGATCAATTTGACCAAATTGGGTTAGTGTTGAGTTAAGTTCAATTGGTTGATTGAAAATGATTGTAGGCTTTGGTTTAGTTTAATTTGGAATTAGTTTGAATTTTGGTCAATGTGACCTTTTAGGTCAATTTAGGAGGGTCAAGTTGACCAATTGGTCAACTTGGGCTCAAACATGGTTTTGGTCAAGTTCAACAAGTGATTTGGAATGAACTTGAGCCATTGGTTACAATCAATTTGGGTTGAATTATGATTTTCCCCATTTTGGCTTTTTAGGCCAATTTGGGTCAACTTAGTCAAGTGGACAATTAGGCTTGGTTTGGCTTAATTGATGAATTGGTCATGTTCAATCATTGACCATGAATGGGTTTGGATTAATGGCTTTAATCAATTTGGCATATGGTGGATTTTGGCTAGTTTAGGTTTCATTTAGGCTAAGTATTGACTTGGTCAAAGGCTAGGTTTGACTTGGTTTGACCCAATTCAATGTGGTTGATCACCCCATGATGATTGTTGATCATGCTTGAGGTTTAGATGGCCTTAGTTTAATCCAATTTGGGTTGGATTAAAACTTGGCTCAAAAAGGTCTTTTAGGTCACTTGGATCAAGTGAGCCTAAATGGGTCAATTGGCTTGATCAAGGCTTGATTTAAGTTTAACTGAACTTACATATGAACTTAGGATTGAAATATAAATCCAATTGCAATTGGTTTGGAGCCAAGTGTGTTTTGATTCATAAATTAATTTCAAGTCATAAGGGTCAATTTAGGTTTGATTTGGGTTGACATGGATTTGGTTTGGTAATGGTGGTTTATGTTTATATTTGGATCAGTGATTGTAGGAATAATTGAATCATGAAGAAATTCATGAGTTTTGAGTTAATTTGGGTTGCATTTAGCCAAGTTAAAAAATTTGGCTAAAGGGGATAAAATTGAGAATTTGGTTTGATTTGAGTTTGGTTTTGGTCATTTGAATTTATATTTCATTTATATTTGTGAATATGAATGAAGATATAAATGGGTCATGAGAAAATCATTGAGTTTGGAGTGATTTGAAAGCAAATTTGATTGAGCTTAGGGATGTAAGTTGAAAAGGGTTAATTTGGGTTTGATTTGGTTTGATTTATTTTTAGTCATTAGAGGATGAGTTTCATTTATATCTACGAATATATATGAAGGGATGGTTGATTTATAGAGAAATCAGCCAAGTTTGAGTTGATTTGAAGGAGTTTTGGCTAAGCACATGAAAGTGGCTCATATGGCTTAGGAAGTGATTTTTGGAATTTGGAATTTGGAGTTGATCATGGATTTCAATCATCTGGAATCTGGAATTGACTTGTGATTTAGAATTTGATTTGGGATTGATTTTGATAATTGAGAAAATCAATTGGGTTAGGGTTCATTTGGATTTGGTTAAGGCTAAGTCCATAAGATAAAATCAAAAGGGCTTAGGAAGGGATTTGGAGTTTGAATTTGGTGATGGATTTCAATCATTGGATAGTTGGATTTGATTTTGAAATTTGAATTTGAATTTGAGGTTTGGTTTTGAAAGAAGGAAGCAAGGATCGGGTTTAGGCTATGTGGTAAGTCTTCCTAAATCCCTAAGGCACAACCTATTCCTATGGCTAACTATTCTAAGTCTCTAGGATTAGGTTAAGTGTTCACCTAATCACTAGAAGTGTCTTAAGACTAAGGAACTCTTAGTGTCTATAAGAGTCCTAGACCTATGATGAAAAAGTTAAAAGCTCACTCCAAAAGTGAGGTCAATAACCACCAAGCTATAATTTTTTATTTAGAGCTAAAACAAGTTGAAACGATTAAACAAAGGGTTGTTTGTGTTCGACTCATTTACAAATCGAGCTTAAAATATCTGTTTGTGTTTGGCTCACTTGTTACATGAGCTTTTTTTACATTCATACTTTAAGATGGACCTTTTCAAAATAAATAAACTTAATTCTTAATCCCTCAACATGTTTGTCCTGGTAATTAGACTTTTATTTCTTAGCATAATTTTAAAGAGTGGGTTGGGGACCCACCCAATGGGCATTAATGTGCTAGACTTTCAAACACTATCAATTAAAGTTGTTAATGAAATAATGTGCATTTTAAAATATTTTAATTGAAGATAAAGTAATATTATTTTACACTTAGAAATCTTGTTAAGATACTAAGTTCCTACTCAAGCATTGATTATGAAGGAAATGATTTCAAAGCTCTAGTTTCTGAGTATATGACCAATGGAAGCTTAGAGTATTGGCTCCACCCAGAAGAAAACCATAAAAATCAAAAGTAGAGACTATGAGGCTAAACATAGCCATTGATGTCGCTTCCACACTAGATTATCTTCATCACCATGGACAAACACCGATTATTCACTGTTATCTGAAGCCTAGCAACGTTCTTCTTGATGATAATATGATTGCACATGTGGGTGACTTTGGTTTGGCCAGGTTTCTTACTAAAACTACAAGTAAGCCATCTTAGAATTCATCCATGTCCATTGGAATACAAGGAACAATTGGGTATGTTGCTCATGGTAAGTGTTTTATACTTATAAATAATTCTATATAATTTACATTAGTAATATAATACATGATCCAGTTTGAGAACTTACAATATCAAGTGAATAAAAAAATCTAATAGGGTAGTTCCTTTTTATTAACATTATAAATTTTAAAAAAATGATATCTTCTAAAATCAAAGAGACAAAACCATTTAACTTTATTCATTTGAATCATTACATAATGCAACTCTAACAAAACATAACTAATGCTTATATTTTTGATAATATCTATCCTTAGTTGCTCATCTTTCATTTTATGAAAATTTTCTTCTTTCATCTATCTAACTTAAATGAGCTCTTCTTGGAAAATAAATTTCAACTAATGGAATGATTAATACAAACAACTCAATGATTAATTATAGTTTTACACTAAAATAATTTCAGGATCATAAAAAATATTCATACAAGTCATCACAAGTATTAACATTTCATATTAATTGTGGGCTCCAAAATTCATCACATTCTCGACACAATTGAAGAGAGTATGATTTATGTGTCAATGTAATTTTAGAAGACATGATAGTAGTATAAGACATTACCTAGAGATTTCGTCCTCATTTGGTGAGGACTTTAGATTTAGTTCTAGGTTTTCTATAGGCACAAGCCCTTATAGTTAATTATCCCTCTCAATGCTGAGAGAGAACTTTCGATTAAGGCTAGTATTAGATCGCTTAATGTGTATCATATAGCAGCAGCATGTGAAGTTTTAGAACTTAGAATTTATAAAATTCATCATCATTAGCTTAAAGCGGATGGTTGGGAGAATGATGACGTGCCGGATCTTGATCCCATGGCTTCATCATCCCAAGCTGTCGCGGTCCCTAGTCTACTTAGTCAGAGGAGGTAGTCGACCCAACCTGACCAAAGGATCCTTATCAACAATGCATGGGTTACGTCGTCCAAGAAATTCTTGTAGACTTGGGGTGGTGTTTGTCTAAGGAGATAGGCTTAAGTCTACCTTAGCTGACAGAGGGCTTTTTGCCCTATCAGGTGTACCCTATGATTCACAATTCAAATGGCAGAGCCATTGGGGAGCATACATGCTACAGTCGTGATTGTAATATAATGGTGTCATTTGGCAGTAACTACCCGATCAGAGAACTCTGGTTATAACTACATCATATGTGGAGCTTACTGGCAAGCCACATAGTCAGAGGACACGGGCCACGTCCTTGCTGGCATGAGATTGATTGAGAGTGAACATAGTAGAATACTTGATTTGACTTTGTCTATTTTGTGAGCTAGAGCTTTCTTAATTTGTCACCTTCAACAAACTATTGCGGAAGGTGGATTGGGTTAGATTTTGCTTTAAGTTTTTAAAGATTGAATTTCATTTAAGCATTCAACACTTAATGACATGTTAGATTTTGCATTTAGATTGACATTTAATTTAAGTTAATTTGATTTGAAATTAGAATCACATTTTGATGGAAGTATCCCCTCCGATTGAAATCACCATTCACTAAGTTTAAGCATTTAGCATAGGTCGTGCCCATGCGTGTTTGATAATTTAGATAATTTTATTTTTTTAATTTTGAGATTAATTTTGTGTTTTTTATTTAATCCCAACTTAGCCTATGTAGCCTTTTTAGACATTAAAATTTACACTTTAAATCTCTATGTCCGAGCACATGCAGGTATTTATGACTTAGACAATTTCATCTAATCAATAAAATTATTGATTTTGAAAACCATAATTAGAATAATAATTTTTTAATTTTGGATTGAAGAAAACTTTCAATGCAATTTAATTTAGCCTTCTTCTTTTGCAGAAGAATTGTAGATACGGTGGCATGTGTGGAGCAAAATTAGATTTATATTTGCATTAATACTTGATTTTGATTAATTCAATTTGAGCTTGTAAGCACATTTTGATGGTAAATATCCCCTCTAGTTGAAATCTTCATTCAACACAGTCATCATCAGGGTAGATGTATTATTTGATCATTTAATTTATTATTCAGATCCCATTGACTCTATTAATTTAATAATAGAGGATCAGATCTACTATCATATGGCAGAATTTATTTCTTAAATATTTTAATAAGTTGAAATTCTTAAAATAATATTATTAAATTTTTAAATTTTGTTAACCCAGACTCGATCCTAAGACAAAACCGGGAAGCAACCTGCACAGCATCCTCAGACACTAAATTTAAGCATTCAACTTAGTGTCGGGGCTCATATGGGTTTTTAAAAATACTTGCATAATTTTAAGACATTGAATTTAAGTTTAAGTCATACTTTATAGTATGTACAAGAGTTCAATCGAAGCCTTAATTAATGCTTTCTATTAGCGTGTACGATGTGTTGCGAATCTGGTGGCGTTGAAGGCGGAAGTAGAGGTGAAGTCAAAAGTTAAGGATGAAGTGAGGCGTGAGCGGCTTGATCCACCACTATATTAACATCCTAGTTTTGTAACTAGGTGTTGCGAAGGTTGCATTTGGGTTCTACTCTTACTTGAAAGTAGACATTCAAACATATTGTAGATCCTATATGCTACAACCTTAAATTCAATTGAAGTCTTCTTTAATTCATTTGAATCAAGATACTACAATATATGCATTCAATAAGACAGCTTATTGGCAAGCTTCCCAATTTGTTGTGAGTCTTATTTATATTTCTTCAATTTGTTATTCAATATGAATTATAACATAATTCACTTGTTAATTGGAAAGCCACCCTACTTAGGCTCATTGACGAGATACATGGGTTTGCTATAAATCTGCTCAAACTTTCTTGACTAGTTTAGCAAAAGATATAAAATAATCCAGTTATTCATTAATGAGCTTTAGTTATGCTTGCCAATAGGTTTCCCATCTTTGATGAAAATCTCTTTTGAAATTCATTTGAATTTCACTTTAACTTGAAAATAGCATTCAACAAATTTCATATGTATCAATTTTATGTTCAATTGAAACCTTCTTTAGTCCATTTTAAATTTGACATTCCAGTATATGGATTAAATAAGAAAGCTCACTCTAGAGCTTGATTTGGGCACTATCTCATTTGAAAATTAGCCTTCGCTCATGTAACCTCCCATAAGTATAACAAGATTCAAAGTTATGTTTGCATTTGGCTTATTTTCTTTCAATCATTTTTGCATATGATATAATATAAGCCACAAAGTTCAATTAATTCTTCTTAGCTATTTAACCATTAACCCTTATAGTTTGTTATAGAGTGTAAGTGAGTTATCAAGCTTCGTCTTCATTCTCCTAGCTTTATTGTGTTCAATTTAAATCATTCTTAGTTCACTTAAAATAAGTTATGATAATAGTAACGTTTATTGAAAAGATCGTTCATGACCAAATTCATCGATGAATATGCAAGTTATGTTCTTCATCTTCTTCATGTAAAAGCGATCAAACCCAATTTGACTTTATTTTAAATTCCACATCAAGAGATCAATATATATAACCAAAATTTAAATTTATTGCAAGTATCTTATGAGTTTGGAGTTAACTTCAAGCCTCACTTGAACCATATTTGTATGCTTATGCATTATGTTTTAATCCCACTATAAATCTTCAATGATTCATTAGAATTCTCCTTTTGGATTATTTTAAGCAAAATATTATGAGATTCAGTTCATGTATATCAAAGGAGTTCAAGTTTATTTCAAGTTTTATAGTTTCACTGAGTTTATTTTTTTCTTATTTGAAATATGATTTTCAATTTTATTTGTAATCAATTCTCCTTCAAATTCATTTCCACTTTATTTATATTAAATTTTCAATTCATTTCTTCAGGACTTTATATTTTATATTTAACATAATATTAAATCATTTTTTTAAGTTCAAAAAATTTGACAAAATTTTGGTAGTACTTCGAAAATATTCTGGCATCATCCCCGCATAGGGGACTACATCAAAACTATTTTGGCCTACCCGCCACACCTTAATGAGTGTGACGATTGGTGTTTTGAAGCACCTCGGACTTTTAATCTCGTTACACTAAGCATAATGAGGCCCTCAATCACTGCATGAAATATATATACAAAAAATTCTTCTACCTCTTTTTCTTCTAAGTCCTAGATTATTTTGGTAGTATTTCAACATAGGGATGCATCTAACAATTTTGGCTTAGTCGGTATTCCCTAATGAGTGTAGCGAGCAGTATTTTAAACCACATCCATCTCTTCCCACCCACTATACCCTATTGGGCATTAGTGAGGTCTTGAAACCTTTACTTTTTCTTTTGCCTTTCACAACTTCTTCAATTCTTTGGTTTTAGCTTTCCTCTTATCATCCTTCTCTGCCTATTTGGCTACTTGAGATTCCTCCATTTCCTTCATCAATGGACTGGGCACGCAAGCAACATGCCAATCCCATCTATTGAGGTTTGCAGCCATATATCTTTTGAATGTGTTTCTAACTTCTTTCTCCATTGCTAACATGTATGGAGTTTGACCTCATTAATTTTTAAGCAAGGATTGCAACCTTGTTCAAGAAGCTCAAGAGTCCATTGAACGTCACCGGATTGTGTAGCCTCATGGAAGATGGTTGATCTGTTTTCATAATGGGATAAATTTATATTTCCTAAATCACTTGGAAAATTCCTCATCCGACTCCATAGATAAGATGAATGCCTTCACTTCCGTGTGTTTGATTACCGGGACTCATGAAATAGCTAATTTTTCTTTCCTTCCTCACCGACATGTTTGGCTTCCTTCAATGTTGGCCTTGACTATCAAAGAAATTTGTCTAGAACACTATCATGAAAATGCAAGTGTGGCTTCTCCACAAAAAAAATAATGACGATTTCTTGAAGGAGCATAAACAAAAATACACAAGGAAGAATTTATATATGGTTTTCAAGTAACTAGTAGGTCCTGAATTTCCTTTTTCAATGCTGCTTCATTATGATGATGCAGAGATGAACCAACAGAATGTGCAGATTTTTCGGTTGCATCTTTAGTATATTGCTTCTTGCCTGCTTTTTCTCTAACAACATATCTATGGAATGTCTTATGAGATAAAATTGAATTCCCATCAAAGACACATCTCGCAAAATGTCCACCAGACAAAAGAAAAATAATCCTTAAATGAGATTTGTCTCAGGGTTCTGAGAGTAAATGTTTCACCCTGTTGGTTAGCTCATCCTCTCCTATGCATAATCCACTTCCATCATTTCTCATTTGGTTTACCTTGTAAACATCAAGAGAAACATCCTCGACTCATCCAGAATCAAACTTTTCCATACATAAACTATCTCACCTCACTGATGGGAAAGGTATAATTTTTTTGCTTAAATCCTTCCCTTGTCTTGATGAAACTACACCTTTTTCAAATTCATCTTCGAGATCTCAAATACTTGATACATCGAAATCTTCAAAGGAAAATACTCTTCTAATCAAATTCTTCCTCCTTAATAATATTCTTACCGAAGGCTTACTTTAATATTAAGTGGTGAAGGTCAAATTTGAAATGCGACCGCTCATCCTAAAGAGATTCAAACTTTGACTTGCAGGTGTTGGAAGTCAACCGACTTGTCCCCTTCAATGTCTTACCTGACCTTTGAGTGGGTTCATCTCATTGCCATGCACCAAGGCCAGGATCAAGTGTCACGATGAGATGAAGAAGACTCGTGTGTAATCAAAGGATGGTCAAAGAGGAGGAGGCGGAGGAATTGAAGAAATTCGGAAGATCAAGAGGGGCCAAAATTTTTGTTCTCTCTAGTTCTTCTTAGTCACGTTCCATAAAGGAAATGGGATGAGGATGCAGGTTTTTTTTCTTGCAAATGAAAAGGGATAGAGGAGAAGAAAGTTGAGACGATCGATGATGGGAGAGATCAAAGGGAAGGTATCCTCATGGTTGGAGGAGTTGAGTGTTCTGAGGGAAGAGTAGGAGGGAATGGTTGCTTTACACTAGAGGATCTTGAAGGAAATTGAAAGCAAAGAGGGAAGAGGAAGCCAAAGTCTTGCATTCCAAAGGGTAGACCAAAAAGGAATTGATGTCAATACCCCAAGGGTTTTGTGCCACCTTCCTTTAAGATCTTTGATAACTGTTAGCATATTGCACATTTTTGCTATTACAAACTTAGTGATGCACTCTTGTTTAGAATTTTTGTCAAACAGGTTGCCGAGGTATGCCAAATTGCCTAACAGTTTGGTGAGGACTTTTACTGAGTTGGAGGACCTCTTTATTAAGAGGTATACTGGAGCTCAGTAAAGAGTGATTGTAGGCAACCTCATTGTAGTGAAGAAAATTCCCAATGAGTCCCTTATTGATTATATTCTCAGGTGGCGCAACCTAAGCATGAAATACGAGTCATAGCTGTCCGAACATCATGCCATTGAGATTCTTCTTAAGAATATTCTTTGCCCAATGCTTAAGGACTTTACCATAAGGACATTTGAGAAACTAATCAATAAGGTGGCTAACCCCAAGAAGAAGCCAAATAGTTTCTCTTTCTTGACCAA
Organism: Cymbidium sinense; assembly: GCA_021442155.1. Lineage (NCBI taxonomy): Eukaryota > Viridiplantae > Streptophyta > Magnoliopsida > Asparagales > Orchidaceae > Cymbidium > Cymbidium sinense. Next base: position 183,544,743 of record CM038219.1, read on the forward strand.
TCATCTCTCCAGAAGGAGTTCAGAAGAAGTCGTGACAGTAAGTGAGAGAGAAGCGACCGAGAGTCTAGTATGAGAGACCTTGAGCTTAACAACCTCCTTTGCCACCTCCTCTGCAACCACCTCGACTGTTATATCAGCCACCATAGCTGCCACAATGGCCATTCCCACCGCGGCGCCGGCGTACTACCCACCAGTGGTTATTACCCATCTACTCTTACCAATCGATTAAATAAGTCATATTCATTCAAGAGGGAGGTAGTTAGAAAAATATTTAGGAATCTCTTAAAAAATCGACTTTCGATCGAGCCCAAGAGGTTGGAGGAAGTGGGCAAGAGTAATGATCTTAACTATTGCCCTTACCACCTCATGAGTAGTCATGTCTTAAAGGATTGTATCACTTTTAAGGATTGGCTTAAGTGTAACTACAAGTTAGGAGCTGTAGTTATCCCCAAGAGATACTTAATAGAATAACTATCCAATTCTATTAGGGTAATTCTTGGGATACTTATGATTCTCTTAAGATAAAGAAGGTTGGAATATTGCTTTTTCTTGAACCTCTAAAATAGTGGTTTATAAGATTAAGAAACTCTCTTTATAGGTACTTGAGGAAGCTCAAACCTCCAACATCAAGGAAGATTTTCAAGTTGCTAAAGACAACTTGAAGAAGGTGACAGCTCAGTAGCAACAGTAGCAGCAGCTCACCCTACTTGCTTGGGATAGTTCAGTAGTGAAACCACCTTCCGAGTCCAGCACTTCACCCACTATTGCAGTTACTACTACTTCTTCTTCTCCTCTTCTACCGGCATGAGCATTGTATCAACAAAGGCATTAAATCCCTCAATCCTTACTTTATTGGATTTCTATCATGTACCTCCACCCAAAAGAAATCAATGAAAAAGCTTTACTTACATCTTCTCGATACTCTAGATTTCATTCCTCTTAAAACTTGCCAAGTCAAAGTAATAATAGCACTAGATTCTAATCCCCTCTCTACTGATTCAGAATTAGACTTTCCTTTTCTGAATAAATCAGGTTCACCACTTGAGATTGACTTGGAGTCAACCGATTTCAAGGATCCCATAGGAGAAGCTATAGGTATACCCATAAAATGGTAAAACTTTCCACAAGTTCATCATTCCATGAAGTCACTGAAGTCAACCTGTGCAGTGAAAAAGTTCTAGCTCCTAGGGTAGCACCTCAGGATAAGGGTAAATAAGTCATCGATTTTAGAGAGCAGCCCCTCCACAAGATGCTGCACCTATGGATATGCTTGTAGAGAACCAAGTCGAGTAACAATGTCAGCTTAGAAAGCTCATCTAAGTTAAGCATATAACACCCTTATCTTATCCAAAGAGATGAGGAGTCTCTAATGAATGCCTTTCTTGATCTAGAGATATTTAGCTACTCAAGAATGAAGAGAAAGCACAAAAAGACATCTTAAAAGTTACATTTAGTGATGAAGACTTGTTCTAGGGATGACAGATACACAGGATATTTGAAGAGTTCTTGTTAGGTGCATTAGTCAATATTATGAGTCTAAGAACTTGCTTACTTGAGGATTCATATCTAAACTCCAAAAGAGAGGATGATGTTTAAAGGATTCAATGAATAAGACTAGAGGGCCTTAAGCTAAATAGTATTTCCATTGGAGATAGATGAAGGAAGCTAAGTTTTATATAATAGACTCAAATTCATCTTTCAATGCTTTGCTGGGAGTCTGTGGATACATGAAAACAACATAGTGTCATCCTCTCTACAGCAGTGCATGAAGTTCATGAGAGGTGAGATTGAGTACTGTGTCAAAGGAGATCTCAAAACATTCACAATTCATGAGGTCGGGATATATAAAGATGCAGCCTATTTTCTCCCCCAAAACCAACAAGTCCATTCTCACGAATCTATTCAAGATTTCCATGAGAGACTAAAGGAAAGAAAAGAAAAAAAAGAAATAGAAAAAAAAGGAAAAGAGAAAGAAAAAGAAATTAAAAGAGAGTGAGACATGGACTCAATGGAAGATATAGAGCCTGACATTTGATTGCATCACAGTTCATTACTCCATTCAAACATATGGGTAGGATGACCCGACCTCCACCGGTAGAGACAAAGGTAGCCCCCAAGGTGGAAAGCCTCCCTATTGGCCACCCAATAGGAGGTATGTCCCTACCACCAGGAGTACACTTACTATCCACATAGACTTAGAATCAAGTTGAGAGGATGAGCCTTATGTGGTTATCACACCAGCTAGCTCTTCTCAGCAGTAGATCCCTTTTAAGGTGACAGTTGAGCAGGATAATGATGAAGATCGGGCTCCAAAGCAAAGCATAAATGTATCCAAGTCTGCATATGAAATAATCAAGCATCAGCTAGGCTTTCCTCACAAAAAGTTGAGGGTTTACTCACAAACCTAAATCAATTCTAGCCTAATTAATTTTTTCCAAACTCAAATCAATGCTACATGATTGAAACACATGATTGAAATCCATGATTGAAATTCCTAATTCAAAATCCTTACTAAGTCCTTAATTCCCTCTTAAGGACTTAGCCTAAATCAAATCTAAATCAATTCAAACTCATGAGATTTTCTCAACTCATTTATATTCTCATTTATATTCACATATATAAATAAAATATAAATTCAAATCAATCAAATCAAACTCAAAATTTAAATTCCTAATTCAAAATATTTCCTAAGTCCTTAATTTTCATCTTAAGGACTTAGCCAAAATCATGTTCAAATCAATTCAAACTCATAAAATTTTCTCATAACTCATTTATTTTCACATATATAAATGAAATATAAATTCAAATCAATCAAACTAAACTAAAAAAAAATTCTAATCCAAAACTCCAAATATTTTCCTAGATCATGATCAAATCACTTCAAATCCTCAAAATTTTCTTATAAACCATTTACATTCACAAATATAAATGAAATATAAATTCAAACAATCAGAACCACTTCCAAAAATCAAACTCAAACTCATTCAAAATCCAACCAAGCCTTTCAAGTCAAAATGTTGAGCTTAGCCAAATCAATTTTAAATCAAGCCAAACTCTTGATTTTTCTTCATGATTCAATCAATCCTTCAATCATTAATCCTAATATAAATACAAAGTTCAGTCACTTATTCAAAACTCAATTCAAAAATCAAACCCAAGTCAAACTCATGTTTATCCCTTTGAACTTGAAATTATCAAATGAATCAAAGCCCATTTCACTTCAAACTACTTGCAATTTGATTTATATTTCAATCATAAGTCCATATACAAGCCATATACAAGTTCAATCAAACTCAGATCAAGCTTTGACCAAGCCATTTAACCCACTTAGGCTCCCAAAGTGACCTAAAATACCCTAATGAGCCAAATTCTAGTCCTAACTAAATTAGATTGAATCAAACCCATCTATGCCTCTCATCATGATCAACAATCATCATGAGATGATCAATCACTCAAATTGGGACAAGTCAAGTCAAGGGTTGACCAAGTCAACACTTAGCCAAAATGGAACCCAACATAGCCAAAATCCACCATCGGCCAAATTAATTGAAACTATTGATCTAAGTTCATTCATGACCTATGTTTGAACTTGACCAAGTCAACATTTGAGCCTAACCTAGCCCGATTGTCCATAAGTTGACCCAACTTGACCTAAAAGGTCAAAACATGTTAAAAATTGATCTAAGCCAAATTGATTGAAACCAATGGATCAAGTTCATTCCAAATTACTTGTTGAACTTCAATTAAAGCTCAGCCAATTAGACCAAACCTAATTGACCTTGAACCCAGCATAACATAAAGAGTCATATTGAGCCAAATTCAAACTTAACCAAAATTGATTGGAAACAAAGAAACCAATCCACTTCACATGACTAACCAAACCTAAACCTACCCATGACCTAGCTCAAATTGGTCAACTTGACCCATTTGACCTAAATGAAGTCATATGAACCAAATTCAAACCTAAGCCAAATTGAATCAAACCAAAGCCACCAAAATATTTCAAATGGTCATATAAACTTGACCCAACTCTTTTGACCCAATTTGACCAATTGGCCATTCAAGTTGACTCATTTTGACCTAAATGGGTCAACCTGAGCCAAACCATACCAAATGAACTCCAAATCCAATGAAACTTGGCCAAACCTATTTTCTTAGCATACCAAACATACACAAATTCAAAAATCATCCAAATGACCATTTTACCCCTAGGCCAAAGAGTAAATTTTGGCTAATTCTACTTGGAATTTGGTGAAATCCTCTTCATACCTACTTGATACTCTCCTAGCAGATCAAATAAATATTTGGGAGGGTGGTGCACCCAACCCAATGGGTGTGGGTCAGCCCAACTTGACCCAATGGCTAAACTGACCATGTGTATGGAAATGGCCACATGGGAATTTTCCTTACACCCAAATGGAGCACATGGGAAGTTTATATTCCCACTCCTCTGGCCAAATTGAACTCAAGGACAGTTATAATAGCTCAAATAACCCACTGAATCAAGGCAATTGGATCAAAACTGCAAGGCTATGCTCAATTGTCTGATTGCCAAAGGGGGAGATATACTCCCCCTAATTCATTTGAATCTTCACAGAGCCTTGGCATGAGAGGAGTCATAGGAGCCAATTTGCAAGTGATCTTAAGCTTCCTAGAGGGAGTTTCAATTTGCATCTTCTCAATTTTTCTTAAGTAAAAATAGGGGAGGTCCATTGAATTTCCACCTTTCTCCACACTCAAACTTCACTCAATTCCTTCTTCAAGCTTCATCAGAGGATCAAGTCGAGTGCACCCATACTCTTTCCCAAGCTTTCAAAGGCAGAGGAGGAGTGCCCTAGACCAAAACTGAGCTTAAGCTAAGGAGGAGGTGACCCATAAGAAGATCCACTCAACCTTAGCCCCTCAAACTTTCACCAAAGCTTCATCTCAACCAGACGAAGCTTCATTAAAGGGAATCGAGCACCGATGATCACCTCTAACGAGGTTAGCCATTTTTTGACCATTAAACTCAATTTGGTGTGGAGATTTGTGAAAGAAATGTTAATGGAATAGGATCTTGACCGTTAGATGTGATCTAGGATGCATGGTGTGGGTTGAGTTTCATCCCAACCGAGCTCAATCAAGCTCGGATCATGGCCTAGAACATGGACGGTCTCCATGGCTCATAAGCATTTGCAGGGAAGGATCTCGGGCAATCCATCCGTGCATTTTGGATGGACGGCCGAGATTAAAACACACTATATATCCATTTTTAATCATTTGATCCATGACTTTACTGAGGAGAAAGTGCGTAGCACCGCCGCGATGCAGTTCTACGATGTGATGTTTTAAATTACGAATGGGAAGGCGTCGCGTGTAATGTGCGTGCCACATCAGCCAATGCGTGGCACCCATGGGATTAAGGATTTAATTAAGGATTTATTTAATTATAATTAATCACCTAAACTTCTAAAATTCATATCTCAACATAGAAAAATAAAAAAATATGAAATAAATTGCATTAGATAGATAATTTGATCTGGAATTTTATAAAATTAATTTTAATTGATTTTGAACAGTGTCTTTCTTTAATTTTGAGTTTTATTGGGAATATTAATTTGCTAATTACCCTTTAATTAATCCAATTATTCCCAAACTTCTGAGTATATTTTGGGTATGACTTCTACCTCTAATTTTCTTGGGATTTATTGGTGGCTTAATTGGAGAAATTGCTAATTCATTTCCTAATTACCCTTATAATTAAAGGTTAATTAAGGATTTGATTAGTAGTTTATTCCTTTTTTGAAGTTGATTAAGGTCTATTTCTGAATAAGAGGTTTAGGGAATAAGTTTGGGGCATTTCCCCTATGCTATTCCTTAAACCCTCCTTTTCTTCCTTAATCCTCTCTTAATTAAAGGGTTAATTCACTAATTACCCAATTAATTCATTTCTTAAAATTCTAAAACTTTCTAGAACTCAAGTAATCTACCTGGGCAAGAGCCTAAATATAATTAAGGAAATCAAAATTCAACTCATATGTGTGAGGGGTGTTTTGAAATTACTAAAGTTAAACCCTTTAGCTTAATTAATAATTAATCATGAGCCAAATTGCATTAGGCCCATTTCTTCCTAGGTGCATTACAAATTTAAATTCCTTGTGAGGTCTTATGTACTCTCATTGGCTCATAATTATTTAATTAACTATGCTAAGGTGGTGTAGGTAAGGGGTAATTAACATGCTTAATTCATACCTTAACCTAATCAAAAATATAAAATGAATCTAATCATCTAAAAATTGAACAAAAATATTCAACACATATGGGAATGGGTTAGGAATAGCAAACTCAATTCACATTTTCCAAATTAAATTAAACTCAAAATCAAATAAAAATCACATAAACAAACTTTGATTTACTTTAAGCATTCTTATTTCATAAGATAGCCTTTAGGAATTAATTAAGGTGAATGTGTTTACATGCTTTCATTACTTTAGTTCTTTCCTAATATGCTAAATAAGTGTGTCATATGGTTTCATACATTCATGCCTTTCAAAAATCAAATTAAAAATGAAAATATTTCCCTTGTGTCAAATTGCATGTGTTAGCTAAAGTAAGAATATGAGTGGCTATTATCACTATTACATCCAAATTATTTTCAAAATATATGAATCAATTATCAAAACTGAAAGTGTGTTACTTATATCTTACTTATAAGTTTGCAGTGAGTAAAATATAAGGATGTGCTTAGTGTAGGTTTTCCTTCTCCACTCTTTTAGTATAGTTTTCAATAGGATTTGGCAAAGTGTATAGTTCTTTTGAAAAGAACCTAACACTTGCTTAATTCCATATCCTATTCATTCCTATGATATTACTTAAGAAGGATACCTATTCTTGTACATATAAATTGTATAAACAAAAATAAATCAACCAACATAAACTTTTGCATCATTTCTTTTCCATTCATTTCTTTTATATGCATGCTTGTATTTAAGGAAAGTGGTATATTATTCGACAAGGAGGTTGTGAGGTTTTAAGTAGATCTTAAGTACCTTGGTTAACAATGTTCACTTATTTTCATACATTCATATATGGGATAAGAAATCCCTTTGCTACTTAAATGAAAACATAAACATTCAAATTTTCTTAAATGAACTACTTAGAATGCATCATAAAGTGTGCTAAACATTCCCATTTGCATGTATAGATATGCTTAGGACTCATTCATATGCATGTTATACATGTTGGGAAAAATGAAGTGATGCATGTTTGAGTTCATTTTACTTAATCTTGAAATACCTTTCTTTTGAATAGTTTGCTTTGAGTTCGTCTAAACTTAAGATTAATTAAAACACATAATAAAACATTCACTAAACTAAACTAAAATATGAATCCACTTTAGAAATTACTTAAGTTAGGGAAGGAAAGAAGAGTTCTCTTCTCTTTCCCTCTCTTTATAACTTAGTAATTAATTCTAGGATTCACTTGAACCCAATCAAATCATAAAATAAAATCAATCCAAAATAATTAAATCACTTAAATGAAACCCTCCTCTAAGTTGAACATTCTTCACACTTATAAAATTTTAACTTAAAGTTATAGCTAAGCATACCACACAAACCTCTAAAGCACACATATTATGCTAAGTCACCACTTCTAGCTATAGGTTAGGAAGGTTCATGTTTTGATGTTTGATTTTATTTTGTGATTCATGCTTTAGTCTGGATGTTAGGGTGAATGTGCGTAGAATGAATGGTAGGGCATCTTAACTATCTTTTCGCAGGGATTGTGCTTAAGGGCGTGTAATAAATAAAAATATAAATACTTTTATTGTGCAGGTGCTTATACCCCTAAGCATAATCCAATAGGCCAAGTGGACTTAGTCACCCACTTGTGGGGTGATAAGTCCAATATACATGCTTGGTATTTTGTGTGGTTTGTTTAGTTAATATCTATTTTGCAGGTGTTAGCTAGATTTACTTTTCCTTTTCATATAATTTTTACAGTTAAGATTTTAGAATGATTGTTATGGGGATTATGATGAACATTGGTCATAAGATCTCATCTTATGTACCATATGAAGCCTTTGGAGCAACCACCTTCCTACCATCCAAAAGAAGGAACCAAAGAAGAAAGAAGAAAAGGAGAAGAAAGAAGAAAAGAGGAATGAAGAAATGAAGCTTGAAGACCCCCATAACAATGAGTTCCTTGCTTAATTGTATTTAATTCATTTATAATCCGGGTTGAATAAGGGTAGAGCTACCTAATTTATTTTGGGTTTGTATGGTGATGCTCGACCATAAATGACCTCTTATTCTTTTGCGATTAGCTTTATAAATTAATTGAGGATTTATTTAGCTTGTGCATTAAGTGGCATCCTTTTCCTAGTTTCTTCCTTGATTTATGTATGGTCTAGATGTGGATTAGGCTCTTAGAGAAAAATAAATCTTCTATAAAATTTAATAATTCAAAACTAAAAATAAAGAACTCATAACCTCACCTAAAGCTTAGGCTAAAAATCAAGATAAAAGAATTAGCAACCCCTTAGCTGGATGAGTATTTCTTTTGTAACATCATGCACAAATGCATATTATTTTCACTATTGATTGGAGGGCTTCCACCTTTGCTAGAGAAACTTGGCTTGATCTTTGAGATCCATGGTGGAAACACACCTCCTCCCTTCTCGCTGATTTTGGCCAATAATCTCATTTCTCATGCATTAGGCATATGAATCTTATTAGCCTGAGTCAAAATAATTGTCCAAAATTGAAAATAAAATGTAATATGGTTTGCATTAGATTTAGGTCATTTGAAGCATACCCTTACATGATCTAGTCTCTTTAGGGAGAAAGTTTAAGGACTTAGTCTCTTTCTAAATAAATAACAACCTAGCTATCTTGCATAAAACATATGACTTGTCTACATGAATTTAAAATCATAGGAGGAGGTAGTTGGTAGCCATCCCCAAGCAGTTGTAAGTCCAAGCAATCGTGGTTTCTCCTCTCTTGTCGAGGCAAACCAAATTCTCATTTTTGCCTTAGATTTATGTTGTACTTTTGACCCTCGTCAAAGCTCCCCAAATTTAGGTTCTAAGGTTGCTTCTCCCTTCCATAGGCCATAAGTATAAATCCTCACATCTTAGGCATTTTCATCATCTTGTGTTATGGAATCATAAGCCCTAAATTTCTAATGAAAAATTCAACTCAAATAAATTAAATCAATTTAAAAAATGTAAAGCCCAATCATAGGATAGTTTGAGATGCTCGCTAGGTTTCCTAGCATCATGGCCATCTCCGACTTATCTTTGCTTGATAATAACTCCCTCTCTTGATCCCCCATTTGATCTTCCAAAATAAACTAATCGATTGATAGTCCTACCTATTGAAATCTTTGGAAGCAATAATTAATTACCTTAATTGAGAGTATTCCTAAGGAATCTCATTCCTTAGGATGTAATTAACTATGGGGGCTTGCCCCTAGAACTTAATTTAACTCAATTTAAAATAAACCTTATTTTATTTTTCCATGTAAAGTAGGGAAAGAATCTCTGGTACACATGCTAACCTGTTGTCCATAGGAGTCCTTGTTGAGGTGATTAGGTCCATTGTAGGGTGGTAACTTCTATCTTTGAGATAGTACGCCTCTCCTCAATGTTGTACCTGATCACCCTCAATAAGAATATCTATGGATCTACGTGGTCTACAAAATGCATAAAAATAAGAAGATGTATATTTCCATCCTCATTTATCCCTCATAGAGTGAAGATGAAGTATATATCTTATTCTTTTAAAAATCATCATATAAAAATTTCACTACATAGATTTTTTCTAGTGACTACTGGGTTGGTTCCTCTCCATCTTTAGTAAATGATCATTATCTTCAATATTGATAGTGGGTTTGTCCTTTAGTATGAATTTGAGACTATCTTTTATTCTCATCTTAGCTTATTTCATTCTTAAGTTAAGCTAGCTAACATCTTTAGGTTTTAGGACCTCACCCTGTGTTGGTCTTAAAACCTCGTTGGGTTCTCCAATGGGTAAAAAATAAAAAGATCTAAATAAAAAGAAAACATTTAAAGACTAAAAGAATAAAACTAACAATAAAGGAAAGGTTCATTCTAAAATAATAAAGATAAAATAAAGTTTTATAAAAATCTTGCTTTCAAAACAACACTCATTCAAAAAATGCACATAATAAAATATTTTCCACAAAATTTTCTTAAATCACCCTCATCTAACAATTCTCATAATTTTTATATGTAAGAATCTTCAAAAATAAAACTAACAATATTTTCCAAAAGCACAAATGAACATCTTCCCTTAATTCATTTTGATGAAGATTTCATTTTCAAAAGTAAAATGAACAAACATCTTTCCAAAAATCAAAATCAAAAACAAAAATAAAAATCAAAATCAAAATTAAATGAACCTTTCCATTCAATATACCTACACCTCTTGAATGGAAGTTTCATTTTCAAACAAGACTAAATTTTTCAAAAGCACATATAAACATCTTCATTCAATATACTCAAATTTATTGAATGAAGATTTCATTCCCAACTAAAAATGACATCATTTAGAAATCCCACTTAAACATATCCCATATATGATTAAGTTGGAATTCCCTCTTTCAAAAAAAGCATTAATCACACACAAAGAAAATTTTCACATTTGCAAAAATAAGATTGACTTTCATTCCTACATACCCAAATTTGTTAGATGGAAGTATTCTTTTAAAAAATCAAGACTTAACAATCATATTTTCAAAATTCAAAACACATTTGGAACTTCATTTGGCATACTCAAATTTGCTAAGTGAAGTCTCCAAATTCAAAACCAAAAATTTTCAAACACATTTGGAACTTCATTTAGCATACTCAAATTTGCTATGAAGTCTCCAAAAAAAAAAAAAATTTCAAACACATTTGGAACTTCATTTAGCATACTGAAATTTTCTAAGTAAAGTCTCAAACTCAAAAAACAAAAATTTTCAAACACATTTGGAACTTCATTTAGCATACTCAAATTTGTTAAGTAAAGTATCCAAATTCAAAACAAAAAATTTTCAAACACATTTAGAACTTCAATTTAGTATATTCCATTTGCTAAAGTGGAGTCTCCCCTTTCCAAAATCCAAAACAAAAATTTGAAACACCTTTGTAATTTCATTTAGAATACTCAAATTTGCTAAATGAAATTTCCACTTCACAAAAATTTCCAAAAATGCATTTTTTGAACTTTACTCTTTAGCATACCAAATTTGCTAAAATTAAGCTTCCATTTTCAAAATAAAACCAAAACACAAAAATTTTGAACACATCTTTTGAATTTCATTTAACATACTCAAATTTGCTAAGTGAAACTTTTCATTAAAATTAAGTGGAATTTCATCTTTAGCATACCATATTTGCTAAAGTGAAGTCCCCACTTTCAATCAAAAACAAATCAAAACCAAAAAAGGAAACACATTGGATTCCCTTAGCATACTTAAATTTTCTAAGGATCCTACTTTTCAAAAACAAATCAAAACCAAAAGGAAACACATTAGGATTTCCTTAGCATACCTAAATTTGCTAAGGATCCTACTTTTGCAAAAATCAAAATATCCAAAATAAATGAAATACTTTAGGACTTCCTTAGCATACCAAAATTTTTGAAGGATCTTACTTTTGCAAAAAAATCAAAATATCCAAAACAAATCGAACACTTTAGGATTTTCTTAGCATACTCAAATTTTCTAAGAATCCTATTTTCAAAAATATTTCAAAAAACAAAAAACACACTTGGGTTCTTCACTAAGCATACTTAAATAGGCTAAGTGGGAATTCTAATTTCAAAATCAACAAAAATTCACAAAAAGAAACAATTATTTTCAAACACTTCACTTAGTATATCCAAATTTGCTACCTGAGTAAAATTCCAAAATACCAAATCAAAAATAAAACCAATTGAGCCTTACTTTAACATACCCAAATTTGTTAAAGGAAAGGGTCATCAAATCAAAATCTAATTTCAAACATTAACTTATGGAAGCATCTTTCTAAAAATATTGGAATCCATTTTTCAACATACCCAAATTTGTTGAAGTTGGATTCATATTCAAAAATTCCTCTTTCCAATCAAATTTCTAAATCTTCTCTAAATCCATTTAAACCCCACTTAACATGTCCAAGATGTTGGATGTGGGTTCAAATTTTAAATTCAAATTCAAAAATCAACAAAAAATAGAAATCTGATCCAAGCTTGTTTCCAATATTATAGAATCCTAACATCAGCCATATTTACAGCTACAATTCAGTCCTTTAGTTTTTCAGTTGATTAGAAATGACAGTTCATGTGTTCACTTTCCCCTATGGCATTGACTTGGCCTTAGATCAGGCCAATCTCACTCGAGCTGATCATACCCACCTTATCCATTTTGGCAGAGGTTTTGAGGGAGTAAAGATCACCAATGAGGGTACTCCCTCACAATCCAAGAGACTACGGTGGTGGTAGAAGCCGCATCAAGATCAATTTACCCTCGACTGCATCCCTCATTAAAGATTAAAGCAGTGATAGTCTCATCAGCTTCAGTAGTGCTAGTGATAGTGATAGCACTTGCATGCCTCATGGTTTCCCATGCTGCCCTAGTTAGGGCTAGCACTCACTCTTTGGCACCCTTTAAGGGTAAGGCTCCTCTGATCCTAGAGATTGCCTCCCCAGCCTTTGAGGTTGGGTCTAATTCTTACTCCACTCATCCTACCAGGACTCAGAGGAGAAATAAAAATTGCATGATTAAGCGGTATCATACCAGGATTGCTTGGGAGATGGAGGCCGCTATGCGGTCAGTTGTAGAGGAGGTACCTACCCTGGTCACCCCGCTAGTTACGGTGAACCAGTTTCATCCTCTCTCTGGGTCAGATAGAGTGGATGCTAGGAGAATCTGCATTTCACCTCCACTAGTGGTTCAGCACCAGCCGCTAATTACTCGAAGCAGGATGTCGTATGCCGGCCTCCGATCAATTTTATGCCAGGTTGGCAGAGTTTACGAACGTTTTGAGTTTGGAGCTCAATTTGATTTAAGATCTATCATCCCTCATAGTGTGGGGAAACATCTTCAATAGGAGAGGGCCAGAGAGGATCATACATCTGTTCATATCACCAAGAGAGAGGCGAGGGTCGCCGCCGCCTTCCGACTCATTGATTTTCCACCTCGGTGCACTACCTACGCTAACCATACAGATAGAATTCTGCTTATAGGGATGACTCATCATAGGAAGAGGGTCCCTATCCTAAGAGAGTCGGTGGTGTCTCCACCACACCGCTCTACCCCCCATCCGTCGTCACCTGTTCACGTCACAACATCTCCAGTTCCACCAAAGGCCATGAAGACCATATATGGGGAGAAGCATATCCCGTTGGTGATCCAACTACGGCTAAGGGATCTTATTCCATCTACACCCCATTGGAGAGGCCGAGCTCTCCGCTGACCTTCTCGCATGATTTCACGGAGGGAATGGCGACCCCGAAGCATAGTGGTCATCCCTTCACCAACACCACCAATTCAATAGGACACGGAGATGGTGGTAGCTATTGCAGAGGGAGTGAATGATAGCCCAATTGCATCGATGATAGTAGAACCTCCAATGAATTTCACCCCTTTTAGAGTTAGTGACATAAGAGTGTTTCGAGTACAATCCTCATAGATTGATTCTCTAAAGAAGCGAGGTCCAATGCCTCTCAGTACATGATAGTGATCACACCGATCAGCCAAAATTATTTGTGCCCATTGAGATTGATTATTCTCTTGAGGGATAGTAGCACATTATCTTGTAGAAGAAAGAATTATGGGTATGTCGATAACGAGAAGATTAGCTTTGATCCTAATGAAGATCATTTGTTGGGAGACTCAGCCGGGGTTTGCATGGTAGATATCAGGGGATCTCTCCTCAAAGAGTAGTAGGCCATGGAAGGTGATGAGGTTGATCAGGAAGACACAACCCAATCAGCCCAACACCTTCAATATCAGTTAAAGAAAAAAGACAAGCCGATAGATAGGATGGCGAAGAAGGACTTGTTGATAATCTCAAGATTTCAAAATAAGCCCAGTTCATCCTACTATAGTGATATTAGTCATAGTTAGTGCATGTCTTGGAGCTAAGACCTTACCTCCAGTTGAGCAAGGTAGCACTAGCATGTATATAAAGGTAGTGGAAAGTATCTCCATATTTGAGAAAGACATCAGATCCATGGTTGAGCAGCAAATGAAGGAAGTGTTGGCTCAAGCCTAGTAAGGATCATCAGGGGTAACCTACCCTATGCAATCCAATATCCCAAGGGTTTCGTGCCACCTTCCTTCAAGAGCTTTCATGGCAGTGGAAACTCGAGGCAGCATATTGCACACTTTAGGGCTAATTATTGCAACACTGGTGGCAATGATGCTTTACTATTCTGCCTCTTCATTTGTAGCTGAGCGGGGAGTGCTTTTGATTGGTATGCTGAACTTCCCAATGGTTCAGTAAAGAAATTTTCTAAGTTAGAGCAACTCTTTATCAAGAGGTTTGCTGGAGCTCAACAAAGGGTTACTGTTGGTGATCTCATTGTAGCATGACAAAACCAAGGTGAGTCCCTTGTTGATTATATTCTCTGATGGTGTAACCTGAGTATGAAATGTCAGCCGCAACTGTCTGAGCAGCATGCCATTAAGATTCTTCTAAAGAATATTCATGTCCTGGTCACCTTCATGCTTAAGAGCTTCACTATCAAAACATTTGAGAAGTTATTCAACATGGAGGCTAGTTTATGAGGATAGGCTAAACAGCCGCCTTTTCAAGACCATTTGCCCAAAGTGAAGCCGTAGAATGTCTATGAGAAGAAACTAGGAATAATGATAAGCAGATAAGAAAGCAACCGCCAGAGATCCCGAGAGACCACGACTCAAAGAACCATCACTTCCACCTCCTTACCACCACCGAGGCAACCCCATCGCCTCACAGAGCCTCCATCGAGATGACAACCTCCTCAGCCATACCACCAACAGTAACAACACACATACCTGTCGCCAGGTAGCCATGGTCCACCTACTCTTTTAGATAAGCTTAACAAACCTTATTCATTTAAGAGGAAGGTAATCAAAAAGATATTTAAGAATCTCTTAAAGAAGCTTAATTTTTAGCTACCCGAGCCTAGGAGACGGAAGAAGTAGGCAAAAGTCATGATCCTAACTTTTGCCCCTACCACCGTATACTAGGCCATGTTTTGGAGGATTGCTTCACACTTAAGGATTGGCTTGAGCATTGCTAGTTATCCGGAAGGAATACCTTGAGGAACAACCATCCAGTTCCATTAGGGTAATCCTTGGGGATACATGTGATCCTTCCAATACCAAAGAAGGTTGGGATATCTCTTTATCTAAAACCTCTAAAAAATCATCTAGAAGATCAAGAAACTTTCCTTGCAGGTGCCTAAGTCAGCTTAAACCTCCAACATCAAGGAAGGTTTGCAAGTTTCCAGTGCCAACTCGGGAAAGGGGAAGCGGCAGCGTAATGATGTGTCGGGATAGCCAGTGCGCAACCACCATTAGTCGGCCTCGGTCTACATTGCTACTAGACAACCTCTACTTTAGCTAGTTCTTCTTCTTCTACTAGTAGAACTCTTGTATTGGCTGATAAGGGCATCAAATCCTTTACCCCACTTACTTGATTTCTACTTTGTACCACCTATCAAATTCAAAAAAATTAAAGAATAGAGCTAGCTTGAATTACATCTTTGTCACTTCTGATGGGTTGTCTACCTATATTCTTAATGATAACTCTTCAAGTCAAAATAGTAATAACAATTCTGATCTTCCTCTTTCTAATTCATAGTTGGACTTCCCTACTCTGAATACTATGAGTTTGCCTCTTGAGATAGACTTAGAATCATCTGATTCTGGGGGTCCCATAGGAGAAGTTGTAAGTAAGCTTGATGTGCAGGTAGAACCTTCCATTACCCTGCCACAAGAGATCACCGAAGTCAACCTCCGTAGTGGCAAGGTTCTACCTCTTAAGGTAGCACCCCAAGATAGAGTGAAATAAGTCATTGGTAAAGAGGATTGAGAAGCCCCTCCCCAGAATGCTCCATCCTTAGATATGCTTGTGGAGGATCAGCCCAAGGTGGACTACAATGTCCTCTCTCATCTAAGAGAGTTGTCATCTAAGCCAAGCATATATGATGCCCTTATCTTATCCAAAGAGATGAGAGAATTATTAATCAAGGCTCTCTTTGATCCTGAGATATACTTAGCTCAGCTGAATGCTGTAGGTGAGGAGGTGCATTACACAAAAGTAGCTCAGGGGAACATCTTCATAGATGAAGACCTTCTTCTGGTCCCCTCTACATCATAATTGACCTGGGTAGATTCAGACTTGCCAGAATTCTTGTTGATCCAGGTGCATCAGTGAACATTATGAGTATAAAGACCCTTACCTATTTGAGAATTGACATCTCCGCACTCGGAAAAGATCAGATGATGTTGAGAGAATTCAATAAATAAGGTGAGCATGCTTTAGGTTCCATAGTATTACCTTTGGAGATTGGTGACTAGAAGACTGAAGCCAAGTTTTACATCATTGATTCAAATATTTCATTCACTTTGCTTTGGTAGGCCTTGGATACATCATAATAAGATAATTCCATCCTCCCTCCATCAGTGCAACAAGTTTAAAAAGATGAGATTGAATACCGTGTCAATGGAGATAAAAAGCCTTTTTCAATTAGAGAGGTTGAGATTTATGAGGATGCAACCTACTATCTTCCTCAAAACACCCTTTCTTGTGAACTTGGACTAAACTCAAAATCAAAAGAAAAGGAAGATGAAGAAAATAAAAGACAAAATAAAAAGAAAAGAAAATGAAACTCCAAGTGAATAAGAAAGGGGAACTGAAGAAGAAATAGACCTGCATATCACATTCCACCCACAGTTCATTCCATCATATGGACATGTGGGTAGGATGACTCAACCTCCACCCGGGTAGAGGGGTAGAAAGCAGAGGCAGTTAGAGGTGGAAGACCCCTGGTTGGCCATCAGCCAACAGAGGTCATGTTCCAGTTCATAGGAGTACCCTTACTATTCACAAAGACTTGAAATCCAGCTTAGAGGATTAGTCTAATATGATTAGTATACCAGGCAACCCCTCTCAGTAGGTTCCATTGAAGGTGACTTTCGATCTAGACAACGACGAAGACCAGGCTTCTAAATAAAGCAAAGTATTTGAATCAGGTTTATGTGAGAATATTATGCAGCAGCTGGGAACCTTAGCTCTAACCTCACTTTCATCTCAAAAGTTAAAGGTTTAGTAGTTAAGAAAGCCCCTAAGTCTTCCAGTGATATGGAGCCAAATAGATTCTTTTGGGATCATCATCCTCAAGTCCTAAAGTTGATGTAGAACTTGAGGATACATTTAAAGAATTAATAGAATTATCATTTGACTTTTATTCACCTTATTTTTATAAATTATACAAAAAAATTTAGTTCCTCATACATGGTCTAGGCACAGGTCAGAGTACTTTGAAAAGCTATAGAACAATACAGGCAGGAAATCAAAAGGGACTAGAATTGATGTGGGTCCAATCGATGATAATTGCTTAGTTGTTACTAATCATTTGGAAATCGATAGGTTCTTTTCACACAACTCTTATGAGAATGTGTGTTTATAAACCTTAGATGATCTAGATGATCTCCACATCAAAAATGCACGCCATAATTTGAAGAGGAGATCCATTCAACAATTGAGAAGCTTAAAGAAATCAACCTCTGGATAGAAGAAAATCCACGCTCGGTGTGCATTAGTTAAAGAAGAAATCAATGACTTAGTTAGGCTATTGATAGAGTTTAAAGACTGCTTTGCATGGAGTTATGAAGAGATGCTCAGATTATCTCCTGGCATAATAGTCCACAAGCTAGCAATAGATCCTAATGCTACCCCTATTAAGTGAGCTCCTAGATGCATGCGATTAGAAATTGAATAATAGGTCATTTATGAAGTCAACAAACTGATCGATGCTAGTTTCATCAGAGAAAAAAATAACCTACCTGGTTAGTCAGTGTCATCCCAATTAAGAAGAAGAATAGCCAAATTCGCATATGCATCGATTTCAGAAACTTAAACATGATATGTCCTAAGGATGAGTTTCCTCTTCCTATGCTAGAATTAATGGTGGATATCACCTCATCTCATGCAATTTTCTCTTTCATGGATGGGTCATACATCAAGATGTCTCGAAGATGGAAGAAACCGCTTTTGAATCCCATCGAATCTTATATAGGGTCATACCTTTCGGCCTTAAAAATGCTAGTGCTACATGCCAACGGGCCATGACTCAGATCTTCAATGAACTCATCCATCATTAGGTTGAGTGCTATGTTGATGATCTAGTAGTCAAGAGTAGAAAAAAGGAAGACCACCTCTTTGACTTGAGAGTAGTTTTTAAACGGTTAAGATAATATAGCCTCAAAATGAATCCCCTGAAGTGTGCATTCAGAATATCTTCAGGAAAATTCCTTGGGTTTATTGACATGGGAATAGAAATAGATCCTGAAAAGATCAAAGCTATCTTAGAAATGTCACCTCCTAAGAGTTTAACTCAACTCAGATCTTTTCAGAGATGGCTGGCATATCTAAGACACTTTATTTCTAACCTGTCGGGGAGATGCAAGCCATTTTTAGCACTTGTCAAAAAGGATGCCAAGTTCAAGTGGGATGACAAGTGTGAGCATGCCTTTGAAGACATCAAGCAGTTTTTGGTGAAGCCACCAGTTCTAGCAGCCCCTATCCCAAGCAGGTCACTCATCCTCTACACTACTGCATTAGATGACTCTCTCGACACTATGTTGACCCAAACCAATGATGAAGGGAAGGAGAACACTCTCTACTACCTCAGTCATCCTCTTATTCCTGCTGAAGCAAACTATCCACCTATTGAAAAACATTGCCTAGCTTTAATCTTTTCCTCTCAAAAGCTAAGACAATATATGCTTTCTCACAAGGTGAACTTGATCTCCAAAACTAATCCATTATAGTACCTCATGACATGGTAAAAGCTATCCAGATGGTGGCATGATGGTCCATGATTCTCTCATAGTTTGATATCACATTTGTACCCCTCCGTGCGATAAAAGGACATGCACTAGCGATTTCTTAGCAGCACACCCACTACCTATTGATTCTTCGCTTAGTGACGATCTCTCTGATGAACAAATCATGAACTTAGGGTAGTCCGGTAACCACTGATAGGAGATGTATTTTGATGGTGCAGCTTCTTTTCATAAAGGGAAGCACCACAATCTACTCTTCCAGGAAAGGCAGGGGTAGGAATAATTCTCCTAACTCTAGACCACGATGTGATGAGATTCTCATACTATCTATCCAACCCCTACACCAACAACGAAGTAGAGTATGAGCTAACTACCTCAAGAAAAGTCACAAGCCCATCAGGTGAAATAGAGAGCTCTCTTCTATGCTCTCGTTGATGGAACCCTATATCGAAGGTCCTTTGACCAAATGTGGTTAGCTATTTGGACAAACACGAAGCCCATGAAATTATAATCAAGGTACATTCAAGTCTATGTAGAGCACATTAATTCGGTCCAAAGATGAAGATGAAGATCGAGACCTCTCCCATTACATTCATCATGGATAGCAATCAATGTCGTATATGTGGTCCTCCACCATCCAACATTCTACACCTATTGACCTCATGGCCATTGAGTGTTAGGTGACATTGTGTCGATCGATCCTCCCAAGGGCATCTTAGTTGCCACCAACTACTTTTCCAAGTGGGGCAATCCCATCGAGAGGTCCAGCGATGTGCTTCAATTTTGAGAACCATATCATATATAGGTTCGGTGTGCCTCGATGAATTATATCAGATAATGGTACTACATTCAAAAGCACCAAGATCAGCGGCCATTTGTGCGATATAGATTGGAGTTACTCCACCATCTACTACCCCAGAGAAAATGGCTTAGTGGAAGTATTCAACAAAACTCTCATCCATATACTAAAATAGACTCTTGATGATAATAAACGATAGTGGAATGAGTAGTTGGTTGAAGCCTTATACTTCGCACCACTCAACTCCAAGCTATCAGTTTTCCTTAGTGTATGGTGAGCTATTTTATTTTAAGTTCAACTCCCATCACTAAGGATGGCAAGATCACTAGAGCATAATGCAAAGTTGTGGTTAGAAGAGCTCAAAGGTTTGGAGGAAAGTCCTCAATGCCAAAACCTCAGTATCTGAGGCCAAAATAATTCAAGCTCACAACAAGTTGGTCCGCCCTAGGTCTTTCCGAGTAAGAGAACTTATCTTAGTCTAAAGGAGACTAATTGTTGCCCATCAAAAGATGGGAGGTATGTTTGAACCCACTTGGAAAGGCCCCTAGGTCTTTCCGAGTAAGAGAACTTTTCTTCTTTCGAAGTGTTGTTTGTCTTGTGAATCCGCCGTGATGTGTTTAGGGTAGGTGTAAGAGTCCCCCAATGGCATCATATCCCTCTTTCACAACCCAAACATAATCTCACGATGCTATTATAATAGGTGTAAGAAACTAGAGAGGCATGCTATTTTGATTAGCACAACTAAGTTAGGTGTAAGAGAACCCAAGCAGTATCCTTTCTTAGTGGGAATTCCTACTTGCCATCCGTGGCACCACTTCATCAAAATCCCCAAGCGTGTTTAGGGTAGGTGTAAGAGTCCCCTAGTGGCATCCTATCCCTCTTTCACAACGCAAACACAATCTCCTAATGCTATTAGAATAGGTGTAAGAAAACTCGAGAGGCATTATATTTTGATTAACACAACTAAGTTAGGTGTAAGAGAACCCAAGCGACATCCTTTCTTAGTAGGAATTCCTACTTTCCATCCGTGGCACCACTTCATCAAAATCCCCAAGCATGTTTAGGGTAGGTGTAAGATTCCCTTAGAGGCATCCTATTCCTTTTAACACATGCACAACAATAAACACAAATATTTTATCTTAGGCTATTTTGATGTGGGAGCAGGCACCTCGTGGCACTTACTCATTAGCTGCTCTAGGTCAGGTCTACATGTTACTTTGCTAGTATGTCACCCTAGTGGTCACTTGTTTGGAAGATGTGAGTCCCTAATCTTTCTTACTAACTTGACCATTGCACACCAATGAGCACTTATTTAGTATGGTAGACTTCACTGCCCAGTTAGTAAGCTACCTCGTGTTGATTTTATTTAAGAAGATGCGAGTCCCTTTGCTTTCTTCTTGAACTAATCATCATGATCTAATTAGGTCAAGTATATTTGAGGTCTGGGATAAGTCTGTAGAGGCTCCTTTCCTCTTAACTACATTTGAGTCGATATAAGTCCTTTTGTGGCATTCACTCAGTAATTGCCCTAGGTTGGATGGCACCTGTCGAGCTGAAGACAGACTATTCTAGCAATCAGTTCCACTATAGAAGGATGTGAGTCCCTGAGCTTTCTTCTTAGGTTGATTGTTAGAAACTGATGGACACCTTAGGTTGGTTGATGTTTGCTATGCTGACAGCAACTCACCCGGTGGATACACCACTCTAGGCAGATGTGAGTCCCATCGCTTTCTCCTTGAGTTGGCCACTGAATACCTATTTGATATATGACTAGCCATGTCATCTTCTCAAGGGTTTTGTATTAAGCCCTCCCCATCCCCTGCGGGCACTCTGTTTGGATCACATCCTTTGCGACCCCATTTAGACACTACCCGGGTTACTCTTGGATTGGATAGTCCCCTTTCTTAGTAGCCACCCCTGTGGTTGGAGAATTTCTTCAATGGATGCACAGATTCTCCCTTGGTTCAGTAAATCTGAGATAGGTCTAGGATGATATAAGCTCCTTCTCAGTTTGATCCTTGGCAAATAAATAGGGTCCATGATAAACAAACTAAACAAAATTAATTCACTTATGGCTGAGGAATTCAAGCCCCCAAAGGGCCCTTTTCCCTAGCAGACATCCTATCTTTAGGGTAGTGTTAGCAGAACTCTCTATAGGAATTGCTTGACTACTTGAGTTGAGATAAGTCCCAAGGTTGGCACTCACTCCGTAGTAGTCCTTATGTCAGGTTCAATCTATTTAGCCATAAGCAGGTTACCCCGACGTCATTCTACTTTGGAAGATGTAAGACTATGATGCATTCTTTCTAGCATAATTGTCACAAACTGATGGGCAACCTTAGGTTGGGTTTGGTTTGTTGCCCAAAGAATCGATCACCTCTGGTCTTTTATAGTAAAAGTTGTGAGTCCCAGCTTTCTTCCTTTAAATGATCATTTGCGAAAGGCACTCCTTGATTGATAGTTCTCTCATGAAAGCTACCCCTTTGGATTGGTAAATCTGACTTAGCTCCTACTCAAATTAGTCCATCACAAACCAATGGAATCCATCCATCAAAATAAATCTAAAAATGAAATTAATCTTGACTATCTTTGAGTTGATCTAAGTCCTTTAGTGGCATTCACTCAATAGTCAGCCGTAAGTCGGGTTCAATCTATGGTATTGCCAATAGATTACCCTAGCAACTGGTCCCTACTCTGGAGGATGTAAGCCTACTATGCTCTCTTCCTAGTAAGCTACTGTATGCCAAAGGCATCCCTTTGGTTGGCTAGTCTGACTATGTGTTTAGTAGACTACCCCTTTGGATTGGTAAATCTGAGTTAGGTCTAGGCCTCCTTGGCCCCTACTCAGTGCGATCCATCACAAACCAACAGGGCTCATCTCAAAATCCAAATCTAGATATTGAAACAAATTCAACCCTCTTCCCCAGTGGAAATCTCTCCCTAGTGAGACTCAAATCAAACCTCTCATTCCCTTGTGGATGACTTGAACTTGCTTCCCTAGTGGAAGGTTCACATACTCTATCCCTAGTGGATTCCTCCTTTCCTCCCTTATGTCCTTGGCATAAGTAGAGCCACATTGCATTAAGTTATGGATTCCTTATACACCTTGAGTTAGGAGTAGATCATCTCTGTTAGTGCTTATAATCGTTCGATGTTGTTAATCATTCCGGTCAATATCAATACGTGCGGTGTTCCTTGTCAGTCACACCACACCTATTGGGCGCCCTTTGTTGACCACATTTTTAGGATGAGCTCTCAACCCCTCCATCTTAGACATAGGATTACTCTTATGCTTTAATAGATCCTTAGTCCTAAGACACATCTAGTGATTAGGTGGACACTCAACATAGCCCTAGAGACCTAGAAGAGTTAGCCATAGGAATAGGTCATGCCTTAGGGGTGTTAGAAAATTTGACCCTATAGCTTGAACCACTTTCCTTGCCTTCAAGTAAAACTCAAATCAACATCAAACTTAAATCAATTCCTAATTGATTTTCTCCAAACTCAAATTAATGCCACATGATTGAAACACATGATTGAAATCCATGATTGAAATTCCTAATTCTAAGTCCTTACTAAGTCCTTAAGGACTTAGCCTAAATCAAATCTAAATCAATTCAAACTCATGAGATTTTCTCATAACTCATTTATATTCTCATTTATATTCACATATATAAATGAAATATAAATTCAAATCAATCAAATCAAACTCAAAATTCAAATTCCTAATTCAAAATCTTTCCTAAGTCCTTAATTTCCATCTTAAGGACTTAGCCAAAATCATGTTAAAATCAATTCAAACTCATGAAACTTTCTCATAACTCATTTATATTCTCATTTATATTCACATATATAAATGAAATATAAATTCAAATCAATCAAACTAAACTAAAAAAAATTCAAATCCAAAACTCCAAATATTTTCCTAAGTTTAATTTCTCTTAAGGACTTAGCCTAGAACATGATCAAATCACTTCAAATCCTTGAAATTTTCTCATAACCCATTTATATTCTAATTTATATTCACAAATATAGATAAAATATAAATTCAAACAATCAAAAATACTTCCAAAATTCAAACTCAAACTCATTCAAAATCCAACCTAAGCCTTTCAAGTCAAAATCTTGAACTTAGCCAAATCAATTTTAAATCAAGCCAAACTCTTGATTTACCTTCATGATTCAATCAATCCTTCAATCATGAACCCAAATATAAATACAAACTTCAATCACTTAATCAAAACTAAATTCAAAAATCAAACCCAAGTCAAACTCATGTTCACCCCTTTAAACTTGAAATTGTCAAATGAATCAAAACCCATTTGACTTCAAACCACTTGCAAATGGATTTATATTTCAATCATAAGTCCATATACAAGTTCAATCAAACTCAAATCAAGCTTTGACCAAGCCATTTGACCCACTTAGGCTCACTTGACCCAAAGTGACCTAAAGTACCCTTATGAGCCAAATTCTAATCCTAACCAAATTGGATTGAATCAAACTCATCTATGCCTCTCATCATGATCAACAATCATCATGAGATGATCAATCACTCAAATTAGGTCAAACCAAGTCAAACCTAAGGGTTGACCAAGTCAACACTTAGCCAAAATGAAACTAACATAGCCAAAATCTACCATAGGCAAATTAGATTGAAACCATTGATCTAAGTTCATTCATATGTTTGAACTTGACCAAGTCAACATTTGAGCTAACAGCCCAATTGGCCACTTGACCCAAGTTGACAACTTGACCTAAAAGGTCAAAATGTGTCAAAACTTGATCTAAGCCAAATTGATTGAAACCAATGGGTCAAGTTCATTCCAAATCACTTGTTGAACTTGACCAAAGCCTCAATTGGCCAACTAGACCTAGCCCAATTGACATTGAACCCAACTTGACCTAAAATCCAAATTCAAACATGAACAAAATTGATTGGAAACAAAGATACCAATCCACTTCACATGACTAACCAAACCTAAACCTACCCATGATGTAGCTCAAAACAAATTGGTCAACTTGACCCATTTGACCTAAATGAAGTCATTTGAACCAAATTCAAACCTAAACCAAATTGAATCAAACCAAAGCCACCAAAATATTTCAAATGGTCATATGAACTTGACCCAACACTTGGTTTGACCCAATTTGACCAATTGGTCAACTTGATCCAAGTTGACCCATTTTGACCTAAATGGGTCAACATGAGCCAAACCATACCAAATGAACTCCAAATCCAATGAAACTTGGCCAAACCTATTTTCTCAACATACTAAACATACCCAAATTAAAAAAATTAGCCAAATGACCATTTTACCACTAGGCCGTAGGATAAATTTGGCCAATTCCACTTGGAATTTGGTCAAATCCTCTTCATACCTACTTGATACTCTCCTAGTGGATCAAATGAACATCAAGGAGGTTGGTTCACCCAACCCAATGGGTTTAGGTCAGCCCAATTTGACCCAATGGCCAAATCGACCATGTGCATGGAAATGGCCACATGGGAATCTTTCTTACACCCAAATGGAGCACATGGGAAGTTCATATTCCCACTCCTCTGGCCAAATCAAACTCAAGGATAGTTCTAATAGCTCAAACAACTCGCTGAATCAAGGTAATTGGATCAAAATGGCAAGCCTATGCTCAACCATCCGATTGCCAAAGGGGGAGATATACTCCCCCTAATTCATTTGAATCTTCACAGAGCCATAGTCGATTGAGTGAGAGGGAGTCATAGGAGCCATTTGCAAGTGATCCTAAGCTTCCTAGAGGGAGATTCAATTTGCATCTTCTCAATTTTTCTTAAGAAAAAGTAGGGGAGGTCCATTGAATTGCCAACTTTCTCCATACTCAAACTCCACTCAATTCCTTCTTCAAGCTTCATCAGAGGATCAAGTCGAGTGCACCCATACTCTTTCCCAAGCTTCAAAGGTAGAGGATGAGTGCCCTAGACCCAAAACTGAGCTTAAGCTAAGGAGGAGGTGACCCATAAGAAGATCCACTCAACCTCAACCCCTCAAACTTTCACCAAAGCTTCATCTCGACTAGATGAAGCTTCTTCAAGGGAATCGAGGGATGGTGATCACCTCCAAAGGTTAGCCATTTTTCGACCATTAAACTCAATGTGGTGGAGCTTTGTGAAATAAATATTAATGGCATAGGATCTTGACCGTTAGATGTGATCTAGGATGCATGTTGATGGTGTGGGTTGAGTTTCATCCCAATCCGAGCTCAATCAAGCTCAGATCAAGGCCTAGAACATGGACGGCTGCCATGGCTCACAAGCATTTACAGAGAAGGATCTCTAGCCATCCATCCATTTTGGATGGATAAGATTAAAACATATATATATCCATTTTAATCCTGATCCATGACTTTAATCGATGGTCGAGGAGAAAGCGTAGTATCGCCACATTATGGATGTGATGTTTTAAATAGAATGGGGAGGTGCCATGTAAAGTGCAGTGTCAATGCGTGGCACCCGTGGGATTAAGATTTAATTAA
Organism: Cymbidium sinense; assembly: GCA_021442155.1. NCBI lineage: Eukaryota > Viridiplantae > Streptophyta > Magnoliopsida > Asparagales > Orchidaceae > Cymbidium > Cymbidium sinense. Next base: position 183,571,081 of record CM038219.1, read on the forward strand.
GGATTTATTTAATTCTAATTAATAACATAAACTTCTAAAAGTCATATCTCAACATAGAAAAACAAAAAAAATATGAAATAAATTGCATTGGATAGATAATTTGATTTGAATATTTATAAAATTAATTTTAATTGATTTTGAATAGTGTCTTTCTCAAATTTTGGGTTTTATTGGAAATATTAATTCGCTAATTACCCTTTAATTAGTCACTAATTATTCCCAAACTTCTTGAGTACATTTTGGGGTATGACTTACTCTTTCCTAATTTTCTTGGGATTTATTGGTGGCTTAATTGGGGAAATTGCTAATTCATTTCTAATTACCCTTAATGTAATTAAGGTTAATTAAGAGTTTGATTAGTGGTTTAATCCTTTTTGTTGAAGTTGATTAAGTTCTATTTTAGTGAATAGGAGGTTTAGGGAATAATTATGGGGCATTTCCCTTAAGCTATTTTTTAAACCCCATTTTCTTTCTTAATCCTTTCTTAATTAAAGAGTTAATTCACTAATTACCCTCTTAATTAATTTCTTAAAATTCTAAATCTTTCTAGAACTCAATTAATCTACCTACGGTAGATGCTTAAGAGTTCAAGAGCCAAAGTACAATTAAGAAAATCAAGATTCAACTCATATGTGTGAGGAGTGTTTTGAAATTACTTAAGTTACACCCCTTAGCTTAATTAATCATTAATCATGAGCCAAATTGCATTAGACCCTTTCTTCCTAGGTGCATTGCAAATTTAAATTCCTTGTGTGTTTTTATGTCATCTCATTGCCTCATAATTATTTGATTAACTATGCTAAGTGGTGTGTAAGGGGTGATTAACATGCTTAATTCATACCTTAACCTAATCAAAATATAAAATTAATCTAATAATCTAAAAATTGAACAAAAATATCCAACACATGTGGAATGGGTTAGAATAGAAAACTCAATTCATTTTTCCAAATTAAATTAAACAAAATCAAATAAAATTACATTAAACAAACTTTGATTTACTTTAAGCATTCTTATTTCATAAGATTACCTTTAGGAATTAATTAAGGTGAATGCATTTACATGCTTTCATTACTTTAGTTCTTTTATAATATGCTAAATATGTGTGTCATATGTTTTCATACATTCATGCTTTTTAAAATCAAATTAAAAATGAAAATGTTTCCTTTGTGTCAAATTGCATGTGTTGGCTAAAGTAAGAATATAGTGGCTATTATCATTATTAAATCCAAATTATTTTCAAAATATATGAATCAATTATCAAAACTAAAAGTGTGTTACTTATATCTTACTTATAAATTTGCATGTGAGTAAAATATAAGGATCTACTTAGTAGGTTTTCCTTCTCCTCTTTTAGTATAGTTTTGAATAGATTTGACAAAGTGTATAGTTCATTTGAAAAGAACCTAACACTTGCTTAATTTCATATCCTATTCATTCCTATGCTATTACTTAAGAAGGATACCTATACTTGTACATATAAATTGTTTAAACAAAAATAAATCAACCAACATAAACTTTTGCAATATTTCTTTTCCATTCATTTCTTTTGTACACATGCTTGTATTTAAGGAAAATGATATATTAGTGGACAACCATGGGTTTCAAGGCTTTCCTAAGTAGGTCTTATACCTTACACCCCTGGTTAACAATGACGTCGTACTCACTTATGCCTTTCATACATTCATATGTGCATGTGAAAATTAGATAAGAAATCCCTTTGCTACTTAAATGAAAATCATGCATCATAAATATTCAAATTTTCTTAAATGAACTACTTAGAATGCATCATAAAGTGTGCTAAACATTCCCATTTGCATGTATAGATATGCTTAGGACTCATTCATATGCATGTTATACATGTTGAGAAAGAGATGAAGTGATGTATGTTTTGTGAATTTAGTTCATTTTACTTAATCTTGAAATGTCTTTTCTTTTGAATAGGTTTGTTTAGAGTTCATCTAAACTTAGGATTAATTAAAACACATAATAAAATATTCATTAAATAAACTAAAATATGAATCCACTTTAAAATTACTTAGGTTAGGGAAGGAAAGAGGAGTTCTCTTTTCTTTCCCTCTTTATAACTTAGTAATTAATTCTAGGATTCACTTGAACCCAATCAAAATATAAAATAAAATCAATCCAAAATAATTAAATCACTTAAATGAAACCCTCCTCTAAGTTGAACATTCTTCACACTTAAAAAAATTCTAACTTAAAGCCATAGCTAAGCATACCACACAAACCTCTAAAGCACACACATTAGGCTAAGTCACCACTTCTAGCTTTAGGTTGTGGTGCATGGTTTGATGTTTGCTTTTGTTTTGTGATATATGCTTTAGTTTGTATGTTAGGGTCAATGTGCATAGAATGAATGGTAAGGTGATCTTAGTCTAACCATTGTCTTCTGCAGGGGATTGTGCTTAAGGGGTGCTGTAATATATAAAAATATAAATGCCGCAGGTGCTTATACCCCTAAGAATAATAATAGGTAGGTGGACTTAGTCACCCATGTGTGGGGTGATAAGTCCAATATACATGCTTGGGATTTTGTGTAGTTTATTTAGCTAATCTCTATTTTGAGTTAGCTAGATTTTTTTTTTTCCTTTCATGTAATTTTTATAATTAGGATTTTGAATGATTATGGAGATTAGGATGAACATTGGACATAAGATCTCATCTTATGTACCATGTGAAGGTTTCCAACCATATCCAAAAGAAGGAACCAAAGAAAGAAGAAAAAGAAGAAAGAAGAAAAGAGAATGAAGAAATGAAGCTTGAAGACCCCATAATAATCAATTTCTTGCTTAATTGTATTTAATTCATTTGTAATCAGGTTGTATAAGGGTAGAGCTTGCCTACCTAATTTATTTTGGTTTGTGAGGTGTGTGACCACAAATAACATCTTATTCTTTATTAGCTTTATAAATTGATTGATGATTTATTAGCTTAATTATTAATTTCATACTTTATCCTAGATGTGGATTAGGCTCTTAGGGAAAATTAAATCTCTACCAAATTTAACATTCAAAACTAAAATAAAGAACTCATAACCTCACCTAAAGCTTAGGCTAAAATCAAGATAAAAGAATTAGCAACTTTGGATGAGTATTTCTTTTATACCATCATGCACAAATGCATATTATTTTCACTATTGATTGAGGGCTTCCACCTTTGCTAGAGAAACTTGGCTTGACCTTTGAGAGCCATGGTGGAAACACACCTCCTCCCTTCTTGTTGATTTTGGCCAATAATCTCATTTCTCATGCATTAGGCATATGAATCCTATTAAACGTGAGTCAAAAATAATGTTCAAAATGAAAATAAAATGTAATGTGATTTACATTTGATTTATGTCATTTGAAGCATACCCTTACAACTAGTCTTTTAGGGAGTGAGTTTAAGGACTTAGTTTCTTTTAAATAAATAATAGCTATCTTGCATAAAGCATATGACTTTAAAATAGTAGGAGAGTTAGTTGGCACCACCCCATGGTTAAGTCCAAGCAGTGGTTTGTCCTCTCTTATGAAATAAAACAAAATACCCATTTTCACCTTAGATTTAGGTTGTGCTTTTGGCCCTCACCAAAGCTCTCTAGATTTAGGTTCTGAGGTTGCTTCTCCCTTCCATGGGCCATAAGCATAAATCCTCACCTCTTAGGCATTTCCATGATCTTGTGTTATGGAATCATAAGCCCTACTCAAATTAAATAAATTTTAAAAATGTAAAGCCCAATCATAGGATAGTTTGAGATGCTCGCTAGGTTTCCTACTTAAATCTTCCTTTGCTTTGATAATAACTCCATCTCTTTGATCGTCCCATTTGATCTTCCAAAATAAACTAATCGATTGATAGTCCTACCTATTGAAATCTTTGGAGACAACGATCATTTACCTTAATCGAGAGTATTCCTAAGGAATCTCATTCCTTAAGATGTAATTAACTATGGGGTTTGCCCTTGTAGGGAACTTAACGAACCCAGTTTAAAATAAACCCTTTTATTTTTCATGTAAAGTAGGAAAGAATCTCTAGTACATGCACCCATTATCCTTAAGAGTCTTGTTGAGGTGATTAGTTCCATTGTAGGGTGGTGACTTCTATCTTTGAGATAGTACACCTCACCTAAATGTCATACATCACCTCAATAAAAATATCTGGATCTACGTGGTATCAAAATGCATAAAAGAAAGAAGATGTATATTTCATCCTCATTTTATTCCGCATAGAGTGAAGATGGAAGTAGATATCTTATTATTTTAAAAATCATCATATGAAAATTTCACCACAACTACCCTATGGTTGGGCTTTACATTTTAAAAATTGAATTAATGTGTTTGAGTTGAATTTTTATTAGAATGCTAGGGCTTAAAATTCCACAATACAAGGTTGTGAAAATGCCCAAGAGGTGAGGATTTATACTTATGTCCCATAGAAGGGAGAAGCAACCTCAAAAACTAAATCTAGGGAGCTTTGGACCACCTAAATCTAAGGTGAAAATGAGTATTTGGTTTGCCTCCACAAGAGAGAACAAACCACCCGACTACTTGGACTTACAACCGCCTAGGTTTGGCCGTCAACTAACTCCTCCAATAGTTTTAAATACATGTAGGCAAGTCATATGATTTATGCGAGATACCTAGGTTGTTATTTATTTTAGAAAGATACTAAGTCCTTAAACTCACTCCCTAAGAGACTAGATCATGTAAGGGCATGAAAATGACCTAGATCTAATGCAAAACATATTACATGTTATTTTATTTTTTGGACAATCATTTGACTCAGGCTTATAGGATTCATATGCCTAATGCATGAGAAATAAGATTATGGGCCAAAATTAGTGAGAAGGGGGAGGTGTGTTTCCACCATGGCTCTCAAAGGTCAAGCCAAGTTCTCTGGCAAAGGTGGAAGCCCTCCAATCAAGAGTGAAATAATATGCTTTTATGCATGATGTTAGAAAAGAAATACTCATCCAGCTAAGGGGTTGCTAATTCTTTTATCTTGATTTTAACTTTGGCTTTAAATGAGGTTATGAGTTATTTATTTTAATTTTGAGTTAATTAATTTGGTAGAAGATTTATTTTTCCCTAAGAGCCTAATCATCATCCAGGCCATACATCAAAGAAAGGAAGAAACTAGAAAATATGCCATCTTAATGCACAAGCTAAACAAAATATCAAATATTTTATAAAGCTAGCTAAAAGAATAAAATGTCATTTGTGGTCGGGCACCACCGCACAAACCCGAAAATAAATTGGGTAGTCGAGCTCTACCCTTATACAACCCAGATTACAAATAAATTAATTTACAATCAAGTAACTAAATTCATGTTTTTGGAGGTCTTCATTTCTTTTTTTTCCTTCTTCTTTCTTTTTCTTCTTTCTTCTTTTGGTTCCTTCTTTTGGATGGTTGGAAGGTGGTTGCTCCAAAAGCTTCACATGGTACACAATATGTAATCTTATGACCAATACTCATCCTAATCACCCATAACATTTATTCTAAAATCCTAATTACAAAATTACATGAAAAGGAAAAGTAAATCTAACTAATACCTATAAAATAGAGAATAGCTAAACAAACCATACAAATCTCAAGCATGTATATTGGACTTAGCACCCCACATATGGGTAACCAAGTCCACCTGGCCTATTGGATTATGCTTAGGGGTATAAGCATCTACACAACAAAAGCATTTATATTTTTATTACAGTGCCCCTTAAGCACATCCCCTACATAAAATAATGATTAGACTAAATCATCCTACCATTCATTCTACACACATACACCCTAACATCCAGACTAGAAATAATACATCACAAAATAAAAGCAAACATCAAGCCATGCACCACCTTAACCTAAATTTAGAAGTGGTGACTTAACTAATATGTGTGTGCTTTAAAAGGTTTTTGTGTGGTATGCTTAGCTATGGCTTTAGGATTTTCTAAGTATGAAGATGTTCAACTTAGATGGGTGGTTTCATTTAAGTGTTTAGTTGATTTGGGTCTATTTTATTTGATGCTTTGTTTAGGTTTGAATGAATCTATAATTAATTACTAAGTGTTATAAAGAAGAGGGAAGAAGAGAACTTCTCTTTCCTTCCCTACCTTTAGTAATTTCTAAAGTGGATTCATATTTGATTTTGTTTAGTGAATGTTTTATTATGTGTTTTAATTAATCCTAAGTTTATATTTTCTTAAACAAACCTATTCGAAAAGAAAGCCATTTTAAGATTAAGTAAAGTGAATTAATATCACAAAACACACATCATTTCATTTCTTTCCCAACATGTATAATATGCATATGGATGCATCTTAAGCATATCTATACATACAAATGGAAATATTTAGCACACTTTATGATGAATGCTAAGAAATGTTACTTAAGAAAATTTGAATGCTTTATGATGCATGATTTTCATTAAGTAGAAAAGAGGGGTTTCTTTTATCCATTATTCACATGCACATGTACATGTATAAAAGACATAAGTGAGTATGATGCCATTATTAGCACCAGGGGTGTAAGGTACAAGACCTACTTAGGGCTACTTAAAGCCTGACAACCTCAGGGTTGTCGAGACTAATATACCACTTTCCTTAAATACAAACACATGTATAAACGAGATGAATGGAAAAAGATAGATGCAAAAAGTTTGTATTTGTTTATTTGTTTTGTTTATGCAATTTATATGTACAAGTGTGGATGTCCTTTAAGTAATATCATGAATGAATAGGAATGTGTTAGGCAAGTGTTGTGTTCTTTTCAAATGAACTATACACTTTGCCAAATCTTATTCAAAACTATGCCAAAAGAAAAGAGAAGGAAAGCCACACTATGTACATCTTCATATTTATATCCACATGCAAACTTATAAATAATTATAAGTAGCACACTTTCAATTTTAGAGTTTGATTTATAGATTTTAAAATAGTTTTGAATTTAGTAGTGATAATAGCCATTCATATTTTTACTTTAGCCAAAATATGCAATTTGACATAAAGAAAACATTTCATTTTCAATTTGATTTTTTTTGGAAAGCATTAATACATGAAATTTATATGACATACACATTTAGCATGTTAGGGAAGATCTAAAGTGATGAAAGTATGTAAATACATTCACCCTAATTAATTCCTGAAGATAATCTTATGAAATAAGAAAGCTTAAAGAAAATCAAGTTATTTTTAAGGAAGGTTTGATTTTGTTTTGAGTTTGATTTGATTTGAGAAATATGAGGTGAGTTTGCTGCTCCTAACCTATTCCCACATATGTTTGTTGATTTAGTTTATTCTTAGAATTATTAGATGATTTTTATATGTTGCTTAGGTTAAGGTATGAATTAAGTGTGTTAATTATCCCTTACCTACACCACTTTAGCATAGTTAATCAAATAATTATGAGCCAACGAGATGACATAAAATCACACCAAGAATTCAAATTAATAATGCACCTAGGAAAGAAAAGGGCCTAATGCAATTGGCTCATGATTAATGATTAATTAGACTAAGAGGTTTAGTTTAAGTACTTTCATAACCCCTCTCACACATGTGAGTGAGATTTTGATTTCCTTATATAGGGTTATTGAACACCTAAGCATCTACCCAAAGATTAGTTAAGTTCTGGAAGGTTTTAGAATTTTATGAAATTAATTAAGGGGTGGTGAATTAACCTTTAATTAAGGTTAGATTAAGGAAAAAAGGTTTAAGGAATATCTTGTAAAGTATCCCAAAATTATTCCTAAACCTTATTCACTTAGAAAACTTAATTGACTCAATGAGTTAGACCACTAATTATACCCTTAATTAAGCTTAATTATATTAGTGATTAAGGAATGAACTAGTAATTCATCTAATTAAACCACCAATAAATCCCAAGAAAATTAGGGAGGAGTCATCCCACTAATTATGCACAAGAAGTTTGGGATTAATCAATGGAGTAATTAGAGGGTAATTAGCAAAATAACATTCCCATAAAACCAAATTAGAGAAAAGTACTATTCAAAATCAATGAAATCATTTTAGTATTCTATGTTCAATTATCTATCCTAAATATAATTTATTTCATATTTTTTTAATTTTTCTAGGCTTAGATATGAATTTAGGAAGTTTTCATGATTAATTAGGTGATTTAATAGCTTAATTAAATATTTAATCTTGTTGGCGCCATGTGGACCGCTGGCACGGCATGCACTTTTCACGTGACATGATGGGATTCGATATTTAAATTATCACATCATAGCGCCGCATCAACTATAGCGTTATGCGCTTTCTCCTCATCTGTCCAATCAAGGATCAGATGGTTGAGGTTAAAGCCATGCATCTAATAGGATAATCCATGGGATTTACATATCTTTGATCATGGTCGTCCATCCAAAATGCATGGATGGACGAGCCATGATCTATCTCTATATTTACCTACGGGAGAGGACATCCATCCATCTTAGGACATGATGAGCTCAGAGACAGATTGGATTGAAACTCTACACACCATCACATGCAAGGAGATCACATTTATGCTAGAATCTCATGGGGTGATACTTACACAAAGGACCATACATTGAAATTAAGCTCGGTTTAATGGCTTCTCAGGTGATCATCACTGATTCTCTTGGAAGCTTGTAGTGGAGATGAAGCTTTGTTGAGAGTTTGAACACTTGAGATTGGATGGATCCTTCTAGAGGCCAAGATCCCCATTAAGTAGGCTTGATCTTGATCAAGATAGCACCTCCCTTACCTTAAGAACTTGGGAAAAGGTCTAAGCAAGTTTGATTTGATCCTCTAATGAAGCTTGAGGGAGGAATTAGTTTGGTATGAAGTATTGGCTAAGTTGGATTTTAAGTAGCTCCCTATTTTTTAATCATGGCGAGAAAATGGAAAATCAATTTCACTCTAGGAAGCTTGGGATCACTTGGCAATGGCTCCTCGCTTCCTAAGTTCAATCGTGTGAGTGTTAAGATTGAATGGAATTAGGGAGAGTATATCTCCCTCTTGAAGGATCGGACGACCGTGAAGGAGTTTATCATTTTGATCCAATTGACCCAATTCAATGGGTTGTTTGAGCTATTTAGAGAGGCATGGCATTCAATTTTGGCCAGAGGAGGAGTGGGTGAGGTGGCCATGTGCTCAAACAAGGTGGAGGGAGGATTCCATGTGGCCATTTTCAAGAGAGGTGGTCTATTTTGGGTTTGGGTTGGGTTTGGCTGACCCAAACCCATTGGGTCATGTGCACTAGGTCCATTAGTGACCATTTGGTCCACTAAGAGGATGCCATGTGTTCATGAACGAAATTGACCAAATTCTAGGTGGTTTTGATTTTGGGTTACCCTATGGCCTAGGGGTAAAATGGTCATTTGGCTTGAGTTTTAATTTGAATATGTTTGTTATGTTTGAAAAAAATGGGTTAGCCAAGTTTCATTGAATTTGGAGTAGGTTTGATGTTATTTGGCTCATGTTGACCCATTTAGGTCAAAATGGGTCAAGTTGACCAATTGGTCTATTGGATCAAACTAAGGGTTGGGTCAAGTTCATATGACCATTTAAAATATTTTGGTGGCTTTGGTTTGATTCAATTTGGTTTATATTTGGTTTTGGTTCAATTGAGTTCATTTAGGTCAAATGGGTCAAGTTGACCTTTTTGACCTATTTGGGTTAGGTCATGGGTTGGTTCATGTTTGGTTGGTCATATGAAATGGATTGGCATCTTTATTTCCAATCAATTTGGTTTATATTTGAGTTTGGCTCAATTTGACCTTTTAGGTCAAGTTGGGTTCATGGTCAATTGGGCTAGGTTAGGTCTAGTTGACCAATTGAGGCTTTGGTCAAGTTCAACAATCATTTGGAATGAACTTGACCCATTGGTTTCAATCAATTTGGCTTAGATCAAGTTTTGACACATTTTGACTTTTAGGTCAAGTTGGGTCAACTTGGGTCAAGTGGCCAATTGGACTAGGTTAGGCTCAAATGTTGACTTGGTCAAGTTCAAACATTGATCATGAATGAGTTTGATCAATGGTTTCAATCAATTTGGACTAGGTGGATTTTGGCTTAGTTTCATTTTTTTGGTGTTGACTTGGTCAACCTTAGGTTTGATTAGGTTTGACCCAATTTGAGTGATTGATCATCTCATGATGAGAGGCTTAGATGGGCTTAGTTCAATCCAATTTGGTTAGGGATTAGAATTTGGCTCATAAGGGTACTTTAGGTCATTTTGGGTCAAGTGAGCAAGGTCAAATGGCTCAAAGCTTGATTTGAGTTTGATTGAACTCACATATGGACTTATGATTCAAATATAAATCCATTTATAAGATATTTGAAGTCAAATGGGTTTTGATTCATTTGACAATTTCAAGTTCAAGGGGTGAACATGAGTTTGACTTAGGTTTAATTTTTGAATTGAGTTTTGGCTTGTAATTGAAGTTTATGTTTAAGTTTGGATTGATGATTGAAGGATTGATTGAATCATGAAGAAAAATCAAGAGTTTGCCTTGATTTGAAATTGATTTGGCTAAGTTCAAAATTTTGACTTGAAAGGCTTAGGTTAGATTTTGATTGAGTTTGAGTTTGATTTTTGGAGTTGATTTCGATTGTTTGAATTTATATTTCATTTATATATGTGAATAAAAAAGGTTTCATAAAAGCAATACGTAACTGAACGAAGCATGCCACCAGAGGATCAAGTCGAGTCTACTCAACACCTTTCCCAAGATCCAAAGGCAAGGAGAGGATCACCTAGATCAAAACTGAGCTCACAAGCAAGGGAGTTGGTCCATAGAGCAATCTACATAACCTCAAGAGCTAATTCTTTCACCACAGCTTCATCTCAATCAAATGAAGCTCCTCTAAGGGAATCAAGCACCAATGATCACCTCCAGTGAGGTATGCCATTTTTAACCACTAGAATTAAGGGGGTCTTTTGTGAAAGAAAGTGTCATGGCATGAAAATTCAACTGTTGGATAGGATTGCCATTAGTGTATGATGGTGTGTGCAAAATTTTATCCTAATCCGAGCTCAATCGAGCTCGGATCAAGGCTTGGATCATGGACGGTTCCTATGATCCTCAGAGAAGAACAAGGGTGATCCCGGCTGTCCATCCACATTTTGGATGGACGGCCAAGATTAAGCACATGTTTTATAAATCCATTTCTCCTTTTAAAACCACGAGGTGATTCCTGGCCGTTCGATCGTTGATCGATCGGCGGGTATCCAACTGCATCCCGTCACTGCGGTGATGGAAAGTTTAAGTGATAGCTCACAGCATGACAAGTGTAAAGCGCGCTGGCTACTGCCACCACATGTCGAGCTATGGGCTGAGAGATTTAATTAATGCTTTAATTAATTTTAATTAATCCTTTAAGCTTTTAAAATTCATATCTCCCTAAATAAAAATCAGAAAAATATGAGGTAAATTTCTACTAAAAGATAATTCAATCTAGAATATTCTAAAATTGGTATTAATAAAGTTTAAATTATATCTTTCTCTAATTTTTCTATTTTAATAGAAATCTTATTTTGCAAATTACTCCTTAATTAATCCTCTAATTAATACCAAACTTTTTGGATATGTTTCGGGGGATGACTTCTACCTCCCCTAATTCTCTTGGGATTTATTAAAGGCTTAATTGGGAGAATTGCAAATGCATTTCCTAATTACTCCCTTAATGTAATTAAGGATAATTAAGGGTGTGATTAGTGTTTTAATCCCTTATTGAAGTTGATTAAGGTTTGATCTAGTGAATAAAAGGTTTAAAGAATAATTTTGAGCTAATTTCCCTAAGCTATTCCCTAAATCCCCTTTTCTTTCCTTAATTCTCCCTTAATTAAAGGCTAATTCATTAATTTCCTTCTTAATTAATTTCTTAAAATTTTTAAAGCTTTCCAAACTTACTTAATCTACTTTGGGTAGATGCTTAGGTGTTCAAGAGCCTAAGTTCAATTAAAAAATCAAAACCCAACTCATATGTGTGAGGGTGTTTTAAAATTACTTTAGTTAAACCCCTTAGCTTAATTAACCATTAATCATGAGCCAAATTGCATTAGACCCTTTTCTTCCTAGGTGCATTGTAAATTTAAATTTCTTGTATGATTTTATGTTATCTCATTGGCTCATAATTATTTAGTTAACTATGCTAAGGTGGTGTAGGTAAGGGTTAATTAACTTACTTAATTCATACCTTAACCTAATTAAAATATAAAAAAATGAATCTAATCATTTATAAATTAAACAAAAATGCTAAACACATGTGGGAATGGGTTAGGAACAGCAAACTCAACCCACATTTTCAAAATTAAATCAAACCCAAGATCAAATTAAATCATATTAAATGAACTTTGGTTTATTTTAAGCCTTCTTATTTCATAAGATTGTCTTTAGGATTCAATTGAAGTGAATGTGTTTACATGCTATCACATGCTTTAATTCTTTCCACAACATGTTAAATTTGTATGCCATATGGCTTTATGCATCCATACTTTTAAAAGTTCAAATTTAAAATGAAAATATTTACTTTATGTCAAATTTGCATGTGTTGGCTAAAGTAAAAAAAATATGAGTGGCTATTATCACTATTAAATTCAAATTATTTTCAAAAATATATGAATCAATTATCAAAATTGAAAGTGTGTTACTTATATCTTAATTATAAGCTTGCATGTGAGTAAGATATAAGGATGTTCTTAGTATAGGTTTTCCTTCTCTTTTCTTTTAGTATAGTTTTGAATAGAATTTGGTAAGATGTATGGTTCATTTGAAAAGAACCTAATACTTGCCTAATTCCATGTCCTATTCATTCCTATACTATCACTTAAGAAGGATACATATGCTTGCACATATAAATTGCATAAACAAAATGAATTAATTAATACAAATTTTTGTATTCTTTCTTTTCCATTCATTTCTTTTGTACACATGCTTGTATTTAAGGAAAGTGATATATTAGTCTCAACAACCCCGAGGTTGCGAGGCTTTAAGTAGTACTAAGAAGGTCTTGTACCTTACACCTCTGGTTAATAATGGCACTGTACTCACTTATGCCTTTCTTACTTTCATGTGTGCATGTGAAGATTGGATAAGAAATCCCTTTTCTACTTAATGAAAATCATGCATCATAAACTTTCAAATTTTCTTAAATGAATTACTTAGCATGCATCATAAAGTGTGTGAGACATTCTCATTTGTATGCATAGATATGCTTAAGATTTATTCATATGCATGTTATACATGTTGGGAAAGAAATAAAGTGATGTATGTTTTGTGAATTTAGTTCATTTTATTTAATCTTAAATTGCCTTTCTCTTTGAATGGGTTTGTTTAGAGTTCATCTAAACTTAGGATTAATTAAAAGACTTAATCAAAAAATTCACTAAAAAAACTAAAAATATGAATCTACTTTAGAAATTACATAGGTTAGGGAAGGAAAGAGAAGTTTCCTTCTCTTTCCCTCTCTTTATAACTTAGTAATTAATTGTAGGATTCATTTGAACCTAATCAAAACATGAAATAAAATCAACCCAAATCAACTAAATCACTTAAATGAAACCCTCCTCTAAGTTGAACATGCTTCACACTTAGAAAATTCTAACTTAAAGCCATAGCTAAGCATACCACACAAACCTCCAAAGCACACACATTAGGCTAAGTCACCACTTCTAGCTATAGGTTAGGGTGGTGCATGGTTTGATGCTTGCTTTTTTATTTTTTGATATATGTTTTAGACTGGATGTTAGGATGTATGTGCATAGAATGAATGATAGGATGATCTTAGTTTAACCATTATTTTCTACAGGGGATTGTGCTTAAGTGGCACTGTAATAAATAAAAATATAAATATTTTGTTATGCAGGAGCTTATTCTCCTACGGATAATCCAATAGGCTAGGTGGACTTAATCACCCATATGTGGGGTGATAAGTCCAATATACATTCTTGGGATTTTGTGTGGTTTGTTTAGCTAACCTTTATTTTGCAGGTGTTAGCTAGATTTACTTTTCCTTTCATGTAAATTTTACAATTAGGACTTTGGAATGATTGTTATGGGGATTAGGATGAGCATTGGTCATAAGATTATATCTTATGCACCATGTGAAGCCTTTGGAGCATCCACCTTCCAACAATCCAAAAGAAAGAACCAAAGAAGAAAAAAGAAAAGAAGAGGAAAGAAGAAAAGAAGAATGAAGAAGTGAAGCTTGAAGACCCCATAACAATGAATTCCTTGTTTAATTGTATCTTATTCATTTGTAATCTGGGTTGTATAAGGGTAGAGCTTTTGCTACCCAATTTATTTTAGTTTGTGCGGTGGTACCCACCAATGACCTCTTATTATTTTGATTAGCTTTATAAATTGATTGATGATTTGTTTAAGCATTAAGTGGCATCTTTTTCCTAGTTTCTTCCTTACTTTATGTATGGCCTGGATGTGGATTAGGCTCTTAGAAAAAAATAAATCTTTTACCAAACTTAACAATTCAAAATTAAAAATAAAGAACTCATAACCTCACCTAAAGCTTAGGTTAAATTTCAAGGTAAAAGAATTAGCAACCCTTAGCTGGATGAGTATTTCTTTTATAATATCATGCACAAATGCACCTTAACTCACTTTGATTAGAGGGCTTCCACCTTTGCTATAGAAAATTGGCTTAACCTTTGAGAGCCATGGTGGAAACACACCTCCTCCCTTCTCACTGATTTTGGCCAATAACTTTATTTCTCATGCATTATGCATATGAATCCTATTGGCACAGTCAAAATAATTATCCAAAATGAAAATAAAATGAAATATGCATTAGATTTAGGTCATTTGAAGCATGCCCTTACATGATCTAGTCTCTTTAGGGAGTGAGTTTAAGGACTTAGTCTCTTTCTAAATAAATAACTACCTAGCTATCTTGCATAAAGCATAAGACTTGCCTACATGAATTTAAAATCATAGGAGGAGTTAGTTGGCGGCCACCCCTAGGTGGTTATAAGTCCAAACAGTTGGGTGGTTTGTCCTCTCTTGTGGAGGTAAACCAATTATCCATTTTTTACCTTAGATTTAGGTTGAGCTTTCGGCTCTCGCCAAAACTCCCTAGATTTAGGTTCTGAGGTTGCTTCTCCCCCTTATGGGCCATAAGCTTAAATCCTCACCTCTTAAACATTTTTTTAACATTGTGTTATGGAATCATAAGTCCTAAATTTCTAATGAAAAATGCAACTCAAACAAATTAAATCAATTTCAAAAATGTAAAGCCCAACCATAGGATAGTTTGAGATGCTCGCTAGGTTTCTTAGCATCATGGAAATCTCCTACTTATCTTTCTTTTGGCTTCGATAATAACTCCCTCTCTTTGATCAATCCCATTTTATCATAAAAAATGAACCAATCGATTGATAGTCCTTTCATATTGAAATCTTTGAATACAATGATCATTTACGAGTATTCCTAAGGGATCCCATCCCTTAAGGTGTAATTAACTATGGAGGCTTGCCCCTGTAGGGAACTTAAATAACCCAATTTAAAATAAACCCTGCTTTACCTTTTCATGTAAAGTAGGGAAGAATCATATGTAGATTGTCCTTAGGAGTCCTTATTGAGGTGATTAGGTCCATTAAAGGGTAGTGACTTCTATCTCCTGAGATAGTACACTATTCCTTGATGACGTATCCGATCACCTGAATAAGCAGATCTTGAATCTGCATAGCATCCCAAAAAGATGAATTTTATATTCTTGCTTTTCACCATAGATGAAGGCGACTATGTAGAAATTTTTCACCACACCACCCTATGACCTAAATCTAATTCATGTGCACCTTTTCAAATTCTCAACTCGAACCTCAAATCCCAATTCGAACTTCAAATCTGAATCTAAATTCCAAAACATTTGATTGAAATCTATGGCCAAATTCAAATTCATAACATTTCCTAAGCCCTTTTGATTTCATCTTATGGACTTATCCTTAACCAAAATCAAATCAATCCTAATTCATTTGATTTTCTCAAATATCAATTTAATCATTCAATCAAACTATCAAATTCCAATTCAAATTCAACTTCAAATGATTCAATTCCATGATCAAAATCAAGTCTAAAATTCTTCATAAACCTTATGATTGAATTCCATAGACTTAGCCAAATCTTTATCCAATTCAACCCAAATTTGATTGACCCCTTCATGAATCATTTATATCTTCATTTATATTTACAAATATAAATGAAATATAAGCCCAAATGACCAAAACTAAACCAAACTAATTCCAAATCCAACCAAGACCCTTCATAAGCCCTATGGACCTACCTCTTTATGCTTGGCCAAATCCCATTCAAATCAACTCAAAATCAATTGGTTTATTTATAAATAAATTATATATTCATTTATATTCACAAATATAAATGAAACCCACATTCCAATGATCAAAATCAAATGAAACTAAATTAATCTCCTACTTAAGCTCTTTTGACCTACCTCCTTGAGCTTAGTCAAATTTGCTTCCAAATCACTCCAAACTCAAGTGATTTTCTCATGAATCATTTATATCTTCATTTATATTCCCAAATATAAATGAAATATAAATTCAAATAGCCAAAATCAAACCCAAAATTAAATCAAAACCCAATTCAAGCCTTTTAAGATTTTCTTGGACTTAACCAAATTCTATCCAAATCAAGCTAAAATCAATGGATTTTCTCTTGAATCAATCATTCCTTCAATCATCTATCCAAATATAAGTGCAACCTACAATCATAAAACCAAACTCAAGTCAAGCCCAAGTTAGTCCTTTTAACTTAAAATTCAAATGAGCCAAAATCCATTGGACTCCAAATTGATTGTAGTTGAATTTATATTTCAATCATGGGCTCATATATAAGTTTAACTAAACTTGAATCAAGCCAATACAAAGCTAATTGACCCATTTAAGTCCACTTGACCTAAAATGGCCTAAATGGCCTTTTTGAGCTAAGTTCTAATCCAACCCAAATTAGATTGAACCAAACCCATCCAAGCCTCATATCATGATCAACAATCAACCTAGGATGATCAATTACCTTGAATTAGGTCAAACCAAGTCAACTTGGTCATTTGACCAAAGGCTATATGAAATCAAACTATCCAAAACTCATCCTACACCAAATTGGTTAAAACTATTGATTCACATCAACCCATAATCAATGTTTGAACATGACTTGACCATCAATTGAGCCAAACAAAATCTAATTGGTCATTTGACCCAAGTTGACCCAAATTGACCTAAAAGACTAAAATGGGTCAAAGCATGATCTTACCCAAATTAATTGCAACCAATGTCACAAGTTCATTCCAAATTCATTGTTGAACTTGACTAAAACTCCAATTTGATCAATTGGATCAGCCCAATTGATCAACTTAGCCCAAATTGACCTAAAGGTCAAATTGGATAAAATCTAAATTAAATCTAAATTAATTCAAACTAAAGCCTACAATTATTTTTTCAATTAAGCAATTGAACTTGAATCAACACCCAAGCCAATTTGGTTGTCAAATTGGTCAATTTAGCCCATTTGACTTATATGAATCCAAATGAGCCAAAATCAAACCTAGGCCAAATTGATTGAAACCACTTGAACCAAAACTCTTCAAATCATTATTTGAACCTAACCCAGGCCTTAGTTTGACCCAATTTGACCAATTGGTCAGCCTAACCCAACATGACCTAAATTGAACCTATATGACCAAATTGAGCCAAAACTCATAAAACCAACTCCCATTGAAGGCTGATCAAACCCAAATCAAACCCATCTTGGGTCCTAAAGTTAGCCCAAAATCTAAGTGTCTAATCCAAGATCCATTGGTCAAGTCTTATTTACATAGGATTCCACCAATAAATGGCAAAGTACACTCTCCCATCACTTGGCAGCCCTCAGTCACCCCATTTGGGGACTGACCTAACCTCCTAACCCACCCTAAAAGGGATAGGACTTGCCATGGACCAAAGGGAGGTGAGCCAACTCACCTCCCCTTGACGCACCTTTGGATCCAAGCAAGGAGATCAGCACAAATCAAACCTTGAGCCACCTCCCAAGAGCTCCTCCAACCAAAATGAGCCATGTGGACATGATGGTGACCACTCTGGTGCCCTAGCGATGGCTGATCGGCCAAAAAATTGGGAGACAATCCCATCTGTCCACCTCAGCAAATTGAGGGACATACCCCCTCAATTCAAATCGAATTTCACATGCATTTGTTTCATTTAAGCTCCAAAGAGTAAAACAAAATGCCCTAGCACTTCTTAGAGCCCTTCCAAGCCTTCCCCACTTCAGAATTCTTCTTCCCGTGTGAAATTGAAATAGGGGAGCTCACATTTGATTCCAACTTCTTCATCTCTCAACCAAACTTCAATTCCTCTTACACACACCTTCCACATACCTCATCGAGGCTACCCAAAGCTTCCTTCTAGTTCTAAACCCACTGGAGCTAGGAGTTCGATCACCATCGAGCTCCAAATTGATAGAAGTTGGTCCACAAACAAGAAGAAATTGGCATGTGTGTACTCAATAGGGCATCATCTCACTACCTCTCGATCCTACCGCCTTGAACTCAGGTAATTTTCAAAATCATATATAGGAAATTTTTCATGGAGCTTTTGAAGAAAATTTGCATGTGAGCTCATCCTGTTATTTGGATCCAGAATCCCTCGCAAAGGTGTGGGTTGATTTTGGAGTGAATTCGAGCTCATGTGAGCTCAGATCAAGCAATCCATGGTGGACGAGCTCCGTTGATCTATGCTCATAGGAAGAGAGATCACTAGCCATCCATTTCGTGTGATTGGAACGAACATCTATGATCAAATCATGCTAGATCCACTATTTAATCCCACTTTAACCACTTGTTTGGTCATGGTTGTCCAATCTTAGATCGGATGGCCCATGTCCCATCGCCATACGAGTCAGCCGCGGCTATGAATACTTAAATAGCCATGACACCCATGGCACCATGTGGATTAAGGCTTAATTAGGTGATTTAATTAGTTTTTAAGGCTAAAATTCTATAATTCATAACTAACTGTAGAAAAATTCAAAAAATATAAATGATGGCTCATTTTAAAGGTATTTCAAAGGAGAATCTATTAAAATTATCCTTAATTAAATTTGAATAGTAATTTTAGCTTAATTAAGGTTTAATTGAAAACTTAACTTAATTAACTTAATTACAACTTAATTAATCACCTAATTGATTTTAAACTTTCTGAGGTTGCTTAGGGGGTTGACCTCTGCCTCCCCCATTTTTTTTGGAATTTATTGGATGACTAATTATGGAAATTGATTGATTAAATCTTAATTACCTTCCTAACTTAATTAAGGGTTAATTAAGCATGTGAAGAGTAAATCAACTATTTAATTGGACTCATGTGACACTAATTAATAGTTGGGAGATTTAGGGAATGTGATTGGGAAATTTTTCTTATTCTTTTCCTAAATTCCTTTCCAAGAGAAATTAATTAGGATTCAATTAACTAATTAATTATTTAATTAAATTAAGCTTTAAAATGGATCTAATTTTTATTAATTAATTCAGGGGTAGGTCTTTAGGTGTTTAATAGCCTAAAGAGGTTTAATGAAATTATGGTTAGCTCACTTGTGTGAGAAAACCATAAAAGTAATTAAGTTTCAATTAATAATTGTGAGCTAATTGCATTAGGCCCCTTTCATTTCATAGGGACATTGTTATTTACTTTTCAATTCATTTGCATATTATATTGGCTCATAATCATTTGATTAATTATCTTAAGGTAACATAGGCAAGGGTTTAATTAATTGATTTAATTCATACCTTAACCTAATTAATCCATAAAATCAATCTAATTACTTTTCATTAAATCAAATTAACTCACTCATGGGGAATGGGATTAGGATTAGCAAACCTCTTCTCATATTTTTTAAATCAAATTTAAATTAGAAATAACATTAATAATCTTTGGTTTATTTTAAATGAGTTTATTTAGTATGATTGTCCTTAAGAAATTGATTGGATTGAATGAAATCATGTGCTTATGTTTCTTTATTTTTTTTAATCATACTAAATGTTGTATGTCACTTGTAGTCATGCATGCATCTTTTTTAAAAATCAATTAAATGAAATGATTTCTTTTATGTCAAGCTTGCATGTGTTGATTTAAATTAAAATATGTGTAGCTATTATCACTATTAAATTAAAAATTATTTTCAAAAGCATATAAGTCAATTATAATATATGGAGTGAAGATAATTATACATAATTAAGCTTACATGTGCCTATAGCTTAGAACATGTGATATGGACTTCTCTTTCTTCAACCTTCATAGATTTACATAAAGTTTGAATGTTAACAAGTGTATAGTTCATTTGGAAAGGACACAACATTTGTTTGGATTCATTCCTATGTACCTTTATGTTAGAACTTAGATAAAACTTTAGCTCACATGTATAAATGATCCAATCAAATCAAATACAAATGATTTTTTCATTCTTATAGTTAGTTGTATAATCATGTGTATTTAAGAATAGTAGGTATATATGGTCTAGACATCCGGGAAGCCCAGCTTTAAGTAGCCCTAAGGAGGTCTTACCTCACTCCCCTTGTTTAATAATGGCAAAGTATCCTCTTAAAACTTTTATACACTTGTATGTGCATCTAATGAATGAAAATCTTCATTCAATTAAATCAAACGCAACTTTGGCATGATTTTTTCATTCTTGTAGTTATTTGTACATTCATGTGTATTTAAGAGTAGTGGGTATATCTAGTCTGGATATTCTGGAGACGCAAGTCTTTAAGTAGCCCCAAGGTGGTCTTTACCTCACTCCCCTAGTTTAAAAATGGTGAAGTATCCAATTAAAACTTTTATGCACTTGTATGCGCATTTAGCTAATGAATGAAAATTTCCTTTTCTATTTAGAAAGACATGCATTCATAATTGTTCAAATGGTTGAATTGATTGATCACATGGTTTAAAGTCTTCTTTCTTATGTTCATATGTATAAACTTACATATGTTTGAATGTAATGGGTATATAATTTGGACATCCCGGGAAGACAAGGCTTTAGCTAGCCCCAAGGAGGTCATTTGATTACCTCACTTCCCTGATTAACAATGACATATACCTTTCAATTTCAATCATATGTATTTTTATATAAGAATTTAGATATAGCTTTAAATTAATATGATAAAATAATTTAATCAAATAAAACATCTAAATTCCAAATGTGTACATGTTTACATCCATCATTTAAGTGCTAAGATATATTATATGTGTTGGTATACTTAAGATTTAATCATATGCATGTTACATATGATTGAAGAAAATGATTGCACATGTGTCATGTGATAGTAATTTATTCTAATCAATCTTAAGATGCCTCTCTTACTGAATGAGGTTACTTAAAGTGAACCTAAACTTAGGATTAACTTGAAATATGTAAACCATTCTAAAGAGAATTGATTAATTAATATGCTTTAGAAGTGGCTTAGGGTAGGGATGGAAGAGATCAATCCTCTCTTTTTCTCTCTTTATAACATTTAGTTGCTAAGTGTAAGTCACATGAAACCAAATAAAATACAAATTAAAACTTACAAATCAATTAAAGCAGAAGGAAAACACCCTTTATAATTAAACCCTTTCATACTTAAAGAATCATAAACTAAATGCTTAGTTAAAGCATATCACACAAGCCCTAATACACGCACGTTAGAGTAAATCACAACTTCTAACTTTATGTTAGGGTGGCACATGGTATGATGTTTATTTTATTTTATGATGTATTATTTTAGACTAAATCTTAGGGTGTATGCTTCATAGATTGGATGGTAAGCCGTGATTAGCCTAATCATATTTTTTTGTAGAAGATTTTGCTTAAGGGATACTTAAAATAAATATAAATGCTCTCTTTTGCAGGTTGCTTAACTCTTAAGCATAATCCAAATTAGGATAGGTGGGCTTGGTTACCCATGTGCTGGGTGTTAAATCTAAATTATGCATATAACTGTTTGGGTTGTATAGTGTGTTTGGCTAACACTTATTTTATAGGTGTAACTAGATTTACTTTTCCTATTTTTAATGTAATTTTGTATTAGGAATTAGGATTAGTGTTATGGGAGATTATGATGAGTAATGGCTAGAAGGCTTTGTCCTACAAGGCCCTGTGACATCCAAATGAAGAAATGAAGGAGATATAAAGAATGAAGATAAGAAGAGCCCCATAACATCTATTCATTTGTAAATTATAATTATTCTTTCATATTCCGGGCTATATAAGGGTAGAGCTTGGCTACCCATTTTCTCTTTTCAAGTTGTACGGTGACACCTAACTGCACCAGCCTTTTATCCTTTTGTGTTAGATTTATAAAATGCTTGATGTTATATTTAAATTGTGCAAGAAACATCATGCCTTTTCTAGTTTTTTCATGAATGATGATTTAATGTGTGACCGGATCCGATTAGGCTCTTAGAAAAATAAATTAATTTTCTACCCAACTACAACTCATAACTAAAGTTTTAAATAACTCATAACTTCACATACGCCTATGCATTAAATCAAGATAATTAAAAGATTTAGCCCCCTTGAATGTTATATATTTAACATCATGCATCCATATTGCTTCACTCTTGCTAAGGAGGGTTTCCATCCTTGCATGATAGGGGAAGACTTTACCTTTGAGGGTCTCCTCTGTGGTGGAAAACACCTCTTTCTCTTTGATTTAGCCCATAATCTCATTTCATCATGCATTTAGACATATAAAAATCCTATGACCTTTGTCAAAATGAAGTGTAAAATACAAATAAAATTTGAAATGATTTGCATTAGACTAAGTCATTTCTCATACCACTCATACTCTAGTCTCTTAAAGAGTGGGTTCAAGGACTTTAGTTTCTTTATAAATAATAATAATCCAACTATCTTACTAAATCATATGACTTGTATATATGATTTTAAAGTGTAGGAGGAGTTAACTAGCTATCACTCTAGGGGGTTATAAGTCCAACAGTCGGGTTATTTACCCTCTCATGTGGAGATAAATCTTATTCTCATCTTTGCTTAGATTTAGGTCGTGCTTTAGCTCTTGCTAAAGCTCCCTAGATTTAGGATCCAAGGTGGATGTTTCCTTCGGGCTAAAAGCATAAATCCTCATCTCTCAGGCATTTCCACAATATTGTATTGTGTGATTATAAGTCATAGCTTTCTAATAAAATTTTAACTCAAATAAATAAATTTTCTCAATTTCAAACATATAAAGCCCAATTATAGGGTAGATTCGAATGCTCACTAGGTTTTCTAGTATCATGAGCTTTCCCTACTCATTTCCTTTAACTTCAGTAATAAGTCTCTCTTTTTGATCATCCCATTTGATTTTCCAATATAGTCAATTTATTCATAGTCTTATCTTTGAAATCTTTGAAAATAATAATTGCTTACTTTAATCGAGAGTATTCCTAAGGATTTCACCTTTCTTAAGATGTAATTAACTAGGTTTTCTTTGGCGTAACAATGGTGACCAGTGATCCGTCGGTGGTACTTGGCGATGGTTACCGGCAGCGGCGAATGGCGATGACCAATGGTGGTGACTAGCGGTGATCCGACGGACGAGAGGCGATTGACTGATCGACGGCGGCAATAATGATCGGTGTAATCACGTCATCCACTATTACCGCCAACCGCTATCGATAACACCAATCATTCGTTGTTGGCTGATATACCACCTCAAACGAAGCCTTTGTCGTTGATACAGTGAAAATTCTCACAAAATCTACTTTTATAAGCTATCCTTCTCCAACTTTTGGAGACAAGATAATAATTGTAATAAATATTAATATAGTGAAATTATTTCTAAGTGGGTTAGGCCCCGTAGTTTTTTCGTTGTTAGGTTTTCCACATAAAAATCGTAGTGTCTCTCAAACTCTTTTGTTGTGTGTGTGGAACTTTCGTGCAATGCTAAGATATTAAATTTTTCTACTCTACCGACCCGAATATTCCTGAACACAACACTTATATATTTACGTATCTAATACTTAAATTTTAATTTTTATATATAACACTCCAATCATCAGTATCACATCAAAAATATTATTATTATTTATTTTTAAAAATTTAAATGCATATTTCTAAATATAAAAAAATGTTAGATAAATAAATATCTAATTTTAAGTATTAGATATGTAAATATAAAAAAATTGTATGATATGTATGTAAATATTTCAATTTTTTAAAGGGTTCTCAGCGTAAATACCACACCGCCCTGTTTTATCCATTGCTTTTAGGAGGTTTCTACAGTGTTAAGACTGATGGCTTAGCCACTACACGTCTCAGGCATACTCTCCGTTTGTTTATTCATATATAAATATTTTACAAAAAAATTCTCATTAAATTTTTAATCAATATAAAGCTAACTTCTAGTATAAATTTTGATTAATTCATCATATATTACATTTCTTTAATAAAATTTTTAGAGAACTTATGACGATAGTATGGGGATTGAAGCTATAAATTATTTTGATATTAATTCTTATTATTTTTTCACGTATATACATATAATTCTAAATCTATCGCTGTCCATTAACAAGCTATTTTGACATGGTGAATTATTCTCTTAAGCTTATAATGTTTATTTTCCTAATATATATATATATATATATATATATATATATATATATATATATATATATATATATATATATATTCATTTTATAATGTATTCTTTTTATGTTTTATTATCTTTTTCAAACAACTAAATAAGTGTTTAGTGTTTTTCTATTTTCTTTGATGTTTGTGCTTTGCATCAATAGCGACGAATGAAATAAACTTCTAATTTCTTAAAATATTTATACTCTACATTAGATATTATTAAATAGCAAATTATTTGATCATAAAATTTTAATTATTATAAAGATGAAAATATTTAATTCAAATTTAATTAGATCAAAGCTCATCTAATCTGATTCCTATCTATCCAGTTCATATATATATATTTTTTCGACCAAATGATTTAGTTAGCATGAATATAATTCATTTAACTTAATTAATTATACTAAAAATCACTTAATTTGGACCCAAAAAGTAATCGGCCAAAACTCAATTTAAATTATTAATTAGTTTATAATTTGGATTCAAATAAAATCTAAATGTTAATTGAGTTCTGAATGTGAATTTTTTAAGCCAAATTGTGATTGTATTATATATGGACACCTTTGATGAATGTTCTTTACTTAAAATTTTGATTGAAAATGGACATATGCTTGGACACTTATTGGGCTTATTGGGCTTCATGGACATGCCTTTCTCCATTAGGCTTCTTTTACTTAAAATTTTCATTGAGAATGGACATATGCTTGTAGGGGTGTCAATTGGCTGGGTTGAATTGACCGGACCGACTTATAAGCTCAAAATTTCAAACCGACGATTTCTTCGATTGACCACGACGAATGATCAAAATCGGGTCAAAATCAATCGGGGTCAATTTCGTCAAATTCGAGTTGGAGGTCAAACCGAGTCAATTTGAGTTGGAGGGAACAACCCCGCTCTAAACCATTCTTCAACCCAAACCCGATCCAAAATTTTTGGGTCAACCAAACCGATTTTTCATTCGTGTCGAGTTGTCGGATCAGATCAATTTTTGACCTATATGCTTGGACACTTATTAGGCTTATTGGGCTTCATGGACATGTCTTGCTTTAGGCTTTCGATTGAGAATGGACATAAGCTTGGACACTTATTGGGCTTATTGAGCTTCATAGACATGTCTTTCTGCTTTAGGCTATGATTAATTAATTTATAATTTGGATTCAAATAAAATCTAAATGATAATTGAGTTCTGAATGTGAATTTTGTTTAGCCAATTCTAATTGTATTGTTTATTGACACTCTTTGATTAATGCTATTTTACTTAAAATTTCGATTGAGAATGTACATTTTCTTGGACACTTATTGGGCTTTCTTTCTATTTTAGACTCTCTTTTATCGAAAAAGAATTTTGTTGGCCCTCGTTTATCCTTTGAGAGTTCTTACCATTAATTTGAGACTTTTTAGAATCATTTTTAAAACTATTCAAAAATTATTTTTAGTCTATTAAAAATTAAAAAATAAAATTATGTAAAATATTAATTAAATAAATATATTTTTAAAAATAATATAAAAATAAAACTAAAACAAAAATACAGAACAAAGTTTCCCTTAATCCCAAACAAGCCTCTATTGATGGAGCTCTATTTTACTTTCAATGTGACACAATTAAGTATTTAATCATCGAAATAAACCTCTATTGATGGAGCTTTATTTTACTTTCACTATGACACAATCGAGTGTTTAAACATGGAAGGAGTATTTTTTGAGCCAAGGAATTTTATTGTTAAAGAAACTAAACTTACTTTATTATAAATAATTATGTATGTACGGATTCGAGATGAAGGCTAGCATCTTCAACTAAGGTCAAGAAAAAGCTCATAGTTCATTCAAAATATTTAAAAAAATATGCACTTTATAGCTTGGGCAATCAGAATTTATCATAACTATATGGAACGCACTATGTAATCACATAATTGATTGCACAACTTAGAAACTTGTTCTTGTAGATCATCTTCTTTGTACTTAATTCATTAGAACCAATAATATAACGCACAGGGTTGGTCCAAAGTTATAAATAGCAGAAGGCTCCTATGAGTTCAATGATCTTTTTTTCCCCAATACAAGTTTAAAGGTTTTTTACTATGTGTTTTCTCTATGCATTCTCTTTCCTTCCTCTAGTAGCTCATTGCTAGGTGGTGTGAGACCATTGATAATTCATGATTCAACAACCTTTAAGTGCAGTGAGTGTAAATCATGCTAGAGAAAGTTCTCACAACAAGGAGTGCAGGAGAGTTTTTTCTACAGAGATGAATGAGTTATGTGAGCTGATCAAAGAGGCACCGAGCATGTGCATAGTTATGCCAAGGGTTGATGCTCTTCAATTCATCTAAATCGATGGTTAAAAGAGGAAATCTACCAATGACTAGAGCTAGAAGAGCTTTACCATCTATATCATTAGAGGAAAAGAAGAAATACCTCGATATTATAGATTTTTCTCTAATTGACCATAGGATAGAAAGAAGAGATCAAGGAAAAAGAAGAGAGGATCAGTGGAAGCATAGAGAATTCTTTCTGTAGAGAAATCGTGGCGGTTAAGCCACCTAAAATGTTCATGATTCCATCATTGGAATCTTATAAAAGAAAATCAGATCTTGGTGATCACATTTACTCTTTCGAATTCGTAGTTTGTTTGTTCAGGATCAATGATATGCTAAAGTATCATATATTATGTATGACTTCGAAGTAATCAACCTTGCGTTAGTTTAATAATCTTCCTATGAGGGTTATTACTTATTTTGCTAATTTTAAACGCATGATTATCACTTAGTTTGATGGTGTTCAGAAGCCTAGCAAGAATTCACAAACCTTACTGTTAATTCTTCAGGAGCCTACCGAGTCTTTGAGAAGTTTTATCACTCACTTTCATAGATAAATGATGAAAGTTGGAGATCTTGAGCTTGTAGTGGCTCAAACTGCATTCACCCAAGTTCTTTCCACTATGCATTAAGTTTGCAGAATGTGAAGACACTAACCAAGTTGTTTGAGTTGGCCAACAACCAATATCTAATATCTATATAGCAGAGTACAATTTTCTGCCTAATACATTTGGAGTGAAAAATAGGGAGCAACAACACCCTTAAACAGGCAAATTTAATATGTTTTTGAAGGAAGATGAAGGTTGCCTTGTGGGGCGAAATGATAGACAAGATTTTGATAGGTGTCAAGTTCATCTATTCGAAAAACAAATTTGATTTTACTATCGAAGAGTGGAGAGAAGGTTGTCACTTCCAACTCATCATCCGCCTACCGTGACTCTATCGAGAGTCTCAATATTTGAAGTTGTTCAAGCTATTCATAATAAAAATATTCTATTATTATTTTTTGTAGATTTTACTCTAATTTTATTATGAGTAAAATACAATTTTAATTTACCTTATATTCAAGAACTCTGAATGATCTGATAAACAAAAGTAGTTGATACCTAAAGGTATATGTTCATAGGCAAATGACTATTCATGTAACTTAGCTAAGTTTAGTGTTGCATAGAATTTGATCATTTATTAACCAACGCACAAAGAATAAAATGAACTTAATGAACATAAAAAAGCCTTCTATAAAAATACCATTCATTGTGATCATATGATAATTCAAATGTATCCCCTACACTAAAAACAAATACAAATAGCATTTATGAGAAACAACACAAATCCATTATGCTACAAAATAGTACAAGAAATGATGCTTTGATCACTCTAAGAAAAGTTTTTAAGTCATCGTGAGCAAGAACTCCATAATTTTTATGCCATGGGTGGAAGTTCCAATAGTTAACTGCCCCACAAGTTGGAAGATTAAGTAGGTGGTTTGATTGAAGTATTTAAGAGACTTGATCAATTTGCAAGCCTTAGAGAGTTTGTGTGAGGAATGAATGGATAATAATGGCAAGACCATATGTTTTATTAAATCATTAGTATTTAAGTATACTTATTACCAACTATATATTATCTCTCTGAGGGAGCTTCCAAATGATCAAAAGTTGACGTTTTTTTTGGGTGGATTCATTTATGCTTAGAATCATCATTGATGGGCTAAAATAATGTTAGAATTAATTAGTATTGAAAGATAATTTACATGACAAGAAAAACATACAATTAATTTTAAAAATAAAAATTAATAAGGAAGTTAAATATTTAGTTTTATTAATTTAATAAAAAGTTAGTTAAGTGAAATATTAAAAATTAATTAAAGAAATAAATAAATATATTAAAAAATTTTGGTGGGAGTTCACCCTCATCATGGTAATGATTCAAATCCTAGACTTACACTTCACTATAAAGGATAAAGGCTCTCAATTTCAATCACCTAAGGGTGGAAATTGTGCTTCTCAAGTCGATATTAATTTCTCTTAAGATGTATTGCTCCTCATGTAATGTAACTAATCTTGTAGTGCTCTTTTAAGAAGAGGATATCAATTTTATATCATTCATAGTGAAAATTGATAAGAATCATGTCACCACCCTTAGTGAGAAGTCAAAATCAATGAAATATCACTTATAGGACATAGGTCATAGTCGATGATATATTATCACTTATGGTGAAAAAATTGATATCTCAACCTCCTAAAGCTTAAGAGCCAAGATAAAAGATATATATAGTCTCTTATGTTGAAAATTAAAGTTCATTATATTAGAAAGAAAACTTTGATATCATCTCCTATGTTAGAAAACTTTGTATCATCCTTATAGTCATGAATGGAATTATTAATACCTCCAGCATTCTCTTGGATAGGAGTGTAAATGAGCAGAATATGAGCAAACTGGGCTCTTGTTCATGTTCTGGTTGTTTATATTGACTCATATTCGTGTTCGGCTTAGAATTGCTCATGTTCAAATAAGGCAGAAAATCTAAAAAATGTGGAGGATGTAGGATTCAAACTTATGTCATGTTTTTTGCATGGGAAAAACTCCAACCACAAAGCCATAATTTTTTATTTTGAGCTAAAACAAACCTAACATGATCAAGCTGAAGGTTGTTTGTCTTCGGCTCATTTATAAATCGAGCTTAAAATATTTGGACGTGTTCAGCTTTCTAGTTTAACAAGTGATTCGAACACGAACTATTCATAAACTACGAGGTTTTTTTAAAGCCATAGTTTGGGATGAACCTTTTCAAAATAAATTGACATAATTCTTGATGCCTCAACATGTTTGTCTAGGTAATTAGGCTTTTATTTCTTAGCACAATTTTATTGAGGGGGTTGGGGACCCACCCAAAGGCTTGCTAGACTTCCAAACACTATCAATTAAAGTTGTTAAAGAAATAATGTGCATTTTAAAATACCTTTAATTGAAGATAAATTAACATTCTTTTACACTCGAGCTAAAAATAGTAATTTGTAAGTCATATTAGTTGATCATAATTTACTAAGGGTAAGAATATGATTTGATTCAATTAGAAATTACTCTAATTTTCTATGTTTTAATAATTTTTATAATTTTTTAATATTTCAATAATTATTTTAAGAATTCTAAAACAGTTAAAATAAAGAAAAAAACAAGAATAACATAATTTATAAAAGAGCTCATGTGAAATTATTTGAATTTTAGCATTTTTTTAACAAGAACAATTTTGGTTTTTCTTTTAAACTTTAAAAGTCATCATGCATATGTGAATTTTAAAATGCCTTTACTTTTATTATAGAAATGATCATCATGGAACTTCGCATTTTTACTACGCAATACAAGTCATTTAGTGCAAGATCACGAGCCCATTGGTTGGGGGCTTTGCTGCCAACATAGAAACAGATGTTTGAGTGTAACCGTGTGTGTGTTTAGCCCCCTCCCGGCCAGCCGACAAAAAAAAAAGAAAAAAACAAGTCATTCATGGTTGTTGTATATATGTTGATGAAATGGAATTCCTTGTGCATGCTATGTTAGTTAATAAGGCCAAAGAGTTGACATTACGAGTCATATCAAATCAAATTTTCATGGGTCATCCAAAGTAGAAAATATCACATGTTGAGTGCATATGCATACAGATTTCAGATAAAATGGACCTTAGGATTTGAGTACTCCAAAAAAATATTTTTTTATGGGTTTAGGGAGTATTAAGAATATCTTAAATATAGTATACAATGGGTGTATTGATGTGTTTTAAGCATAATTTTAAGAAAAAAAGAAAAAAACATAGAAATTCATATATCAATACACCCATCGTAAACAAAATAAGTGTTGTTTTTCTCGATCCAAACGGGAAATGTTGTACATATAACCACAATCTATTAGGTCAATTGGCTGGAGAAATAGATAGGGTTAATAAATTTCTTTTATAGATTTTTGATTGGAAGTTAGGATTTGTTCTAATGTAATTTAAATGTATTGCAATGGAATAAAGTAGGTTTAGACACCAACAAGAAGTAGCAGTGGGCAAGCGATGATGACATGGGGCTATGGTGTTGGTGATGGCAAACAATAGTGGCGGAGTTGGTTGACGATGGCAATGGTAGGTGGTAGGCCATGAGCAAGATTATGAAAACTTTTTTTTTTCATTTGGAATACAAGAGAATGAATTTTAAAAAATGGAGATTTAGGGTATTTTAAAGCTCTTATATAAATATTTTATATTGACTTCAAAATCAAACGAAAAAAAAATTAAATTCACTATAACAAAATTACTCACACTCTAAGAATTTGCAACAAAATAACCCTTAGTCTTTAAATGAAGTGTAATTGTAATAAAATATCACTCATCATTTCAATTTAGTTTTCTTGATAACATTATCTACATCTAAATGATGATTGCCTACATAAGCAAAGATATTTAGGACACATACAAATAACTTTTATCAACTCAGGCCACCATCAGATGCCATCATTGTCCACTATCTCTTACTACCTCTAATCATTACTTGCCATATATCATCAATCACCATCTGCTGTTTGCCATTACTCAGCCATCTGTCACTAGGCACCATTATCATTGCCCAACCACCCACCATTATCATTGCACAATCATCCACCATTAATCGCCATTATTATCATTGCCTCTCTGACCACTGTCATTACTTCGCTAATGATCTCTATCATCACCAAATAAATCAATTTATTCAATATTCAATAAAAATGAAAATATCAACAATCTTTTAGTTCAAATCAAAGCATAAATAAAATAAAAAATAAAAATAAAAATGTTTTTAAACATCACCTTAGAAAGTTTTTCTCCATAATTTTCTTTTGATTTCTTATTTATAGTCTGTTTTTATTAGTAGGGTTGTAGGAATCTGATACTATCCACAGACAAATTTAAATCCAACAATTAGAGCTCAATAATTTGAGAAATAGCATATTATAAATAATAATAAAAACTATCACTCATACATCATGAGATACCTAAATACAGAACCTATTACATTTTTATACCTACATGTTTATAATTATATTCATTCAACCAAATAACATCTAAAAAATAAGCATAATAGTTTTTTATAGTTGTGTGGGAAGATTATAGATCCAATAAACTTAACTAGTAAATGATGAATTTTATGAAGCTCCAATAGTTTATAATGTTCTCCATGAATTTCCATTGATATGAAATTACCAAGAAATATAAAGAGGAAGACTTTGGTTCATCAAATCTTTATAGTACATAAAATAGTCCACTAACTTGATGACAAAAGCCTTATTAAAGAAATATCATCCATGAGAAGAAGGAGACTTTGGAGTCTTTATAACATGTGGAGGACTTGAGGTCTTTGTTGAAGAATTATAAATTGAAAGACTTTGGATCATCAAATTTTCATAGTACATAAAATAGCTATGTTCATCAAATCTTAATTGAATTTTAGATTGATTTTCCTCCATGAACCAATTGCTTATATATGCTTGGTATATTACTTTAACAAATCATTGTTTGAGAAATTTTTTTTTAAAAAATAGAAGATTAATTTAAAAATAAATTTAGTCCAAAACCTATAAATCAGGGCAGCTACTGTTTTGATATAAGTTAAAAAGCTAACATATTCATTTGACAAAGCACTGGTCAAGTATTAATATGGAAGACTTGATCGAAAGTAATATATGATACAGACCAATTAACTAATCAAAACCTTACAATCCCTCTCATTTAGTGAAAAATTCCTCAATTGGCACACCACACAAGCAAGCAATCCTCTTCACCTGCTTGTCTTCCTTCTCAATTGCCATGCCAATGACAAGCTTGCCCTCCTCTCCTTTAAGTCTTCTATTTCTCATGATCCACATCAAGCTCGCCTCATGGAATCAATCTTCCCTCAACTCAGCTGGAGTGTCATGCAACCTCGTGCAATCTTCCAAGTCACCGAGCTCGTCGATGGTTTTCACATCACCGGAACCATACCTCCCTCCATTTCCAACCTCACCTTCGTCCAAAGACTCAACCTACCATACAATCATCTCCATGGCCAAATCCAACTGGAGCTTGGAAGCCTGCGGTGCCTTCGTTACCTTAACTTGAGTGCTAACTCTCTTAAAGGTGAAATACTGAGCACTCTATCTCAGTGTTCTCAGCTCCAACTCATCAGCTTAAGGAGTAATAAGCAACAAGGAGAGCTTCCATCCAATCTCTCCAACTGTCTCAACCTTAAGATCATTACTCTAAAAAACAACTTCCTTGCAAGAAGCATTCCTTCATTTTTCAGCACCATCACAAAACTCATCTACCTTGATGTAAGCATCAACACTATCATTGGTATTATTCCTTCTTCACTCGAGAATATCACCAATTTCTTTGCACTAGATGTGTCCCAAATTATGATCACTGGCACCATACCTTCATCCCTGACAAGTCTTTCCTCTCTTATTTTTTTTATCTGTGCAAAAATAGTCTTACATGCAGCCTCCCTTCTTCCATCGACAACATGTCCTCACTTCAATATCTTGACTTGTCTAATAACAATCTCACAAGTGAGCCACCACATTCACTTGGGAACCTCTCGTCCCTCACTTATTTTGATGTCAAATTGAACTCGTTCTCGGTGCCATACCATCACTTGGTGGTCTCTCCATGGTCACCAACCTTGTATTGACAACAAACTACTTCTCAGAAAGCATCCCACCATCTCTTGGATCTCTATCTTCTATCATAGATGTCTCATAATCAGCTCTCATGGACAATTCTTCCATGTCTCTTCAATTTCTTAAGCATCGTTCTTTCGGACAACCAGCTCTTTACCAATCTTCCCCAAGACTTGTGCAACTATCTTCCTCGCCTAAGAGGGCTTACCATGTACTATAACAAACTCCATGGGCCAATCCCAGCATCTTTAGCTAATGCAATGATGCTTGAGAAATTGAAGATAATAGAACATGAAAGACAATGCTTTGGGGGGAAGCATACCTGAAAGCCTTGGGGAATGTCAAAGTCTGGAAACATTGGACCTTTCTATAAACAGGCTTACGAAAACCATACTAAAAGATATTTTCAACATTAAATCTCTCTCTAAATCCTTCCATTTGTCACATAATTTACTTACTAGGTTCTTACCACCAGAAGTTGGAAGGTTGAAAAATCTTGAAGAGTTTCGTGTAGATTCAAACAACCTGTCTGGTGAGATTCCCAGAACCATCGGACGCTATGTGATGTTGGAAATTCTTTATATGGAAAGCAACCAATTTCAAGGGACATTTCCCCAATCCTTGAGCAACTTGAAAAGTATATAGAAGCTAGATGTTTCACAAAATAAATTGTTCGGTCTCATCCCAGAATTCTTAGAAGATTTTAAGCTTCTTCAGTATTTGAATCTTTTTTTCAACGACTTTGAGGGTGAGGTTCCAAGGAAAGGGGTCTTTAGAAATGCAAGTGTTGTTTCACTGACTGGAAATGATAGGCTTTGTGGAGGAGATCCCAGATTACGCCTTTCACCTTGCACTCTACAAAACCAGATGATAAGCCGTCACTCTTTGCGACTCAAAGTGATTCTATCACTTCAATCTCACTCTTATTATTCCTAGTGTTTTACTCATCTTTTGGTACTGGTTACACGACCGAAAAAAGAAGACACCAACTTTAGATTCTATGAAAGACTTCTATCTAAAGGTGTCATTCTCTGAGCTCCTCAAAGCAATAGATGGATTTTCATCAGAAAACTTGATTGGTGCAAGAACTTCTGGCACAGTATATAAGGGCATCATAGACTTGGGT
This sequence comes from Cymbidium sinense, assembly GCA_021442155.1. NCBI lineage: Eukaryota > Viridiplantae > Streptophyta > Magnoliopsida > Asparagales > Orchidaceae > Cymbidium > Cymbidium sinense. The sequence continues at coordinate 183,605,789 of CM038219.1, forward strand.
GAACAGAATGTTGTTTCCATTAAAGTATTGAACCTTGAACAACATGGTGCATCGAAGAGTTTTGCAGCTGAATGCAATGCTTTAAGAAGCATTAGGCATCGAAATCTTGTTAAGATACTAAGTTACTATTCAAGCATTGATTATGAAGGAAATAATTTCAAAGCTCTAGTTTTTGAGTATATGCCTAATGAAAGCCTAGAGTATTTGCTCCACCTAGAACAAAACCATCAAAATCAAAGGCAGAGGCTAAACATAGCCATTGATGTTGCTTCCACTAGATTATCTTCATCACCATGGACAAACACTAATTATTCACTGTGATTTGAAGCCTAGCAACGTTCATCTTGATGATAATATGACTGCACATGTGGGTGACTTTGGTTTGACCAAGTTTCTTACTAAAACTACAAGTAGACCATCTTAGAATTCATCCATGTCCATTGGAATATAGGAACAATTGGATATGTTGCTCCTGGTAAGTATTTATACTTATAAATAATTCTATATAATTTACATTAGTAATATAATACATGATCCAGCTTGAGAATATACAATATCGAGAATAAAAAAAATCTAATAGTAGGGTAGTTCCTTTTTATTAACATTATAAATTTGAAAAAAACAATGATATCTTCTAAAATCAAAGAGACACAAAACCATATAACTTTATTCATTTGAATCATAATATAATGCAACTCAAACAAAATATAACTAATGCTTATATTTTTGATAATATCTATCCTCAGTTGCTCATCTTTTGTTGTATGCAAATTCTCTTCTTTCATCCATCTAACTTAAATGAGCTCTTCTTGAAAAATAGATATCAGCTAATGGGATGATTAATACAAACAACTCAGTGATTAATTATAGTTTTACACTAAAATAATTTCAAGTCATCACATTAACATTTCATATTAATATATATGAATGTATGTATCTGTGTATATATATATATATATATATATATATATATATGTGCTATATATATATATATATATATATATATATATGTATATATATATTGTATGGCTTACAAGTTAATAATATTTCTCAGCATTCCATACAAAGCATCATAAAACCACCCTTCATAATAATGCTAACTTTTGAATATGACTGATCATCATCAAAATTATTTTAATAACTATAAATTTTCTTTCCAAAAAAGCACTAGGCTACTTGTTCAACAAAACAAATACTAGTATATATGTGTGCATGGAAAGCAATTATTTCAGAATAAGATTGTCAACACACATTTTGCTAATCAAACAAAAAACTATAACTCTCATGACCAAATATTCCAACACATTTTGCATTTTTCTAACACTTTTTGTTCTACATATCTCAGAGTACCACATGACAAATTAAGTATCTACTCATGGAGATGTATATAATTTATGGAATACTGCGAAATGTTCCAACATTCCTTCAAGGACGATAAGCCTCCACATGTTTGTTCAGAATGCACTGCTAGAGCATGTAACTGATATCACAGATCCAATTCTGCTATTTGAGGAGGATGGAGGAGAAAATGTTGATGAAAGATTAAAAAGACAGGAATGCTTGAATTCAATACTCAAAAATTGGTGAGCCATCTTACTATTGCTCTGACATTAACAAGGGACCTGGGGTTTTTCAACCAAAGATTCATTTACATATCATGTGATTGGGATGGTGTTAATTATAGGCTCATTGACAAAGCATAGTTGTCTCTCATAATTATCTTATGGAGGGATTATATCGAACTAATTCCTTCCCCAACATGGCTATTAGAGATGTTTGCAGTTTATGTTTATGTATTCTCATGTCAAGATGGCTATATTGATGATAATTCTCTTGAAGACTCCTTATCCTTTAGCTCTTGTAATTACCTATATATTTTAGATATGATTTTGCTTAGGTTTGTAGGTAATAAAGCTCACAAGAATATCAACAATGCTTCCTTCTCAGTTTGTTGGCTATGATGGCTGTGATGTTCTCTCCTTTTTTGGTTTAGCTCATGTGATGTAACCCTTCAAGTTTGGATGCTCATATTTCATCTACATGGTGTGATTGAGGAACCTTAATCCCATTTTCTTATTATCATACTCATATTATATACTATTTTCTTCTATCTTTTTGTCTGATTACCTTAAATTTGTTCTAATCTCTCTTATTATAACTTTGCATCTCTCTTTTATCTTCTTTGCTCCATATTACCAAGCACTCTTACAACCATCGAGCATTGACCTTATCTTCTCTTTAGCTTATGTTAATCATCTTGTATCTTTTGATTGCTTTAATGTTTTCTTTTGCTCTTGATGTACTTAGTTGGGATTTACTCTTAGGTGATTAATAGCTCTTTGAGCGAGTTTCAGTTTATCCTTTAAGACTTCGCTTTTTTTTGTATAAAATACCCAATCATGGGGTTTCCCAAAAAAAAAAATACTCAAATGGTCTCTTCGCTCCAAGGAATGCCAAGGGGCGCATGGAAATCGAAGATGCAATCAAGGAACTTCAAATTAGGAACAATATTCAAACTTGAAAGAAAGAAGAGGTAGACAAGCACCGAGGAGGACAATCATACACACTCATAAATCTGATGTAAATGAGTACAAAGGGAAGAAGAAGAAGCAAGCTTTCCATGAATACTCACTTTAGATGATGTTTGGAACAAAGTTTTTGTTTACTCCATAATTGTACTAAAGTTCTCTGGACCATCAGCTAATAATAATTACCTTAAGTAATAAGAAAACATTAAACTGATACACCAAAGCAAGGCAATCAAATCATTTTTTAACTTCAACGAAAGTAATTTAACTAGATTCCTCAGTCTCTGGTCCAAAAAAAAAAATTTAGGTAAAGAAATGGCATCATAAAGATGGTACAAAAGCTTGTAATATTTTCATTAACTGGGGTTTAGAAAATTTCACTTGAAGTAAGATCTTCTAGGCTGGAGCAAAAATTTTGATACACTAACCTACACTCTGACAAAATTATTCATTTTCTTACATTACTTTAACCTGTGAAACACTTGTTGCTTATATTTAATCCCAATTACCAAATCTTCAGCTTGCAACCAAAGGATAGAAAACATATAAAGATTGTCTTTTGATAGACGCTTCAAACTTATTTACAGTAACATCCTTTTTCTTCTGATTACATAATTCTTTCTAATCATAATCGTCCCGGACAAGGAATGTCTGCAAGCCTTTCTAAAAAATAAAATAAATAAATAAATAAAAACAGATTGAGAATGAAAATTCTTGCAAAGACGAACAGATTTTAAAATTTAAATAACTCTTAGCAGCAAAAAAATAATCATCACGAATTTCTCCTCACAGATTTAACTTCTTGAATCATATAAAAGGGAAAAAAAGATCCTAGGAGAATAAGCTAACTTGAAGCTAGGGATTACCTTAACCTTCTAATCCGCCAAACGGAATTAGGAGATTACAGTACTAAACGAGTTTAAATCTTGAGAGGACTTGCTACTGATCTACAAATACTAGAAAAGAGAGAAAGAAAACTGAGGCATTGATCTCGAACTTGTAATGTTTTACCGATTATTTTCTTGCGCGACCCAAATTTTCTATCAAAATATGGCCATTATCGGCCGCCGGCCACATTCCGCCCGTCGGAGTTAACAGCGCTTGCTTTCAGCCTTCCCCACATTAACCTGAGGCTAACTGGCCTAAACCATGGACCTCGCAAAAATATATTTGATACTTAAAATATTATTTTCATTTTTAATAAAATCTAATATTATATTACTTTAAATGATGAAATTTAAAATAAATAAATTTAATTTGTATATATTAATGTATTTAGAATTACTCCTTACGTATTTTTCTTTTCTTTTTTTTTTCTTCATTAACTAAGAATTGTTTGAATGAATGTGTATAAAATAAATAAATTTAAAAAATAAAATATAATAATGCAGAGCATTTTAACTTTAGTAATTGTTTAGTTAGTTGAAAATTAAATAAATAAAATTAATTTTTTTTACTAGAAAGCATATTAAGGCCATGTAATATAGCTTAAAATAGTGAACTGTTTAACTTTGGTGCGATAAGATGAGTAATTTCAACATTATTCAAACATATGATTATATATATATATATATATATATATATATATATATATATATATATATCAGAATTGTCAACAAAAGCATACAAAATTAATGTGATGTAATACTAAGGAAAAAAATAAAGAATACTTAAGAAAAAACTAATCTCCTCACGATATCTGTATCTTATTTTTGGGAATAATTTTGGATCAAGATATCATAATCCAAAAATAATTTAAAAAAAAAAGCTTATAATAATATATTAATTAATAAAGCTCCTTCTATATTTTTATCTGCTATTCTGCTCTTCCAACTTTTTGATTGAATAGTCCCTCAGAGGGAAATATTACGTCAGTATCGTAGCTTAAATCACTAATAAGATTTCTACATAAAAAAATGATAGGGAAATTATTTAAAAAAAACAATGAATGAGTATATCTTAGAAATTAAAAATATCTTCATTTAGGCGAAGTCATATTTTTTTATTTGGTAGAAGCATTCTGAAAAGAGTATGAAGAAGGAGAATGAATCTAAATGGGCGTTGAGGAAATAAACGATGATGTCGTAAATAAAATGGATCGGTAATCTTTTAAGGAGTTGTAATCCCGTCATTCATATTTATTTTCATGATTTTTTGTAAAGTTCATATTCAATGTAATCTTCTTTGTTGATTAATTTTGTAGTGCTTATTTACATATGTACTCTAGTGTCTTTCAGTATAGGCGATTTTTTCCATTTGTTTCACTTCTTTCACGGTTTGTTAGATCATGGTAACTAAATCCCAATCAGGAAATGATGATGTGGTACGTTTAGGGATTTTGAGATTCGCACCCTCGTACTCAATACCTCTCTTCACCAACATCTCTACCTCACATGCCTCTTCCCTCACTCTGTCTAAGATATGCATAATTCTCTGCTAAAGATTATACCTCTTGTGCCTTTTTGTGCCTCTTGCCCTTTAATATATCTCTGTGCCTCTTGAAAAGGTATCACGTTCATACCTCCCATACGTGTCTATGCTCTTCCTCTGTGCCTCACGTATCTGTGCCTCTGCATCTCTATCTCTGTGCCTGCAGTAGAAATATGCATACATACCTATATCTTTCGTATACAACTCAGTACCTCATTCTCAGGTTAGATTTGGCATTTGCATTTTTTTGGGTATTTTTTGTGTCTATACTCTCGGACAAGCTGTCTCGTTCTCTGGCTCTCTGTTACATCTCTCTCTATTATCAGTGAGCAATTTTGGACTCTATGTTTTTGAGATGAATGTGGTGAATGAAATCACGATGATGAAGTTGTTTTATCTAATGACCCAAATTGGGGTATCTGTAGGCAATTGTGCATAATGAAAAGCTTTATGCACTATATCGTGATTATGCACATCAAGCGCCGGTGTTAGAAAAGACCATACAAGTTATTGGCCAAACTCTAAGAAATTGAAATCGAGATTTTCTCAAAGCAGTCGGAAAAAAACAGTCAATCTAAACCATATAACAAAATTCAAGAAAAGCGTCGAGGAGTTGTCCGGCGATGATTATTGGATTTGAGGGGTATGTTAAAAAATATAGAAACCATAATCATTCACGGCAAAGGCGGTGATCTGATCTTCTCGATCGCGATCTTATATGAGAAGGCATTTTGAAAACGATAATGCATTAGTCTGGAGCAGCGTTAAAATATGGAAGTTGGTGGGGTAGAAATATTGATTCACCAAAAGATGCTTTCAATTTCATCGAAAGAGCGAAGATCGCAGTTATGCGCGGTAGCATGAATTATCTGTTGTTGAGGAAAGACAAGCGTAAAAGATGTTTGCATGGGATGTTCAGTTGATCGTCGATTGCTTGGTGAGTTTTTTGGAGCAATGGTGTCTAGGGTTGAATTTGATTGTTTTGGGGATGTGATAATTTTTTGATACTTCTCAATAAATATAATCTTGCACTCGTTGGAGTGAATCATCATTGGCAAACGCCTTATTGTAGCTTTTGTCGGAAGAGACCATCGAGTCATTCACATGGTTATTCCACATTTCTTCGGTTGATGGGTGGAAGGCATCCGCATATTCTTGATCAAGATCGGCTATGGCGAAATCGAGAATTTGCGCTCTCGTCATAGGTTATTACAATGGCATATCTCAAAAGCCCCCTCAAGGTCCATTGCTTTAGTAGTAACAAGAGAGTTCAGGGCTATTCTATGCATGCATGAGCAAATGTGACCTGAAGGATGAGTTTGAGGATGCTTTCCATGCTAGAGAGCATCAGTATGATCATGCTTGGCCATCAACTTTACAAAATTAAATGGAAGCATTCAACAAAGATAGATTATGTATTGGCATGTTGTCCACTCAGTAGTGAGGCAATAATATGTCATGGTATTTGAAGCCAACAAGTTCGTGATTGTTTCTTTGGAGAAGGTGATGGAAACATGGCTAAATGAACATGATGAAGACTTAGTGTATCCACAGAATTGTTCTGTTGTTAAAGTAGTCCAATTCTTAAACAAGTGCTTTGTTTTATCTGAGGAAGCTTTACTATGTTGAAGAATTTGCATGGAGTTGGGGATTATCACATTCTTGCGATGATAGGCCCATGGAGTACTTGGTGAGGAACTTAGAAGAAGAATGCATCCAAAACCGATTGTCCACTATGATGTGTACTATGGATATTTCTTGTAGTTGCCAAATTTGAAATGATGGGCATACTTTGTACTCGCATTAGAGTTCTTAGCCATAATGATGTCTTCGCATTAAGTACCTCTTTCGTGTCTACAAAAAGACATCTACATCGATGGTTCATATAGGGTTAGTACATGGGAGAGAGATGGGGCGGCATTGTTTTCGAATCATATAAGTCGATATGCATATCAAATTAGCTCAGAACACGGGTAATAAGATAGTAGGATTACATGCTTGCATCTCTTAGCGACTATCGATGAAGTGGACTCCATTAATAAGTGGGAATTCTCCACATTGGTCGTTAAAGAAGGCGACCACATCATCTCGAAACACAAGGATCCAATCAAGGCGTCAAAGGGTGTTTCCAACGCAAGGCTCAAGGCTTATTAGAAATCCAAAAAATCCACAAGTACTTATACTTGCCTCGATGTTGCTATTACTTATGTTTCTGTAAATTTTAAAGCAAAGAAATGAAACGAAGTACTTAGAATGATATGAGGAAGATGCATGACTTTGTCCAACGAGCACCCCCTATGAGTTAGCATGTTTAGGCATGCCATCCCTAGATGGGAAGTCCACAACCTTTTTGCCTAATTTTGTTCTTTATTTAGGGCATTAATTGGTAAAATCTATATCCATTGTCATCGAAAGATTGAGCATCGAACTACGCTTCCTTTTGCTCCTATTAGCCTCGATGGCTCATCAAAGGAACGCCATAACGCTGATGAGGGTAACAATCATCTATTTAATCATATTATTCATTAAATTAACGTAATGCGCGGCGGTGGTGGATGGCGGTCGAGCGACCACTCTTAGTGACTAGTGGTCGGGAGAAATCCTCTCCTTCTTCACGTGCAGTCCAATGAAGGGGCGATATGCATGCTGTGGAGTCTCCTTGCCTCGGATCTTCTCGGCACAAGACTCCACCTGGAGGCTCCCTATAAAGGTCTCAGAGAAGATTTGTGGTCTCCTCGTAGCAGCTTCCACTCCTGGATGAGCACTCCTCTGTGCAGGTAACTTCCATAGCGAACCTGCATGAATGTCATCCACCTCTCTTCCTTTATGCGTGGTGATGCAACTTCCCTCAACTCCCTCAAACCACAAATAACTTATCTCTTCGGATCCTTGATTGGGGGTCTAAATAACACCGCTTAATATCAGGAGAGATATATCTAATTAGCGACAATAGCGGACATTATGTCTTCGCTATGGAAGTTTCATGGGGATGAGAGGATGATTCAATGAGCCGTCTCCTCTTATAAGTCCTCGAGTGTGAGGACTGTGTTAAACCAAAGATAGATATGACGACCTAAACATATGTAAATGCATCACTACATTGATATGAATGAACATAACTAATTTCACTGTCTCCTCCCAAATCGTCAAGGCAACATCACTTAAACTTTATTTTAGGCCAAAAAATCGTGCACAGATGGAAATGACTACATCGATAATGTCTGCATCTAAAAACAAAAAATATATGTAGTTAAATTGCTCACATCAAGTAAAACTAAACTAAATATACCATAAGAAGAGGCAAAGCCACTCATAGCCAGGCCTTCGTATCAGATCTTTCTTGTAATGCCATTGAATTGTGACACTAAGAAGGCCCAAATGGCTCAATTACTCAAAGAAATTTTTAGATATTATCTAGGCAATTAAAGCTACTCTATAGTGTGGTATGCAAAGAACAAATTTGAAATAAAACGTTGTCTGTATAAGCGTACAATGAGCTATCAAATTCTCGAGCTTATTCTTATAATTTGAACTATCGTGACAATGCCATAAAACTTTCTCTTTGTTTGGCATCCCCATCACTACTTCATCCGCGGTGAAAGAAATGCACGCCCACCAATAAAAAAAAGGCTCGATGTCGCAAGATAGATAGAGGTTATAGCGAGTCTTCTTTGCATCGAGCAATGTATAGTTGGTGAAGCGGCTTCAATATTTCGATCACTTCACTAGTGAAGCTATTCAAGCGTTATCCTTTTGGAGACATCTCAACTTCAAAATAAAGCTAGGTAATCAGAATATTAGCGGAACTTCAAAATAAAGCTAAGGTAAGAATATTAGCGACATCTTGCAAGCACCTTAAAGGAGAGAGAGGTACATGGAGTGAGTGAGTGATTCATTTTCTTGTCTTAGAACATCCAAGCAGACAAAATCTCAAGAAAGTATAAGTGCAGGTACGAGGTTGGTGAGTACATTTTACAAACAAGCATCTAAATTAGCTTAAACCTCTAAACTACTTCCACGCTTGAGCGGAACATTGTCTCAACAATCACCGAGCAATCAAGAAAAACATCCCAAAATGTCTCTACTATCCGGAGATGCAGAGGAGAGAGAGAGAGAGTGAGAAAGAGAGGAGTACAGTCTGAGGTACATATTCATTTTCTCCACGAGACACATCAACAGGCAAAATCTCAAGAAAGTATAGAGTGAGGGTGAGCGGTTCGGTGAGTACATTTTGCAAAAATCTAAATTAGCTTCCAAACAACCTCAAACTACTTCCACAGCGGTAACATTATCTCAACAACCCAGAACAATCAAGAAAAGCACCCAGAATGTCTTCTCAGGGTACTGGGAGGCCGAGGTAAAATGCAGAGTACAGTGAGAGGTATAGAGATCTGAGAGAGGTATGGAGGTACAGAGGTATGAGTCAGAGATGCATGAGGTTATTTTTCTCCACAAAATACCACAAAACACAACCTCCCAGTTATTGGTTCTAGCCATAGTATGCCATCCAAATGGGAAAAATGGGTGAAAAAAAAGCAAAATCTCAAGAAAGTAAATCTTGTTGGGTTTGGAGTACATCAGGAACAATCAACAAGAAAATGTCTCTAATATCGAGGTAAGGCGTGTATGCAGTCTGGCGATGCAGAATATATCTTGGCGCCATAAAGAAACCTAGAAACACTTAGCGATGGATTGTAATGGACAAAGACAAAACCCTAAAATCTCTCAAGTTCGGATGCATATGGAACCTCAGATAACCAACCGAATACCTCATTTGAAATGCGAAGCCTAAGCCGATGACGACGGGGGTGGGCGATGACCTGAAATCTCTTAAGCCACTATCTAGTATTACGAAGAATCAACGAGCATATTTGGTTCCAGGTTTAGGCAGGTAAATCGGTTGGTCGGGTGAGTGATAAACCGTAGCGTTCGTCCTCTATATTTTCAAATGAGCCAGCGTCCATCTGAGTCCGCGCGTAAAACCGCGATCGGTCGAATATTTTCCCGGCGTAAAGTCGAATTCCATAATATGGAGTTGGATCGAGGCAAACACCACTCACCTTCACATGCAACGCTCACGTTGTTCTGCTACCACCAGTTTAGCCACCTCCAATCTCAAAGTTATCCAACTCCCCATCACATCTGAATCTTTCACAGCATCCATAGATTTTCAGATCTGATCCACCGCTCTCTTCCATGCCATAACATCTGACAGATAATCGCTCGTCGTCCGTCGATCTTAGGATCAGGCTCCAAAATCTGCTTCGGCAACCATAGTTTGAGCCTCTTTAACCTCATCAACGGAATTTCGTCGAGCATGTAGAACTCCCAGTCTTCGCCAATGGCATAAAACCGCCGTCGCCCGAGAGCGATATCTTTTATGCCTTTACTTTCTTCCATCAAAGATACCATTTTTTGCCATCACCATGTCTGCAATACACAAACCTGTTTTCCACGCTGGCAAATTCTGTTTGATTTCTTATTCGAACAATGCCGGCCAGCGATGGCACTCGAGGAGACTATCACCTTCGTGAGATTCAGTCGATATGCATTGCGAACGGTTGATTTAAACTTGTTATAACGGCGTAGTAGCATTGGGGTTAGAGGGGGGAATATGCACGTATTGTAAGATACAGGATCAAAGAGATGAAGGATTTGGCTGTTGTTGCGGGTTATCAAGACAAGCCAGCCATTGGAACAGCAGAAAAAATAGATGGAGGAAGACGATGGAAATGAAAGTAGATGGTTCTACTACTTTCAGTACCACGATCATTATCATCCAGGCTGAATTGGATGATTTTGTCGTTCTCGTTGAAGCTGACCTCGTAGCGTGGGAAAGGGTTGGGTGCAGGCATGGCAGAACGCCAATGGGAGCAAACTGAGCGGAATGAGGTGAGATCGTTGGTGAAGCTATAGCTCGCTCTTGATACTTTGCAATAGGTCGAGGGGAAGATTGGACCATGAAGAAGACGCCATTGAAGAATAGGAACAAGAATAAGAAGATGAATATGAGCGCATAAGAGGATGCATGGGATGAAGAAAGACAGATCCGTTCTCTATCGCAAGGCTCTTTCCCTTCCTTACTACTTAGGCAATTTTTTTAAATTGAGTACGCTTAGAATTACAATTAGCTAATTAAGTATTAATAAAAAAAATTTAAGAATATATATTAAGCCCAATTGGGCGTAGCCTACGTCGTTTAGGCGTGGCGTGAATGCCGATAAAGGTGGAATTAGGCGGCTCAGCGTGGTCGCCCAATTAATTGGCTTTTCAGAGCGGTCGCCCTTAGGCGTGGCTATATCGTGGGCGATCGATCTATCTTCGGTTTTTGATTGCCCCGAAACTCTCTGCTCGTAGAACTCCACCTCCGACGGTCCTCCCACCGAACGGTCCTCCCCTTCTCGAACTTCTCGGCCGTGCATAGGTCTCGCGCATTGTTCTCTACTTCGCCATTCATTTCTCTCCTCTCTTGTTTCTTCTCCATTCTCGCCTCTCGGTACATTCAATGCTTTATTTGGGTTGCTAGATGGGGAAGAGAGGGTTGTTGCTTACAGGTCGATTATGTTAAGTTAAATCTGCGCAATGCAGAGAATTTCTAATCTTGGATCGAAGGTAAAACAGCGGGAAAACGGGATTTAGAGTTGTCAATTTTGCTTTTGGTAGGATTTAGGTTAAATTCTGCTCAAATCCAGCTACCAAACAACCGCTAAGTTTTATCAATGATTCTCTCTCCAATAACATTAATGAAATTGAGAAAGTTATCCTATTAATTATGCTTGTGCTTGGAAGGTGATTATTGAATATGCTCGACAGACTAGAGGGGTAGCTTACTAGCTGTATGTGATCTTCTTCAATAAACTAACGGTGAAGCATAGGTTTACTATATCACAATTAAATGACTACGGTGAAGCATAGGTTTTCTATATCACAATTAAATGGCTACGGTGAAGCATAGGTTTGCTATATCACAATTAAACAGTATATAACTCAATGCTATATGCACTTTTAAATCAAGTGTGAATTGTCACTATTTATATTTCTAAATGTGAATCTTAGTTTTATTATGTAAGTTCTTATGCTTCATACAAACTTTATGTTATTTAGAATTTAGTTTTTTTTGTATGTCAAGTTAAGATTTGGCTTATAGAACTTATTTGGAAATCGACAGATGTGAAATTGGGTGCACACAAAATCAAAAACTAATCTTCTACTTTTATTTAGCTGCTGATCCGTTATTTCTCATAATTTGCAGTATGTAGCGTTGATTGTAAACCATAATCTTCTACTTTTCTACGTGCGATGGGAGGAGCACGCCCCGACTAGATGTCGGCGGCGTAGGCTTAGGGAGGCCAACCACCATTGGCAGCACCTTCGAGGTTCATCCTAGTATTGCCTCCTACTAGGCGACATCGGCCGCCACGATCTTTAATGATTTTTTTTTGCGAGAATGTTACGCTACCTTTACCTTTTATTTCGACTTAGGTTTTTTTTTGAGCACCGTGCGAGGCCGCATCACTTGCTTATCTGAAGGAGTGGCCCATTACATATGCAGATTCATCGAGCGTGTGGGCTCACCTGTAGTCACTCATCCAATTTGGATCATCGTTGCTTATTGCCTTGTCGAGATGGTCTCCATGAGACCATACCTTCCAGGTGAGATGATGGTGACGCTTCAAGGATGTGGCGATGATTGGGACTACGGATTGATGGGCCACCTTCGCGATGATTGGCGAGGAGAAGAGATGGGACACTTGGCCTGATTGCTGCGATGATTTGTTAGGACGACACCCATTACCAGGCGTGATGTATCATGATCCGATCAGTCCACATATCAGGTCGACATTCAGGATGGGCCAGGCACATGCACAGACATGCATGCCACTGAGGTGGCTTAGGTGGACTTTCTAGTCATATGAGAGTCTGAGCACAGAGGAGTTCTTACGTCACATGCGTGCTTATATTTTATTTGATTCGCTTCGCACGATACTCGGTTGAGGTCCACTACGATTTACCACTCGGAGGATCTGGATTCTTTTAGCATGATGTCATAGGTGGAGCAATTTTGGCTCATATATAAGGGCATGCAGTCGACTAGACCCAGCAGGAGCCAACATGGCTGGTTGCCTACACCTCCTTCAGATTTGGGCTTGGGAGCATATTCATGTGGGTAGGCTTTACATGTGCCATATCTTGAGCTTGTTGGTCTCGGTTGATTTGAGGTATGTGTTGTTAACTACACTTTCAAATTATGCAGCTTATATATATGTTTAAACTATTTTCTATGTGCAGGTGGACTGAGAAGTATGTTCGTCAGCAGCCAATAGTGAATGTTGCAGTGTACATAAATGAGCTAGATGGCAAAACAGTTGGATCTACGTTAACACTTTAGTCTAAATATCTATAATGTAGATTATGTTTTAACATAATTTTATTATACGTTTAGGTGATCAGGAGCCTCATGGCGAGATCACAACACATCTATCGATATATATGCTCTATAGGCTCGACATATGGTTAGCAGTCCCCTCTTATCTGGAAGAGGGTTGAGTGGTATTTACCGAATAGAGTCTGCGGTTGGCCTTATTCCCGAGTAGATGTAGCCCCGGTTGACCCTAGTTTCAAAAGGATCGATGGTGGGTAAGCGGATCGGCGGTTGATTACCACCACATTGCTTCTTGGAGAGGCGGAGGATTGCCTCATCGAGGGCCTGATGAGGCAGGAAAAGGCTATCGTCATACATGCGAGTTGGTCTGGGCTTCTTTGTATTCGTCGCCGACAGATCCTCCGACCACTTACTTCTAGAGCATTAGTGGAGCGTATCTATGTAAGTTTAGGGTCTAAGTAAGTATTCAATATTTTTGTAAGTAGTAATTTTACATTCTATTTTTTGTGTAGGCGGACCATATCGCGGCAACTCGAGACATATTTCTACATAGGTCGTGGATGATCACCACTTACGTGATGTATCGTATGAGATGATATGCGAGACCGGATGAGCATGTACATATTGGTGACATGTATTACGGATCTACGGGTGTCGCGGCATGGGGAGCGCCGGTCCATCTTCCCGATCCGGGTCCTTCTATGTATCGCGATCCGGGTCCTTTACATATGCTAATCCAGATCTTCTACATATCGCCTACATATGACCGAGCCACCTATATTCCACTCACGATGATATGTCGCGCCGTCAGAGATCTTGCACTAGAGGGTCATCATCGGTATCCATCGTCTCGCGGTCACACACACAGGAGTGGTGCTATTCCATGAACAGGAGGAAGGCGGTTGTCACGGGTAGGGTTTAGGGATAATCTACATTTTATTTTGCTTTCATTACAAACTTGAGTCATGTACACGCTAACTTTGATTATGGCATAATGAATTTTATTAGTTATTTTTCTAGTTTTAGTAGTTATTTTCTCGTACATTTTATTAGTTATTTTTCTAATTCTTAGTTTTAGTGCCGACTCTATGGAGATGGTGCCTTAATATGTGGAAGAGATGTTATTAGTTGTTACTTTCTTACATGCATACCAATGAATTTTATTTATGTATATAGCTTAATGTATTAAAGGATTCATGTCATGGTTTTTGAACAAGTTTTATGCTGGATGTCCATTATCTAATGCAACTCCCCACTTTTCTCATTAGGGCCTTGGGACCAAGCAACGATAGTGTTTTATGGAGAAACTTGAAATATGGTGTTCGTTCTTTTAGAGTGTAAAGGTTTTCATTTGTGTAGATTTAAAATTAAATACATAGAGTGTAATCTTAGTTGTAGAAGATTTAGAAGTGGGTTTGTGACAATAACTGATGAAGTCATTAAAACGAGTGAATGTTTTAGATAGTGGGAGGAATGCATTGGGCCTATTGTGTGATATAAAAGTACTGGTTAGACTTAATAAGGTGGAATTTCTTGTGTTAAACAACCATTTCTTGTGCGATGATAATGACTTGAAATTTTTATGGAAGGGTGGAATTGCTTTCGTTGGTGCAATGCTTCTTTGCTATTCTCTTGCATTGGCATGGTGCGCTTGGCGGTGCATCATGCGCAACCGTAATGCGTAATAGAAGAATATAAGTAGGTGGATCTTCCCCACTAATTGAAGTTGAACTGATAAGCGAAGCCCGATTCATGATCGGGCGGCGCTTATCTCAATATTTGTCCATTTGGTCTAAGGCCTGCAGAAAGCATTTTACTCCCAAATTCTTTTCATACAGCCAACACTCAAAACCCATTTTTAGCAACATACCATGAAGCTGCTATCCTTGCTCATCACTCCAATACTTTGTAACTCAAAAGCAAATGTGAAGGCGTTCTATTCCAAATTCAAGCTTTCCATTTGCTGGAAGATCTCAAACACCTCTTTAGAGTTTGAGTTCTTTACATACCCATCAACAAGGACATTGTATGATATCAAATTCTTTTCATACAGCATTTCAGAAGTTTTGCAAGCATCTTCCATCCTATCGGAGTTGATGAACATGGTGACCAAGGAGTGGAATCAAAGTACTTTCTGATTGTGTCCGTTAATTGTTTTCATTGAGTTTTCTATTATTTATTAGATAAGTGCTACATTTATAATATATGAATAATTGTGATATTCTATTAACACTGAAATAAACATACAATAGTATCTAAATTTTCTCACCTTTACTTCCAAATTTGAGCATATAAACATACACTAATCAACCAATTCATTTCACAAATGGACAAGAAACAAAAATTCATTATGTAATCAAAGTTAGCGTGTACATGACTCAAGTTTGTAATGAAATAGAAAAATAAAATGTACTATGACCGCCCTAAACCTACACCGTTGACAATTCTTCCCTCATGCATCTTTATTGAGGCTATGCCGACGTGCATGAGGGTGGTGGCCCTCTACCATCATACTTGTCAGAAAAGAATCTCAAATATATTAGTGCTAATATGTAAAATCTAAGTAGATCGGCAACTGAAAGAGAAAATAAGCATTATCCTGAAAATGTACCATGTCAATATTATGGGGCACGACATGTAGTGACCGGATGTTTTGCATATGCTACAAGTTCTACTTGAACCTACATTTTCATCCATTGTGTTTGAATCTATTCGTGCGGGTCGGCCACCTACGAAAGTTAGGTGGTACGTGACTAATCCATGCTCTTCGATAGATGGCCAATCGGCGTCAGAGTATGAAATTCATTTATGTATGTCATTTATCAGTTGAGTAGATGACACCGCGTGAGATGGTTTAACCGAAATCCCAATGCGGCAATCACATGTGGGCATGGACAATGATATATGATCTTTCTGCCACAATTACAAACACATAGGCCATTATCTAGTAAATCAACTCCAATGATCTGGACTCAAAACACGCTCATGTGGGTTGATATTCACAGGTTCAGGGAAATTCCTAGCCTCCCTTTCAGTATGCTGTAATAGTGTGGAGAACCTATGGGTATAAATAGACAAGTTGACTTCCTCTTGCTGAGTAGCAGTGGATAATCGTTTCATGAACAAAGCTACTAAGTTGTAATAGATAGTAGTGATTAAAGCCTGAATCGGTAAACCACGTGCCCGTTTCAGTACACCGTTAAAGCACTCAGATGCATTCATTGTCATTGTCCCATAATGCATACCACCATCGTGCACGAGGACCATTTCTGGTCACGCTCTACAAGCCAATTATGCGCTTCTTCTTTAATATTTTTAATGTCTAGCATTAAAGCGGTTGAATTGACGAATATCATCGTTAGCCATATACATCTTTTGGCATAGAAACTCAACATCGGAATTCCCTCTGCGTCATGACTTTTTTAAAATTTTCACGCAAATGGCAAACAATGCATATGTGCTACCAGGAAAAATCTCTTTGCATCCACGCAAGAGACCAGCATGTTTATCAGATATTATGCATAAATCACGTCTACTAGACACTACGGGTAACATATCATGCAAGCACAACAAAAACCACAACCATGAATCAACATTCTCTGATTCCACAACAGCAAAAGCTAGAGAAAATAACCCATTATTGCCGTCGATTCCTACGGCAGTTAATAATGTGCCATACTTGCCCAACAGAAAAGTACCGTAAGCTCAACACCGTGCGGCAACTCCATCCCATTATTGAAGGTCCAAAAGCCCAAAAAAGTCTCACGAAAATGTTGCGTGGTAGATTGAATTACGTAGGCGTAAGTAAAGTAGTAAAGCGATTGCATATAAAGGCGAGTCCTATAGACTCTTCCCACCGAATATTATTTTTTGCCTTACTTGCATCCCATGCTTTCATATACGAAACTTTAACATTGAATTTTGACTCCATTCTACCTATAATCTCTCTAGGTTTCAAATCAATCTAGTGCCTGATCACAGGTTTGATGTAGTATGCTATGAAATTTGAACTACACTACCGGATGATGAACTTTTACCGTGACACATCTATGATTTTCACCAACTTTTGATATTCTCCAAGCACCCCTAATCGTTCACGCTATAATGTAAACGCCAATTCTGAGGGCCTTCTAAGACTATCGTCGCACATACAACGTGTAGTTCTTCCGGTTAGAGGTAACTTGATTGAACATTATTTACTATGGACGACAATAGCAAATTGTCATACTCCGTTTACTTGCAAAACACATACCATCGGCAATGTCATTTGGAATTTCAATTTCATCATTTAGGGCAGTTTCGTCAGATGGGCCGTCAAAGTAAACATCGTTGTCCCACTGCCTCGTAGTTTTACATATCCGGACATACTCGTTTGTGGAAAACATATGACTCTCACTGTCAATATTACGAAATGAGTGATTTTTTGATTATGATATATTCTCGTAGTGGCTTCTAACCCGAGCATAGTCATCACTAATACCACTCGGACTCACTACTTGAGCACTACTCATAGTCGATACTCATCTCCATAGACTCGAGGCACATACGGTTCATCCGAGCGTAGCGACATCATCACGCCACATAACTTATAAGTTCGCAACTAATTATCATATTAATTACAAGTATAATCGATAAATTATGACGATATACTACGGGAATCAACTCGACTTGTATCCCGGAGGTGCTTGTGCGATGAAATCCTGTGTATGTGTTAGCGGTATATCTACTGACCTTACTACGGATCAGCTGATGTGGATGCAATATTAACATCTTCCACTTGACATACAACACCAACATCGGGGAAGCTTCGTCAGTAACTTCGTCATCGTCAGATATGAGACGCTATAAATCCGCTACCCACTGGATAACGACCTGTAAGAGTGATTGTGTGGCACTCCGGATCAATGTGCAAGCTTCTCATAATTCGTTGCTTCAATTCCGGTAAAGATGCGTGACCTTAACCTGGCGGATTTCTCCCACATAAGTTGGATTGAATTACTCATCGATACTCGGTTGCCTCCATAGAAAAGAATCGTGAAACAAATTCTCTATTCATTCTTGCAAAATAAGTTATATGAATTAATGAATTTTATATTAACCGACACCTAATTAATACTACTTTTACTTACTTAACACCTAAATAAATTGATAAATAAAGTGATTTCTTGTGTGTTTCTGAAGACCGGGATGTGAGCTAAAATGTAGAATCGCCAAAGGGAATTTTCCTCAAATGAAATGGAATGCAAGAATCATCGCCAAAATGACGTTGACAATTAAATGAGAGAGGAAGGTTAAACGTCATCAAAGCGAATGCCGGGAAAAACAAAAAGTTTCTATTGAATACCTGGACAAGACACGCAATGCAGCGGTCAGATCTACACCGGCGGGGAAGTTCAAGAGGGGAGGACCTGGTCGTGGTCGGAGTTCCTGAGCGGAGCGAGTCGGGGCCATCGAGCAAAATTGAGATAGAGACGTCGGCGATCGCCCTAATGATATCCGGGCAATTAGTGGGCCGCTCTATCTAAGCCGTCGCCCACTAATTGGCGGCGGCTTCGATATCTGGGTGCCCAATTCGGCGGCCACTCTTTCATGGCATGGCCACGCCTAAACGGCGTGTGGTGGTGCCCACTAATTGGGCGACTATACCTATTCTTAATTTTTTTTTATTAATACTTAATTAGCTAATTCAGATTCTAACCGTACTCATTTTAAAAAAATTGCCTACTACTTATATGGATTGCTATCCTTTCTTGGTAATGAGGACCGGAATAGGCGGGGAGGCATGCGGTCATTGGAGAGATCCTTTAATTTCATTGTTCGGTTGTTAGAGCTTATTGGCGGAGACCAAATTGCAGTTGAAATCTGGACACAAATTTTATTAAAACCTCCTAGTATTGACTGTCTCTCTCTCTCTCTCTCTCTCTTTGTCATGTGATTTTATGTCATAGAGGTTTCAGTTAACACCAATTAATTAATTCATTAATATTTACATAGTAATTAATTTTAATAGATGTTTCAATTTACTCCAATTTAAAATCTTAAATGCTTACTGTAGCACCATATAAAAGAATGAGTTAATTATTTAATTCATTCATTCATTTTCGTACATATATATATATATATATATATATATATATATATATATATATATATATATATATATATATATATATATATATATATATATATATATATATTTTATGAATGTTTCTAATTATCCAATTGAATGTAAACATTCATGTTATTAAATTAAATACTTCTGTTTGGAATTTGCATTTGATAAAATTTATAAGTAACTGTTTTAATTAAATTATTTACTAAAGTTTGTATTATGATATTAAATGGATTCCGTTAATAATTATTATTTCAAAATAAATTAAATTGAAATATTATGTCACAAAAGTGACCTCTATTATATCAATTTATTTATTTTTAAAATATATAAATATTACTTAAGGATTATATTTAAATCTATGCAAAAATTATCAGCCCAAAGGAAGATTATTTTTGGCCAAATTTTATGCACTAACAAATATACGATAAATTTATATTAATCATGCAAACCATATATCAATCCAAAGATAGACATATCATTGCGAGAATTTGTTATCAATATTTATTGACTGTAATTTTAAGAGTATCATTTACAAATTATTATTTCTGTCTAAAGATTAAACTGCAATATTATGTTAGGTATCTTATATGTGCCCATTTTATTAGACATTTAATTTCAAGTATGTATTTTGTTGATATTTTGTTTACATTGTTTATGCATATGGAAATGATAATATTGTTAATTGTGAGTATTATTTTTATTCTTTTCAGTTAATGTTTCTTCTATATTTATCAATTTGAATAACATTTCAATGCTCAACGACGCTAACTTTAAGAAATGGAAAGAGCATATCATCATTGTTCTTGGGTATATGGATCTTGATTATGCGATCCCTCCTCTCTTCTTTGCGAAAGTACTATTAAACAAATGGCTAACTTTAAAAATTGAGAGCGTTCTAACTGCATGAGTCTTATGATCATGAAGCATTCCATCCCAGAAATCATAACAGGTGCAATGCTTGAAGAGGAATGTGCTAAAAAGTTTCTAAGCCAAATAGTAGACCATTTCATTAGTTTTGAAAAGGTTGAAGTGAGTACTATTCTTAGTAAAATCGTTTCAATGTGGTATAAAGGCAATGGAAATATAAGGGAGTACATTATGGAGATGTCTAATTTTGTCACTAGACTGAGAGCACTAAAATTAGAGATGTTTGATGACATTCTTGTGTACTTAGTTTTGATCTCTCTTCTTCCACAATTTAATCCTTTTAAGATTAGTTATAATACTGAAAAAATAGACACTTAATGAGTTCATTGCTCAATGTGTGCAAGAGAAAGAGAGATTGAAACATAACAAAATAGAAAGTGCTCATTTAGCTACTTTCGGGCATTGTTACTAAAAGAAAAGAAACTACAAAATGACTTCAAAGATATAAATGTAAACAAGATAATGCTGTTACTTGTTTCTTTTGCAAGAATGCTGGTCATGTGAAGAAGGGTTGTCCCAAGTATGCAAATTAGCTCATAAAAAAGAGTAAACTTCTCAACTTTGTTGACTTCATTCAATAGATTTGGTACTTTATATGATAAATAGAAAGTCCTCACTTAGTTACTTCCTCTCGTGACATTATTACTAAAAAAAAAAGACTTATAAAGCCAAATAAGTTGTAGACAAAGGGAGTTCACAGCATAAGGTGCAACTGAAATAAGATAATGT
Source organism: Cymbidium sinense (assembly GCA_021442155.1). Lineage (NCBI taxonomy): Eukaryota > Viridiplantae > Streptophyta > Magnoliopsida > Asparagales > Orchidaceae > Cymbidium > Cymbidium sinense. The sequence continues at coordinate 183,626,901 of CM038219.1, forward strand.
TGTTATTTATTTCTTTTGCAAGAAGGCTGATCATATGATGAAGGATTGTCCCAAGTATACATATTGACTCATGAAAAAGGATAAACTTCTCAACTTTGTTTATTCTGAAGTTAATTAATCCTTAGTACTAAATCACACTTGTGGGATAGATACATGTGTAACTACTCACATAAGTGTGACTATGTAGGGTTGTCTAAGGAGATGAATGCCAACTGATGCTAAAAGATTTATCTATGTGAGAAATGATAATAAAGCTCATGTTGAAGCAATATGCTCATATAGATTACATTTATAATCTGATTGTATTTTGAATTTACATGAGACTTTTTATATATCATCATTTAGACGAAATTTAATTTCTATTTTTTGTTTGGATAAATCTAGTTATTCTTCTTCATTTGGAAATGAAAATTTTAGCCTCTTTCAGTATTCAAATATTATTAGTATTAGTTTTTTGGTTGATAATCTATATAAATTAGATATTTCTCATTCACAAATTAATGAAGCCTTGCACGCAAGTAATCTTGGTATAAAGAGAAATTAATTAATGAGAATTCATATATATTATGTCGCAAGCATTTAGGACATATTTTTATACAAAGAATTGAAAGACTTGTGTCAAAAGAATTTTTTTATTCACTTGATTTTTTAGATAATAAACTTTTGTATAGAATGCATCAAGGAAAATAAATAAATATCAAGAAAATTGGTGCTAATAAGAGTTTAAGTGTATTGAAATTAATTCATACTAATATTTGTGATCCATTCCCCATAACTACTTGGAATGACCAACAGTATTTTATTACTTTCATAGATGATTATTCTCGCTTATACTTGATTTATGAGAAGTCACAGTCACTGGATGTATTCAAAATTTTTAAGGCTGAAGTTGAAAATCAATTTGGAAAGAAAATAAAAGCTGTCAAATCTGATTATGATGGTGAATACTATGGTAGATATGATGGATCAAATGAATAATGTCTAGGCCCTTTTGCCAAAATTTTAATAGAATATGATATTGTTTCTCGATATGCCATGTTGAGAGACAAAATCGGACCCTTATGGATATGGTTAAAAGTATGATAAATCATTCTTTCTTACCAGAATTACTTTAGGGAGAAGCCTTAAAGATTGTAGTTTACATCTTAATATAGTTCCAAGTAAAGTAGTAGCTAAAACCCCATATGAGTTATGGATTGGGAAGAAGCCTAGTATTAGTATCTTCATGTCTGGGAATGTCCAGCTGAAGCTAGGTCATGTAAGCCTAATGAAAGAAAATTAGACTAAAGAACTATTAGCTGTTATTTTGTTGGATATTCAAAAAGGTCGAAGGGTTTTAAGTTTTATGACTCTTCAAATAAATTCTTTTTCGAGACGGACAATGCTAAATTTATTAAGGAAGTTGAATATGATGGGATAAATAAACTTAGGAATTTTATATTTGAAGAGTAATTTATTACTCTTCCTATAGTTACAACAAAAATGATCAGTTAATTTTACCTAATCTTATTCAAGTTGTAAATACAAATAATCAAAATATTCTTGAATTAACTCCCACTCATACGAGGAATCACAATAACCTCAAATTAAAGTGTCATTAAGAAAATTCACTAGGGAGAGGAGATCAGCAATTTTAGATGATTATGTTGTGCATTTCCAAGAACATGAGTTTGGCATTTGATTAGAAAGTGATCCAATCTTTTTTATTCAAGTCAAACAAAGTGTCAACTCCCATAAATGGATAGAAACCATTGAGTATGATATGAAATCAATGAAAGACAATTATATTTTGGATCTTGTCGAATTACCTAAATCAGTAAAACCCATTAGTTGTAAATGGATTTTTAAAACCAAATGAGATTCAAAAGGCAATGTCTAAAGATATAAAGCATGTCTAGTTGATAAAGGTTTTACTTAAAAGGAAGGCATTGCTTATAAAAAGACTTTCTCTACAGTTTCTTTGAAAGACACTTTTAAAATCATTATGACTTTAGTAGCTAATTATGATTTAGAGTTACATCAGATTAATGTAAAGACTATATTTCTGATGGTGACATTGATGATCTTTTGATTCAAAACACCTAGTATGCAAATTAAAGAAATTCATCTATGATTTAAAATAAGCTTCCCGTCAATGGTATAATAAATTTGATCAAGTGATTACTTCTTTTGATTTTAAAGAAAATATTATTGATCAATACATTTATCATAAAATCAGTGGGAGTAAATTCATCATCCTAGTGCTATATGTTGATAATATTCGACTAGCAAGCAGTGATATAGGCCTTTTGCGTGAAACCAAGAAATTTCTTTCAAATAAATTTGAAATAAAATATCTTGGGAATGCATCTTTTGTGTTGAGTATATAAATTTATCGAGATCATTCTCGTGGTATACTTGGTTGCATATATCAATAAAGTACTTAGTAGAATTGGCATGAAAGATTGTGCACCAGGAGATACACCCATTGCTAAAGGTGATAAATTCAGTTTGCTTCAATGTCCAAGAAACAAACTTGAAAAGAAAGAGATGGAACATATACTTTATGCATTTGTAGTAAGGAGTCTTATATATGCTCAAGTTTGTACGCATCTAGATATTGCATAAATTATTGGAATGCTTGACAGATATTGAAGTAACCCAGGAATGGATCATTGGAAAGCAGTAAAATGGGTTATGCGATATCTGAAGAGAACAAAAGGCCTTATGCTCACATATTAGAGATGAGATCATTTGGAGATCATAAGATACTCTGATTCTGATTTTACTGGTTGCCTTGATAGTAGAAGATCCACTTCAGGTTATATTTCTTATTAGCTTGAGAAGCTATATCTTGAAAAAGTGTTAAGCAATCACTCATAGCTTCTTCCACTATGGAAGAAGAATTTATAGCTTATTATGAGGCATCAAATCAAGGAATATAGTTGTAGAATTTTATCACTAGGCTAAAATTTTTTGATGGAATAGGGAGACCATTAAAAATAAATTGTGATAATAGAGCCGCTGAGTTGTATTCAAAAAATAACATGAGTTTATCAAAATCAAAGCATATTGACATAAAATTTCTTGTTGTAAAAGAAAGAGTTCAGAGTTCTCAAATTACTATTGAACATATTAGTACAAACTTTATGATTGCAAATTCAATTACAAAAGTTTACCTCCTAAAGTATTTCATGAGCATGTGGCTCGGGTGGGAGTGATTTACTTTGATGATATGCTAGTATAGTGGGAGTTTGCTAATAATGTTCAATGATTGCAAATATATTTCTTCGATCAGAATAAAGTATTATTATTATATTATAGTTGAAAACTCTGAAATAAAGTTATGAGTTTAGCATAAATAAATGAAACTATATTTATAATTCTTTGGAGTTATAATATAGGACCAGTTGGAAATAGGCATGATATATGATCACATTACATAAAATTTACATGATACACATCCATATTTGTTCTATGTCATTAATCATATTGATTTAGCGATCACTAATGGGTCTTGTTATAAAAAAATTATAATAAAGATCAATTTGATTCTATGTCAAAATTATTAATGGACTAGATTGTCTAAACATATTCATCTTTAAAGATATCAAGTATTAAGCTCTTAAAATATTTAATAATGTATAGTTGTCAAGCAATATATGTAGCCCATGTGAGAGATTATTTGGAATTTTGAATGCGGGCTCACATATAAATTCAATTATAAATTAGGTGCTATCTTATTTTTAAGTCTATTAATTTTGTGATCAAATAAAGATTAATTATTTTTTGGCTTTTGAGGCATCTTACTAATTTTGTATAGAATTATCATGTGTAGAGACTGGACATTTTATTTTATTTTTATGATGAAAAAAAATGAGATGTACTCAAGTATAAATAGGGTCATGGTCCCCATTCTAAAGGGGTTGGTTCTTATTTTTCCTCATATTCTATCTTAAGTGAAAAGAAGGCTCTCTCTCTCTCTCTCTCTCTCTCTCTCTCTCTCTCTCTCAAGAACACCTCTTTTGAAGTGGAAGGCCAAATTTTTGCATTAGCTCTTCCATGGATTCAAGTACACTTCCAACAAATCTTCTTGATGATTTGACATGAGATCTGGGCAAGATAAGTTTATTTTATCTTCATATGTTTTCCAACAAGTGGTATTGAAAACATATGAAGATAAAATAAAATGTATGGTCTCTACACATGATAATTCCATACAAAATTAATAAGATATCTCGAAAGACAAAAAATAAGTAATCTTTATTTCATCAAAAAATTAATAAACTTAAAAATAAGATAGCACCGAATATATAATTAAATTTATATGTATGCTCACATTCAAAATTCCTAACAATCTTCCACTTGGGCCACATATATTGCTTGAAAACTATACATTATTAAATATTTTAAGAGCTTAATACTTGCTATGTTCAAAGAGGAATAAATTTAGATAATCTGGTCCATTAATAATATTGACATAAATCAAAGTGAATTTTTTTATAATTTTTCTATAACAAGACCCATCAGTGATCACTAAATCAATATGATTAACAACATAGATCAAATATGGATGTGTAGCATGAAAATTTCATATAATATGATCATATATCATGCCTATTTCCAACTGGTCCTATATTATAACTCAAAAGAGTTATAAATATAGTTTTATTTATTTATGCTAAACTGCAATTGAAACTACATAACTTTATCTCAATATTTTTCAACTATAAGATAATAATAATACTTTATTCTGATCAGAAAATATATTTATAATCATTAAACATCATAAGCAAACTCCTACTATACTAACATATCATCAAAGTAAACCACTCCCATATGAGCCACATGCTCATGAAATATTTTAAGAGGTAAACCTTTTGTAAGTGGATTTGTAATCATAAAGTTTGTACTAATATGTTCAATAGATATTTGAGAACTCTGAACTTTGAACTCTTTCTTTTGCAACAAAAACTTTATGTCAATATGCTTTGATTTTGACGAACTCCTATTGTTCTTTGAATACAAGTCATCAGCTCTACTATCACAATTTATTTTTAATGGTCTCTCTATTCCATCAAAAATATTTAGCTTAGTGATAAAATTCTACTTCTATATTTCTTGATTTGATGTCTCATAACAAACAATAAATTCTACTTCCATAGTGGAAGAAGCTATGAGTGATTGTTTAACACTTTTTCAAGATATAGCTCCTTCAACAAATAAGAAAATATAACCTGAAGTGAATCTTCTACTATCGAGGTAGCCATCAAAATCAAAATCAGAGTATCCCATGATATCCAAATAATTTGATCTCTGATATGTGAGCATAAAATCTTTTGTTCTCTTTAGATATCATATAATCCATTTTACTACTTTGCAATGATTCATTCCTGTGTTACTTAAATATCTGTCAAGCATTCCAATAATGTATGCAATATCTGGACATGTACAAACTTGAGCATACATATGACTCCCTATTGTAGATGCACAAGGGATCTTTTCTATCTCTTTCTTTTCAAGTTCATTTCTTGGACATTGAAAAAAATTGAATTTATCACCTTTAGTAGTGAGTGTATCTCCTGGTGCATAATCTTTCAAGCCAAATCTACTAAGCACTTTATCAATATATGCCTTTTGTGATAAACCAAGTATACCACAAGAATGATCTCGATGAATTTGTATACCCAACATAGAAGATGCATTCCCAATATCTTTCATTTCAACTTTATTTGAAAGAAATTTCTTAGTTTCATGCAAAAGGCCTATATCACTGCTTGCTAGTAGAATATCATCAACATATAATATTATGATGATGGATTTACTCCACTAATTTTGTAATAAATGCATTGATCAACAATGTTTTCTTTAAAACCAAAAGAAGTAATCACTTGATCAAATTTTTTATACCATTGATGGGAAGCTTGCTTTAAACCATAGATGGATTTCTTTAATTTGCATACGAGGTGTTTTGAATTAGAAGATTGAAAATTTTTTGGTTGCACTATATATATAGTTTTTCAAAGTCACCATTGAGACATACAGTCTTTACATCCATCTGATGTAACTCTAAATCATAATGAGCTACTAGTGTCATAATGATTCTAAAAGAGTCTTTCAAAGAAACATGAGAGAAAGTCTCTTTTTAATTAATGCCTTCCTTTTAAGTTAACTTTTTAGTGACTAGACATGCTTTATATCTTTCGACATTACCTTCTGAATCTTGTTTGATTTTAAAAGTCCATTTACAACCAATGAGTTTTACTGATTTAGGAAATTTGATAAGATCCCAAACATAATTCTCTTTCATTGATTTCTTCTCATCCTCAATGGCTTCTATCTATTTATGGGAGTTAACACCTTATTTGACTTGACTAAAAGAGATTGGATCACTTTTCAATCCAATGTCAAACTGATGTTCTTGGAGATACACAACATAGTCATCTGAAATTACTGATACCCTCTTCATAGTGGATTTTCTTAATGACACTTCAATTTGAGGCTGTTGTGATTCCTCAATATGAGTGAGAGTTAACTCAAGAATATTTTGATTATTTGTATTTACAACTTGAATAAGATCAGGTAAAATTATTTGATCATTTTCTATTATAACTATAGGAAGAGTAATAAATTGCTCTTAAAATATATGATTTTTAGGTTTATTACTCTAATCATATTCAACTTTCTCAATAAATTTAGCGTTGCCCATCTTGAATAAGATCAGGTAAAACTTAAAACCCTTCGACCTTTCTAAGTATCTAACAAAATAACAGCTAATAGTTCTTGAGTCCAACTTCTTTTATTAGGCTTATATGGCCTAACTTCAGTTGGACATCACCATACATGAAGATGCCTAATACTAGGCTTCTTCCCAATCCATAATTCATATGGGATTTTAGCTACTGCTTTACTTAGAACTCTATTAAGGATGTAAAATGCAGTCTTTATGGCTTCTCCCCAAAGTGATTTTGGTAAAGAAGAATGATTTATCATACTTCTAACCATATCCATAAAGGTTCGATTTCATCTCTCAGCTACACCATTTTGACTTGGAGTCCTTGGCATGGTGTATTGAGGAACGATGCCACATTCTGCTAAGTATTTGGCAAAAGGGCCTGGACGTTGTTCACCTGATCCATCATATCTGCCATAGTATTCACTACCATGGTTTGATTTGACAGCTTTTATTTTGTTTCAAGTTGATTTTTAACTTCAGCCTTAAAAATTTTGAATACGTCTAATGATTGTGACTTCTGATAAATCAAGTATAAGTACCCATAACAAGAATAATCGTCTATAAAAGTAATAAAATACTATTGGCCATTCTAAGTAGCTATGGTGAATGGACCACAAATATCAGTATGAATTAATTCCAAGATGCATAAACTCCTGTTAGCACTAATTTTCTTGATATTTGTTTGTTTTGCCTTGATGCATTCTATACAGACTTTATTATCTAAAAAATCAAGGGAATCATGAATTCTTTCTAACACAAGTCTTTCAATTCTTTGTTTAGAAATATATCTTAAATGCTTGTGTTATAACATATATGAATCCTCATTCATTAGTTTTTGCTTTGTACCAAAATTTTTTTCATGCATGGTTTCATTAATTTGTGAAGCAGGAATATCTAATTTATATAGATTATCAACCAAAGAACTAGCATCAATAATATTTAAATACTGAAAGAGACTAAAATTTATATTTCCAAATGAAAAAGAATAATCAAATTTGTCTAAACAAGAAATAGAAATTAAATTTTGTGTAAACGACGGTACATAAAAAATCTCATGTAAATTCAAAATACAACTAGATTATAGATTCAATCTATATAAGCATATTGCTTCAATAGGAGCTTTATTGCCATTTCCCACATAGATGAATTTTTCAATATCAGTTGGCATTCGCCCTTAAGACAATCCTGCATAGTAACAGTTATGTGAGTAGTCGCACTTATATCTATCCACCAAGTGTGACTTGGTACTAAGGATAAATTAATTTCAGAGCAAACAAACTTGAGAAGTTTATCCTTTTTCACTAGTCAATTTGCATACTTGGGACAATCCTTCATCACATGATCGGCCTTCTTGCAAAAGAAACAAGTAATAGTATTATCTTATTTCTATTGCACCTTAGGCTATGAAGACCCTTTGTATGCAACTCATTTGCCTTTATAAGTCCTTTTTCTTTTAGTAACAATGCCACAAGAGGAAGTAGCTAAGTGAGCTCTGTTGACCTCATTTTTGGATGAAGTTAATTTAGCATGCTGAGGACACTATATCTAGTGACCTAAAGAATTCACCTTGGGTTGGATCTAACCTATTCATCTTAGGTAGGATCAACTCAAGCATCCAAATTCAAAATCAACTAATCAAATAATCAATAATCATCAATCCAAAATAATTAAAAGTCAAACCAGAAGTCAACCCACTAAAAATTTGACTAAATAAAATCACCAAAAATATTTCTAAAAATTAAATAAATAGTTTTAATTATAATAACAAATAAATTTGAGTTCTTTAAGGCCTACATTAAGTAAATTAATATCCTTAAAACAAAATAACTTACATAAGCCACATTGAACTCAAATTGAAGAAAAATCAAAATAACATCAAACTAATTGTCCTAAATCATATGAGAATAATAATAGGACATAACCTAACTCTCTATTGGGTGTGGTTAGGTCAAATGGGTCATTTGACCCATAAGAAAACAAGCTTGACTCAACTTAACCTAATTTGGGTTAAGTGAGTTAAATAAAACATAAAAGCATGAAAATTCAAAACCATCTTAACCAATGAATGCATAGAGATTAATCATCTTAAACACCATTAATAAGTTAATATTAATCTTCTTAATTAATAAATCAAATAACAAAATGACAAAATGAAAAAAAAGATTAAAAAATGGATAAAAGAAAAAAATTCCTTTTGCTCTCATCACCTCTTCACCTCTTCCCTAAGGACGATGGAATGCAAGAGAAGTGAGCTAACAAACTTCCAAGCATCTTCCATCATCCAAACCGATTAAGAGGAACTAAAAAAAAGCCATAAGAGGTTTTGGCCATAAAAAAAAAAAAAAAAGACACACACACACTCTCAAAAAAAGAAAAGCAGAGCTCTCATACACCATCCCACACCAAAATCGAAGCAAAACGAAACCTCCCCTTATCTCCAAGTGCTCTCAACCATTGGGAACACCAAAACCAAAAATTCAATCTAAAAGCTTGGGCAAGAGATCAACCCATAAGGAATTAGCTCAATTCTTCTGGAACAGGACTTTCCCTTAAAGAAACAAAGCTAGTGGAATAGATTTCAACGACTAAAGCTCCCTAAATCGAGGTATGCCATTAACAACCCCTCTTTTTATTTAAAGCTTTCGGTCTTGATCGTTTCCATACAAGGGTTGTTTTCCAGTGAGATCAAGTCATATGGATTAGAAGAGGATCTTTCAACGATCATGTAGCATTTTAAATCATCCAATTTGGTTGCGTTGATCAAAAGTTATTAGCAAAATAAGTTGGACGGTCCTCGGCTCCCGCAGAGATCGGGAGAGACGAAATTAGGACCGTCCGCTTCTTTTAAAAAGAGATGGACGGTCCATATCTAGGCTATTAATTCTGATTAAATCCCTTTAGGAATCACAGGAATAGTTGGGACCGTCCGTGTGATCAGACGGCTTCGGATTGTCCCACAGGATCAACCCGCACGACACACTCTTGATCCCGCGGGATCATCGTGGACCGTCGACGATTCTAATCGCTCGTTTTAGTTAAAACGCGTGGGACCCGTAACTTAAAAATAGTTAAAAACTGTTAAGCAATGATTTAATTAATTTAAAAAAAATCAGAAAACTTCAAAAAATCATATAAACTCAAAAAAATCAAAAAAAATACAAATAAAATCTCTATGGATTCATCCTGATGGGAGGAATCCATAGAAATTAAAATCCCTAATTTTTATTGGGAGATTTTTCCTTAATTTAGGTTTAATTGAAAAATATTAAACCTTAATTACTCTTAAATTAATAATCCAATTAATTTGAAACTTTGGGGAAATGAAATTAAGATTAAAACATACCTTAGGTAAATTTTTGGGGATTTAATTCTCTGAAATAAAATGAAATTAAAATTTTATGTTAGTTAACCCTTAAATTAAATATATTAATTACCCTTTAATAAAATAATAATGAAATTTTAATTTAATAATATTAAATAAAAATAATGAACATCAGAATGATAATTTAACTTAATTAAACTAATATGAACTTAATATGAACTTAATTAATTTAATTTAATAATTAAAAGAATAAAATAATTCAATTAAATTACTTGAATTTAATTAAATCATATTAAATCAACCACTTATTCGAAAATTATGAATAAACCCTTATTGGAAAGGTATTTCAATGTAAAATATGTAAAAAATAAAATATCTTAATTAATTATAATAAATTAATCTTAATTTAGGTTTTAATGAAATAATTAAAACCTTAATTACACTCTAATTACATCTTTAATTAAACTTTAGAAACATAAAATTGGCATGAAACCCCACTTGTCATAATTATTTATAACCCTATTGGTGTATAAATTTGAAATTCTTGAATTTCCAAATCTCTAGGTCAATATGAACTAAATAATAATTAAGAATAATCATTAATTCATTAAATCAACAAATAAATTGAACCAATCTGAAATAAACATCAGAAAAACTTAATGTAATTCATTAAAACTTTCTAAGTTAGAGAATTTAATCAAATATCAAAATTGTAATAAAATTAATATTTAATGAAATTCAAACATAATTGAAATAAAAAGGATTAATTAAAATACTTAAGGATTTTAATTAGCCTTTTGGAAACTTCATTAGGATTTAGGATGTTGAATGGAAAGAGCTCCATCCAAAAATGGAATCATTCCATTCTTCATTCTTGAAAACCTATACAACTTTAACTAAATAAAATGAACATAAAAATAAGAATTAAATCATTAAATCATTTGAATTGAAACCAACCAATGATAAAAATTAAACTAATTCAAATTTCAAACTTCAAAACTTAAACTTAAAGGCCTAGCAAAGACTTACCACACAAACCCCACTTCTACACACTAGATTATTTAGGTCACGGATCTTAAATCTAGATTAGATTATTCTGTGATTTTCTTTTAATCTCCTGTGATATGTTATGTTGTGCTTCACATGTCTGTGTGGTGTATTGCTTTAGACTGGATGCCTAAGCTTGTTTGTTTGTTAGACTGGATGTTAGGGTGTTCTTTCTAGATTTAACATTATTTTTTTGCAGGGACTGTGTTAAAGGGATCGCTATAATAAATAAATCATAAAATTGCCATTTGCTTGTAGGTGCTAAAAATCCCTTAACATAGTCCATAGGATAGGTGGGCTTGGCAAGCAACTAATGCTAAGCCCATATGTTTGGAAAATATAAACCGCTTTGGTGTCTTTGTGTGTATTTCCTAACATCTATTTTGTGGCTTAGGACTTTCTTTAAATTTTAAATGTAAATTTGAGCTTAGTTGGGAGGTTGGGATTGGGTCAGAGATGGGTGGTCCCCTGGGAGATGGATGTCCCTAAAGAAGGAGACTTTCCTAGAAAGAAAACCCATAGATCTAAACTTGTAGTTCTAGAGTTGTATAAGGCAACTCGCCGCCTAATTTTCTCTCTCGGTGTAAAGCAGCATCTGCATTGGCCTTTTTCTTATATAATTTAATTTGGCTTGATTTATTTTGGGCGCACAATAGAAACATCATACTTTTCTTAGGTTTCTTTCTGTGCTATGTTCGTGCTGTGATGTATGCCTGGATGTATGCTCATAGGATAAACTAAATTTTCTACCCAACTAAATCAACTGAAACATAAAAATAAATACAACTCATAATATTTACATAAAAGCCTAGGTATTAAAACAAGATAAAATATGTAGCAACCCCTTAGCTGGATGTCATGCATAATCATATTGTTTCACTCTTGATTAATGAAGGAATTCCATCTTTACCTAGGCTTGACCTTTGAGAGCTTATGATGGAAGTACACCTTCTTCTATTTTGATTTGGCCCATGATCCTTTTCTAATTGCACGCATTTGGCATAAATTATATCCTTATGGCCTAAATGAATCCTGAGTCAAAAATTATTAAAATCTAAAAAATGTGCATTAGTTATATGCATCTTCATACCCTACATAATCTTAGGGGTTAGGGAGTAAGTCTAGGTTCATAGATTTCTTTCCTAAACCGCATGACCCGACCATCTTGCATTCATATGACTTAGCCTCATGATTTTAAAGTGTGATTAGGTGGTGTTAGCTGGTAGCCTTCTCCAGGTAAGTTGTAAGCCCAGAAGAGTTAGGGATAAGTTAGTTCCTTCAAGTGAAGAGAACGACAAATGATTCCCAAGAATAGAACTAGGTCGAGCATCTAACATGTGTCAGAAGCACCTGTAGACTAGGTTCTAAAGCATCCTTTTAGGAATAAGTCTTCAACCCTTGGCATTTTTGCAGTCTTGTGCTGCTAGAATCTAAGTCTTAGATTTCTAAGAAAATGATAACTTGAAATCTAAAATTAAATCCCAAATTTGAAACCCAATCATAAGATAGATGAAATGTCTACTGGGCATCCCAGTATTAATAGACATTTCCTATTTTTCCCATTAGAATCTTAAAAATAACTCCATCCAATTTGGACCTCTCCCAATTGAATTTCTAAAAATCAATTCTTTGAAAGCTACCTTAGTAGTCTTTAGGAATAACCACTTATTTCTTGAATCGAGAGTATTCTTAGAAAGATACCCTTCCTAAGATGTAATTAACTATGAGGTTTGCCTTTATAGGGAACCAGATCAGATTGAAAATTGATTCTACTTTTCTATATAGTTCAGGGGAAAATACTTTGGTACACGAAAGACCCATTAGCCTTAGGAGTCTTTTATTAAAATGATTGAATCCATTACAGGAAAGCATGTTTATCTTTCGAGATAATATGTTTATTCCTTAATGTTATATTTGGTCATCTAAATAAAATATTCCTAAACTCTATGTGGTGTCATTTTTTTTCTCTATTCTAGAGAGAAAAGAAAACCAACAAGCTCTTTCTATTTTGTCATATAAAGTGCCAAATCTATTGAAAGACATCAATAAAGTTGAGAAGTTTACCTTTTTTTCATGAGCCAATTTTCATACTTGGGACAATCCTTCTTCACATGACTAGCCTTCTTGTAAAAAAATATAAAAGCATTATTTTATTTCTATTGCACCTTATACTGTGAAGTTACTTTGTCTGTAGCTCCTTTGGCTTTTAGTAACAATGCCACAAGAGAAAGTAGCTAAGTGAGCACTTTCTATTTTGTCATGTTTCAATCTCTCTTCCTCTTACACACATTGAGCAATGAGCTCATTAAGAGTTCATTTTTTCCTCTTGAGTATTCTAACTTATCTTAAAAGGATTAAATTGTGCAAGAAGAGAGATCAAAACTAAGAGCACAAGAATATCATCAAGCATCTCTTATTTTAGTGCTCTTAATCTAGTGACAAAATTAGACATCTCCATAATTTAATTTATCGTACTTGGATCTCATGTCAAATCATCAAAGAGATTTAATCGGATGCGTAGCTGGATCCATGGAAGAGCTAATGCGAGAATTTTGGCCTTCCACTTCTAAAGCGGTGTTCTTGAGAGAGAGAGAGAGCCTTCTTTCACTCAAGATGGGATATGAGAAAAAATAAGAACCAATCTTTTAGAATGGGGACCATGACCCTATTTATAATTGAGTGCATTTCATTTTATTTTACCTCATCATTAAAATAAAATAAAATATCTAGTCTATACACATGATAATTTCATACAAAATTAATAAGATACTTCAAAAGCCAAAAAATAATTAATCTTTATTTGATCACAAAATTAATAAGCTTAAAAATAAGATAGCACTTAAATAATAATTAAATTTATATGCGAGCTCACATTCAAAATTTCCAATAATCTCCCACTCGGGCCACATATATTGCTTGATAATTATACATTATTAAATACTTTAAGAGCTCAATATTTACTATCTTTAAATAGGAATATCTTTAGACAACCTGGTCCATTAATAATATTGACATAAAATCAAAGTGATCTTTATTATAATTTTTTTATAACAAGACCCATCAGTGATCACTAAATTAATATGATTAATGACATAGATCAAGTATGGATGTGTAGCATGAAAATTTCAAGTAATGTGATCATATCATGCCTATTTCTAACTAGTCATATATTATAACTCAAAAAAGAGTTATAAATATAATTTTATTTATTTATGCTCAACTGCAATTGAAACTACATAACTTTATTTCAGAGTTTTCAACTATAATATAATAAAAATACTTTATTTTTATCAAAAAAATATATTTACAATCATTGAACATCATAAGCAAACTCCCACTATGCTAGTATATCATCAAAGTAAATCACTCCCATATGAGTCACATACTCACAAAATACTTTAGGTGGAAAACCTTTTGTAAGTAGATTTGCAATTATAAAGTGTATACTAATATGTTTAATAGATACTTGAGAACTCTAAACTCTTTCTTTTACAATAAAAAACTTTATGTCAAAATGTTTTGTTTTGATCTCTCTTCTTGCCCAATTTAATCCTTTTAAGATAAGTTATAATACTCAAAAGGAAAAATTAGACTCAAGAACTATTAGCTACAATTTTGTTGCCCCAACTACATCACAAGTAGTAATAATTTGGATTGAAGGAGAAAGTTTGACAGATATAGTAGAATGTGATATCATGCTAATATCACATTCTGGAGAATATATAAAAATTAAACATTATTTTGGATGTTATCCTTTACAATATCCTCTTTTATTTCCAAATGGCGAAGTTGGATGGCATCAAAATATCAATAGGATTTCTAAGTTTGAGAGAGATCATCAAGATATGACTATTCAAGTGATGAAACCTGGCTCCATCGAGGAAGAGGTCTTTAACCAAGAAGAAAATGATAACTATTATCTATATTTCATCTCATTAAAATACATATAATAATTAGTTATTATTATTAGTAATCATATTTATTCTTATTACAAGAATTATAAAATCTACAAAGCAATAAGTTTCATGCAGAGAATATTATAGTTTCAAATTTCAAATTTGCCAAAATGATAAATCAATTCTATTATATGCTGGTAGATTATTACATCAGTATGCTGTTGATATGTACATGAAAATTGAGACAAGTCGATTGGACTTTTATAGAAGAAATAGCATACAATATGATATGAGTTATTGTGGTGTTTATTTTTGGTTCATGTGTATCTACGTGTGTATATGGGGGGGGGGGGACACCATGCAAATCTGAGGATGTACTTATTGAGGTGATCGGGTATAACATCAAATAATAGTGCACTATCTCAAAAGATAGAAATCACTACCCTACGATGGACCTAATCACCTAATAAGGACTCCTAAAGCATGATGGGTCTTCGAATGTACTAGAGATTTTTCCCCTACTGTATATGGATGAATAAAGTAAGGTTTATTTAAACTAAGTTCTAAAGTTCCTTATGGAAGCAAGCCCCTATAGTTAATTACATCCTAAGGAAGGTGAGTTTCTTAGGAATACTCTCGATTAAAGTAGGCAATTATTATCTCCAAAGAATTGAAAGATAGGACTATCAATAAATTAGTTATATTTAGAAGATCAAATAGGATAGATCGAAAGAAAAGACTTAATATCAAAGCTAAAGGGAGATGAATAGGGGATTCTCATGATACTAGGAAGCCTAGTGAGCATCCCAAACTATCATATGATTGGGCTTTATATGTTTAAAATTGAGGAGAATTATATGTTTGAATTGAAATTTTATTAAAAATCTAGAACTTACAATTCCATAATACAAGATTGTGGAAATGCCTAAGAGGTACAATTTATGCTTGTAGTCCCAAAGGGAAACAACAATCTTAGATCCTAAATCTAGGGAGCTTTAGCGAGGGCCAAAGCATGACCTAAATCTAAGGAGAAAGGTGCATATTATTTACCTCCATAAAAGAGGGTAAACCACCGCACTTTTGGACATATAATTGTCTAAAGTGACAGCCAACTAACTCCCTCTATGATTTAAAACCATGTGGTCAAGTCATATATTTTTGCAAGATGGCTAGGTTGTTATTATTTAGAATAGAAACTAAGTCCTTAAACCCACTCCCTAAGAGACTAGAGCATGAGTGGTATGAAATGACCTAGTATAATACAAAATTTATCAAATTTTATTTGATTTTTTGACTCTTCATTTTGACATAGGCTATAAGATTTTATATGCCTAAATTCATGATGAAATGGGTTATGGGCTAAATCAAAAGAGGAAGAGGTGTTTTCCATCATAAGCTCTCAAGGGTAAAGCCTTTTTTCTATCTAGCAAAGATGGAAACCCTCTATTAGCAAGAGTGAAACAAAATGACATGCATGATATTAAGCATACAACATCCAGCTAAGGGTTTCTAAATGTTTTAATATCTTGATTTAATGGCTAGGCTTTATGTGAGGTTATGCATTATTTTAGAAAATTTAATTATGTGTTGTAGTTGGGATAAAAATTTATTTTTTTCTACAAGCCTAATCACATTCAGGCCACACATTAAACTATCATACATGAAGAAACTAGAAAGTACATGTCATTTTTATTACACAATATAAACAAATCATTAAATAATTTATAACCTCAACGTAAAAGAATAATAGACGGTGCGATCGGGAACTGCCGTAAAACCCAAAAAAGAAATGGGTAGCTAAGCCCTACCCTTATACAACTCGATATATGAAAGAATAATTACAAATTACAAAATGAATAAGTGTTATGAGGGATCTTCAAGTCTTCATGCTCCCTCCATCTCTTCATTTGATGTGCTCCATTTGATTTGGTAGGCTTCTAGGCATCATAGGGCACCCCAGGATTAAACCTTTTGGCCAATGTTCATCCTTAACCTCCATAACACTTAACCAAATCCCTAATGCACAATTACATTAAAAATAGAAAAAGTAAATCTAACTACACCTACAAAATAAGTGTTAGTTAAACACACCATACAATCCAAGTAGTTATATGAATGATTTGGACTTAGCACCCTGTATATGGGTAACCAAGTCCACTTGTCTTAATATAGATTATGCTTAAGGGTTAAGCAACCTACAAAAAGAGCATTTATATTTATTTTAAGAGCCCCTTAAGCATAATCTCTTGCATAAAATATGATTAAGCTAATCACTGCCTAACATCCAATCTATGAAACATACACCCTAACATCCAGTCTACAACATTACATCACAAGATAAAACATACATCAAACATGCACCGCCCTAACATAAAGTTATAAGTGGTGACTTAATCTAATGTGTGTCTTAAGGCTTGTGTGGTATGTTCTAGCTAGGCTTTAGAGTTAAGGTTTTCTAAGTATGAAGGACATTTAATTGTAAATTATGGTTTCACTTTAAATGGTTTAATTAATTTACAAATTTTACTTAATGTTTTCTATTATTTCATTTGACCTACACTTAACAACTATATGTTATTAAGAGAAAGAAAGAGAGGATTAC
Source organism: Cymbidium sinense (assembly GCA_021442155.1). NCBI lineage: Eukaryota > Viridiplantae > Streptophyta > Magnoliopsida > Asparagales > Orchidaceae > Cymbidium > Cymbidium sinense. Next base: position 183,644,483 of record CM038219.1, read on the forward strand.
TCTATTTTATCCCTACCTCAAGCCACATCTAAAACAAGTTAATTAACCAAGGCTTATTACATGTTTTAATTAGTCTAAGTTTAGGTTCATTTTAAATAAACTCATTCAATAAGAAAGGCATCTTAAGATTAGTTGGAATGAATTACTATCACATAGCACATGTTTATTCATTTCTTTACATCATGTATATCATGCATATGATTAAATCCCAAACATAGCTATACATGCAATTTATGTATCTTAGCACACTTAAAAGATGAATGTGAGTAAATGTATTTAGAATTAATATTTCATTTGAATGAGTGATTTTGTCATATTAATTTAAAGCTCTGTCTAAATTCTTATGCAAAAGCATAAGGAAATAACCTTAAATCACATGACTAATCAACTCAACCAATTAAACAATATGAATAAATGTCTTTTAGTAGAAAAAGGGGGGTTTTCATTCATTAGCTAAGTACACATTCACATGTATAAAAGTTTTAAGCGAGCACATCACCATTGTTCTACACCAAGCGAACGAGGTAGAAATCTCCTTGGTGCTACTTAAAGTCATGCGTCTCTGGAATATCTAGACTAATATGCCCACTATCCTTAGATACATATGGATGTATAAACAACTACAAGAATAGAAAGCCATGCAAAAATTATAATTTTGGTTTGATTGATTTATTTTGTGTAAATGAATTAAAGCTCTATCAAAATTCTAATATCCAAATGCATAAGAAAGAAATCAAGTAGGTACGTCGCCATTGTTTCACACCAAGGGAATGAGGTAAGAACCTCCTTAGGGCTACTTAAAGCTGTGCATCCTTGGGATGTCCTGATTAATATACCTGCTAACATTCTTACTTATACAAATCAACACATGAATGTAAGGAAAAGACTTCACTTCATACACTAAATTTGTATTCACTTCCATTTCCTATGTATATATGGCTAAGTTTACAATATATATGTATATTCATTCATTAATAAACTTTTGAAAATATATTTGAAATTTAATAGTGATACTAGCTACACATATTTTTAATTTAAATCAACACATGCAATTTGACATAAAAATTTTTATTTTTTATTTGATTAATTTGAAAGACATGGATGCATGAGTACAAGTGACATACAACATTTTAGCATAATTGGAAAGAAATAAAACAACACAAGCTTGTGATTTCATTCAAATCCAACTAAGTCCTATGGATAATCAAACTAAATAAGATTATTTAAAAGAAAATAAAGCTCTTTAATGTCATTTCATTTTCATGTTTGATTTGATTTATGGAAATGTGAGAAAGGTTTGCTAATCCTAATCCCATCCCCCATGTGTGAGTTAATTTGGTTTAATGAAGAATATTTAAGTTGATTTTATGTATTAATTATGTTAGGGTATGAATTAAGTCAATTAATTAACATTTACCTATGTCACCTTAAGTTAATTAACTAATTAATAATGAGCCAACATAATATGAAATCACATGAAAAGTAAATTTGTAATGCTCTTAAGAAATGAAAGGGGCCTAATGTAATTGGCTCATGATTAATAGTTAATTAGGCTTAAGGGATACACATGTAAGCAAAACAAAATTTCATTAAATTCCTTTAGACTATTAAGCATATAAAGGGCTACCCAAAATTGAATAAAGATTATTAGATGTGAATTAGATTTTAAATTGAGTTAATTAAGCTCATTAATCCATTTGGTTAAGCATTAAGCATGCTCAATTAATGAAATGAAATTAACTTAAGAAAAGAGACCAAGAAAGAGGCCTTAATCTTAATCCCTAAGTCCTATATTTGATCACTTAAGCTATGATTTTATCTTGAAGATTAATCAATTAATTAAGCAATTAATTACCTCATTAATCATTAATTAATTTGAATCCAAAAAGTAAAGAAAACTTAGGAAATGAATTAGGAAAAATATCCCAATCACATTCTCTAAGCTCCCTTACTATTCAACAGAGGTAATTAGGCTTAAATAATTAATTAAGTCACTATTCATTCACTAATTATCACTAATTAAATTAATAGAGTGATTAAGTATTAATCAATTGGTTTTCCTAATTAAGCAACCAATAAAATCCCAAAAAATTAAGGAGGCAGAGGTCATCCCCCTAAATATCCATAGAAACTTTGAGATTGATTGGGTGATTAATTATGGAGTAATTAAGCTAATTAAATTTTCAATTTAATCTTAATTAAGCCAAAATCACTATTCAAAGTTAATTAATAATAATTTTTCTAGATTCTACTCTAAAATATCTTTAAAATGAGCCTTGGTTTGTTTTTTTTTGGATTTTCTAGATTAGTTATGATTTTTAGAAGTTTTAGCCTTAAAAATAGATTATTTATGCCTAATTAAAGCCTTAATCCCGTCGGGCCACGAGAGGGGGAAAGGAGGAGATTTAACTTTGGTCCATGAAAATGCTAGGTGTTTAGAGTGGGCTAAGATGTCCTAGGAATGCCTCATTTGGCAAGTGGAGGGCTGTTATGGGAAAGGCAAAGTGGTCTTTGCCACTTATGGCAAGAATCCTATCCAAAGAGCTTTGCACATTGGCTAAGTGCCTTGGATTGGGTCCCACTTGGATTTAGGCTAGATTGGGGTTTACCTAGGGTTAGTTTGGGTCAGGTTAGGTCAGCCACCAAGGTTCCATAAGGTGGCTTTGGGTGATTTGGCTTCATGGTCAAAATAGGCTCATTTGGGTTAGGTTGGGCTGGGTTGACCAATTGGTCAAATTGGGTCAAACCAAGGCTTGGGTTAGGTTCATATGATGATTTAGGATGTTTTGGTTCAATTGGTTTTGATTAATTTGGCTTAGATTTGAATTTGACTCATTTGGATTCAAAAGGGTCAAATGGGTCAAGTTGACCAATTTGACCAATTTGACCAAATTGGATTGGGTTAGGTGTTGAGTCAAGTTCAATTGGTTGATTAAAAGTAATTGTAGGCTTTGGTTTGGTTTAATTTGGAATTAATTTTGATTTTAGCCAATTTGACCCTTTAGGTCAATTTGGGCTAGGTTGGGTCAAGTTGACCAATCGGTCAAATTGGGCTCAATCATGGATTTTTTCAAGTTCAATAAGTGATTTGAAATGAACTTGACCATTGGTTGCAATCAATTTAGATTAAATCATTATTTGACTCATTTTGGCTTTTTAGGCCAATTTGGGTCAACTTAGGTCAAATGATAAATTGGACTTGGTTTGGCTCAAGTGATGGTTTGGTCATGTTCAATCATTGATCATGAGTGAGTTTGAGTCAATGGATTCAATCAATTTGGCATATCGTGAGTTTTGGCTAGTTTGGGTTTCATTTGGGCTAAAGGTTGACTTGGTCAAAGGACCAAGTTGACTTAGTTTGACCCAATTCAAGGTAGTTGGTCACCCTAGGATGATTGTTGATCATGATATGGGGTTTGGATGGGCTTAGTTCTATCCAATTTGGGTTGGATTAGAACTTGGCTCTAGAAGGTCTTTTAGGTCACTTTGGGTCAAGTGGACCTAAATGTGTCAATTGGCTTGATCATGGCTTGATTCAAGTTTAGTTGAACTCACATATGAGCTTAAGATGAAGATATAAATCCATTTACAATTGTTTTGGAGTCAAATGAATTTTGGTTCATATGACAATTTCAAGTCAAAAGGGGTCAACATGGGCTTGACTTGGGTTGACTTATGTTTGATTTGATAATTGTAGTTTGTGTTTATATTTAGGTATGTGATTGAAGGGATGATTGAATCATGAAGAAATATATGGGTTTTGAGTTGATTTGGGTATCATTTAGCCAAGTTCAAGAAATTGGCTAAAACAACTAAAATTGGGAATTTGATTTGATTTAGGTTTGGTTTGGCCATTTAGATTTATATTTCATTTATATATGTGAATATAACTAAAGATTAATGAGAAAATCACATAAGTTTGGAGTGATTTGGAAGCAAATTTGACCAAATTGAGGGATGTAGGTCAAAAGGGCTTAAGTAGAGAATTGATTTGGTTTAGTTTATTTTGATCTGATTTGAATGGCTTGAATTTAGATTTCATTTAAATTTGTAAATATAAATAAAGGAATGATTGATTTATAAAGAAATCAACCAAATTTGATTTGATTTGAAGGAGGTTTTGGCTAAGCATATGAATGTGGTTCATATAGCTTAGAAAGGGGTTTTGGAGTTTGAATCTAATCGTGGGTTTCAATCATTTGGAGTTCGATTTGGTTTGGAATTTGGGTTGGGATTTGATTTGAAACTAAATTTGATATTTGAGAAAATCAATTGAATTGGGGTTGTTTTGAGTTTGATTAAGGCTAAGTCCATAAGATAAAATCAAGGGCTTAGGAAGGGATTCAGAATTTGAATTCAATCATGGGTTTCAATCATTTGATGTGGGATTGGATTTATGATCTTGGATTTCAATTTGAGGTTTCGTTTGGAAGAAGGAATCAAGGATTGGGTTTAAAGCTATAGGGTAGAGAAGTCTTCCTAAATCTCTAAGGCATACCCTCTTCCTATGGCTAACCCTTCTAAGTCTCTAGGCTTAGGTTTAGTGTTCACCTAATCACTAGAAGTGTCTTAAGAATAAGAAGCTCTCAGTGTCTATAAGAGTCCTATATCTATGATGGGGAGGCTGAGAGCTCACTCCAATAGTGAGGTCAACAAAGGGCGCCTAATAGGTGTGGTGTAATTGATGAGGCACATCGCACGTATTGCGAGATGATCAACAATGTCTGAAGGATTGCAATCACTAATAGAGACAATCTACTCATAAGCTCGGGATGTAGAAGGAATCAAGATCTTAGTGCAATGCAACTCGGCTTATGCCAATGACATAAGAGAGGAAGGAAGGATCCACTGAGGGATCAAGCATGTGAACCTTCTACTAGGGAAGCAAGCTCAGGTTATCCATAGAGGATAAAAGTTTGATTTTGATAATGATTTGGGGAGAAAAGATCCACTAAGGATGAGTGTATGAACCTTCCATTAGGGAAGCAGGTTCAGATCATTCACTAGGGAGAGGGATTTGATTTGGTTTGATTTTATGAGGGCTCCACTGGGGAGAGGATATGATTCGCACCTCGCTGGGGAGGAAATTTGATTTGAGTTAATTGGTGGGGCATCCATTGGGAATGAGAATTTAATTTGATTTGTTGACTTATGGGTTGAGGCTCCACTAGGGAGAGGTCATGATTCGTGCCACGTTGGGGAGAAAATTTGATTTGAGTTAATTAGTGGGGCATCCACTAGGGATGAGAATTTAATTTGATTTGTTGACTTATGGTTTGAGGCTCCACCAGGGAGAGGTCATGATTCACGCCTCGTTGGGGGAGGAAATTTGATTTGAGTTAATTAGTGGGGCATCCATGGGGAGAATTTAATTTGATTTGTTGACTTATGGTTTGAGGCTCCATTGGGGAGAGGTCATGATCTGGTTTTGAGGGCTCATATGCTAGAGATATGAGCTCAGATATGTTGGGGATAAAGTATATTCTAATTTGGATTCCCCTAGAGGGAGGATGATGGATTTGATGAAATAGACTCTGTTGGTATGCGATGGATCCACTAAGAAGGGGCTAATATCCTTAGATTTATAAATCTAGATTTATAAATCGAGCTAACCAACCTAAATGTTGCCTTTCAGTGTCCAATGGTCAAGTTAGGAAGAAAGCTTGTAGACTTACAACTTCCTGAACAAGGAACCACTAGGGTGATCAGTTGATAGCACAACAAATCGAACTCGACCTAATGTGACTATTTAAGCAAATGCCGCTGTGGACTCACATCGACTCAAGAATACTCAGAATCAATTTAATTTTTGATGGATCCCGTGGTGTGTGATGGATCCACTAAGAAGGGGCTAATATTAACCTAGTCCTATCATAAATTTACAAATCCAAAGGGATAATCTACCGGCCGTGAGATAGAGCTAACCAACCTAGGGGGTGCCTTTCTGTGCGCAATGGTCAAGTTAGAAAGAAAGCTTGTAGACTTACAACTTCCTGAACAAGGAACTAGGGTGAGGTTGATAGCATAACAAATCAAACCCAACCTGGGCTGCCGGTGTGTAATGGTCATGTTGAAAAGAATGCATGATAGACTTACATCTTCCAAAGCAAGGATGACCATCAGGGTGACTCTTTGGTGACACAATAAGTCGAATTCGACCTAAGGGTGACTACTGAGAGAGTGCCGACCCGGGGACTTATCTCAACTCGAAAGTAGTTAGGCAATTCCTATAGGGAGTTTTGCTGACACTGCCCTAAAGATAGAATATTTGCTTGGGAAAAGGTACCATTAGAGTTTTCTTCCTAATCCATAAGTGAAGATATATATATATATATATATATATATATATATATATATATATATATATATATATATATATATATATATATGTTATTATTATGTTTGTATGGACGGTGTATCACAGGAGCTCATATCATCCTACTCCTATCTCAGACTTACTGGACCAAGGGAGAATCTGCATATCAGTGAGACAAATTCTCCAACCACAGGAGTGGCGGCTAGGAAATGGGGACTGTCCAATCAAAGAGTAACCATGGTGTCTAGATGGGGTCATTAAGAACGTGATCTAAATAGAGTGCCCACAGGGGAGGTGCCACTAGGGGCATTATCTAGAACCTTGTAAAAGAAAGCCTATAGGTATTTGGCGCCAACTCAAGGAGAAAGTGTAGTAGTCTTACATCTACCTGTTGTCCTCACTTTTGGAGTGAGCTCTTAACATCCTCTCCTTAGACTTAGGACTCTTCTAAACACTAAGAACTCCTCAGTCATAAGACACTTCTAGTGATTGGGTGAACACTTAACCTAAAGACTAGAATCATAAGGTTAGGTTTATGGCTTAAGGAAATTACCTATCCTATAGCCTAAATCTAATCTAGAAACACTTTCTCAAATTAAACCAAGATTCAATTCTCAAACCAAATTCAAAATTCAAATTCAAATTTCAAATCTAATTTCAAATTTTACTCCAAATGATTGAAACCCAAAATCAAATTCAAATCCTAAGACCCTTCCTCAGCCATATGAACCACATTCATAAGCTTAGCCAAAACTCTCTTTAGATCAAATCAAACTCAATTGATCTCTTTATAAATTAATTATTCTTTTATTTATATTCACAAATATAAATGAAATCCAAATTTAAATGACCAAAACTATATCAAAAATCAAATCTAAACTCAATCTATGCCATTTAAGCCAATTCTTGGACTTAGATAAATTCTATCCAGATCAAGTCAAAACCAATGAATTTTCTCTTGAATCAATCATTCATTCAATTATCTACCCAATATAAATGAAACATACAATCATCAAATCAAATCGAAGCCAACCCAAGTTAAACCTAACCTAGCCCTTTTGACTTAAAAATTTCAAATGAGCCAAAATCCCTTAGACTCCAAATTGATTATCGTTGAATTTATATTTCAATCTAAGGCTCATATATAAGTTCAACTAAACTTGAATCAAACCAAAACCAAACTAATTGACCCATTTAGGTCCACTTGACCCAAAGTGACCTAAAGGACCCATTTGAGCCAACTTCAAATCCAACCCAAATTGGCTTGAACCAAGCTCACCAAAACTATCTGCCATGATTGTTGATCACCCTAGAATGATCAATTACAATCAATTTGGTCAAACCTAGTCAAGTTAGTCATTTGACTAAGTCAACCCTTAGCCCAAATAAACCAAAACTAGCTAAAACTCATCATACACCAAATTGATTGAAACCAATGATTTGAATTAACCTAACATCAATATTTAAATATGGCTTGACCACCAATTGAGCCAAACCAAGCCCAATTGGCCATTTGATCTAAGTTGACCCAAATTGGCCTAAAGGACCAAATTAGGTCAAATCATGATCTAACCCAAATTGATTACAAATAATGGTTCAAGTTCATTTCAAATTGATTATTGAACTTGACCAAAGCCATAATTGAGCCTATTTTGATGAATTGGTCAACTTGATCCAACCTAGCCTAAATTAGCCTAAAGGGTCAATTTGGCCTAAATCCAAATTAAATTTAAATTAATTCAGACTAAAGACCACATTCATCTTCAATTAGTCAATTGAACATGAATCAACCCATAACCCAAGCTAATTTGTCCAATTTTGATCAACTTGACCCAATATGACCCATATGACCCAAATTGAGCCAAATCCATTGAAACCAAGCCATGGCCCATTGGGGTTTGATCAAACCTGATCGAAACCTATTTGGGATCATCCCAAAATCAACCTAACCCATTTAAATCCCTCATGGATCCTCCCTCACATAGGATTCCACCCAACCTCATTTAATTTTCCCCCATCACATGCACTTAACTCCTCCCTAACATTTGTATTGAATAGAGCTGATCATATGGCAGCAAGAGAGAACTTTAGAGTAAAAATCCAATGTCCTCAATCAATCCATCAGCCATCCCAACCACCCCAACCAAGATAATAATATTTTGGAGCCAAAAAATTAAAAAAAAGGAAAATTTTTGGCCATAATAAAAAGATGGGGAAATGAGGCCTGAGTCCTCTTCCTCTCACCACCATTCAACCCCCAAGAGCTCCTCAAAGTAAAAAAGGAACCCATCCCCCACCTCTTTGAGCCATGTTTAAGTTCAAAACACAAATAGAAGCTTTTCTAGTGAGGCGATGGTGAACATTGGAGAAGAGGACGTTTCAAAGGGAGGTAAAGCTTAAAAATCATTTCAAAGCTTTCTCACATACTTAGGAGTTCGCTCGGATCTTTACCGCTAGCGAAAACCATCCCCGACGAGGTAAATTTTGCCAAACTTTAGCCGCCTTAGATTTCAATTTTAGAAATTTCTCTTAGATAAACCCTGCATTGTTTTCATTTTATTTGACCCAATACGAAGTAAAATTTTTTTGGAGAAAATTGACACAAAAATGAGCTCAATCAGACCTGATTTCACATTTTTTGTATTTTTCCATCGCCAGGAACAGCAACGTCCGATCCCACCGGATTGAGATCAGATCCAGACCCTTTTGACCCTTGGGACATAAGATTCGCTCTCTAATCTCATGGATCGGATCTGGATCGTTCGATCTGCGATTGGACAGTCCAGATCGAACTACGTGGATTTTTTAATTTAAAAAAAATTTAATTTAAATCACTTGAAACTTCAAAAATTCATAGAAAATAAAATACTTAACCAAAAATTGCAAACAGGGCTCGTTGGATTTGTCATTCCGAGAAGAATCTAAAAAATCCAAAATCCCCAAATTTAACTCAGTATTTTGAGCTTAATTTGAGTTTTAGAAAAAATCAAATTTCTTTAATTAAACCAAAAATACATTTCAAATTAACTTAAAATTTTCAGGGATTGAAATTAAAATTAAAACACACCTACCATAAAAATCTCAAGTTAAAAAAAACTTATGGATTGGGTGAAATTAAATTTTGAAGTTCAGATTATTCATTTTAATAAAATAAATCAAATAAAAATTCAAAAAATTACAAAAATCTTCAAAATAGCTTAAATCACATCAATGGACATCTAGGAATCTTAAGAAAATAATTTAATTTTTTTTTATTCCTAATGAACCCCAAACTAACACTTAAGATTAAAGTTTCATCAATTAAGAACTTAATCAAAATATAATCTAAAAATAATTTAAATATTAAAATAAAAAAAAATAAAATAACACTTAAACAATCATTAATCAAACCTCAAATCAGAAAAATATCATCCTCCTAGGAAATTAAATTAAATATGATTAAGCCTATTTAAATCAATAAAACTCAATTAAATGATTAAATATTAAATCAAAATTGAAATTCAACAAATCTAGGAAACTTTAGCATGGGTCAAACTAGTATAACTAAACCTACACTAAGTGTGGAGTCTTAATCATATGAAACTCCTTAATGAATATAAATAAATTGAAACTAATTAATCATTAAATAAACTAAAAATCAAATTGATTAATAAACCAATTCAACATAATCATTTGATAATAATTAAATTAAACTAAATAAAGTTAAAGTAAACTTAATTAACATATGATTAAATCACATCCATTTGGAATAAGATAATTACTTAGCCATTAATACATAAACCTAATAACTAAATCAAACATGAATGAAATCTAATGAATATAATAAATGAAGAAAATCAAACCTAACTATGATTATGAATAATCAGGTTTAATTGAAATAAAAACAAATAATTAAATCACTTAATTTAATCAAATGATAATAAAAATAATCCTTTAATCAAATCAAACTTAAGTAAAACACTTAACTAAATCAAATCACACACATGTGGGAAATTATGTCATTAATTAAATAAATCTTTGATTAATCTAATGATTTAAAAAATGTTTAATTACCCTTAATCAAACTTAATTATTTAAACATTTAATTAATGCAAACTTAATCAATTAATTTATCATCTTAATGAACCAAATTAATTTTATAAATCACATTAAAATTAATTCAAATCAGACACTTAATTAATCCACTAATTAATTTACTCATACATCTTAAACAAATTAATTAAGTCAATTAAATTAATCATATTAAACTTAAGCTTAGTCAAACATAAAATGCAATTAAATGCTAATCAAATCCTAATTTAAACTTATATCATTAAGTCTCTAATTACATCATTAACATAAATAAATATGAAATCAAATTAAAAATTAAATCAAACCCCTAATTAAATTTACTAATAATCACATCTTAAATAAGTTAATTAAGTCAATCAAATTAATCATATTAAACTTGAACTTAATCAAACATAAATTCAATTAAATACCAATCAAATCCTAAATTAAACATAAATCATTAAGTTATTAATTATGTAATTAATCTAAAACCTCATTTAATTTAATAATTAACTTAAACACACTTCTTAATTAAACTAATTACCCTTAAGCTAATCCAATTGAATAAACACCTAATTAATGCAAACTTAATGAATTAATCCATCATCTTAATGAACCAAATTAACTTTTTAAATCAAATTCAAATCAACACTTAATTAATCTACTAATTAATTTGATCACACATCTTAAATAAGCTAATTAAGTTAACCAAATTAACCATATTAAACTTAAACTTAATCATACATAAATGCAATTAAATACTAATCGAAACCTAAATTAAACCTAAATTATTAAGTAATTAATTATATCATTAACCTAAACAAATATGAAATAAAATTGAAAATTAAACAAACCTTTATAATTAACATAAATACACTTCTTAATTAAACTAATCACATTGAACCTAAGCAACCCCATAGACTAATAAAGCTAATCAAATCATATTAAATAAAATTAAATTAAGAAAGACTCTCATCAATTTAATGTGTAATCAATTCAAATATCATTCAACCTACTTAAATAAGATGAACTAATTAATTATCCAATGTATGAAATCAAAATACAAACCAAACTTTGATAAATATGACAAATGGATGAGATTAAAATAAAATCCTAATTATAAAGAATCAAACTCAATTAAAATCAAAATAAAATCTCAATTAATCTAATATGTTCAAACTATAAATAAATGAACCACAATCAAATCAAATAAGCATAAGATTAAGTCACATAACCATAATCAAGGAAAAGAATTAAATATTAATTTAAAGGGATATTGAATTATCAAGATTTAATTAAACCAAAGCATCTAATTTGAAATTAATCAATCAAAAACACATGAGTTTAAACAAACTTAAGCTTCATTAGATATTAAGGATATTGAATTATCAAGATGTAATTAAAATAAAACATCTAATCTGAAATTAATCAATCAAAAATACATGAATTTAACAACTTAAACTTCATTAGATATTAAGGATATTGAATTATCAAGATGTAATTAAACCAAAACATCTAAATCAAAATAATTTAATCAAATACTTAAACAAACCTCAAATCCTAAATTTAAATCAACATAAATCAAATCAAATGAATTACAAATTAAAATGGGCCAATTAAGATACTTAATGGCCTTAGTTAGACTCTTTAGGAGTTAGGACGTAGAATAGGGTGAGTTCCATCTACAAATGGAGTTCATTCTACTCTTCATTCATGAAAACCTAAACATCACTTTAACCAAATCAAAGTGAAATAAAAAAAATTGAAAAATAAATCATTAAATCATTTAAATTGAAATCTCCCAAAGTTAAAATTTAAACAAATTCAAACTTCAAATTGAAACTTAAACTAAAGAAGCCTAGTAAAGTCTTGCTACACAAGCCTTCTTTTCACACACTGGAATACTAGGTCACCGACCTTAGAATTAGGCTAGGTCGATGTATTGATTATATGTGTGATGTTATGTTTTCTTTTTTGATGTAATATTTTAGACTGGATGTAAGCGTATGCCTCATAGACTGGATGGTAGGTCGTGATTAGCCTAATCATATTTTTTGCAGGGGGTGTGCTTAAGGGGCCGCTGTAATAAAAATATAAATGAGTTTATTGTACAGGTTGCTTAGCCCTTAATCATAACTCACGTTAGGATAAGTGAGCTTGGTTACCCATGTGTGGAGTGCCAAGTCCAAATTATTCATATAACTGCTTAGGTTATAAGGTGTGTTTAGCTAACATTTATTTTACAGGTGTAGCTAGATTTACTTATCTTATTTTTGATGTAATTTTGTATTAAGAATTAAGATTAGTGTTATGGGGGATTAGGATGAGCAGTGGCCAGAAGGCTTAATCCCTGTGATGCCCTGTGATAACTTTAGAGCAAATCAAATCAAAAGAAAGAGAAGGAAGAAATGAAGAAAAGAAGACCCCCATAGCATGTATTATTTTTTTTGTAATCCTAAATGGGTAGAGCTCTCTACCCATATTTTTTTCACTTTTGAGGTGTACAAACCGAATAGTGACATCTTTATTCTATTTCGGTAGTCTATAAAATTATTTGGTGTTGTGTTTAGATTGCACATTTGAATAATATGCTTTTCATAGTTTCTTTATGATTGATGCTTGAATGTGTTCTGATGCGAGACTCTTAGGATAAAATTAATTTTTTTATCACAATTAACAACTCATAATTAAAATTTAAAATAACTCATAACCTCACCATAAAGCTTAAGAATTAAATCAAGATAATAAAATTTTTTTAGCAACCCTTTAGATGGGAATGAATGTATAATATCATGCATGTCATATTCTTCCACTCTTATTAAGAGGGGGCTTCCGTCTTTGTTAGAGAATGAAGGCTTAACCTGTGAGAACCTTTGATGGAAGAACACCTCTTTCTCTCTTGATTTGGCCCATAATCAGGTTCTCATGCATTTAGGCATACAAAATCCAATAGCGTGTGTCAAAATAAAGAGTTCAAAAGAATTAAATAAATTTGATAAAATTTGTATTAGATTAAGTCATGAATTCATACCTCTCATGCTCTAGTCTCTTAGGGTGTGAGTTTAAGGACTTAGTCACCTTTCTAAATAAATAACAAACTCTAAAGCATCTGCCTACTACATGGATTTAAAGCGTAGGAGGAGTTAGCTGGTTGCCACTCAAGGCGATAATATGTCTTGCAGTTGGGTGGTTAATTCTCTCTTGTGGAGGTACACCATATACCCATTTTTGCCTTAGATTTAGGTCATGCTTTGGCCCTTGCCAAAGCTCCCTAGATTTAGGATTTGAGGTTGTTATTTTCCATTGCAGGCTACAAGCATAAATCCTCACCTCTTAGGCATTTCTACAATCTTATGTTGTGGAATTATAAGCCCTAACAATGTAATAAAATGTCAACACAAATAATTAACTCTCTTCAATTTCAAAAAAATAAAGCCCAATTATAAGGTAGATCAGAATGCTCACTAGGCTTCCTAGTATAATGAGCACTTCCTACTTTCTCCCTTTGGATTCAAAAAATAAGTCTTATCCTTGATCTATCTCATTTAATTTTCTAAAATAGCCAATCATTTGATAGTCTTAACCTTGAAATCTTTGGAGACCCTAATTGTCTACTTTAATTGAGAGTATTCTTAAGAAATTCTCATTCTTTAGGATGTAATTAACTATGGGGCTTGCCTCCATAGGAAACTTAATGAACCCGGCTTAAAATAAACCCTACTTTACTTTTCCATAAAGCAGGAGAAAGATCTCTGGTATATTCAAAGACCCATCATACCTTAAGAGTCCTTATTAGGTGATTAGGTCCATTATAGTGTGGTGATTTCTATCTTTCAAGATAGTACATCATTCCTTAATGTCATACCCAATCACTTCAATAAGTACCCCCTAAGATCTGTGTGGTGTCCGACATCCCAAAAATAAACACAATAGATTTTTCTGGCGACTCCGCTGGGGATGATTCCTCTCTCCATCTTTAGTAGAAAATTATTATCTCCAAGCATCGATAGTAGACTTATATTTTATATAGGCCCGAGATTATCATTCTTTCCATTGGTACTTAGCTTATTTCATCCTTAAGCAAAGCTCACCAACATCCTTAGGTTATAGGACCTCACTCCATGTAGGTCTTAAAATCCCTATTGGGTTATCCCAATAGGTGAAAATTAAAATTAATCAAACAAAGCAGATGGACAAAATTAAGAATCTCTTCACCATTCTGATGGAGAGGCAAGGTTCATCCTATGAATAATAATAAAATAAAACCCTTCTACAAAATAACATGTCTTTCCAAAAGCACTTTTTCAAAATCCACATAATAAGATATCTTTACACAAAAATTTGTAAGAAATTTTAAAAAAGGCACAAAATACATATAACCAAACCTCGTTGATTGTTACATGGATGTTCCTTTTTAAATTCAAAAAATCAACCATTTTTAAGCACATTTTCTTCAGAAATAGCTATCCCCATCCCACACACTCAAATTTGTTAGATGGAGATTCTATTTTTGAATAAAATTATGATATAAAATTGAAACTCCACTAAGCATACTTTACATGTGCTCGAGTTGAAGTTTCCCCTCTTTTCGAAAAGCAATAAACCATACACACATAAAAGAGAAGTCAAGACATATTTGAACCCCCCACTTGACATACCCAAATTTGTCAAATATGAGTTCCCCTTCCCTTGGAGAAGGTAGAGCAAACTAAATTCTATTTGCATTTATTTGATAAAACTCCTTCTTGCTAAAGTCTTGAACTCCAAAACACATTGGGAGCTCCTTTGACATGACCAAGTATATCAAAAGAGAACCCCCTTTTTGAAAATCATAAGAACAAATTGAAATCTATTTAACATACCTAAGTTTGTTAAATAAGTTCTTTTTCTTTCAAAAATCATAAAACATATTTAACGATCACTTAACATACCAAATTTGTTAAGTGAGGGTTTCATTTTTTAAATCATAAATACATCTGACTTTCACTTAACATACCAAATTTGCTAAGTGAGGGTTTCAATTTCAAAATCATAAACACATTTAATTTTCATTTAACATACCAAATTTATTAAGTGAGGGTTTCATTTAAAAAATCATAAATACATTTAACTTTCACTTAACATAACAAATTTGTTAAGTTTTATTTTCAAAATCATAAACATATTTGACTTTCTCTTAACACACCGAATTTGTTAAGTGAGAGTTTTATTTTCAAAATCATAAACACATTTGACTTTCACTTAACATACCAAATTTGTTAAGGGTCTCTATTCAACACACATTTGATCCCTATTTTAACATACCAAATTTGTTAAATAAGAATCCAATTTTTCATGTCAAACCACACTTGAGCTTTCACTTAACATACAAAATTTGTTAAGTGAGAGTATCATTTTCAACGAAAAAAAACAAACATATCTCAAACACATTTGGGGCTTTCATTTAACATACCAAATTTGTTAAGTGGGACTCCCATCTTCAAAGAAAAGCAAATCTATCTCACAATCACATTTGACTTTCACTTAGCATACCAAATTTGTTAAGTGAAAGTCTCATCATCAAGTACAAATCAAACACATGTGGCCTTTACTTAACATACCAAATTTGTTAAGTAAGAAGCCCCATTTTCAAATCAAAATATCACACAATCAAATCTTAACAAGTAAAAATATTTTAAATACACAATCACATCCCCTTCTTAGCATACACAAATTTGCTAAGTAAAAGTCTTTCAAACTATCAATATTTTCAAAAAAGATGCACAAAACACAAATATCTCCAAGAAAATCTCTCCTCAAATTTTAGAACTCCACCCAACCAACCTAAATTGATTGAGTATGGGTTCTAAATCGAAATCAAATTTGAAAGACTCTCCTCAATATCCAACTCTCTCCTATGAACCCCACTTAACACATTTGAATCATTGAGTGTGGGTTCAAAACTCCAAACTTCTATTACTTACATGGAATAAATGTTAAGGCAGAAATCTAATACAAGTTATATTTCCACAAATGCAGACATACAGCTCAGATCAGCCAGTGCGGTCTTTGCAATTTTCATGCATGGCAGCTCAAAGGTACGCGTTTACTTTTCCTTTCGGGATGGATTTGGCCTTGGATGGGGCCAGCTTCCCAAAGATCGACTTTATCCACCTCATTTACTTTGGCTGAGATTTTGAGGTGGCTAGGATCACTTGTGAGGGGACCACCCTCACAACCGTCAGTAGAAGTCTGGTGACCGGGCAGAAGCTGATCATCTAGGTTGAGATGTCGTCTGACTTAGAGTTTCCCTCACTAAAGAGGAAGGCTATGGAATTTCCCCGCAGTTCTAGTGCCAGTGCACTTAGTGGTTCATCTTTCTGCCCCAATACGGGCTAGCACCCACTCTTTGGCTCCTTCCAAGGGGAAGGCTACCATATATTTAGGGATAGTCTCCCCCACCTATGAGGTTGGGTCTAGTTCTCGTGTTACCCCTCCTAGTAGGACTCAGCACCATAACTGGTGCTGCAAGACTAAGTGGCATCATGACCACATAGCCAAGGAAGTAAAGATAGCTTCCCAGTTTGCAGCAAAGGAGTTACCTAGGATAGTGTCTCCTCTTATCACAGAGAACAAGTTTCACCCCCTCTCTGGTTTGATGGAGAGAAAGACATTAGGAGGATCTCAAGTTTACTCTTACCTGCTTTATTTTGAGGCTCCTATTAGTGACAGGAGAAGGAAGTATGTCGGCCTTAGATCAGTTCTGCACCAAGTTGATGGATCTTACGGACGATCAGAGTCTAGGGCTCAATTTAATTTACATTATGTTATCCCTCCCAGTGTAGGCAGGCACATTAGACAAGATAGGGCAAGGTAGGCTCGGGTATCAATAGATTATTAGCAGAGAGAGATGTAGGTACACCAGACAGTAGGCAGCCTCTGCCCTCATGGACTTTCCCGATCGACGCAACCCGCGCCGATCATACTAATAGCATTCTACTGATGGGTACTACCCACCATAGGAGAGGAGCTCGCTTAGAGAAAGCCGGTGTTGCCTTCGCCACACCAATCCACTCTTCATCCACCATTACCTATTGGTCTCGCCATCCACCGTGTCTACAAAGGCACAGAAGATACATCCGGGAGAAGAAAGCCTCATTGGAGATCCGGCTATGGCCAAAGGGTCCCACTTCATCTACTCCATCGACTGAGGTGAGGGTGAGTTCCCCTACTTGACCTCCTATTCAGTCTTGGTGAAGAATGAGTGGAGACCCCACAACGTTGTGGTCGCACCACCACAACCACCACCATCAGAGGTAGCTGACAGCAGCAGCCGTCGAAGGGGAAGGGGACAGTTATGTAGTCCCCATGGTAGTGGATCTCCTAGGGACACTACTCCACCCATGAGCAGCCATGACCATGTCTCTTCCAATAGTCATGACCCTCCCAGAGCCAGCACTCTAGTGATAGGCAGTATTAAGTGCATCTCCATCAGTGAGCACAGCCCCTCCACCAGTCAGGAGTGCATATTTGTACTGGCATAGTTAGATCATTCGTAGAAGAGATTCTAGAATAGTACTTTAGAGAAGAGAGAGCTTCTAGGGAGTGACCGATTAGATTGTGAGGAGGGATAGGTCAGCTTTGATCTGGATGAGGATGAACCCCTTGAGGATTCGACCAAGGTCCACATGGTTAATACTAGGAGCTCCCTTCATAGAGATCAACATAGTCAAGAAAGTATTGTGGTTGAGGAAGATGATGCCATCCATTCAACCCAACACCTCCATCAATAGCTTAAACAGAAGGATGATCAGATCAACCAGATGGAGAAGAGGATGGAAGACTTATTAGCAGCCCTCCATGCACTTCAAAACCAGACCTCAGTATCACGCATATATCACTAGAGATAGATCATCCTGTGTTAGTGCATGTCCTAGATCAACCCAAAAGCACTTCTCAAGTAGATCAAGATAGTGGTAGCTTGCATAGGAAGGTGGTGGACAGCACCTCCATGCAAGAAAAAGATATCAAGTAGTTAGTGGAGCAGCAAGTGAAGGATGCATTGGTGCAAGCCTGAGGTGGCTCATTTATTCCAAAGGGTAGACCCTACTCAGAGAAATTTAATGGTGTCCAATATCCTAAGGGTTTTGTACCTCATTCCTTCAAAATTTTTGATGGCAGTGGGAACCCTCGTCAACATAAAGTACACTTTAGGGCAAGATGTTGCAATGTCAGTGGCAGTGATGCACTCTTATTCTATGTCTTTGTTAGTAGTTTGATAAGCATCAGATTTGATTGGTATGCTGAACTACCCAATGATTCAGTGAAGATATTTTCTAAGTTGGAGTAGCTCTTTATTAAGAGATTTGTTGGAGCTCAACAAAAGGTAACTGTGGGCAATCTCGTTGTAGCTCAACAACACCCCGGTGAGTCCCTTGTTGATTACATTCTTATATGGCATAATTTAAGTATGAAATATGAACCACGGCTATCTGAATAGCATGCCATTGAAATTCTACTCAAGAATATTCATGGCCCGGTCGCCTTTATGCTTAAGGGGTTTACCATTAAAATATTTGAGAAATTAATCAACAAGGTTGCTAGTCTACAAGGAGAGGTCAAACAGTTACCTTTCTAAGATCAGTCAGCCAAGCCCAAACCGCAGAAGGCATTTGAGAAAAATCTAGGGGTAGCCACAATAGTTAACAAGGGGAAGCAGCCAACCAGGGTTCAGCGAGACAGACCTCGAGCACCTCCTCTACCACCTCAGTTGCCACCACCTCAGCTCATATCAACCACCTCAGTTTCCACAGTGTCCACCACCACCACTTGCTCAATAGTATCCTCATCCAAAGCATCAACAATAGTATCCCCACCCACAGCATCAGCAGTAGTACTCCTATCCACCACTAAGTAACAACCATTTACCTATTCTTGCCAAAAAATTGAATAAGCCTTATTCATTCAAGAGGGAGGTAGTCAAAAAAATCTTTAAGAATCTCTTAAAGATGCTTGATTTTCAATTACCAGATCCTATGAGGTCGGACGATGTGGTCAAGTGTCATGATCCAAACTTTTGCCCCTACCACCGCATGCTAGGTCATGTATTAGAAGATTGCTTTACCTTTAAGGTTGGGTTGAGCGAGTTTAAAGTCATCATCCCAAGGAATATTTATTAGAACTATCCTCCAATTCTATTAGGGTAATCCTTGGGGATCTTCTCAAAATAGAGGAAGGTTGGGATATCTCCCTATTCCGAACCTCCAAGAAAATTATCTCTAAGATCAGAAAGTTACCCTTATAAGTGCCTAAAGTAGCTCAAACCTCTAACTCTAAAGAAGGTTTGCAAGTTGTTAAGGATAACTTGAAGGAGATAGAAGCCCAGCAGCAGTAGTCTACCTTACTTGCCAGGGATAGCATAGTAGCACAACCACCATTTGAGTCCAACACTCCATCCACCATTGCAGCTACTACTTCTTCCTCCACTAGCTCCTCTTATGTCTGCAGAAGCATTGTATCAACAGACAAGGGCACTAAATCCCTTACCCCACTTACTTTATTAGATTTCTATCATGTACCTCCATCTAAGAAGAAATCAATGAAGAAAGCTTTCACTTACATCTTGTCCACTTTTGATACTCTATATTTTATTTCTCTTGAAAACTCTCCAAGTCAACAAAATAATAATGATAACTCTAGTTCTGAACATTCCTTTTCTGATTTAGAAATAGATTTTCCATTCTTGAATCATTCGGGTTTGCCTATTGAGATTGATTTGGAGTCATCCGACTCCGATGATTCCATAGGAGAAGCTATAGGTGAACGATAAGCAGTAGGTATACCTTTCCATTAAATCATCTCACGAAGTCATTGAAGTCAACCTCCGTAGTGGCAAAGTTAAACCTCTTAGGGTAGCACCTCAAGATAAGGGTAAACAAGTCATTGGCTCTAGTGATCAAGAAATCCCTCCACAAGATGCTCCACCCATGGATATGCTTGTGGAAGATCAACCCAGAGTTGACTACAATGTCCTCACTCACCTAAGAAAGTTGCCAACTAAATTAAGCATATATGATGCCCTTGTCTTATCCAAAGAGATGAGGGAGTCATTGATCAAAGCTCTTCTTGATCTAGAAATATACTTAGCTCAGCTGATCGCTATTGGACAGGAGGCATGTTATTCAAGAGAATCCCGTAGAGTTACATTCACAGATGAAGACTTTCTTTTGGGGACAACTAAGCATAACCATCCCCTCTACATCACAATGGACATGGGTAGATTCAGGCTCTCCACGGTATTAGTTGATCAAGGTGCATCAGTGAACAATATGAGTCTAAAACCCTTGCTTACTTGAGGATCGATATCTTCGAACTCTGAGGAGATCAGATGATGTCGAGAGGATTCAATGAACATGGCAATAGGGCTTTAGGCTCCATTTACCAAGATAGATGATGAGTGGAAGACGAAGCCAAGTTCTACATAATAAACTCAGATACATCTTTCACTGCTTTGCTTGGTAGGCCTTGGATACATGCAAACAACATGGTTCCATCTTCTTTGCACTAGTGCATCAAATTCAAAAGAGGTGGAATTGAGTATTGTGTCAAAGGAGACTTGAAGCCATTCTTAGTTAGTGAGGTCAATATTTATGAAGATGTAGCCTACTATCTTCCTCCAAATAAAAAAGTTTATTCTCGCAAGCTTGGTGAATGTTCAAAAACAAAAGAAAAAGAAATAAAATAAAAAGAAGAAAAAGAAAAAGAAAAAGAAAAAGAAAAAGAAAAGAAAAAAGGAAGAGAAAATAAAAATACAAGTGAGAGAGAATCAAACACCGATGTGTTACATTCCACCCACTTTATTCTTCCATACGAACACCCACCCCACAGTAGAGAAAGAGGTAAATTCAGAGGCAGTTCTAGAGGTGGAAGACCTCCTTGCTGGTGCCCAACTAGTAGGAGCTATGTTCTAGCTCACAGGAGTACCCCTGCTATCCACATAGACTTAGAGTCCAATTCGGAGGATGAGTCTCATGTGGTTAGCACGCCAACCAACCCCTCTCAGTGGGTCCCTTTGAAGGTAACATTCGAGCTAGACAGTGATGAAGACTAGGCCTCCAAGCGAAGCATGAATGTATTTGAATCACTATTATGTAGAACAGTCAAACAGCAGTTGGGAGCTTTAGCTCTAATCTCACTTTCTTCTCAAAAAGTTAAAGGTTTAGTAGTTAAGGAGGCCCCCAAGTCATCTACAGATGTCAAGCCAAAGAGATTTTTGTTGGGAGCATCATCCTCAAGTCAGGAAGCTGATGTAGAACTTCGGGATAATTTATATAAAGATTTAATAGAATTGTCTTTTGATTGGTACTCACCTTGTGTTCTCAACTTAGCAAAGAAGGGATTAATCCCACATACTTGGTCTAAGCCCAGGTCAGACTACTTTGAAAGGCTATGGGACAACCAAACTAGACATCCTCAATCAAGACGAAGACTAGATTTGCAATCCAAATCATAACCATTGCCTAGTCATCATAAATCATTTGGTGTCTGATAAGTTCTTCTCAAATCATGTTAACTCTTATAAGGAGGTATGTTTAGAAACTTTAGATGACCTAAGTGAGCCTAAAGTTAGAGATGCATCACCAGAGTTCAAAGAAGAGATCATATCAATAATCGATAAACTTAAAGAAATCAACTTGGGAACCAAGACAATCCACGTCCGACTGTTGACCTCATTTTTGGATGAGGATAATTTAGCAATTAGGAGATCTTAATCTTAAATAGGATTCTCCTAATTCAATGCTTAGGACACTATGCTTAGTGACCTAGGGAATTCACCTTGGGTTGGATTTAACCTATTTTTCTTAGGTAGGATCAACTCAAGCATCCAAATTTAAAATCAATTAATCAAATCAACAATCAATAATCATTAATCCATGATGATTAAAAGTCAAATTACATTTAATTTCAAAAATACCCTTGAGTTGATTTTGAATTGGATCAAACTAAAATCAATGCACTTGATTTGGACTCAAACTCCAACCCAAATCAAATGTACTCCAAATGAAAACTCAAAATGGGCAGCACATATTAGTCTAGGGCTATGTGATGCCATAATCATAAAATAAAAAAGGGGGAGAAAATGGGAAGAAGAGAAATGCTAATTTCCTTCTTCCATTTCTTCCCATGAAAAATCCTTTCTTCCTACCTCATGCACTCTAAGACAAAATCCACCTCTTAAGAGGTGGCTGCCTTCAAGTGAAGGAGGCAATCAAGCAAGGAAAAGCCAACAAGGATTTGGCTTCTCCAAGGGAAGAAGAAAAAGGAAGAGAAGATAAAGAGGAGTAAAAAAAAAGTGCTCGGCCATGCATGGAAAATATGCAAGGAAGCTCCTTCCCTCTGAAGTGAACATTACATTATGTTCACAAGACTAAGAGAGGAAGTTCAACACCTTTCCCTAGCCACCTCGTCGCCAGTAAGGCACTGTTCATGCCAAAATCGAGCACCCTTTAATGGTGAAATCTAAACGAGAGCATTTCACCCCAAATTGAAGACACATACACGTTCTAGGGCTCGAGGGGTAGATATTACCCATCTACTCTTATGGATAAACTAAACAAACCATATTTATTTAAGAGGGAGGTAGTTAAAAAAATCTTTAAGAATCTCTTAAGGAAACCTAACTTTCAACTACCCGAGCCTAGACGGCCAAAGGAAGTAGGCAAAAGTAATGATCCTAACTTTTGCCCCTACCACTACATACTAGGTCCCATTTTGGAAGATTGTTTTACATTCAAGGATTGGCTTGAGCATAGCTTTAAGATCAGTGCTATAGTTACCTAAAAAGAATATCTTGTGGAATAACCATCTAGTTTCATCAGGATAATCCTTGGGGATACCTGCGATCCTTCTAAAGCCAAACTAAGGTTGGAATATCTCCTTATCCCGTACGTCTAAGAAAATTATATCAAAAATCAAGAAATTTTTCCTACAGGTGGCTGAGGCAGCTCAAACCCCCAAAGGTTTGCAAGTTACCAAAGACAACTTGGCAAACAGGGAGCTCAACAAATGACAAGCTATATGCCCGGGATAGCCAAGTAGCGCAAAATAAGAGCCCAGAATGCTTTGCTTATTACATCGTGAGCACTTCTACTTCAGTTAGCCTCTACTAGTAGAACTCTTATATTAGCAGATGAGGGTATCAAATCCCTCAACCCACTTACTTTACTAGATTTTTACTATGTACCTTCTTCAAAATCTAAGAAATCAAGGAATAAAGCTAGTTTGAATTACATCTTTTACTTCTTATGGGTTGCCTAATTCTTTTCTTCAAGAAAACTCTTCAAGTCTAAATAACAACTATAATAATTCTAATCAACCTCCCTTTTTTGATTTAGAGTTGGACTTTCCTTCTCCGAATAATACAGGTAACCTCTTGTGATAGACTTGGAATCATTTGATTTTGAGGGTCCCATAGGAGAAGCTGTAGGTGTACCTGATGAGCAGGTAGAATCTTTTACTACCCTGCCATAAGAGATCACCGAAGTCAACCTTGGTAGTGGCAAGGTTCTACCTCCTAGGGCAACACCTCAAGATAAAGTGAAACAAGTTATTGGTGTAGATGATCGAGAAGCCCCTCAATAGAATACTCCACCCTTGGATATACTTATGGAGGATCAGCCCAAGGTGGACTATAATGCACTTACTCATTTGAGAAAGTTGCCAACTAAATTAAGCATATATGATGCTCTTGTCTTATCCAAAGAGATGATGAAATCATTAATCAAGGCTCTTCTTGACCCCAAAATACAGCCTCACTATTAGAGGAGGCACATTACTCAAGAGAAGCCCAAGGGGTCACCTTCACAGATGAAGACCTTCTACTAGGGGACATGGAGCACAACCGTCCCCTCTACATTAGAGTGGACATGGGCAGATTCAGACTTTCCAGGGTTCTTGTTGATCCAGGTGCATCGATCAACATTATGAGTCTAAAAACTCTTTCCTATTAGATAATCAACATCTCCATACTCTGAGGAGATTGGATGATGTTGAGAAGATTCAATGAACAAGGCAAGAGGGCTTTAGGTTCCATAATGTTACCTTTGGATATAAGTGAGTGGAAGATTGAAGCTAAGTTTTACCTAATTTATTTGAATACTTCATTCATTGCTTTGCTCGGTAGGCCTTGGATACATCAGAACAAGATGATTCTATTCTCCCTCCATCAGTGCATCAAGTTCAGAAAGGATGGAATTGAGTATTACGTCAAAGGAGATGAAAAGTCATTTTCAATCAGAGAGGTTGAGATATATGAGGATGTGACCTACTATCTTCCTCAAAACACCTTTTCTTGTGAACTTGGCCAAAATTCTAATACAAAAGTAAAAGAAAAACAAGAAAAACAAAAAGAAAAAGGGATGAAAAAAGATAAGAAAAAGGAAAATACAAGTGAATGAGAAAAGGGCACCAAGGAAGAAGTAGAGTTGTCATCCATAGTTCATTCCATCATATGGACATATGGGTAGGATGACTTGACCTCCACTAAGTAGAGGCAGAGGTAGACATAGAGGCAGCTCTAGAGGTGGAAGACCCCGGTTGGCCCACCAATAGGGTTATGTTCCGTTAACAGTCTCATGTGATTAGTATAACAGCCAACCCCTCCTAATGGGTTTGATTGGAGGTGACGCTCGAGCTGGACATCGATGAAGACTGGGCCTCTAGTCAAAGCATGAAAGTATTTGAATCAAATTTATGTGAAACTATCAAACAGCAGTTGGGAACCTTAGCTCTGACCTCACTTTCACCTCAAAAAGCTGAAGGTTTAGTAGTTAAGGAAGCCCCTAAATCTTCCATTGATATGAAGCCGAAGAGATTCTTATTAGGATCATCATCCTCAAGTCCTGAAGCTGATGTATAACTTGAGGATAGTTCATATAAAAAATTAATAGAATTACCTTTTGATTGGTACTCGCCTTGTGTTTATAATCTTATAAAGAAAGGTTTGGTTCCTTACACATGGTCGAACGCAGTCGAGCACTTCAAAAGCTATGGAACAAGAGGCGGAAGCACAATCAAGATCGATTAGGATTTGGTAGTGAGTCGATGATGATGATTCTTTCGTTATTACCAATCATCTAGAGTCTGATAGGTTCTTTGCACACCACACTAACTCTTACAAGGATGTGTGTTTAGAAACTTCAGATAATCTAGATGATCTCCAAATCAAAAATGTACTTCCATAATTTTAAGAGGAGACTCATTCAACAATCGACAAGCTTAAAGAAATCAACCTCAGGACAGAAGAAAATCCTCACCTAGCATACACTAGTTCATTGCTAAATGAAGAAGAAACCAATGACTTAGTTAGGCTATTGACTGAGTTTAAGGATTGCTTTGCATGGACCTATGAAGAGATGCCTAGATTATCTCCTAACATAGCAGT
The DNA here is from genome assembly GCA_021442155.1 of Cymbidium sinense. Lineage (NCBI taxonomy): Eukaryota > Viridiplantae > Streptophyta > Magnoliopsida > Asparagales > Orchidaceae > Cymbidium > Cymbidium sinense. The sequence continues at coordinate 183,670,270 of CM038219.1, forward strand.
CCACAAACTAGCAATAGATCCTAATGTTAACCCAATCAGGCAAGCTCCTAGACGTATGCGATCAGAAATCGAACAACAGATCATTTCTAAAGTCAAGAAATTGATCAATGCTAGTTTCATCAGGGAAGAAAAATACCCTTCCTGGTTAGCTAATGTCATACTAGTTAAGAAAAGAATGACCAAATTTTCATATGTGATGATTTCAGGGACTCAAATAAGGCATGCCCTAAGGATGAGTTTTCTCTTCCTATACTAGAATTAATGGACATCATATCTCATGCAGTATTCTCATTCATGGATGAGTCATCATAACCAAATCAAGATCCTTGAAGATGAAAAACATTACTTTTTTGAACGTCGAGATCTTTTGTTATAGGGTCATGCCTTTCGACCTTAAAAATCTTTGGTCTTTACACAAAGCCATGACTCGAATCTTTGATGAACTAATTCATCATCA